>CM031380.1:3769174-4073037 GCA_018290095.1 Polypedilum vanderplanki | reverse complement strand
TTAATTAATTTAATTAACTTTTAATTAACTAATTAAGTGTCCCAGCCTTGTTTATGAATTACATAAAAATTCACTCAAATTGAAATATCAAATCATGTGTGAAAATATTTTCATTCACAAAAATTTACATCCATCCTTTCATGTTTACGAGTAAAAAACATAAAAAAAATTTCCATTTATGAATGCGATGAAAAAAATTTTTCCACTTACCTTTTTACACCAAAAATATAAAAAAATCGTAATAAAAATACTACAAATGCGGCATTCAATTTACAAACTTAACACACATGTTAGCAAAGGTCAACACATGACAAAGTTTACTTATAAACTGAGTATGAAGTGGAAAAGTTTTTTATTTCTCCTTTTCGCACTTTTTGAGCCGACATTTGGTGATTTTGCGCGCTATGAAAAATGCATTAAAGTTAAAAGAGCACTTAGGAAAAGGAGCAGTAAAGGAAAATTTTCAATTCCTTAATGGTCATTCATTCAGTATTCAACAATGCCAATATTGCACCATCATCGTTATTGTGCATTGAATAATATCAAATGAGAGTGGAGAAAGACCAACAAGCAATAAATGTTAAATGACTTTTAACAGCATAAAAAAAGTTTTTGCTTTTTATATTTTTCGATAAACCAACTATCAAAGAGTAAGAGAGAAAATAAATTTGATCAATAAAATTCATTTTTTGATGAATTATTCGCCTAAAGGCATGAATAAACTATTTTTTTTTGAAAAAATAAAATTGATGGCAATTCATCAACATCATCTTTAAAGAAGAATACAATTGAATTTTTACATTGATAAGATGAACATAATTTTATTAGACAATACAAAACTTTTTTTAATAATGAAATAAATAATAAATAAATTTTATAATTTAAATTTCAAATGACCATATTTGAAAAACTAATTTTATTATAAATTTTTTAAATCTAATATTAAAAAAAATTTAAAACAAATTTTTTTTAACAAATTGAGATTTAAATTTTAAACTTAAAATGACCGTTGTTGTAAAATATTTTAATTTTTATTTTAAATTTTCATAATTTGACTGTAGTTTATTTTAGAAATAAATCCAAATTCGCTAAAAGAAATTTTTCTAGATTTATTGTCTACAAATAAAAAATTAAAATCAAATCCGTTACTTATAAAAAGTTCAAATATTTATCTTTTTTCTTCATAAAACTTTCGAAATGGCATAAAAAATTCATAAAATCTGAAAATCATAAAAATTGGAAAATAAAGAAATTTCATCTGATTTTATTGTAAATCTCTGAATATTTTATAACCCATAGTGTCATTTTTTCTATCTAAAGAGGATTGACATTGATATTTCTAAGAAGATTGCCATTTTCACTTGTAAATCTTCTCTCTTTTTTCTTAAAATCCCTTCTTCCTCATGTGAATAAATTTCTTGGAAAAAAGTATCATCCATATAGTTTTTTTCTAAATCCTACGCAAGTAATCTCAATTTATGTCTTTGAGCATCACAATTAGATTAAATCTCTCAATGGAAAAGAAGAAATAAAAATCTTCTTCATGTGTATTTATTTCAACTAAAATTACATTTGATTTCACACAAAAACTGTCCAAAATAAAAAGCACAGCGAGTTTTATGTTATGAAAAATTTACAGAAAAATCACAGTGAATATTTTCACCTTTTTTTACTTTTCTCTCTTATTTGCGAATGTTTGCTTTTTCCAGGAAAAGTAAGTAAAAAAAGGAAATTTATCTACCAGACATGTCGACAATTGCATTGCAATGTGTACAGTTAGGCAAAAGTTGAAGTTGGAGAATGACGACTGTTATAAACTTTTACACTTTAGACTTCTTCAAACAAGAAGCGAGAAATAATAATAGTTTTATAAATGAACGAATAACGAATGATGGTGTGAATGAATGTAAAGAAGTCAAGGTGAAATTACTTTTAATCTAAAGGATTTTTATATTCGTAAATTTAAAATTTTTTATTTGTTTGAAACAAATAATTTTTGACATAAAATTTCAATAGTAAAATTAATAATTTCAAAAGAAATGAAATTATTCAATTTAGTTTTGTAACAAATATTTACTAGTATTTATGAAAATTTAACGGCTTTTTGAAATTTAAAAACTCTTTTGCTTACATAGGAAATTTTTCACTTTGAATCTTCATTTCAAAATTGTTTATTTATTAATATGATTTCAAATTATTTTGTTATAATTTCAAAAATCTTCATAGCAATCAGAAAATAAAATTTTAACGACTTAAATTGAAATTTAAAATTTAAAATTTACTTTTTTGCGAAAAATTTCGTTCAAACTTTTTCATATAAAATGACTCACCTTAGACTATCTCTAAATTGTTTTTTAATTCAAGTTCAAAGTCCCAACGTTATTATTAAAGAAAAGATTTATGTCTGAATTGAATGAAATTATTTTCCTAGACTGTAGTCCACAAATAATCTTCACTTTAATTAATAAAATTCTATTTTTAATTTATTCATAAAAGCACTTTAGAAGAATTTAACAACGAATAAATTTAAAGTTATGCAGATTTAAAACAGCATGAAAGTGTCTGAGAGGGAAAAAAAGCGAAAAGAAAAAGAACTTTATTATCATCAGTAAATAGCAATTTACCACAAGGAAAAGAGAAGAGACTTTCACGCGCGCTGCCGAAATGTATAAATTACTGCCTGCTATAGAAAAAAGAGAGCTAAAAAGATGTTTATCTCTTTGGTATGAATGGAGTGAGTTGAAGCAGGAGCTGCTAATGGGAAAGTTCAATTTTTTTGTAAGTATGGTGGAGCATGCAATAAATTTATTAAACTTATTTGTCCTAAAACCAGCATAAGAAAAAAAGTATTAAAGTTTTTTCTCTGTCTTTTTTTCTTTGTTTTAGCACAATTTTTTACGTGTTTTTCATGAAATTATTTTTATTAGAAAGAATCTTTTTTAAACTTAATTTTAAATTAGGAAGCTTGAAATTTTTAGTTCTTTATTTAGATCTTAATTATTTTCATGAAAAAAATATTTAATTTTTTAAAACGGTTATATTTTAAATTTTTGCATCTTTTTTGGATCCTTTTAACGTGCTTTTGAAAAGTTTGATTTTTTTTAGTTTTTCATTAAAATTTTAATCGAATTTTAAAATTTTTAACTGATATTTCTCCATCATTTCTCTGCAAAAAGTTCGCATCTTTTTTCGCATCCATTTTCAATATTCAAAAAATTGTTAACTGAAAATTTCTAAAATTTAATTTATTTTCATACAACCTATAAAAATCTCATAAAAAGCTAAAATAATTGCATTAAAAAATCTTCAGTAATAAAAAAGCATCAGACGAAAAACTTCCGCATGTTTGCATGCAACCATTCTCGACCCAACTTGCATTTGCTGAGCAAGAGCAACCAGACAAATTAAATAGTTATAAAGTTTTTTTTCCATTCTTGTTCTTTTCTATTCTCTGTTTGTACGCTATGCTACTGAAAAAAGATACAATCGAAAACTCTTTTTTTCCCTCCGCAGTACCGTAATAGAAATTATTGCAAGCACGTGCTCATAATACATACAAGTCCACAAATTTAAAGAGAGAGAAAAAAGTTTCTGCTAAAGTATTTAATAGAAAGCAAAGTTCTTCGCTCGCTCGACAAATGATAAACTAATAGAACAAATTAGAACATCAAGATAAAGTTCCAAAATTTAAGATAAAGATAAAAATAGCGAGTTGCAACATCAGCACGATGGCAATAAATGAGAAAAGTAAAAAAAGTTGAAATTGATAAGCAAGAAGATTAAATGCAATAACATGAGATAATCAGCTGAACTACTCTTTTTCTGACTCTGTGGATTGTAAGAACAAAGTTTGGAAACTTTTTAAATTAAAGAAAATAAATTTTTATTTTACGGTTTTGTGAAATTTAAAATTTGTTTTATTTTCTTTAAGAATATATTTGAATTTGAAGAAATACTTTTGAATATTCACAAATTATTTTTTTTTCAAGTTTATTTCAATTGAATCAAATTTTCTTGAAAAATTAGTAGATTTAACAGGTTTTAAATATTTAATTTTTATATTACCATTTTAAAAATTTTGTCAAAAATTTAAAAATTTTTTATTAAAACTTCATAAAAGCTTTAAAGCGTTTTAAAATTAAAAAAAAAATGTTGTGACATAGCCTTGTCCTACAAAGTGTGTCTGTTCCATTTCATAGATATAAACTCACATGCATGAGCAAAGTAAATAAAAATGATAAGCAAGAGAGATGAAAATGAAATACAGTAATTCATTGAAATACGTGTCTTACATGTCTGCCAATATATCATTACATAATAAGTTCACCCTCGCGCGTACTCACGTTTGTCTGCCACATACATATCCACATCGATTTTAGCCACTATTGCCACTTAATTTCATAGTATGCAATGTATGAAACTTTCTTTCCCAACTTATTTCCTCTCTTTAATTGCGTGTTTTTTGATCATTAGTAATAAAATATTTACATAATTTTTTGTTTTCCAATCTTTAATTCTTGTTTTAATTAAGATAAATTTTTTCTTTATGCAATTTTACAACTTGAAATTTCATCAAAAATATCTTACAAAATTAATGACATTTTCATAGCATAATAAAATATATTTAAATATGTAAAAAGAATAAATTCTTTGGAATTAAATTGCTACTAAACACACACATTATCATTATGTCATAATGTCGAGTTTTATTCTCAAAAAATTTTGTAATTTTTCTCACGCAATAAATTAAATTTTTATCAAAAGGAAATTTTTTTATTTAGGATTCAAAGTTTCTTTAAGAGATCCTGTTAAGAATTAAAAATAAAATTTTTATGACCTACTTATAAAACAAAGACTTTTAAATTTTTTTCTAAATTTGAATTTTTCAAATCCGTTAAATTTTAAAATTTTTTCTAAATATTAATATTTTGAATTTTTAGCGCATTTTTGGAACAACAATGCAGCTTATACATTCACTTTGGCTGGCTGGCTGGCTGGCTGGCTGGCTGGCTGGCTGGCTGGCTGGCTGGCTGGCTGGCTGGCTGGCTGGCTGGCTGGCTGGCTGGCTGGCTGGGCTGGCTGGCTGGCTGGCTTGCTGGCTGGCTGGCTGGCTGGCTGGCTGCCGGGTGTCCCTCTGAGATCTCGAAAACTATGATAGCTAGCGACTTCCGGTTTTTTGTGTTAGATTTGTGCTAAAAAGTTAGTGCGGCGACGCTTATTTATATTTCTGTCACTAGTAATATACTTGGAAATTATGAATTAATTTTCCATTTTGAAAATTTGTAAACAAAATTTTTTTCGCGAAGTTGACTGCGATCAAAAAATTTTTTCAGCTGCGCGTAGCCAACTTCGCGAATTTTTGAATTTGATCGTTATTTTCAAATCACCGAAATTTATAAAGACGATTCCGAGAATTTTAATAGATCAAGATTATTAGCAGCAATTACATTACTCGAGCTTTCATAAAATATATTTCTATATGAAAATGTAAACAAAACAAGAAATAGTTGCTGAATTCTTTATTGACTGCTATTTCCTACAACTTAATTTCAATTATTTCATTCGAAACTATGAACTTACAAATGAATTTTCTAATACATTTGAAATTTATTTTAACCAGTATATCTTATCACATGAATCTGTTTTACAAACGCATCTAATATTTCTGTAATTGTTATAAACTCTGATCTAGACACCAAAAATGCGCTTAAGTACACCGATCTGCAACACGGGTACTTGGTCACTGGTTTCATTAAGCCCCTAAAATTTCTACCTTTACTTACAAAAAACCATTAAATTACAAACTTTTCAATCACATAAAATTTTCAACAAAATCATCATAAAAAAACCAAATTAACACAAAATTCATTTCAAATTAATTCACCCAAGTAGGAAAATTCCTTTTACCTTCATAAAAGGTCTTTTCATTATACTTTCAAAAAACTTTTTTTTCATGCAGCCACAATTTACTTTTTCTTCCTGTGCCAGAAAGTGAAACGTTTAACGATATTACAAACCATAAAAGTAATAAGTCTTTCAATAAATCATTTTTAGCGCTGCTGTTCGTAAGTGGTTCGCGATGATGCAAGAAAAGAATTAAAGAGGCGGCACGAAAAAGTCGTTTTGGAAGAGATTATGACAGCAATTTTAGGCATCAATAAATTCACTCTCACTCAATTTTACTGTGATAAAAGAAGAAAAGATTTTTCAATTGTAATTCAATGCTTGAAGGTCAATGTCATCCCAAGAAAAAAATCACTGTCGTTTCTCGCAAAGTTGAAAACAATGAGGGGAATAATAAAGTAATGGACATAAAATTTTATAACATCAAAAAGTAATTCCGACATATTGTCGCCAATTTCAATTTCTCTTTACGCATCAGGAGAAGGCGACATTATGCAAATGATACAAATTGAGCGTGTGTAAATTCTAGCAACAAGTTTAAATTAAAAATGAAAATAAAATTGACCTTAATTTTAGAAAAATGAGATATGAGAAAACTTTTGCAATTGGATAGATAAAAATTTAGATCAAGGTGGATAACATCTCCATCTTTTTCTGTTTTTATAAGTGTACAACATAATGCACATGACCTACATGCACTTCTTCTTTTGCTTCTTTCTTAGTTGACGTTCTGTGAAATTGAAAAACTTTTAAATGAATGAATATTCATGATGCAGTTGTGACTATTTGGTCTATGACAATTGAATTTTTTAATTTGTGTTATTATCAGAATAAAATTTTAGTAAAGTGAAAGATTTTTGAAGTCTTCAAATTGAATTTATTGTTTTATTGAATTTAGATTATGTAACGGAAATATTCAAAAAAAAATCGTTAAAATATGATAGAAACAGCGACAAAATTTCAATTAGGTAAAAATGACAAAATGTTGCATGTGAAATAAGTTGTGTGACATGTCACATATGTGATCAAAAATTAATCAATAATTCTAATTAAAAAACTTTGTTATATCTAATTAAAAGCATCAAAACCATTTGCAAACCAGAACTAATCCATTTCATAATCATCACAAGACTCTATTACCGCATAATTTCAGTTTTGATTGAAAAGTTAAATCGTATTCAACATGTAATGTGTCACAATAACACATTTGTTTTATTGTCAACAGTAACACTGTATTAATTTGTCTAGACTGTTTTGTATTCTGTAAAAATCATCCTATATTAGAATTCTTTATTGAAAATTATTACTGCTTCTTATTGCCTTGTAAATATCAATATAATATAAAGCTCAAAAATCAACAAGTCTTAAAGACAAATATCAATTTCAATGATTAGAAAACTTTACATTTCTTCAAATATTTTTCTTTCTCATTTATTCTTTCTTTCAATATTTATCTTTCCTCTTTTCTCCTTCAATCATTCTTTAAGCAAATACACATGCATATGATGAACTCTTTTCATCTTTAGATTATGATATTTCACCTTAAATTAATTCATTTCAAAAGTCCCTTTTTATAACAAACTGCAACGCCATCAAATTTTTTTTCCCTTTTTAAAATCGCTTATTTGAGTCATCATTCGCCCGCTCGTAAAACCCAATGCTTTCAGGAAAATTTCAATGAGAAAACTCACTGAATCATCATCAATGAAATGCGAAAGTAAAAAAATAATGCGGATGAACTTTTGCAATAAAAAATGAGAACAAAAGAAAAATAAAAATTGAGCGGTAATTAAAGGAAAATTTTTCTTTAGCGTGAATTTTCGTAATTTATTGTAGGAAATAAAATAAATTTGTCACAATTAAATCTTAAGATTAAAAGACAAAAATTCCTTGTGGTAGGACATGAAAATTTAGAAGGAAACAATTTTTTGTTTACGAGTGATACTTCAAATTTATTACTCACCTGATAAGCTAGAAGAAGTCAATAAAAATAAATCCTTTAAGGTGAAAAATACAAAATTCTTCTTTTTACTTTCTTTCTTTATTTAAACACAAAACACGCACGAAAAACCACAGGCAGAAGAAAAATTCTGCAATTGCAATCGATCAAAGGTTCAATCATGAACTGACTTGACTCATCGTCGTTTAGAAAAACTGAGAAACATTGAGTCAATGGTGAAATTTCCCCTCACTTCGGTTTCTTTATATTTTGGTGAGCTTGCGCAAAAGATAAAAATTCACATGGAAAAGTTTAGTAAATCAAGAATCGCTCGAAAGCGACATTTAACGGAAGCGAGTGGAAGAAACTTGTGCATGTAATTGATGAATCGAAGAGAAAATAAGGGCATCGACACATGCAACATAAAAAGTATCAAATTTATATCACTATCAAACAGATATCGATAGCAAGAAAAATTGCACACAAAGAATAAAAAATTTCTTTTTCATGTCCTTCAAATTTTTTTCCCTCTCATATTTTGCCATCTGCTTTGAGATAGATCAAAAGAAAATTTGATTGAAAAAGATTTTTATTATCCTATATGGCCGACTTCTTTTTTCTACCCTCTAGTATGTGAAAAGAAAAAGAAAGACACAAAATTGAATTCCCGCAAGAACAAAGAACTTTTTTGTCTATCTCAAAAAATTCAATTAAACTTTATTTTTTGTCATAGAAAATTTTTTAAAAGACAACAAACATTTTTTTTCTAATTGATTTTGGTGAACAATAATTTGCTGCTTTAGGTCTTGAATTTTGTTGGTTTTTATGAATCTGAAATGTAGTGAAATTCATTTATAATAATTAGGAAGACAAACAAGCGTTCTGAATTTAAAAATGTTGATAAATTGGACTAAGAAAGAATTTAAGCTTCTTCTAAAAACCACCATTCTTAAATTAACAAACATTTACAAATTCCATTTAAAATTTCCATTTTTAATCAATTTATTCTTTTGCAACTGTAAAATCATAATCAACATAATTCTTCTTTCTTCAAGAGTCAAATATATCTACAATGAAGCAAGAATTTTTCCAAAAAATTTTCACAACTTACTTCCAAAAATTGTTCTTAAAATACAAGGAGCAAAAATTTGAAGACAATCTATAAGAATCATTGAAAAGCCTGGCAAAAATTTTATAACGACAGTCAAAGTATAAAGTGAGGCTATCATTTGAAAAACACTGCCAAAGTCATCAACAAGATAATACAGTGAAAAAAAACATATTGTAAAGTTGTAAAATATTGAATGTAACAATTTCAATAGAAATATTGATAAAAATATGAGCTTAAAAGATGATATTCAATGTCATTTCATAATTAGCAAATGAAACTATCAATTATTTTCTATTTTGAATAGTGTTTATTAATAACTTTTCTATTATGCACTTACCATATAATTGCCTTTTTCACTATTTTACAAAAGATAATTTCTTTAGTTCAATCTTTAATAAATAAAGCATTTTCTTTTAATTCTAAGAACTGCAATATGTGAAATAACTTGGAAATACTAAAAAAGCTTTTCTAGTAGAAAATAATTCAATATAAGCTTTCCACATGCCACAAAAATATCAATCTTACATCAGTTCACTTGTGTCAATAGAATCACATAAAAATTGATTTCTTCTCACAATAAAATAACAACAGACTCTTCTTACATAAACAGAACAAAATATTTACAATTTCAAGACAGAGCAGCTCGTTTTTCCTTAATGTGCATGCATGAATTGATTCGAGAATCGAAATCGATACATATACACAAAAAAGGTCGTTTGAATGCTGTCTCTTATATCGACATTTTTCCTCTCTCCCTTTTCAGCATGTGGCACATCAAAAAAGGGAATTTTTGTTTCACAATGTTTGAAATCAATTTCAAGAATCTGTAACCACTCAATTTACTTGAAGTTTCTCCCATGCAATCTGTTTTAATCTTCATTCAATCAAAATACAAAGAAAATTGTTTGAAATCATCACAAACGTCATTTACAGACACTCATTTTCTAACTGAGAAATGAAAATCAAAATGCTTTTGGGGATTACCTTGATAAAGTCAGCGAGTAAGTTCTTGAATATAAAGATTCTTGACAAAGGTTTTGATCGTTATTGTCATAAAGTAAATGAAGTAAAAAATGGAATTAATTGAAAGGAAAAATTTTGATTTAAAAATAGTATTTGAATTTTTATTTTTTGGAAAAATATAAAAAAGGACATTCTATATTACCAAAGTATATTTTTGTAAATTTTTTTAAAAATTGAATTTAGAAAGTACAGTATCATGAATTATTCTTATTTTTTAGTTTTTTTTTCTTAAAAAAACGTTTGACATTTTTCATATTTAAATATTAAAGCATTAAAAGAATTTCTAAGTTAAAAACACAATGCGAGTGTTCATATTTAATTATATTTTTCTGCAAAACAGGATTATTATGATTATTAAAACACAACATAGAGAGACACACAAAATAGCATATGAAAGTGAGACAGAAAGAGTGATAAAACAGGAAACCACAAAGTAGAATTGCAATACGTGTTTATCGGACATTCTCACAGCTACAGTTTAAGTTTTCAAAGCACGTTGGTTGAATATGCTATCAATGAATAGTTCTTTCTTTTTTCCTTTTTTCTCATTCCTTTTATAATTGAAGTTCAAATATTTTCAGATAAAATATTTTAAGTTTAAGTTATAACAACTCTGTCTTTTTGCTTCAAATTTAAATATTTTTTTTTCAATAACTTTATTATTGTATAAAATAAACTTTTAATTATTTATGACTTCACATCACACAACATATCTATCTGTTTATTATGCTGAATGTAAATGCAAAACTTACTCGTTTTTCATCTGATAAATATTTTAATGAAAGAGAATTTATAATACTACTCGCAGCTTTTAATCATTTCATGTCGCATTCTTATTAAAATGTTCATTATTTAATCCGCTTACAAATAAGCAATAACAAGCAAGCAGCAGTAGCATTTAGAAAAGGGTCGAGCAGGAAAAAAGAGGAAACACATAAAGAATGTATTGACGAAAGTGTGTGACGTAAAGATACGGCAATTGTACGCTTGATTTATTTCTTCGTGCTTTACTACCATTAGAATTAAATTTCCGTTTTCCATTTCCCATTTATTTTTTAACTTTTTGCTTTCAACCGGTCGATATTTTACAAGTTAAGCAGATTCTCTATTAAAATCTTTTAGTATTCAAAAGTTAATTGAAAATTTCAGAGAGTAAAAATAATCCAATTCTATAGATTGTCATTTGCACGTGTTTTTACATAGATAAATAATTCATTTACTCTGATCTCTTTCTCTCTTTATAACTGACTTGAACATTTGCCGGAAGTGATGATATAGAACGTGCAAGAAATCTAAAAAACCACATGTTTTTGTCATTTATTTTCCTCACTCTTTCTTTTCTCTTTATTTACATCATCTCACTTTTTGCATGCGACAAGAACATTCACATTGTGTAGAAAGGCAAAATGTGCTGATGAATGCAATTTTCATCTATTTTGTTCTACTACTACTGAGACTCAGATCATGAACATAAATGATAGCATGTTAAATGTCTGTTTTGCTGACTTACATGATGTTCATGTAGTTGGAAAGCAAATTTTGTAAGCTAAAACTAATTTTGATTTTTTAAATAGAATTTTCATTTTTTTATCCAAATTTTAATAAAATAATTAATTTAAAAAAAATGGTTTTTTTAAATTTGTTTTGTTTACATTTTATAAAAATTTGTTTACCTAAAATTTTTAATAAATTATCACTTTTTAAGCTAATAAAAGCAAAAAATTAACCTATTTAACAATATTATACCAAAATAGCTTTAATTTAATACAATCTAGGTTATTAAATTGCTGAATAAATAATGTAAAACATTTCAAATCAACCATTGTCAAATATAAACAAAATTTTTATCAAAATAATCCATGCACAGAAGATCACTAACTAAAATTCATGTCCAATGTCTCAAATGTTGATGCCACAAGCAAGAAGTCAACTTAACAAATTGTTGAGACATGCCTGCTTTTCATTCTATTTTCTGTCTCTTTAATTTACTTTCGAAAAAAGAGTTTTATGTAAACACAATGAACTTTAATGACGCAGAACAACAAAAGAAAGAAAACTGGATATAAGCTAGACAAAAACAGAAACAATTGCAATATGAAAGCATTTGTTTGAATTACTCTGTTTATATTTTCCTCAAATGATTCGTTATTGTCACAAGATAGACTTCTGTTATTAACTTTCTTCTTTTTCAACAATTTACAGACAGATAAGGGCATAAAACTCAATATTTCTTCATTCACTACTAAAAATAAAATTATGAAATATCGCGACTCGTAAAAAAGTAAATATATGAGAAAAAAGTTTTGCGCTTATGACTCGTATGTTGACCTTAAATTTTACTTTGAAAATTAGCACTTTTTTCGATTCCAGTTAAAGCAAACTGTCGTGAATTGTAAATAAAGATAATATTTTTCACAAAATCTGCATCAGTTTTATTTCAATTTTTGACGATGAAGCATCACGAGAAATTGTCGCGAGCTTTTGCTTTAATTTGCATTTTTTGTGTCTTGAATGCTTCGGCTATTCCAAAATTCCACAAACCAACAGCAAGAAAAGCACCAAAGACAACTACAACAGTAGCAACAACACATCCACCACCACCAGCTCAACCTGTTCATTCCCCTCCACAACCTAACTATCAATCGCAACCACAGCCTCAGCCACAACCAGCATATCATCCACAACAATTTAATCAACCTCAAGCTCCTGCTCAACAACCAATTGTTGTTCATCATGTAATTCAACAGCAGCAACCAGCAGTAAAAAGTGGCAGTAGCGGTTTGGGAATAGCCGGTGGTGTGGCTGCTGGATTATTAGCAGGTTTGTAGAATAAATTTTTTGTGATTTTAAATTAGCTTTTATTTTGACAAAGTATTTATAATCATTTTGTCTTCTTTAAATCAAATATAATTAAAGAAATATAAAAAAAACTTTCTGGAATATTGACTTAAATTGGTGTTAATTAGTTATGAACGTAAATTCTTTTAAGAAAGCTCTTAGCAACTGTAAAACTCAAACATTATTTATTTAATTTTGTAAACAATATTTTAAAAGAGATATTTTTCTATAGAAAATATTTCAAAAGACATGTTTCTATAATGTTGCAAATTCTGTTAGTCAATATGTTATCAGTACATTTTTTAGCAACGAATCAGCATTTGATTACAAAAAAGAAACTTCATGATAAAAGCATAACAAATTCAGGTCAAAGTCAGATTGAAAATATATTTTTATTGTGTTTTATGCAGCTTTCGAATGTTTTTTTAAAAAAAAATTATTAATTGACCAAACTTGATTAAATTAATGAGGAAAAATAGATTTTAGACGAATAATATTAAATTATTTCTAATGTGATAGACAAATGCATCAAAAAACTAATCGATATCAAAATTTTGATAACTATCATTAAATATTTTTCATCAATATAGGTGCCGCTGGTGGATATGCAGTTTCAGAACTCTTAAAGGATGATGATAGTGATAAGAGCACAACAGCAGCTGCTCCAGCCTCATCTTCAGTTGCTTCAGTATCTGAAAGCACCACAGCAACTTCAATTTCGTCTTCAGTTCCATCTGAAAGCACAACAGCGTCAACCACAACAGCATTAGTCTCTGAAAGTACCACTATTTCAACAGCTTCTTCAACGACTCCTCAATCGAGCTCTGACAGCACAACAACAACAGCAGCTCCATCATCAAGTTCATCAACTGTAGCTTCATCAAATAGCACAGAATCGACAACAGCTTCATCGTCATCTTCAGTTTCATCATCAAGTGATTCAACTTTGTCAACTACTGTAAGTCAGTCAACTACAACTGATGCTACCCACTCAAGTAGCACTGAGACAAGCACAACAGCTAGTTTGACGTCATCATCACATGCTCCTGAAAGTTCAACAAGCAGTGCAAGTTCAACTTCTTCTTCACATTCACCTGATCATCATTAAAAAAATTCCCATGAAAATCTATGAATAATAAAGTGTGAAATTTTTTTTAAATTTAATTAAAAGCTTTTTTCTGCATTCAACTCACGTAGCAACACTAACGCATTTTCTATGAATCTTATTCTCTCTCTCTCTCTCTTTTGCCTTGATAACTTGTCGCATTGAGTAATTTGAACCTGGAAATATTTTCATTTATTTGTCTCCGCAACTGTGACTAGCAATTAAAACTTAATTCCGCTATAATTAAAAAAGTGTCAAACAATTTTTCTTTTTCTCTCTTGCTAGCTTTCTTGCTTTTGTGTCTGTTTCTAAATTAAATTTTATTATTTGGTATTTAATGTTAATTGTATAAAATGGTAGAGATAGAGTGAGAAACGCGTATATGACATACAATATAAAAGAATGTTTTTGTGGTGAAATTTTATTTCTCTTCATTAAAATTGTCATCTTTCTGCTGTAATTTTTATGAAAATTTTGATGATTTTTTAAGGAAATTAAAAAAAAAATTAGACAAGACTTAGATAAATTAAATTTTAAAACAATTTTAAGCATTCAATTTAAAATCTATTCAAAATACCAACATCATTATCCTAATAAAATTTCTATTTAATCTTACAACGAGTAAAAATCATTAATATTGATACCATCAAAAAATTTGCACAATCAGATAAATAGAAAAGGAGAAAATTTCTTACTCCTTCTAGAAAGACAGAAATAGAAAATTTCATTTTCATACAAAGTTTTATTCATTCATTTTGGGATTTAAATAGAAAATTTTGTTCCATTTTAAGACGAAAAATCGAGAAATTTTCTATCAACTTTTATGCAATCTTATCACACAAAATGCGGTGATGGTGAAATAATCATGAAAGGGATAAAAGGCAGAAAACTTTTTCTAACATTGACACAATAAGAAACTCCCCAATGACACATTTTCACATTTTCTTTTTTACTCTTTGAATTATTTTTTGTTGTTGTTGTATGTATGTAGTATCAAGGGTATGAGGAAAGAAGAAAATTTTAGAGGGAAAAAATTGAAGAACAAAAATGATGCAAAGAAAATCTGCGAAAAGCTCAACATAAAAAATTGTTATTGTTGCACACTTTTAGCACAAATCACAACTGACAATATTTTCGTAGCTGTCTTCCACAGCTCGTCACAAAAGATGGTATACATTAATGTTTATTTAGACTTATTTTCTGCTGATGCGAATGAAAGCATCAGCATAGAAAAAAATATCAAGTTTAATGTCATAAAAAGATTAAAGAAAAAAAGCGAGAAATGGAAAGAAAGAAGAAAAGTTTTTTCGTTGATGCAATTTTATAAAAGGAAAATTTTCAAAAAAAATTCACTTTGAATTTGATAATTTTAAAGAGAAGTTTTTGTATTCTTTTAAAAAAAGACTTCATTTATGGAAAATGTAAAATTTAGAAATTTAAACAAGAAAATTCAAATTTAAAAAATCCGTTACTTATTAAAATTTTAATTAACTGAAATAGTAATACAAATTTTTATTAAAAACTTCAACATGACATAAAATTTCTTTGATAAACATTCAAAATACAACAATAAAATTCAAATGCACAATAATAAACAATAATTTTAAGCAATATCTCCTTGTTAACAATAAATGCTGCCTGCCAGTCAACGTAAACAGACAATTCTCGTTAAATAAGGAAATTACTTTCTTTTTATTTGAAATTTAATTTACGACTTCCTTTCTATCTCTTTTTCCTTCTTTTTCTATCATCATCATTTTCAATCTCTTTCGTCTGCAAACTTTAACTTCATTTTCCGCGTACTCATCATTAATAACATTTTCATTTTTACTTTTTCTTCTTTTTTTAAAGAACATGATGACGATAAAATTATGAATTTTTCATATTTAAGAATATATGTTTTCCCCATTGCATAGTTTTCATCGCGTTGTAAAATATTCAAAATTTTTCATGCACATATGAGAATTTTTCTTATTCATTCTCTAAGATTTCATTTTTTTGTGTAAATCTAGAACTATAAATGTGATGAGAATTTTTTAGACGAAAATACGAAAAAAAATTTTATGTTTGTATTGTAAAAAATTTAAATTAGATTTAACTTTTAGATTAAATTCAAAGATTTACTTACGAAATATTTTAATAAAATCTTTGTGGTTATAAACTTCAAAAAAGAAATTTTCGTCATTGCTAAAAGGATAAACAAATTAAGATAAAAATCAAAGAAAAAATTCTTTTCTTATACTTAGTATCTTTTACAGCAAGAATTTTCCTTGACAAAAACTCATGAAAATAAACAAGAAAATTCTTCCCTAAGATAACAGAAAGCTTTCTCTAAGCTTACGAAATTTTCCACTAGGCGTTTGTGAACAACAATTTTTAAATTTTTCTTTAACTGAAAACTCAGCAAAAATATATGCATTAAAAAAAGCGCATTTGAATTTTCATCAAATAAATCAAGCAAGTTTAAGCAACAAATCAAAAATGGTTTTTGCAAATGTGTTTTTTCTGTGCCTTCAACAAATTCAATTTTATTTTAGTGAAAATTGCTACCATGTTTTAAAAAATAAATTATGATGCAATAAATTTTAGAATCATTGTGAGCAATGGCATGAAAAATAATAATGAAGCAACTAGCTAACACTGACCTACATATATTTATAAACAACAGTTATCTACAATCTTGCATCGGACAATAAAAAAGTGCAGTAGTTGTGAGAGAGAAAAGAGAAAATTGGAAATATTGGAAAATTCCAAAAAATCTAGTACAATTTTGACTCCTTCCTAAAAGATTCACACATTTTCCTTCAGTCCCTTAGTCAAACAAATGTGTAATATTGTTGACATTAATTTAGTGTCATCACAATCTCACTTGGCTAGCATTTAAATGACTCAATTCTGTTGACACACGAAGATAAAATCTCTCAATTTTGAAGAGTATATGCTACTATTTAATGATTTAAAATTGTAATTAAATTGAAATGAAGATTTATCAAATTGTGATTTATAGCATTTACATGACGTTACTTGTTGAATATTTTATGCTTTTTATCTAATTTTACTTTCATTAAGTTAACTTTCTTTTTTATAATGAGAAATTAAATTTATTTATGCGAGAAATTGATATTTTTTGCTTTAAATAACCGAGATAAATTTGAAAATTTGTTAGAAATTAAATTTATGATTGGCAATTTGATCACATTTCAATTGTATTGCTTCTTTAAATTGATTTTGAGAAAATTGATGTTTCACATCATTGCATTCAATCTTTTATTGAATATTTAACCCAGTTTTGAGAAAGAACATTTAAAGTGATTGAGAGTATCGACTTTTTTGCAAATGACTTTTTTCAATATTGAGATTATTTATTAAAGGTGAAATATGTTATAAAGATATTTATAAATTTTTATTTTTTAAATTTAACGATTTTGTGAAATTTAAAATTCAAAGTTTGTTTACATTTAGAAAATTGAAATTTAAATTAGATAATTGTCAATTTAATATAGAAATTAATTGTTTTCCATATTCAACGATAGTTAAACTTTATTTTAATATATTATTGAAGAGTTAACAAATTTCCATAAGAGATAAAATTTTTTATCTTGGTTTCTTTTTTATTCATAATTAATTAGAGTGTTTTTAAACTTATACTTTGTGCACGATTATCTTATTCACCATCCGCAATGATACGTAATCCAAATTATCACAACCGGCGTAAACAGTGCTCTAATTTATGACTATTAAGCCTCTAACCATGTATGCATCACTTCTTTTCTTTTCTTCTCTCTTTCATACTCATACATTCATTAATTAGGCTTCAAACTACTGCAAAAATTTTATTTTATTTTCAACACAATTCAACCTGAGCAGATAATTAAAAAAATAAGTATAACTGTTTACATACACACACACACACACATATCAAAAGTTTGAGGCGAAAATATTGCCACATTTACACACGCGACTTAGCCGATTGTTATTGTGGTAACTCACAAAACTCACCTTCATTCATACCAACAATTTCGTGCTCTATGATTTTTACATCGAAATTAATTTTTTTCTCTTTCGTGTTTCGTTGTTTGGCTGTTTTTTGCTCTTTTTTTTCTCTTCTTACTCCGACGTTGCTTTGGCAATACTCTCAAAAAAATATTTTTTCCTCTACCGCAGAAAGCATAGTTGCTAAAAATCAGTCGCTCGGATTAGTTTCGTAAACCGCATTGTAGTTTAAACTCGTATTTTGTGCTTTTGTCTCTTTGCAATAAATATTATTCTCACTTTGTGGCTTATTAATTTTATAATTTCGGTATTCTCTAGTCATGTATATTGATAACAAAATGGACTCTCTTACTAGTTTAAAATCAATCAAGAGGCATTATAAAAAAGATTCACGATATGTTAATGATCTCTATACTTTGACTTATGATAACCATGAGTCTCTTGATACTGTGGAACTCATTTCTTCCTTATATTTTCGAACTGATATTACTGATGATGTGAGTTAAATAATTTCTTTAGTGCATCGATATGAAAACCAATTTAGAGGCAAAGTTTTTTTTTCTTGTTATGCTTTCATAATGGGCGTAAAAATAAATTTAAATGCGGTTTTTTGGATTTCTCTTTTGTTTGCCATTAAGCGATTGCATAGAGCATTTAATTGTACGAATGTATTACTACTCATGTTAATCACATGTTTTGAATATTATACATTCAAAGCGATTAAGTAATAAAAAATTTAATATCTTTTTGTTTTGGACAAGTTTTTTACCAATTGCTTTAATTATAAATTAAACTGAGAAAATCATTTTGACTTAGTCATTGTTTTTGTTATTTTTGACTGTAATAGAATCATAAACACTTTAATTTGGTTTAAACTTGGGTGTTCTTAACAAAATTCTGGAAAAAATTATTTTTTTACTTACAAACAATATTTTGATCAGCATTTTTCTCAAAGAAATTTTAAATTTCATTTTAGCGTTATTTTTCAAATTTTAATTTTCTTAATAAATTTTTTGATATGAAAAAATAAAATCGTTTATAATTCAATGCCAATGCACTACAAAAACCAACCAAACATGCATGAAAATTTCTTTTTAATTGCAGAAATCAATCGATAACCAGAGGTATGTCGGTAGACGACTTACAATGGGATATACAGATCGCCTCATTCGAAATGCAAATTTACATTATCGATTAGCTCATGCCAAAGACGTAGCACTTCGCCAATTTGAGGTAGAACTGACTATTTCCATGATGTAAACATAATTTAATTATTTTGTTTTGTTTTGTAGTATGAAAAGCAACGTCAAGGTGCGTCACAAGTAGCAATTTTCATTAACAGCACACTACAGAAGGTAAAAAAGGAACAACCACAACCTATAACTCATCTGTCACGAAAATTACTCGCAACCATGAATGTTACCCAACTTCAAATTGTCATTAACGAAATTCACACATTTATCGAATCGCTAAATGAAATGCTCGTAAAAAGTCTTGTGGAACGTGATGAACTGTTGTCGAAAAGAGATGCTATGCTAATTGCAATTGAACGAAACTCAAGGGAAAAACGGCTAATTGAGAAGGGAAATTTTTAATGACTTAAAGCTGCTGCTGCAATTATATAATGAAAAAAGGAATAAAAATTTTGTTATCTACTCTGAAATGAAACTTTAATTAAGCTTTATTCTTCTTGGAATTTTTTCTTTACAGAAGAAATGTGTGACAGACTGACGGACGGACATTTAATGTCATTAATAAAAGATTTCTTCTCAAGAAAAAGCTTTAATTGTTTGTTCACCTGCTACAAAGCTTAAATGAAAATCAAAATGTTGAGCATCGACACTTTATTTATTGAAATTAACCACAATAGTGCAATTGGGAATAAACATATGAAATTTCTGTCATTCGGGTTACTTCCTTCAAATAGTTCATGCAGTAACTCAGAAATGAGGTTAAAAAATTTTCTGTTTTCTGTTGTGATAAAAAATTGAAATGAAGATGTTCAATTACCATGACGTTTTCGTTCCAATGTTCATTTCGAATGAATTGATTGTATTACATAGAAATATTGCATTTTTTAAGATTTTTTTTAAGAAAATTGGCATTATTTCGATAAAAGGAACAATAAGTATGTGAACTGAAATAAAAAGTAGAATTTAAAGATATTTTTGAAATTTATTCTGAAAATTGTCATCAAGTAAAATTTAAAATATCATTAAAAATGCTAAAAAGTTTGTATGAATAGAAAAATATTTCAATCAATTTGTCTCTTTTTCTATTTAACAAAAACTTTGTTCAGCATTCTGTCATGATAGACAACAGCATTAACAAGCATTCACTGTGTGTCAGCTATAAAATTCCCATATGTGATGAATAAAAAGCAAAAATTTCCATTATCATTATCGATTTTTTCTCTTTTCATGTTTTTTTTTTAAATTGCTTGCTTTTGCTTATTAATTGTTGGTGATGAACAAACATAAAGAGAGAGGGAAAAAATTATAAAAATAGTATTTTTATGTCTCATAATTTGCATCTCTCAATAAATGTTTAAATTTTCCATAGTATTTCACACATTGAATTTGTCCGCTGAAAATATTTTGATTGAACACGAAAAATAATGCACTGCGGTCTATGTTCAACAAATAATAAAAAAAAAACAAATTTTAGAGCAGCAAAAAGGAATTTTTATTATTTTACTCAACATGAACAAATTTTGCAGCATTCACGAAACATTTTGATGCTCGTTTCAATCGCATTTTGTTGATTTTCTTTCTTATTTTTCAAATCCTCTTTTGTGCTTCCGAGAATTTGAATTGATAGCTTTCTCTTTGTGTCTTTTGTTATGAAAACTTTTCGATAAAATTCTAAAATATCAGCTTTAGAAATTTTCTCACTTTCTATCGCTTCAAGCTCATTTCTATTGAATATGCAATCATTATTTCTGATCTCATCAAAATTTCTATTAACTTCAACTTCCAAATCATTTTCAGTGGTTAATTTTGATGAAATAAAGCAACGTCTAGCTGCAGCAAAATCTTCATCACTCATTAAGATTAAAATTTGCTGATACTCTTCAAGAAATTCCTCAATTTTTGTGTCAATAAAGTCAGACGAATGAAGATTTTCTTGATACTCAACACTAATTGTGATACCGACAATTCCATTATTTTTCCTTAGTGAGCAACTAATGCCATAGCCAAGACAAAGTTTTGTTCTTAAAGAATAAAATGTTGGTTCTATCAGCATACCTACTAAAATATCTGCAATTGGATTGATATCACACTTTCCCATCACTTGATAATAATTTTTTATAACAGCATTAAAGTCATTTTCTCTCATTGATTTTGTTTTTATGGACGTTGAGCCGAGTGGAATTTGATAGATTTGAGCAGTCTCGTGTATTCTTGATTGTTGCACCTGTTGTGGCCTGAGATTGTTAAGGATAATTTCTTTTATATATTCAGCGCGTGACTTTACAAAATTGCCTTGAATAAGAAGTCTTATTTTCATTTCATCGAGAAGCTTTTTGGTGAATTCTTTGAAGTTATGATACTTTATTGAGTCAATTTTTTGATACCTTTCTAAGAAGGATCGATGATTTGGCTTTAATATGCTGTGTCGATAATCACTGTGAAACGAATAGAATAAAAACTAAATAATTTTAAAAATTCAATTAAAAACCGTTAAAATTTAATTTTGAATAAACCGTTAAATTTTGAAATTTCCTAAATATTGTAATTATTGAAAATTTTTACTTACTTAAAAACTTCATTTACTTACTCATTTAATATATTTAAATCCATAAGACAATTATGACAATTTTTCTTCAATTCTTTCTTGAAAGTTTCAAACACATTTTTACTGATGCTCGCTTTCATTTGTTGTGTAATAATATCAAGAATGAGTGGAACTTTCTCATTAAACCCACTCAACCTTAAAATTAATCCAGTTTCAACAGAATTAAGCTTATAGTTATAACCAACTAAAGTCGCAGGATAGAGTTTTTCAGATAGAAAATTTTTTATACACATCGAATAAATTGAAGTCATATTGAGATTATCGACAGATTCTTGAGTTAGAGGCAAAATAAAATAAACGAACACATAACCATATGGCAGTTCATATTTTTTATCCATTTTATAGTAGCATTCGCAGATTTCATTTTCAAAAATTTTCCTTGGATATTTTTCCTCTTTTTCAGTGGGGTTTTTGAAAATCTCGAAACTCTTGCAAATAAATTCATTTGATTTTGGCAAATAAAATTCATTTTTGAGCCACCTTTCATTCCATAATCTTTTATATTCATTTGGAAAATCAATTGCAGAATATTCTGTATTGAACCATTTTTCTCTCATATCGTATGGCTTGCAATATTTATCAGACAAAATCAGAACATTAAATTTGTTCTCATTCAATTTATCAATTAAATTTTTCATAATTGTTCCATCAAATTCAGGACAAAAATTATTTCCTATCAAAACATTCTTCTCTTCATAATCTTTCATATTTACAGCAATTTCTTGCACATTTTCAAGTGCTGTCTTTTCTTTTCTAAATCTGAATTTAAATTCATTTATCGTTTTGAATTCATTATATCGCGTTTCATGCTCTGCAATTTTTGTGGACTTAAGGAGAAGTAAAAATGAGAAAATTGCTGCAAGCACACAATCGAAATCTTGATAGCCGCGTGATGTTAAATTTACATCGATTGTGAAAAGCGTGAAGAAAGAATTTCCTTCGAAATTTTGCAAACCAACACGTGATTTAACTTTTAATGCTAGAGATTCATCCATGAAATAATCTGAAAGACTTCCAGGTCCTTCATATTGAATAAGTGAAGCAAGATATTCCAAAAATTTGTGTTCTTTTTGTATTGATGGAAAAACAAAAGAAATTAAAACTTTGCATTTTTCACTTGTTGATTTTACAAAATAAAGCTTTTTATAAAAGTCTGGCTTGAAAATTTTAGAAATTTCACTTTGAACAATTTTAGTTTCTTGTCCATTTTCACTTGGAATGCTTGAAAATTGATTAACAATTGATCTCTCAATTCTACTAATATCAATACTTGATTGTACACACAAAAACATTCGATCAGTTGTATAAAATTTCTTCCGAAACGTATGAATTTTCTCGTGTAATATCGCGCTGTCAATATTATCGTGCAATGTCTTTAAATTTCCCCAAATAAAATTCGATGACGGATGATGGTCATAAATCATTGTAGCGTAAATCTGTGCAATTCTCACATCATCATCATTGATATTGCTTTGAAATTCTGATTCAATTGCGGAAATTTCTCTTTCTAAACTGTTTAGTGACATCAGTGGAGAAATAAATAAATTGGCAAATCTATCAAGAGCTTCACTTAAATGTTTTTGAATTATATCAAAGTGATACAATGTATATTCAGCTTCAGTAAAAGCATTGTCATAACCACTATGTGATGCACAAAATTGATCAAAGTCATTTTCTTTTTGATATTTTTCAGAACCCATGAAAATCTGTGTGCAGAAGTCAAAGTCAAAATTAATTAACACAACTGTCACGAAAAATAAAAAATCACTCTCACCATGTGTTCTATGAGATGACTCATACCTTGAATATCTTTTGGATCATTAAAACTTCCTATTTTGACACACATTGCTACGGCAGCAAAATCTGATTTATATTTTTTAAAATTTTCATTCTCAAAATTACTTTTATCACTCTGTTTTATTATCAAAACTTTCAAGCCATTTTCTAACTTAATAAATTTGTATTCTTTTCTATCGCTTTGCGAGACTATGGGGAGACACAACGCGAAACTCATTCTTCTAATTCGCAATAAAGTTGAATACTGAATCAAAGAGAGCGCGAAACAAAAAATGAACAGAATTTTTTTTTTCTTTAATTTTAATTATCATCTTAATATACAAATTATAAATAAGTCGCAGCTGCTCGCTTTACAATTCGACAATTTCCTCAGTGTTTGTATAGATCGAAAATAAAGAAAGTGAAAGTGAAGCATGTGATAAAACAAACAAAATTTGCTCACACTCTCGTGTTTATATATCATTGTAATAAATTTAATTTTGGATTAGTTTTAGTCACGATTTGGTAATTTATTTATTTTTAAAATGCGCTATAAACTAAATTTTGTAATATTTCCTCATTCTAACTTTGATGTCAATAAAAACTTTAATTTTTACTCTACCTAGTATTTTTAAAATTTTAATTAATAAAAAAAGAAAATTTTTACAAAGAAAATGTCTCAAGTGTTTGTTTAAATTGTAATAAATTAGAAATAGTATTTTCCGTGTCATCTTTACATACCAGATTCAAATGAATAAACCCATGTTGTAAAAGACTTGTATCATCTTCTCCTGCATTCGCAAGCACGTGTAAAGATAATTTTCGTCGATTCGATGAGAGAAGAAACTCTTTAAAGAAAATTATGAGAGAATGTTTATCAAGTAATTCAAGTTGTCGCGCTTCAATCTCATTTCTGTCAAATTGGTATTTTCTCTCACGAATTTCATTCCAATTTTTATTTACTTCGCTCTCAAGATCAATGTCAATTGAACGTTTCTGATTTATTATTGATCGCTTTACAATTTCAAAATCACTCACATCCATTTCATTAAGAATTGACAGATATTCCCAGAGAAAATCTTCTATTTTAGCGTCAACAAGTCTCGCAGAGTTTCTTTTCTCTTGAATTTCGATGCTAATAGCAAATCCTAAAATGTCATTGTCAATCTTACTTGAGCAACTTACAGAATATCCAAGTTGCTGTTTTGTTCGTAATTTATTGAATAATGGCTCACGAATCGTCTTTACTAGTATTTCAAGCAAACATTGTGACTCAAGTGAATTTGTACCAATTTGGTAATAATTTTTAACGACAGAATTTTTATCGTTTGCCAACAACGATTTAACTTTAAGATATGTTGAGCCACATGGGATTTTGTAAGTTAATGGCCTCGAAATTTTAAATACAATTTTTTTCTGTTGTTCGATGAGATTCAAATTTTTCATTATTATATCGTTAATTGCGAGTGCATGCGACTTTGTAAAATTTCCTTGAATCAACACTTTTATTTTTAGCGTTTTAATGAAATTGTGAAGAAATTCTTTAAATTTGTTGAAATCAATTTTTTCAGTTGCCTTGAAACGATCAAAATAAAATTTATGACTTGATGTCAAAACATGTAGACGAAGATCTCTGTAATAAAAAATATTTTAATTAATGCTCTATTCTCATGTTTGTGTAAAATATATCTAACTTACTCTATAAATTGGTTTGAATTAATCAAATAATTGTAACAATTCTTCTTGAGTTCTTTTTTGAACGTATCAAAAACTAATTTGTCGAAAACACCATTTACATTCATCAGAGCATTTGTAATTTTATCTGTCAGTATTGGAAGTTTCTCATTAAATCCACTCAATCTCAAAAATAATCCAGTTTCCACTGCATTAAGCTTATAGTTATAACCAACTAAAGTCGCAGGATAGAGTTTTTCTAGTAGAAAATTTTTTACACACATTGAATAGATTGAAGTCATGTTGAGATTCACAACAGATGCTTGAGTGAGCGGCGATAGAAAATGAATGTAGATGAAACCGTGTGGTAGAAGAAACTTTTTGTCTGCTTTAAAGAAGCATTTACAAAAGTCGCTCTTAAAGATTAAGCGTGGAACTTCGTCGAAGTAATTTTCTTCTTCACTCGTTACAATGTCAAAGTTTTTACAGATAAATCTATTCTTATTGGGTAGTTCAAAGTCTTTTCTTATCCATCTTTCATTCCATAATTTATTAAATTTATGTGGAAAATCTATAAAATGAAATTTTGTTTAAATTTAAAGATTTTTTTTCTAATGCTTTTTGACATACCAATTTCAGCATATTCTGTCTCAAACCAACTTTCAATTTTATCATATTTTTGATATTTATCAGATAATATAAGCAGATTGAAAAGTCTTTCGTTGAGTTTATCAATTAAATTCTTCAATAAAAACTCATCAAAATCATCACACATTTCTTTTCCTACAATTATATCCTCATCATTGCAATATTTCATATTGAGAGAAATTTCTTGAACATTCTCTAAAATTGGTTTTTCTTTTCGATAATTAAATTGCAATTCTTTAATCCCTTTAAATTCATTAAAAATTTCTTTGTGGACTTCCATAGCTGTCAATTTAATCACAAGAAGATAAGAAAAAATGGCATCTAATACTTTTTCAATATTTTCATACCCTTCTCTAGTAAGACTTATCTCAATGGAAAAGAAATTAAATAAAGAATTTCCTTCAAAATTTCTACATCCTATTTTTGTGACGATATGAAGTGCAAGATTATTTCTTTTAAAATAATAATTTAATCCATAACGTCCTTCATGAGTTATCAAATAACCAAGATAATCGAGTGATTTATCTTTATAATTTTTAATAGAAGGCAATAGATAAGTCATGAAAAGTTTTCTTTTCTTTGAATATGATTTTACATGATAAATTTTATTGTAAAATTCAGGATTAAAGACATCAATTAAAGGATTAACTGAAATTGGTCTTAAAATTGTTGAATATTCTGATTCTATTTCACTGAAATATCTAACAACTATAGACTGTAAAATATCGAAATTCAAGCTTGATTGAATGCAAAGATTCATAAAATTTGACCTGTAAAATCTTTTGCGAAAGCTATGAAGAATTTTATAAAGATTTTTGCTGTCAATTCCATCTTTTAAAGTTTTTAAATTTCCCCATGTAAAATTTGATACACAAGAATCTGCTCTTGCCATAATTGAAGCAAAAATTTGATTGATACGATAAGTGTCATTGTAGATGCTATTTTGAAATTCAGATTCTACAGCTTCCATTTCTCTCTCTAAGCTTTCAATTTTCATCAATGGACAAATGAAAAATTGTGAAAATCTATCGAGAGCTTCACTGAGATGATTTTCGCCTATTTTGAAATAAAATTGTGTAAATTCTGCCTCAGTCATTGCATTATCTACGCCATTTCTGCTTTTTATAAAACTATCAAATTCATTTTCTTTTGGATATTTTTCAGTTCCCATAAAAATCATATGTTCTAAAAAATGAGCTAAACCTTGAACATTTTTAGGGTCGTCGAAACTTCCAACATCAATAGTCAATGCGACTGCAGCAAAATTTTCTTTCCCACTCTCATTTTCTTCGCCACATGTCGTCGCATTTTTAACAAGCAACACCTTCATGCCATTTGTCAATTTTAAAAGCTTGTATTTTTTTCGATCACTCAGCGATTGCAAAGGACTTGATAAAATCTCTACTTCATTTTTCACAATCATTACTTTTATAATACAATTCTCTTTATTTTGTACGTGTGAAATGACAAACGACAAGTAAATAACTGAATTAAAAATAAAAATAAACGATGGCATAATAATATCGTAATAGGAATTAAATAAGATGAAAATTGCACACAAGTGAAATGAAATTGTCGTGACATTGACATTCAATTTGAAGAAGAAATAATGTCAACGTCTCAAAATACGTCTGTTTTGATTTGTCTCACATTGTTTGCGGAAAAAGAAAAGTTGATGAGTGAAAAGAAAATTATTTTCGTTTTCTTCTTAACTTTTTATTTCAACATCTTCATGTTTGCATACATACAGCAGTAAATAATAGTAGTAGATATAAAAAAGAAAATTTTATTTTGATTTTTCAGTCTTCCTTCATCGATACAGAAGTTGCTTCCATTTGCTCGCCTTCATTTGGTTTATTAATAAGATTTCTTATAGCGAGATCGTATACAATTTCTTCGATTCTCTTGACAGAATATTTCAAGCTGAAATTAAATTATTTGCTAGCTGTGCACAGTAATATAACACAATTTTTACTCACCTGTCAAATTTCTTTCGTAGAGCATCATTCTTCAAGTTAAGAAGTCTAAATCCCGAGTTGATGTTTCCAATAAAATTTTGAAGATTTTGTACTCGATTATAATCACCCATTGATGCACTATTCACAGCAAAACGAGAAAGATCGTCGGTCATAAGCAGGATTCCCATTAAATAAAATTCAATATCTAAATGAAATCCATCTGCAGGATTGCTTTTTAGGCCTAAAATTTCTGCACAAGTATCACGAGTTACGAGAAAGCCTGCTTCGAGATAAACAACTAATGCAATGATGCTAACTAAGCGTTGCGTTGTCCAATTCCAATGATCTGAGAATCGATAATATTGATTAGGAGGAACAATCGATGCTAATTGAATGTAAAGTTCTTTGCATTTTTCTAGCATTCCACGAACTTTTAGGCAGGCTTGATTTACTTCTGTCAGACTTGTATGAATTACTTGAAGAACAGCTGCTGCTTCTTTGCTCTCATTGTCTATTAATCTTAAAGTGTTTATAATGTTGATTCTTTATGCAATTTCTTTAATTTCGATATTTTTATAACTTACTTGACGATTTCTCTTATCTTTTCACGAGTCTCTTGTTCTTCTTCCAAATATGTATTAAATTTCTGAAACATTTCCATTTTAAATCACGTATATTTCTTTAAATTAAGAAATTATTAAATGTCGCGGTCAAAAATTTTTCACGTTGTTTTTCTGATTTTATTTTGTAAACAAGAAGCGAAAATTTTTTTTGCATCAAACATTTTATTTTGTTTTGAAATTTTAAATTTTACAAAAATAAATAAGATTTGTCATTTAATTTGATTTAATTCAATAATTTAGCTAGTTCGCCAGTTTCATAAAGTTTCTTCACTTGATCTCCACCGCCTTTAATTGAAAAATAAATTATAATTATTGTTATAATAAAGGTAAATATACAGTAACGCTCAAAAGTAAGTGGACAAAAATATTTAATGATTTCTTGCTCATTTTTACAAATGGATATCAGACTTTTTCTACATAAAATCAATAAAACTACTTAAAACAAAGCAATATTGAACATTTCTTAGAATTTAACTTGGATTCATAGAATGATCAAATTTAAAAATTTAAAAAATGGTCGCTATCTTGGATAATTAATCATTCCAAAATTCATCTTATATTGCCTTTTCTTGCTTTAAACTTAACTGTAAACAATAAATGTGAATATAAAAATCGTTTCAAATCATAGAAAGTTGCAACTCAATGGCTTATTTTAATAAAATTTAAAAAACATTTCATCCTGCTTTGACAATTTTATATCCATAACTTCAGTTTTTCGCTCATTACTTTTTATAGAAATGTTTTAGAGTAACGCTTTTATGCTTAAATTGTTCTTTTAAAGTTTCCTGATCTTTTGATTATGTACAATCTAGGCTAGCAGTGAAGATACAGACGGTTAAATATTGAACATATTTTCATTGTTTAAAAGCAAAATAACAATTTCTGAAAATCATTGATTTAATGCATTCCAACGTTTCAAAGTGATTAGTATTAAGCTTTTATCATCGTTTTATTAAGTTTTGTCAAGATTTCAAACAATGAAAATATGTTCAATATTTAACCGTTTGTATCTTCACTGTTAGCTTCCACAGCCTAGATTGTACATAATCGAAAGATCAGGAATTTTTTAAACAACAATTTAAGATTAAAAGTGTTGCTCTAAAACATTTCTATAAAAAGTAATGAGCGAAAAACTGAAGTTATGGATATAAAATTGTCAAAGCAGGATGAAATGTTTTTTAAATTTTATTAAAATAAGCAATGGAGTTGCAACTTTCTATGATTCGAAACGATTTTTATATTCACATTTATTGTTTACAGTTAAGTTTAAAGCAAGAAAAGGCAATATAATATGAATTTTGGAATGATTTATTATCCAAGATAGCGACCATTTTTTAAATTTTTAAATTTGATCATTCTATGAATCCAAGTTAAATTCTAAGAAATATTCAATATTGCTTCTTTGTTTTAAGTAGTTTTATTGATTTTATGTAGAAAAAGTCTGATATCCATTTGTAAAAATGAGCAAGAAATCATTAAATATTTTTGTCCACTTACTTTTGAGCGCTACTGTATGAATTCAAATACCTATGAATCTGCCATCAATAAAAACACGGGGTACAGTCTTTGCTCCAGTTATACTGCCGAGAACACTTTGTATCTCATTACAATCTGGTCTGTTCTCTATTTCAATAGCTAAATAATCGACATTTAATTTTTTAAATTGCTAAAAAATGAAAATTGATTAGATCATGACATTCAATGATTTCTTATTGCTCACATCTTTTGCTATTTTACAATAAGGACAATAAGATTTCGAGAATATGACCACACGTTGCTGATTTAAAGAATTTTTTACAAACTCTTCTACAACAGGATTTAATTTTGTGCTTGTTGAACCCATTATTTTAATAATATTAAACTATTAGAATCAATATTTATACAAATCTATCTTTTTAGTTTATTTTTGCATCTTCATTCAATTCTCTTCATTAAAAGGCCCCCTATTTTGATATCTTGTGTGTTGATGTCGACATAAAAAATTGCATTTAAATTAATTTTTGCGAAATAACAATTTAAACATCATGGCAGAATCAGATTCAGAAGCATTCGAAAGTGCCGATGAGGAAGTTATTGAAAAGAAGGAAAATGATCGTGAGTAAATGAAATATGAATTATATGTAAATGAATCATTGATATAGAAATATTTATAGAGCAAAAGAAGATTAAGAAAGAAGAGCAAACACAAGTAACTAAAACAAATGATGAACCAATCAAATCACCTGCAAGTGATGATACACAACAAAGTAGTTGGCGATCGTGGAGTGCATTTGGCATGTTGAAATCTGCAAGTCAGAATGTTGCTTCACTGACAACTCATGTCTCTCAATCAATATCGACAGCTATTGAATCAATTAATATTCCCGATCCTGAAGAAATGGCTAAAATAAATGCTAACAATGAAGCAAAAACATCAACAGAAGATGAATCACAAAAAACACCAAATGAAGAAAGTGGATTTAAATTAAACAGCCTTCTCTCAAATGTGTCATCAATTAGCTCTAAAGTTGTTTCAGGAGGGCTCGATACTTTGGAAGAATTAGGCAAAAAGACAATTACTATTATTCAAGAAACAGATCCGAATATCGCGAGCAAGTTAAGAAGCATGAATGTGTCAAATAAACCAAATTTGAGTGATTTATTGAAGGAAGCTAAAGAGAGGGAAGACGATGAATTGAGTGGAAGTTCACAATCGAAAGATTTAAAAAATCAAACAGTTTCATTTGAACATTTATTAGATGAATATAAAGGATTGGTTTATCTTGAAGCTTTAGAGATACAATCGAATCAGTCAAAATTAAAAATTGAAGTTTTATTGAAACCACTTACGGGTAAAGCATTAGCAGAAATGCAAGAAACACTTACAGAAGTTGAAGAATTGTGTGAATTGCCAGATGCTGATAATTTTGATAGTGATTTAACATCGATCACATTGGAATCTAAATTAAAGAAAGCTATTGAAGATTTAAGTATTGAAGTGAATTTCACAGAAATTATTAACTGCGCAAAAGAATTGGACCAGTGGATAACTAACTATAATGATAATGATACACAACGAATTTATGCTAAATCAATAGAAGCTTTAGCCAAACTATGTGCACTTGCTCTTAACAACTATCAAAAACTTGCAGAATTGTTACTCTCACTTAGTCATCGATCTACTGCAGATGAAGCTGATTCTGTTTCACAGTAAGTTTCAATTTAATTTTTAAATAATGCATACCAATAATAATTTTCTTATTAGATTGTGTGGTATTTATTTCTCACTATTCAACACTTATGCTGGAAATTATTCTGAAAAAATTTCTCAAATTAATTCGACATCTGATGAAAGCAAGAAATTATCAACTAACATATTTTTAGAGGTATGAAATAATAAAATTATTTAGTAATTTTTATTTTTAACGACTTTTTTTGCAGTGCTCAAATGCAACGTCATATGTCAAAAAAGCTTTTCAATTATTCATTCCAATTTTACAACTTGGAGCATTGTAAATTAAAATTAACTAAAATGAATTCCTGCACTATTAAATGCATGAAGAACCTTCATAAAGTCATCAATATCCATCGTACGAGCTCGAAGCTTTTCAGCATCAAGAGATTGCAAAATTTCCTCTACTTTTTCCTTAATATCAAAATCCTTTGGCACATCCTGGAATAAGAATGTTTTTTATTGATGTTTAATAAATATTGAATTATTTGAAAATTTATACATACCATATTATTTAATGAACAGTGTAATCGGAAGTTTTGGTCAAGTGATGTTAAAACTGTCGTATGTTTGAAAGCTGCTGCTAATGTTTTGTTCTTTCTTAAAAAGGCAATCCTAGTTAAACCGTCCCATTCTGTGAAATTTATAGGTGGTGGTGGATTTCTTGGTTCCAATCGCACTACAGATGATTCAACTTTTGGCGGTGGTTTGAAATTATTTTTACCAACTTTCATTATCATATCTACACGAGCTAAAAGTTGTGTGTTAATGCTTAAACGACAATATAATTTATCGCCAGGTTTTGCAACTAATCTTTGAGCAAATTCTCTTTGAAACATGAGTAGAGCACATCTAAAATTTCGATGTAGCAAGAGTTTGAAGACTAAGGGTGATGAAATTTGATATGGAACATTCGCTATGCATAGGTCAAAAAATGGTAACTCTGGATTTTTGAGGACATCTCCAATTAATATTTGTAGTTTTGATTGCATTGGAGTTCCTTGTACTCTTTTCTGCAATTCAGCAACCATTCTAGGATCAATTTCACAAGCGATAACTTTTTTTGCTTTCTCAAGAATTTTAACTGTCATGTTTCCTGTTCCAGGACCAATTTCCAAACATACATCTGTCGATCTAATTGCTGCTTTATCAATCATTGAAGTAATAACAAGTGGATTTTTAAGAATATGCTGACCAAAATCCTTATTGAAAACAATTCCTAAAATAAATTCATTAGTTTTAATGATTCAAAAGATTTTTATGAAATTTACCTTGTTTCGCTACATCATTGTGTACTCTTGCCTTTTTTTCTGCTTTAATTTTCGGCATTTTGCTTTTATTTTTCTCTGAATAATTTAATTTTATTATTTTTCCCAAATCACATGTGATTCAAGTTAAAAATAAACAAACTTGTGTGCGTCATATTTAGAGTGTAAACTGTAGTCAACAAAAAATATTTGTTTCTTCTTTAAATTTCTTCAAATTACAGAAAAGTCTCATATGCTGAAAGTTATTTCGAAAAATTTGATAATAAATAGTTTTAATTTAGCCAGGAAAATGGCAGCAGCTACTAAAGGACGTCAAATTGTTTGGATGGATATGGAAATGACTGGTAAATTTAAATTTTTCATTTAAAATTGCATGAACATTCAAAAATGTGGAAAATATTTTAGGATTAGAATACAAAAGAGATCGAGTTTTGCAAATAGGTAAGACAATGAGTTATTCACAAACATCATATCTAATCTATTTTAATATACAGCAATGCTAATCACCGATCTAAATTTGAATATAATATCAAGAGAATTTCTTGTTACCATTCATCAAGATAAGGAAGTACTTGATAAAATGAATGATTGGTGCAAAGAGAATCTTAAAGAAATTGCTGAAGAAAGCTTAAAATCTAAAATCACTGAAGCTGATGCTGAAAAAATGATGATAGATTTTTTCAATGACAACAAAATTTTACCTAAAAATAATCCTTTGGCAGGAAATACAATTTATATGGACAGACTTTTTCTTAGAGAATATTTTCCTAAAGTCAATGATCATCTGCATTATAGATTAATTGATGTTAGTACAATTAAAGAACTTTGTTCTAGATGGAATAAACCGGTTTATCAAAGAGCACCGGAAAAGAAGAATGCACATCATGCATTGAGTGATATTAAGAATAGTATAGAAGAATTAAAGTACTATAAAGAAGGATTTTTAAAAATAGCAACTGATGAAGAGAACAAAGAATAAGTTTCATAAAATGAGAAACGTATGTTAAATTATTCAATATGAATTATGATAATAAAATTATGAAATGAATTTTAATAAACTGCATTTATCTTTTCTTATCATTATCATTGACCTGATAAAATTAGATTTTCGTCATCTTAAAAATAGGACGAATTTTTAGTATATAAAAAAGAATGCATATTCATAATTAATTCAGTGTTCTTTTAAATTTCAAGATGAAACTTCCAGTAATATTTTTATTAATCAACTTTCTTAGAGTGATCAATTGTGAAACAAACATCGATGATCAGAAAATTGTAGGAGGATTTCAAATTAGTATTTTAGATGCATCTTATCAAGGTGCATTGCTTTATCGAAATAGTTTCATTTGTGGATGCTCGATTATTTCACCAAAATATCTTTTAACTGCTGCTCATTGTGTTCATGAATATCGAAATAGTTTGACTATTAGAGTTGGCTCTTCACATGCATATCATGGAGGAGAGGTTTATCAAGTTGAAAAAGTAATCAAACATCCATTATTTTCGATAACCACTCTAAATAATGATTTTGCTCTTCTTAAATTGAAAAACAACATCACATTGATTAATGGTGAAAAAGAAATTATTAAATTGCCAAGAGCCAATGAAAATATTGAAGAAGGTACTGAAGTTTTTGTAAGTGGCTTTGGCTCAACAAATGATCTGACGACGAATGATCATACTCTTCGTGGTGTAATAGTTCCAATTGTCTCACAAAGTGAATGCAAAAGAGCTTATCCCAAAATGATTACGAATAGAATGATCTGTGCAGGCTTTGAAGAAGGCAAAAAAGATGCATGGTAAGAAAATTTTTGAAAAGTAAATTTGTTTAAAAACAACACTAATTGAAGAATTATTTTAGTTCGGGTGATTCAGGTAATTAAAACAGGTAGATTCTATTATTAGATACATTTTTATTTACATTTAAATTTTAAAAAAGGTGGACCTATGGTTCGCGATCGAACATTAGTAGGAGTTGTATCATTTGGGATTGGTTGCGCTCTTCCAAAAATGTATGGTGTTTATGGCAAAGTTTCTACAGTAAGAAATTGGATAAAAGCTGAAACAATCATTTAAACATGAACACGTGACTGTATCAGTTAAAATTTCAATTTTACAATTTTTACACTCTACACTTGATGAAGTATGCTGTTACTTCTACACGTAATAAAGTTTTTAAACTTCTACACTATCTACCTGCATTAAATTTATTCACTCTCTCAAAAAAAGATTTTTCACTCTCTTTCTCTCTCAAGTGTTTCTGCAGTTTGTTATGTTGCTTATGTTGTTTTCTCTCTTGAATGTGAAGCCTCAGTCACATTTCGTATTTCATATGAAGAACGTGTTGGTTACTCTTTTGCTCTATTCCGGTATATTATCGCGATTCGTTTAAAAAATATTTAAATTTAAATGTGAAATCTGAACTTATCGTGAAACATTTTTACCCAAACAAAAAATAAAGAAAATAAATTTTAAAAAAGTGTTTTTATGTGTAAACTGAAGTTTTAATTATTGTCATATTAAAAAGAAATTAAATCAAATTGATTTAGTGTATATTGAAAGTGTTTTGTGTAAAATTCCATTGAAATAAAATTAATAATCTTTATTTTAAAAAAATTTTAAAGAAAAGAATTTATTGATAGTGAACAAACGAGCAAGCTGGAACCATTTATTATATTCACAAGCTTGTGAAATATCGATTTTCATGAGAAAAATGTTCGGTGCAGTAAAGTAAAAAGGAAATTATGTGTAAAGGGCTTTTTATAGCTTATCGCAAAAAGCAAAGTGAAAAATAAAAAAATGATGGAAAAAGTGGAAGAAAATAAAATCAATGAGAAAATGTCGTTGAAAACAAATCATCCAATTGAAATCATAGATCAATCACAAGCAAAGCTTCAGAGCTCTCTCGAGTTTTGCTCAGATAAAGATAATTGTCTCTCACTTGACGATATTCTTCGATCTTTTAATGCACCATTATCAGAAGAACAAGCCTGGTCGCTCATCTATCAATCTGTTCTATTCTATAGAAATTTTATAAATGTGGAATTTATCGATAAGAATACGCGAAAGGATTCGCGCAAATCATCTCATCGAATAAAAGTTCCAAAATCACCGAAAAATTTAAATATACATAAAGATGGAACAGTTCATATTAATGACAAAAGTAAGTAATTTGATGCAATTTCTTCTTCTCTAAAGTAAAACGAATATAAAAATCGATACCAATATTATTATTATCCTTGAAACAGCTGGTTCAATATTTTCATATACTGCCACATACAGATGACTTCTTATTATTATTGTTTTGATTTGCTCTATCACGTACCTCGCCTCAGGTACTATTTAAATATTAATGAACTCCTTATTCGGATTGAGAGAGAAAGAGAGTTAAAGCTTCTAGGTAGTCAAAGCTAAATCCAACATTCTAATTGGATTCTGTTATAACTCAATTTTTTATTTCCATCTATTTTTATCGCATTACACTCACGTGATGGTGGTTATTTAACTTACCAACTTTTTTTCTGACGGCCAAATATAACGAGATATCGTGTTGTTTGAATTTACTTTCTCAGTGAGAATTTCTTCTATTTCATTATCATCTATGTGCGTAAACATAATTCATGTCGGTTTTCAATCGATATTTTGTTTTGGTCATATAAAGTCTCTATCATCTCTTATTCTGCTGCCAACTAAAAAATTTCATAAACAAATATTTTTCTTCTTTTCTCTATATCTGTCTTTCTATCCTCCTGAGAAGCGATTACTAGATAGATGTGTATGCACACTAACAGAGAGATGAGAAATCGTTTGTTTAATTGATTGTAATGTTGTCATGTTTCATTTTATTTATATTTCTCTCTTTGACTTAAGTCTGTCATAAAAGAATTTTTATATTATGTGACTGTGAGAGATTAAGAATAAAAAAATTCTAAGAAATTAAGCAACAGGTGGAAGAATGTAGTTACATGAGAAAGTTAAAAGAATGAAGCAATTTTCGTCAGAACGAATCTCAATTCCAATTTTCCTCAAGATTATCATCATTACTTATTATTATGCTATCGTGAAAATGTGATCACTATACCACAACTAAAATACGTTGTAATAATGATGAGCAGCATAGAAATAATAATAATTTGAAGTGTAAACACGAGAATATAATTGAGTTTACCGTTTTATAAGTTGGTCAATGACCAGTTGAGGCTTTTCCATCTATCTCTAACTATTTATTGATGCTACTTCTATTGTTCACTTTCCAAGTGCATTTTTGTTGACATTTTCTAAGTCTCTTTAAAAAAACTTGTAGTCGCCTTCAAGCATGAAGAAAGATTTCTTCTTGGAATTTTCATTTACCACACAATAATCTTGACATGTGACCAGGCTAGAAAATTTAGAGTGTAAGAAAAACATGGTAACAAAAGAATCATCGTTGTAAAAAAGAAATTTAATTCCCATCATAACTCTTTCCCTCTCTATCTAGCAAAAATGTGGGTTGAGAATCGTAAAAAAAAACATAATGCTAGGCGATAATTAATGACCCAATCAAATGATGAATCTTTTTTCTCTATATTTCATTTATAACTCTTCAACTTAGGTATCAATTATGCTCAGAATGGCAATCAAAATGCAATATAATTACATTTATTATCGCTGTTTCTTTCCATCATTTTCAATCTATATACTTACATACACTTCTTATATCGTGATTCACGAATTTATTATCTCAAATAATTTTTTTTCCCTGTAAAAATACGATTACCAATCGGAGGTGCTATTATCAAATATGAGGAATTCATACTTCGCACTGAATCGATACTTAAATTCAATTTGATAAATCGTCTCTCTTTTGCTACCTACCTATCTCAAAGCCTACAGAGAACAATAAACGATTGTGACGTCATGCTCGGGTTATATTTACTACACAGTGAAATGAAGGCGAAACAAACAAAATCATTTTGCTGATAAGAATTTTTTTCCTACTTTACGATATCAAAATAATAATAATTACTAACTAACTACCAGCATGAAGTTTAGAAATAAAAACTTTAGCAAAAAAGCATTTCATTCATTAAAATTAAACGGTTTGTAGCCAGCACATGTACAAATTTTACATTTCAAGATCGTTTTCCATACAATCACATTTAATATAACGAGTAAAAAATTAGTGCAATGCTTGATGCGAAAAAATGAGGAACTGTTAAAAGCAGAATCTCTCACTCGCTTTACTATTGTTCTAGTTTTTTTTACATATTTTTAATAGACATAGACTCGTTACACTTGGCTGAATTACATGGAAAGCAAAAGAGATTGAATTTATAATAAAAAACAGTGCATTTGAAACATGTTTTAGAATTTTTTTGTAGGAAAGAAATAGAATGTATGTAATGTAATGTAATAAGAGCTAAGAACGCAGCAATTTTGCTTTTGTGAATTAAGTTATAGTCGCTTTTAATGACACTCCCAGAACCACGTATTTTCGTTATTGCATACACTTATGAGAATAACAACAGCATTCCTGAATTCAACTCGATGAAATGAACTAAAAAGGCAGCCTTTCAAAACTGTTTTTTTTATTCTGCTGCTCCGTTTTAACAATAATCTTTGTTCTCTTCAGATTCTTTAAGGCAAGTACATTTTATGTGGTATTTAAAAATCCATTAAGTCTGCTTAAGAATGGAAATAATTAATAAACTTAAAAGCAGCCAAATAACAGATATGAGAAATTAAGATTAAAAAAGAGAAAGAAATAAGATCGTTTTCTTTTATGATGAATCAAATGATCATCAATTAATTATTGCAGTGAAGTTCCTTCTTGTACTTCATTACTACAAAAAAATTATTTCCCTCTAAAATGAGAAGAGAGAGAAATGAAGAAATTATAAATGCACATAAACGAATCATTAAATAAATTTATTTGATACCTGATTTAATAGTGCTTTTATATGAAGGATAGAAAAAGAAGATTTCATTCATTGAATTCTTTTTCACTTCCTGTTGCTTAATTAATTTTCTATTGCTCTTCTTATTCATTCTGAGCGGACCGGCCGCGAGATTAAGAATTTCAATTTAATTTATTGTAACAACAATACAAGAATGGGGGAGAAAAATTCTTTTTAAAAACCACAGGTTGTCGGTGTTTCTATTTTAACTAAAATAGACAAAGAGAAACAAGAATAATTCTGAATTTCTTCATTACATAACATTCTTGTTAAAATATTCTCTTTTGATCTCATTCGCTCTTTCTTTCTTGCATGTCCTTTTTCAATAAATCTTTGTAGTAACATTGAACTGCCTACACTGCGGCTATAATAATGTTTTATATCGTCATATATTGCAGCAAGTTACATCTGCATGTAAGTCAAATATACTCCATAAAATTCAATGTCATATAATTTTAAAAATTGCGCATGCTTTAGAGTTCAAGCATCAAAACCATTGACAAGCAGCAGCAGTTGTTGCATATATTAAATTTCACTAGTAAGTAAATATTTAAAAAAATGTCACGGTAAAAATACTTTGTTTTTTTATTTGAGAGAGTTGAAGTTAAGTAACATTGACTAGCAGCAATTGAAAATATTTTTTTTGGCGGATATGAACGCAAAAAGTTTTTTTTAACGTTTGCAAAAATAAAATCGAAAATTTATTGTTTGCAACCGCTAATAATGATTATTTGTAAGAGACAGACATAAAGTGTATGCTTAAGTTTTAAAATTTTCACCATTTAGCCGCCAAAAAAATATCACCTTGAGGAATTTGGGTGTTTGAGAAACAAACATATTGGCTTGAGAGAGGAAACGCTAATGATGATGCATATTTATAATTTTTTTCACTTCTTCTTTGTTTTAACTTAAAACTCCATCAACTTTCTTCGCATATATCGATTCCATTCGATTGAACAGAAGTTAAATAAACATAATAAGACGCTAAGAGTGTCTGTCGAAAGTTCAACAACTAAATGAGGCTTGCTTGACCATAATTGAAGATGCTAACTAATCTCGGAAGAGACTTGAGATATTGCAGAAGGGTTTTCGTGTAAGCGCATAAACACCAATCAATAAAAACATGCATGTGTGCCGGAATGAAAGTGTTTAATACCTATGTTCACTATGAAGACGGTCATGGCAGATTTTAAAAAAAATTACTATTCATTTGAAAGCGAAAACAGATTATTAAAATCGCTTATGATAAATTGAATAAATAATTTTATAAATAATAGAATTTGATCGTTTCTTCATTAAAATGCAGAATGAAGCTCTAACTTTTTAAAAGAAAACCAAAAAAATTCGCAAAGCTCTTCTTATTTCATTTTTTCAAAAATTAATCCATGCTTCTTTATTCATAATCTGTTCAGCCTCGATAACATAAATGCGGCACTTGCTTTGACGAAAAAAGAGATAATGTCATTACTTGCGGTATTTTTTATTACTTTCAAACCAAGACAAGATGAAAATGCTAAAAATAACATTTCTTTGCAAAAAGAAAATAAAATAAAATAAAAATCTTATGCAAGATTATGGGAATAAAATTTAAAACATTTTTTTTTTTCTTGCTTTGATTTCTTTCTTTCGTCTTCATTTTATTATTATTGCTACAGTATTTCATCTTCACTTTAATACGTGTGATATAAAAAAATTTGAAGAGTTCCTTAAACAGAGTCTCACGCAATTTCAAATGCTTCAGAGACAGAAGAGAGAGATTATTGAGATTTAATGAATAAAGTGACGTAAAGCATAACATATATATTCTTATCAATCACTTCTCATCTTCCTCCGCATGCAGTGTCATTTCATTTCACACAACTATTTTTTTTTCATTGTCTTCATTAAATGTGTTTTTGTGAGTGTGATTCCAATCGCACGTTGCACACTTTATGTCATAAATTGTTACTGTTGTTGGCGTAATATTTTACTCATTTTTCTGATGTTGTGTAATGATTTTTTGTCGATGATAAATAAAAATTGTTTTAAGCATGCGTAAAGTGTAAGATGTATATCTAACTGACTAAGAGAGACGACAGAAATGTGTCAGATTGATGGAATTTATGTCACCATTAAATACATGATTAAAAAGCTCTTTTTTGACCTTCTTGACAGTTTCTAGGAACGATTAAATTCACATAAGATCAAAAACTCTAATCTCAAGTGTTCATAAAAAAAACTTTCTTCCTCTACATCTTCTTCTTCTTCTACTTTTTATACACAGCTTTATTCAATTCAAATAGGTATATGTATGCTTTTCTTTGATTTAAAATATAAATAAACAATGATCGGCATTTCTTCTTCACTCACTCCACTCTTATTCGCGTTTGAAGTGTTTATGACTCATTTTGTTGTATTATGTTTTAGTAAATTTCCATAATCTATTTGGAAATTCTTTTTTTATTGATCGAGTTTATATTTTCGGCTTTATTATTACTACAAAACAAAGTCTTTCTATAATCTAAAGATTTTCTAATCAAAATCCGCCCTGATTATTGTGTTTCTAAAGTTCATGATCAATCAAATTTTATACTGACACCGCGAGAAATGATTAACAGAGACAGTCGCTTCCTTTTTTATTCAATTAACTCTAATTTGTTTCACTTTTTTGTTTAAATAAATGTTAAAATTATCAAATGAAACTTCTAGCAAGTCAAGTTTTTTGATAAGACAAAAAAAGTAAAAAGTGAGTAACAAAAAAAAAACAATTGTGTGCTCATTGTTGTAGTCATGTGATAAGAAACTGATTGCTTACGACCTTTGAAGGCTGTTTGCTAAGCTCTGTCGCTCGAGAAGTTCATTTACTTTTATTTTTAAAATTTGTCAAATCACTTTAACTAAAAAATTTTTATAAATTGCTGATAAAATTTTTCTAGTTAAAAAATAATAAAAATGCGTTAATACACTTCATTAAAATGAGCATTACTTATTTTCAAAAATCTTTCTATTTTTATTTCATTTTTGACTTCTAATAATAAAAATCATCATCACGAATGATTGCATGCATTTGATGACGCACATTATTCGAAAACAACTTTCGCCTAATGAAATTAATGAATTAATTTGACATTAATCGGTCATCTTATTGAAACAGTAGCTAACGAAATTAAAAGTGTCTTTCACAAAAAAGCAAAAAAAAAAGATTTCATGTGCGAAAAAATAGCAAAAAATGTTGAAAAGAAGATTATAATGCGCGAAGAAGTGAAAATCAAGCGAGCCACTCGCTTTTTTGAAAAATGAGATGAAATGTCGAGAGATATTCACAAATTTGATAATTTCACGAAACTGGCAATGATGATCATCATCACTTTACTACGATCGTGCCGGATCTTGCTCGCGTAAAATTTCACTATTATAATAAATATGTGCAATAATAAAGTACTGCTGTCGCTGCTGCTGCTGTTTGCTCCATCAAATGTCAATTATAATTGAAAACCGTGTCTAATTGCCATCATGTACTGTAAAACACTTGCCTTGACAATGAATCGAAGAAGTGAAAAAGTACCACTTGACTCTTTTTAAACAGCGACGCGGCGCTTCATGCTTCAGTGATTTTTGCATTTGTTTGCTTGTTGGTTGACAGTAGAAATTAAATGACTAAAAAGAGAAATAATTTTTTTGTGTGACACTTAAAATTCGAAGCTCGGTGAAGACATTCATATTTGTGTGCATAAAAAATTCTGGTTTACATTTACTAGGGCATAGAATTGTTCATTGCTTATGAAACCAACAAATTTTATAAAGAAATATCTATTTCGATAAAAAAAGAGCTTTAAGAAAGAGTTTCTTTACCTTGATAAATTTTTTTAGTTGACATTTGAGCTTGATGATGTCGATATGATTCGACAAGCAATTTGTCTTCTGACGATCATGCTAGACTGTGTAAAAAATATCAATTTTCATGCGTCAATGGCTCTGTATTTCTTGCAACATATGTCAGCCATCATAATATTTACTTTTTTCCTCTCTCTCTATAAATACATAGATGACTATTGACACACAAAATCAGAGCGCGCAAACGAGTGTGTGTAGATGAATTAAGAGCTTAATTGCAATTAAATTGTCAAGTTTAATGGATGAAAAGTAAATAAGTTTTAATTGTTTACTTTTGCAAGAGAGTAAATTAGAGCAATGCCATTTATGCTGGCAGAGCAATGGCCTTCCTTCTCGACAATCATATCACAAACAGACAATGAATCGAAGAGTATTAATGCTCAACGATGCAACGGTAAAATTTGTGAGTGCCAATAAATACTTGACTATAAAAAGGCATGATAGGCACAGCATGAAATGGCAGAATATCTCTGCACGCAGAAATGTATTATTTTTTGTCATAGCAATAAAAAAAAGCTGAAAAAGAGAAAAATAAAAAAGGAGATTTTTTGGAAATCCAGTTCTATAGTTTGCGAGAAATATTTCAGGTTTGTTTTCTTTTGCGAAGAGAGGTCTTTCTTACTTGTGCATAAATTAGTGGCAAGCAGTGTCGAGATACATTTCTTTTTCTCTCTTATTTGATATTTATTAGTGCAAAAATTTTTTGACCCAAATTATTTGACTCTTTCAATAATTCTTAACATGAATGTCGTAGACATCAAGTCGATAGAGAAACCATAAAAGCAAATTTTATGCTAATCCTTTTTCTTTCTCTCTCTTTCTATCTATCGCGAAATGAATTAATTTAAGCATTATGATGGTAATCAATAAAGAAGCTGAAGACGATTTGCAATTCAAAAATTGCTAAAGAGTTTTGTTTAGTGAAATGCTTTTCTTCGCTCGTGTCCAAATTAAATTTTCTTCATCTTTCTCTATTGATTCGCTCGTTTTTGCTCGCTTTTAGTCAAGTTCAATGCCTTTCTCTGTATCATCGTTGACATGTGTTTTCTAATAGCGACAACTTTCAAGCATAAATGAAAATATATTGCAAATTAATTTATATATCCATGCAAACGGAAGTATCTTCAAGTCAAAAATATTTTTATTTATTTTTGATGTTAATTATCATAATTATTCCCTCTCACACACACATTGTTGCAGCTACTGTATATGTCGTTCCATTAGAATGACTTTGAACCTTTAAAATCATTCGAATGGATAAAAAAGAGGGAGAAGAACTTCCTTTTATGAAATAGAACTCATGCAGTTTTAAATTAACACATTTTTGATGCTTTAAATGAATTTTCATGCGCGACTTCCAGTTGGCTTAATGATAATGATGCTCTCAATTCTGTTGTTCTCTCTCATGCCTTTAATTCGACTAATTTCGTCAAATGAATGATGATGATGATGAAAAAATAATGAAGAATAAACGCTTGTCGTCACAATGTCTGCAGTGAGTAAAGGAAGATGATGACATGATTCGATTTCTGTAACATTTTGCTTAATTTTTAGTTTTCTAGAACGATGTTCTATTTTTAACACATCATAGAAATTGTGTATTTCCTTTTTATACAAATGATATTATAGAAATAGACGCACATTTCTGTATTTATTGAACTGATAACACTTTTCCTTCCATTAACTTACTCTCTCACAAGTCATTGATTTGATTATTCGAGTCACTTCCTTATGTAATTTCATGAAACAAGACTAATGGAATGACTCAGCAGCAGCATCAAATAAATTGGAACGAATACGACGACTTACTCTAGTGACGATGTGACGTGATTTTATAAGAAGTGAAAAACTTGCCGAAATAATTTAATTATGAAGCAAGCACACGAGAAGAAGAAATTTTTGACGAAAATTTAATTAAGGTCTGATTAGACACCATAACATGATACAGCAAATACAATGAGATCAAGTGAAATTTTTGACCGTGTGAGAAAATGCTCACAAAAAACATCTTTGGGCTGTGATAATCGATTTAATAAAACCATTCACTTTCATGAAAGATATTTAGATATAAATTTGATGTAGACTTGAATGATTTTAATCGCATTTGAATAATTTACAAAATGTTTAGTATTCTTAGGTTCTAATATAAGATATTATTATAAGCTTTTTCTATATAGTTGTGAGAACATCCTTACCATTCAAATTTTTTAAGATGTAAAGAAAAAGTCAAAATGCAGGTATCAATTCAAAAAAATATAAACTAAAAAAAGTTTATTGATTGTAAATTTATAACACGGTTATGAGTGTGTCTTATGATGATTGCCTTTTTATTATTATTGTACTACTTGCGAAAATAAAAATTTCTGCTGCAAAGCAAAACGAATTCAATTATTTTCATTGAGAAATTGAAATGATCAAGTTGTTGAGATTTCTGTTGTTGCACTGACTCATAGTTTATACTCTTGTGTATACATATATATGAAAGTTAAAAAGAAATACATATTTTACGATATTGCCGGTGGGCAAAAGAGAGAAGAAAGGAAAAAAACGTATTAATTGTTCAATAAGCACATATTTTTCGGATAAATCTAATGACCTGTAATGGTAAAAAAGAGTGAGTGGCGGCTACAAGAAGGTGAGAAAGTGTGTCAAAGTCATGGAAAGATAAAGTGAAGTTGCTTTAGGTCGTCGACACTTGTATATTTAAAAAAGTATGAGATGAAGATTTAAATTAGGTTTTTATTGTATGTATTGAAAGTTTTCTCTCTTTTTTATTGCTTAGACTTTAATAATTGCTCAATTAACGGAACAACAAAGATTAATTTACACATTTTCAAATTGTCATTTTTTATTTTCTCGCAATAGAATAATTTTTACAGCAATTTATCGTCTTCGAGTATGATCACCATGAAAAGGGCAATTTGGATTTCGATAATTTTCATTCATCTTTGTCGTTTTCGGTTTTGATTGAATTTCTGATGCACAAGTGATGGGGCATGTTTTTGGACATTCGTGTACATTTTTTGATCGCATTCGAAAGTTGACATAGTACTCGGCCAAATATTGAATTGCTTTTTTCTTTTGGAGAACCATGAGAAGTATGTAAATTGCGAAAATAAATTTAATTCCCATGTTGAATGTTATAAGATGTTCTTCTTTTAAATAACTTGACAATGCTGTTCTCACTATTTGATTCATAAAACATTCGACTCCAAACCAGAAAGTCCATGCTAGTTCCAGTATAATATAGTGTGTGAGCATCTCAATAAAAATTGATTTAGATCCATTAGTTTGCGGACACAGTTTGAAACCTTGCTTATAAATGCAAACAGCAATGAAAATAATTATGCTTGACATACTGTCAGCAGCCTCGCATTTTGGAAACACTGTCAATAGTGAAATTCCAAAATAATAGTGCATGACTGCATTTAATATTACTGCAATTGATTCACCTATCATGATTAAGTGGAAAAACTGGAACAAACAGAAAAAAATTAGAATTTGCGAAAAGAAACTCAGTTTTCGTCATATTTTACCAAAAAAATATTTAAATCTGCACGCGTAAACGATTAACGAGGAGAAACACGAAAATTTTAGAGCAAAATATAAAAAACGATTTTTCAATGGTAGTAGAAAAGTATTTTGAAATGATTACAAATGTCTACTAAGATTGAAAACGAGACTGAAAAGTGTCCGCCTTAAGTCGGATTACTTTAGCGCATTTTTGGTGCCTAGATCAGTGTATGTTGACAAATACAGACTTATTAGATTCGTTTGAGAAATAAATTTACAGTTTAAAATAATTTGATCCAAATAATTTCAAATATGGGAAAAATCATATTTATAAAATTTTGATGCATGAAATTATGGCGAGTGCTTTTAATTGATGTTCAATTTACCAGTGTCCGAAACAGTTTTACGTGTAATTAAAAATGAACTAAAATTTATTCGATTATATATAAAAGCCTAATCGATTAAATTTTAGTTGATTTTAGTTGAAAATTTTAATTGAATAAGTTTAAGTTGATTTTTAGTTATTTGCAACTAAAATACCAAACGATTTCGGACTCTGCAATTTACAGAATCTTACAATAAATTTTGTTAAGTTGAAAATAACGGTTGAGTAATATTCAAAATATTTGTAATTCAAATATTTGCCGTTGGTGGCGCTGCAATCGTTTTCGCAGCCGACTTCGCTTTGTTTACATTTTTCAATTTGGAAATTTAAATTCGTAATTTCCTAATTAATGCAATCAGTGGCAACATTATAATAAAGATTGCCGCCAATAACTCGATAGCACAAATCATTTAAAACAAACCGGAAGTCTCTAGCTATTGTAGTTTTCGAGATCTCATCCTCAGCCGAACAGCCAGCCAAAGTGAAGATATAAGCGGCATTGTTGTTCCAAAAATGCGCTAAAAATTTTTTATAGAAAGCGCACGAAATGATTGAAAACGGGCAGAAACAAGTTGCTAACATTCCGTTATCCTTTTATTTGCTTGTCATGTGTTCACTCATTCACACAGGTGTTGTTTTAAATTATTAGAAAAGAAATTTCTTATTGTGTAATAACTGCAAATATTTTCTGCTATTCTGCACTGATGCGAATAATCTGCTGACCGCAAACACCACACCATCATTGAGCTGCTCAATTGCAGATTTCATCTCATACTTCTTCTTTCTCATTTATTCTTCCATATTTGAAATGTAAATTTGACGCTGATTTCGTCATGGGAAACTTTTTTAATCGATTTTTCATAAACGCCTATAAATCTCTTCTCTTCTCATTTTGATTTGATTCGTATGGCAATCGCTTCGTTAAGAAGTTTCTTCTTTTGAGTCTTGAAGCAGTGTCCGATGAAAAATATGCCGAAGTAAATTGAGTAATGAGATGCTTTGGTCTAACAAGCTTGTCGCTCATTTAACATCTTTCAAAATAACCTGAACGAATATGTATATGATGATGACTTTGTTGTTTGCTTACATCTTTCTCTCTAACTTACTTAAAACTTACTTGCCTGTTGAATGAATTGGTTGTCTCAAGTTCCATGACTTGTCTTGAGTTTCAATAAATAAATCTCTTGAAAAAATGTGGAAGAGGAAACCGCAAGGGGAGAAATATGGTTAAAAAGATATATGTCTTGGCATGAAATGAATGAATATTCATGCTTCACTCTAAGCTATTCAACAGAGAAATTTTTACTGTTTTTAGCAAGAGATTTGAATTTTTTACAAAATCAAAATTCCTTTACAATACTTACTGTATATTATTTAGATTATTTTTTTGGTGTTTGTTATACAATCTTTTTAATTTACAATTTTAACGAATTTTTTTTAAAAATGTTTTTAAATCTAACGGATTTATTGATCAATCCAGACATGTTTTAAAATCAAAGAAAAAATGCTTGCAATGCTAGAAAATGCAATAGAAATTCATTACACATGATTATGTCTATCTGCAGGCTGCAATAACCGTTGATTCTCCTCAATATTTAATTTAATTTTATAGAAAACTCGCCTTTAATTTAATTTTTATCCCAACACATTGTTTAGTCACGTAAAAAAATGTGCCTCAAGAAATATGAATGAATCGTGTGATATTCGAAATTGCTCACATGATCTTTATGGATACTTTTCTTTATGAGTAAATTGCAGGTGGGAAAGTTTTCTTTCTCTTTCTTTCTTTTATGCTATGACTGACTGACACTTGAGGAAATTGCTGTGCTATGCTCTTGACTTTGACCTTCTTTCTTCTCCCTTTTTTTCAATCACCCAAGATTTCTTCATTTTCACATCAAAATATGAATGTGCATAAAGAGATATAAACACATAGGTCATGGGCGTAAAAATATAATGAAAAATTTGCGATGCTTTTTTTCTCTTTTCTGAGGTGTGTGTGTGCAAAGCATGAAATTTAAGCTGATTATCGATTAGACCACGTTTGATCATCCAAATTTAATTCCTGTATGTGTGGCATCTTATAATTGAAAAATTATCTTATTCGTTTCACTTTAAATTGGTGAAATAAACAAAAAGCATAATAACTAATTTAATTCTTTATCTCTTCCTTCTTTCCATATATAGATCTCGAATGCTGTCTAATATCATCGCAAAAGAAGGTAAGCTATTGAAAACAAGACAAAATCACTAATGAGTCGGTTTGTTGCTACTGCTCATCAACATTTTACTTTGTTTAATCATGATCGCTAACATATGATGATGATCATCATGCCTAAATTAGTTAAAACACAAAGCAATAGTTAGAAGAATTAGTAATAGAAATCGAAAATTCATTGCCAAATAATCCCACAAGTGGAAATTGTGTCAGGAGGTTTTTTTAAAGTTGTTGTGAATGTCGCTATTATGTTTCTCATAATGAATGAACGAAAGATGAATGGATGATAATTTTATCCGGAAGGTGAAAAAAAGTAAAATCGCAAGTGAAATGAAATTTTATTATTTTATTTTTTCGTAAAGTACCTCTGTTGGCCACAGTTTGGAATAAGAAAACCAGTTCAGTACGTACTTATTGCCGCATTGGTCCAGTTTTCACTTGATTCAGTTTTATTCATATATACATACATCAATAAAGGTGAATGTAGATTTGACTGCATACACTTTTTTTGAGAGTAAGAAAGCTGTCATGTACAGTAAAATACTTTAAAATCATTTCTTTAAGAAGCCTTTTAAATCTTTATTTCTTTCTCTCTCGTTGTTGTGTCTGTTTATGCTTCTTCTTCATTTTATCTTTGATTTTAAAGCATTTCAAGATATTCATGTCTAATAAACTCAATTCTTTTTGTAGTAAATCAAAGACATTCAAAAATTTGAATTTTTAATATAAAATGAAAGAAATTTCATTCATTTTCAATAGTTAGAGATACAAATTTTTGCAAGAATATTATTGGCATAACTAATCTATCTGAAGCAATCTCAACTAACAGACTTTCGCTAGTTTTTATTTTCTTTTTCGGTTAATCATTTGTTGAAACTGTAACAGCAGCAAGAGATTGAAAGAAACAAAAATTAGAGAGAGACACCAAAAAATACATTTATCTGTCGTTGATCATTTCTTGACATGATTCATCTACCATAGACTGTTATTACAATTTTTGATTAATGATTCTTTCATTTATTCTATTTTCCTTCACTCTCAGAAAATTATTATTTTCAATTACTATTTCGCCATAATTCGTGAAATCGCATGTTCAATGCCAATATGTGAAATATTCGACCTGAAAAAAAGTGAATTTTTATTTTTTTGACACATGCAACGTGAGAAATTTAGAAGAAAGAAGTACTTGAACGAGAATGGGCAAATTCCATAAAAGGCACGACATATGCATATCTTAAAATTATTTTTCATGCCTAAAGATAGATTCAATCTTCTAAATGCAACTCCTCCTTTTTAAATTGATTTTTTTCAAGCGATATTGAATAAAACATCATAGACTTTCAAGAAATGGGCTTGGAAAATTTTAATAATCATGCAAGTGCGGCAAGTAGAGAATGAAATTTCAAAAAAGGCCTTTAATAACATGAACATTAACCGTTGTAAAAGATTCTTATCTTGCACCAATTAAAAAGTTTTCGAATCAATTGTTACTGCTACTGCTCGCCGCTTACTGCATGATCTGACTTCATTCTTTCTTTTTATCATGTTTCGGTTTGTTTTTCTCTTATTCAATTTCAGTCAGTAAAGTAAATATATCAACAACGAAATATCTAAAGAGCGATAAAATTGTAATGCATACAAAAACGAGAGCTTTCACGATTCCACTTGATGCAAAAGCTAAAATGAATGAATGAATAAATTTATAATGCCGATAAGAATTTTTTTCGTTGTTGCAACTATTGCTGCAAGTAATTCGCCTCCAATGTTTTGTGTCACTATCGAAAATGCACACAATATACATATACTCTATATATGAAACTAAAACAAGTCTTTGGGATTTTAATTAATGCAGCACAATGTCAGATCAAAATACTTGATAAAGTGGGAAAAATATAACGATATATTGAAAAGAAGAAAAACTTTCGAATGTAGCCGTAACGGATGGAGAAAATTTTTCAACTTCTTTTCCTTTGCTGTTACTTCGTAATTGTTTTGTGATAAGCACAATTAACATTCCAGTGTAGGTAGTTATTCTCATCTCGTCTCAAGCTTTGATACAATTTGATAAAGAAGTTCATTGTTATGTGAGAAACCTATACATTCAACACTAACTTGAATTCTGTTAGCTGCTGTTTTAGTGTCAATATATATATATATATATATATATATCACTCGTGTATAAACTAAGAAATAATAGAATATCATCAAAATGTGATAAAATAAGATGACAATAAAAGAAATCTTTAAGCTATAAATTTGATAACTTTTCACTCTCTCGCATTTATTCTAATATTCTCGTCATCTTAAATTTCTTAAAGTAAGCACACAATGTGACACAAAAGAAGAAAAGAAAAAAAATTAATTATTCACAAATAGTGAAATTTTTACACACTAAGTTATTGTTGCATCTATGTATGCAGTTCTCTCGCGCTCTCTAAGTAATTATTTCAAACAAACATGGCATTTGTATAGTAAAAGTTCTCAAGTAAAATGCATTCATGAATGAATGAAAGTTAATTTTCTTTCTTCTTTTTTTAAAATATTCATGGATATTCATGTTGTTATTAGTTCTCGTTTAAGGTCAAAGTATGCAAAAAAGTAGCTGACAATTTTCACTTTCATACAGCAGCAAATGACGTTATTTGAAGCGAGAAAGAAAAGAAAATGGTGCTAATGCTAATTACAATCTCATTGAAAAGTGTCATGAAATTATCTTTGCTTATTGAATATGATAGTATTTTTCTCTCAATCGCTCTCATGCTATGTCAATGTCCATTTCAAATGATTTATTGTAAATTGACTATTAAAAAGTATGCTATGAGGCGTAGCGCAATTGCTTTGCAAATCTACTTGCTTCAGCCTAGAGATCAAATGAGAAAAATAAATGTTTGAAATGGTAAACGACATGAAATCTATAATTATTCAATAAATTTAATTACCATGCAATTGCAAATTGTTGTAATTTAAATTTTTTTTATATTTCTTCATTTACTAATGAATTCCTTTCTTTCAGATACTTTTAAAAATCGGCATTGTTGTGTATACGGCACTTGACTTTAATCTATCACAGGATGAAGAATGTATAATTTCATCAGATTTAGAACAACTAATCAACTTAATGACATATGAAGGTAATTTATGGTTTTTCGCATTTTTTTCATTACAAAATAATTAACAAAGACTCTCTTTCGTCTTCATCAGTGAGTTTCCCACATGTATGCATTATAAGAACAGTTTACTATCCATTGTTGTCATTCATTTGTGAAATTTGGTTTTGTGAGAATTTTTCATTTGGCGAAAAAAAAGAATTTGACACGCCTTGAAATATCTTCATCATCAATAATGAAAGAATTTTTTTTAAAAAAAACTCTGGTTTAAGTATGCTGGTTGATTGACTAGCTAGTTACAACGAAAACAACAGTATTTTATGGAAGAAACGTAGAAAGAAAGTTCAATTACTTTAGCGCATTTCTCAAATAAAATCTTTAAATGATTTGCGACCATTTCAAGCTTTAAAATTAAGCAATAAATCAATGACTTGTCAGAATAGAGCTAAACTATAAAACTTGACCTTTTTAGAGCTCTTGTAATTTTCAAAAAAGTCAAAGTGAATTTTAAAATCAGCGATAAATTTTTCATGAGGTCGTTGAAACTGTAATGTAATTTATACATGCTGATATTCGATTACATACTGCTGTTGCTGCTGTTTTGAACATGCTTATGATGATGATTATGCTCATCCCACATTTATAGTCATTGTTTAGGTACTATTCATTGCATAGGCACATCATGCATACACATGCGCGTACTTAAGCAAAAAATTACATGAAATAAATTTATTTTAGAGTTTTTTCATATGAAATCTTCATAGTGGAATCTCACTCAATTGTACAGGCTTTTGTTTGTTGCCTTTTTAAAATTATGCATAATGAAGATCATCATTTTCATTTTCTTCTTCTTCTTACATGCAAACACAAACATCTATTTTGAGAAATACACAAAGTTATGTAGAGATTTTTCTTCTTCTTCTTTTTACTTCAATTGAAGCTTGTTTTGGCTTTCCTCTGAAAAATACCGCGAGTATTATAATGGATTAATGATGACGACACTCTGCTAAGCTTTGAAAATGCGTTCATTGCATATTTAAAGCTTAAAACCAACTTAATTATTTATGCTATGTATAAATTGCTCTAAAATTAACACTTTAAATGAGTTTTGAAGAAATTGTTGTGTTTTTTGCTCTGTGTGAAAAATTAATGCTCAATTCTCATTATTGTTTGTTTTCTTTGCCTCTCTTTTAATTTATTCGACCTCTCTTTCACTTTAATGGTCATTTCCTTTTTGTGTTGTTTATGTCTGCACACACATTTTATAGCCGAAAAGAGATTTCTTGTTGATACAATTCACACGATGCTCAGTCATTTGTGTAGCAAAAGAAAAAGAAACGAAAAATTACTTTTAAATGGCATTTAAGAATAATTTAAAAAGATCTAACTATTTCTCACTACATTATAAAAATGAAAAATGCATAATTAGAGGTGGAAACTCTTGAATGTTTGATATGTCAATGAGTTTGAGCTGTTCTTTTAACGCCCATTTCCTGTAATTTAGTATATTTGATCACTCAAATCTATCTCTTACTTTTATTATTATTCATCTTACAGAAGTCGATGACGAGGGCATCGAGCGAGACTCTGAAGAAATTGACGATGAAAAATTTGTGGACTCTAAAGAATTGGACCATATACTCGAGGTAAGTTTTTACAATGTTATTATTAAGTAATTTGCTCTGTACACACAAGCCGTCACTTGATTGATCTTCGGCTGTCAAATCAACAACTGAAAATTTTATACCATTAACATGACTTTCAAGTTCAAATATTTTTTTCTTCAATTATTCCTTATGCTCTCCCGCTCGTTCGTTACATATTAAATTTCATAATAGATTTTTTTCGCTCAATAATCAAAACAAATGAGCTCAAAACGGTACTCGAAGAAACAAAACCAAATTTTTGTTCGTCAAATAATGATCACTTATAGAGAAAAAAAATAATGGCAAAAAAATGACATAGCAGCAGTTTCAACAATTAGATTTTATTGCCAAGATAAATATTTACTGCTGCTGCCCTCACAATGACGACAACAAGCTAGGTAATCTTAAAAGAAACTGTAGCGGTTGTAAAGTCATTAAGTGCTATAGTTATAGAATTATTGTATGCGTACTTTTTGTTACCTGCGAGGGCATCTCAAATTCTGAAGTATCTCTCTCAACAAAAAAAATATAATGAATTAAATATTTAACTGACAGCAGCAGCAATGGCACACATTAAAAAGAATTATTTTCATTGAGGAAACAATAAATTAAAAGTTAGACATTATAAGTATATCTTTACGATTGCACGAATTTCTGTTTCATATTTCTTTTTATTATTTGTGAAGGATCTTCCTTAGTCACCATTATTCTGTGTTGCAAAGAACGCGCATGTAAACTGTCAATATAAAATTGATATCGCATGACATGCCATATTTGATAATAAATGACAAAGAAATAATAGAAACTTTTTATATATTTTATGTGAATGAGTCAAGTTTGTAATTTTCTAAAAAAACAAAGTGATTTTTCTCTTATTTCTTATAACAAATAAAAAAACCCAATGCCATCTCAAATGTACACACCACGCCGACTGACTGCCTATCATTATGTCTCATTATGACTCATTTCTATAAAGATTTATTTTCGAAATTTGCAAATGAAGCGAAATGAATTTCTCACATTACGATCATCATCATCAACAATAATCAACATTGCGGTGACGGTCGAATTCTTGTATGGAAAAAGAGAGAGAGAGAGAGAGAGCAATATCATCTTAATTTTAATAGCGAGATGTTCAACCTTTTATAGTGATCGGGCGGGATTTCATGTTTAATCTTAATTTATGGAAATGTCGTCAGTCAGTTCGTTACACGACGACAACAACGATGGTTTTAAAAAACTGTTTTAGCATGCAATCATTTATGCGATTTAATGATATGTGGACATTTTTAGCCGCTTACTTTTTTCTTTTGCCAAAAAATTATCATGACATTCTTTTACTTCTATTGTTTTATCTTTCATTGCATAAAAGTGCCCTTAATTTCATAATAGGCTCAATAAACTCTCATAAATGCCACTCAATTTGCAGTTGTGAGATAACAAAATTTTGCCATTGATTTCATAAACAGACTTCATCATCATCATTGGAATTTTCATTGTTTTCTGTCTAAAATCTTTTTGTCTTCTTAGTCTTCTCTTTCTTTCACTCTTTTCTTTCTCTAAACATATCACAACAAATCGACTTGTGAATTATGATTGACTTTACGTAAGAAGAAATTTTTGTATGTTGTTTGCTTGCTAGCGTTGTGTGTCGACATACATTTATTATTATCAACAAGCAGCGCGCCAAAAAAATCTTTTATTAATGTTGCTCATTGTACTCCTTCATTCAATCGATAATTTGCAGATAAAAGCTTGAAACTTTATTTTTTTGGCAAATTTATTGATGATGATTGGCTTTTATAAATTTTTTTTGACCCAATTAAATGCTCATCAAAAAGGAAAAAAAATTAAGAGTAATATTATTTTATAATGTCGAATATCACCCAAGGCGATAAAAAATGCGCAAGCGAAGAGGAAAAAATATATTTATGGCATTTTTCTCTCGCTTTCCGTTCGCTAAAGCTTAAAGCGTCTTCAAATAAAGTTTAAGGAAATATTAGATAACAAGTTAATCGCTTTACATTTTGTGAAAATAGAAAAAAAACACATGGCAATATTTATTTATTTTATTTCATCAACATTTTCAATGCACACACAACAATGTGGGTGGTAGATTGTTAATTCCAATTGACAAAATGAGTAGTCTATCTTCCTCTTACTTCCACCATTCACTCAATTTATTAACATTAAACATGATTATGGGAATTTTATTTGACTTATGAGAGAGTGGTGTCTACAAATTGGCAAAATGTAGTGATGATTTATTGCTACTACTGTGACACGGAAGAAAGAGAAGAAAAAGAGTTGGTAGTAAAAAATGATAGGTTTTTTATTTTTTGTTAATTAAGTAAGGAAGTTGCAGATTTCTAATGACGAAGATAATGTTCAATTAAATAAAGTGAGTTTCCTTCATTTAAGTTAAAGCTTGAGAATTCTTTGAATTTCAAAATCTTTGGAATTTTGCAATTATAAACTCAATATCGACACAATTTCCATTAAAGCACAACTCAATACTATGAGAATGATTCATCATAATTCACGACAAGATCAATCAGCAAAAAAAGTTCTCTTTTTTCTAATTTTCATTTGGATCATTACTTAGTGTTTCCAAATTGCAAAGAAATCGTGGATATCGTGACATATATACTTTTTTTTGAGAGTTGTAAGCAACACAAAATTTTTTTTGACTTATTTCTCAAAAAAAAGTATATTGTCATTAAAACGGTTTGTGGCTGACGACGTCAAAGCGTGAAAAGCATTCATCAATTTTTCATTAATTTCCTGTTGCTCTCTGTGATCATAACTGTTTTCATGCTCAAGAATTATTGTCATATGTCTATTGAACAGGTGACACAAAATAACAACAACAACATTTTTCAATTTTATTTCTATGTCAAATAACAATAATAAAAAGTTTTTCCTTTCGATTGCTTATGTTATTACTAATTGAGATTGTGAGAGAAAAAAAAATTAATTGCTTCTTTCTTTCTTGTTAAGATTACTTATTAAATTAAAATTCGATTGGTTTTGATGGTATTCAATGCAATTGAGAGCAAGCAGCAGTGGAATATGTCGGCAATTATGGCCTTTGAAAGTCAATCTATGCTCAGCACATATTAACACTAATTCAATAAATTTCTACTTCTTTTTTCTGCGCTTCGACTATTGACTATTTTTGCTGCTTAGTGAATCAATCAGCTTGCAATTCAATAAAACTGCTGTTTGCTATTGAAAGCCATTTCAAGAACACAAATGAGGCATAAAGACAGATGACATGAAATGTGCAACCAAGCTGAGTAAATGGAATGTTGTCACTTGCCAACTAACTAGCATTTTTAAAGCTTCACTTATTGATGGATGAATTAAATGAAGAAATTATTTCTATACTAGTTTCTTTTCCAATTGCCCGCTATATTGATTTAATTGAGCACTTGTTAATGCAATACTCTCAAAAACTTCACTCTCGTTCATTTGAAAAGTGAAAAGTCCACGGCTTTAAATGGAAATGCAGAAATAAAAGTGAATTGTGACCTTAATTTCATTTTCTCTCTTTTTGATTTGCCCACCCACTTCTATGTATCTTTATGAACTGCTACTGTTGCTCGTCCAAGGCTTTGCTTATGAATATTAATTGACTCTGTTAATTTATGAGCATTTCGATAACTAATTTTCTACCGTTGCAATAGTTTGACATGTGTTTTGCTTTATTATTGTTGCTAAGGTGGAATGAGTCTGTAGGAGAGCATATATGCTTGAAAGTGAGAGCTACATATAATGAGCTAACTAGCAATATGAGTCTATACACAACCTGACACTTCCAATACTTTAGAGATACGCCCATACTCTTTGATTTTTTTTGTTTGCTAGTTATTATTGCAATTAAATAGAATATGTGTGCACATAAATCAAGATAATTAGATGAGGAGAGGGCAAATGAGTGCGATATTTGTGTTGAAGGAAATAATTTCATGTTTAATTTAAATAAGAACAGGTTTATTACAAATAACTCAAATTCATTTTATTAATTGAAAGCTTTATAACAAAGCAATTAACCAATGCTGCTAAAAAACCTTTTTCATTTATTTTCCAACAAACAATGTTTTGTTGTTTGTTACTCAAAAATAATTTCCATTTTCGTCTTCACACTTAATCGTTTTTTGCTCTTCCTTACTGTCGTTTTTTGGCGTCAATTTCAATATTTCATAGTGTGCCACCACTTTAACCGCATTAACAATGGCAAGAAATCAACAAAAAACTAGTGAAATGAATGAATATTTTGAATTTTTAAGACAAGCCTGAAAATCAAATATTTTGCTTTTTTGGAATCTTCATCATCTTCGGATAGAAAAATTGCTGCACAACCTTCATTTCGTTTTGTTTTGATTGTTCATCTGTAACTCTTTAAAATTTACCGGAATAATAACAAAAAAAGCATACCACAGAGCGCACAATAAAAATTATAGAAGTAATGTCGAATGCGAGAGAGAAAAATATATTTCTTTGCATTGTGTGCACAAAGAGCAACGATTTGAATGTCGATGAAGGCAAAAAAGAGTCATAAATATTACGTAACAGCCCGAGCATACCTTTTGAACCATAAAAGCGAATAAAAATGAGTTTGTGGCGGGTATTAAATTGGTCGGTGCTTAGTTCCACATGCTAGATGACTGCACCTTATGACTCATAAGCACAAATGCGACAATATGTATTTTTTATTTCATGCGAACAAAAATTTTTTTGTGTGCATTTTGTGAGTGACTTTGAATTGCGGAATGTAGATCAATGAATGTGAAAGAGTGCATGCAGCAGTACTATGTATTGTTGATTACTTTTGCCATTTTAATGTCATTTGCAACATGTAATACTTTATTTTACATCACATTAAACACAACAGCAGCTAATATAAAAGAAAGAATAAAAGAGAATTTGCATAAAAGAGCCTTGAGATTAAAATATTTATTGTACAATAAGAAATAATAGAAAACTGTTTATCTTCTTGTTTAATTGTTCTTTTTCAAACTATTAGACATGAGTAAAATATTTTTAAAAACCAAATAAATTTTTGATTCATAAAGAAATACAATTTCTATTAATTCTTATAATAATAAATAACAACAGAAATAAGCAGCATAATAAAGGTTGAAACCGTTAAAGTTTTTATGTTGTTAATACTGAGAAATAAAAAATAAAATTTCAGTGCGTGTCATTCTTGAATTAAAGCGATGAAAGGAGATTGATAAAAATTGCATAATGTGACAAAAGGCACACAATACAATAAATAAAAAAAGCCTTTCCATCATTCGTCATAGTGAGGCATAATGAAAATTGATGGGCTATTTCTATGGACACATCTTTCTCGGTATGGGTGTTGTGATAGAGAAGGAAAAAAGTCTTCTTTATATAAAAGGCTTTCTTTGTTGTCCGTTGATTAATAAATAACTTTATGACTTTTGATATCAGCACATCAGCACTGCTAGGTTTAGCAAAAAAAAATTAAGATGTTTTTATGTGCCACCATTAATTTGAATTTTTTCTCTCTCTCTACTTTACGATTGATAGGCCATTAATCAAAAAGCTATAAAAATCACTGCTCTTTTTAGGTTAGTCGTGCGGTTGCGCTGTATTCATATAATACACAATTTTTTTGGCTCTTTTTTGACCGGGTTTTATATAATTTAATTTTTTCTTCGATCATTCAACAACAATTGTTTCGTTGAGACATTCACTTATGTTGCGGTTACTGCTACATACGCTGAAAAAAAAATAACATGAAAAACATTTTTTGCTACTCTCAGTCAAAAAAGTCAAACTCTCCCTCTTTTATGTGTTTATTTTCTTGGAAGTCATATCAAAATATGTGCCTACATTTGATTTATGGTCATTTTTCATGCGAATTTCTTTCTCTTTCTGCGAATTTAAATTATCAGAAAATAAAAAATTATTTAATGAAATTTTTTAATTCGTACACATTTTAAGGATTACAATAAAATTAAACTTCCTAGATTCATAAATAGTCACTCAAAATGTTAATATTTTTCCTTAAAAAATATGCTAAAAACGGCAGTGGCATTAACTTATATTAAAGAATATCTCGCACCCATGAAAGGTAAAGCTTTGGCACATTAGCAGTGAATGTAGGCAGAATTATCACGCTTGAGAGCGAGCAGAAAAAAATAAGCAATAATTCCATCATATCTCACACAGAGAATAAATAAGCTGATATTGACCTCTGACATGCTTCGCAATTTTTCACAATCAATATTGACGCTGCTTTTGAAGATCAAGTTCAATATGTCGAAGTAAAAATCCAATAAACACGAATTCGCGGTTTATTTTTTTTCTCATTTCATATCTAATTTAAATTTGATTGATTTTTTCTCATTTCTTTACAGTTGTGCAAACCGCGTGTGTTGCCCTCAAGTCCAGACGACCACTATCGAGCCGTGTGTCGAGCATTGACAACGGAAAGTATTGAACTTCGAGTTTTTCTCTCGAAAGTTTTTACCAATGATGCTGAAGCGTTGAGAATTAAAGCAGATGCTGAATCATCAAGGCAAGAATTGGCTAAATTGGACTTTAGAGATTGGGTAAGTGAAAATATAAAATTGTAACCTCATAAATGTAATTCATTTGCGTCAAAACTTATGTGACACTTGTATTAAGATAAGAGAAGGCAATTTCCAGTTTTAAAGCATGTGCATATTATTCAAATGATCTCTCACTCTAAAAATAAAACCAGAAGAAAGATATCCAACCATTTCCACGTACTGTGTGGAAAAATTAACTTGTCGCTGTCGTAATTTCTTCTATCTTTCTCTCTTACTTTATAATATTATCAAGCGTTTACAAACATTGATCAAATTGATTGTAAAGTAAGGAAATTATGTAAATTATTCATTATAGGTGAGAGATAATTTCATTAGACAATTTCATTTGATTATAATTGCAACATATATTAAGAAGAAAAATAATAAAACTAAAAGAAGATTATTGATAAAGACAAGGGAATGAGAAAGAAAGAATTGCCTGTAAATTGATGGTTGTTACTTGAAAGTGTTGGATAATTAACCTTAGTAGAGTAATTTTCATACATGATCGCTTATTTGTGTTTACCTCAACATAAATCACAAGTGCAAATATGTAGCACAGTGTAAAGTCAGTGAGCTAATAATAATTGATTTAATGAAATCAAATAGGCTATAAAAATATAAAAATCTAATTTAAAGAAAGAAAAGATTTAAATTTATTATATTTTATTTTTAACACAAAATTATTGCATTAAATACAACAAATTGTAAATTTTTAAGCAAAAAAAGTAACACGACAAATGAAATGTAAAAAAGCACTCATTTATCGCTGTTGTTATATGATTGTGTAACTTCTCACATAAATGCATGTATGACACGAAAATTATTTAATATACCGGCTTTAAAATATTTTCTTTCATTTTTCTCTTTTCTTTCTCTGTGTATGAATAATTGTAAGGAATTTTGATTTATCAAATCCAATGATTAATTGACGAACAACTAGCAAGCAAACATCAATATGCATTCACATCAAATGAAGATGTGAGAGAGAATGAATGAATGAGAAATGAGAGAGGAAGACGTCATGTGTGGTTAAATTCAATTTTTTTTCAACCAGACCTCGTAATTGAGGATTGTTTGCAAAACACATTAAAATACATTATGAAAAATTGTTTTTAATGATTTGATCAAATTTGCGTTGTGTGTGCCTTTCGTCAGTTATTTTTGGCTCGTTGATCTTGGAAATGGAATTAATGTATATTACAAAATTTAAATGAATTAAGCTATTTAGTGTGCAATATTGTGCGTATATATATGTGTGCGCTGCAAGAGAGGAGGGCAAATAAAAAAAATAACAAAATTTCGCTAATTTTATTGCCAACACCATTAACATAGAAAGAGATCAGTATTAATGTTTTATTATGTAATTTGAATAGTAATTACGTCTCTCTCTACCTCCCCGCACAATGGTTAATTAAAAAGAAGAGTTGCAGCGAAGAAAAATTTAAATCTCTTTCTTTTTCTCGCTACTTACATCATACATAACAGCCTTTTTAATGTGTTTGCACTGTCATCATCAAATTTCTTATATATAGAGTGAATGAAATATGTTGGTCATCACAAAAAAGTGATTTATTAAATTGTTTATTATCACAAGAAATATTTGTATACTTACCTTATTTTTAAATTGAGTTGTTAAAGCTTAAAAGTTTAATGTTAACATAGGTAAGAAAAAATGTTAAAACAGTTTGAAGAAAAAATTATATTGTCCTTTCCATTACATTCACTCAAGTCTTTTGTTTATTTCTCTTTCTCTTGTGCTCTACATAACAATAACACAATTTTAAACTGTTGTTCCTTTCTCTCATTAAACTTTAAATTCCGAATCCTTTTAACATTGTTAAATATGAGATTATACAAAAAATGAATTGAATTTTCTGAGATATTCAATCACAAAGAGAGCAAAAATTCCTTCAATATTTTAATGTAGGAACATTTTTTGACTTTTTATTGTGTCTGATCAAAATTGGAAAAGAAAGTTTTTTATTTATTCATGCTGCAATGATCCAGCAGAAAAAAAATTTAACGAGCTGCTACTTACTTATGATATTTTTATTTTGTTCACAATAGACACAGAGAATCTCATTGTATGCTGCTGCTGTTGTTGTTTTATTCAATCCGGAACTTTTTTCTTCGCATCTTTATTTGTTATTTCTTTTTCAATTCATTAATAATGATGAGGAACAGTCCGGGGCGGCATCGAACAGCAACGGCAGCAATGAGAAGCGATGAAATGTGATGAGACTTAATCTCCGTTTCCGAATATATATTTATTTGCTCTTTTTTTCGCTTCACTTTCGTTCGCATTTTCATTAAAAAATTGAAGTCAGGAAATCGAAGAAATCTAATAAGTAATTGCGACTGTTGATTGTGTGACTGTGATCTCTTCAAATTTAATTTTTGTAGACGGTCTGTTAGTGAGATCGTATGATATACGATACTTAGTGAAATATAAATTGATCATTTTCGCGTAACTGTCAATTTGCCATGCGTCATGTGTCACATAAAAATTCACACAACGTGAGACGATGGCGACGAGAAAATTGTTGGCGAAAAAAGATATATATCATAGTATTGAAATGAAAATGGATTAATTAATTTTAATTGAATATGGCAGCATTTCGTATAATTGAATTATGTGTCATGATACAGCAGCAAAATACAGTGACGAGAGAGGAAGGAAAGATTGACTGCATGAATGAATAAATGAATGAGAGTCGTTTTGGTGAAATGTCTGAGTTGCTGCAGCATTCTTTTTATTATTCATTTAAATTGATATGTGAATTGTGCTTGCTATGTGAAACATAAAAGGGTGAAAGTTACACAATCAGCAAGTCAACAAGTCGGCTCAATGCAATGTATTTTTTTGACAAATACATAAAATTACCGAGAGTGACAGTTTTTTTTCTCTCTCACTCACTCGCTATAAAACATGGCCAAGCTTGAATTCCTCGCATATCTTGCTGATGCACTTTTCTGATTTTTTTTTGCAAGTATACATCAAGCATCGTGATGTAGTTATTTGTTAATTGTATCAATTTGACTGACTTGAAGTTGGAATTTTGTGTTATTTGATCATCATCAAGGTTTTTTCTTTCTTACTTAAACAGATTTATTAAGGAAAAAAAGCTAAAAGTAAAATAATGTAATATGAAACTTTTTTTAACAACCTCAAAGAAGTTTTCTTAATTGGTGAATTTTATTATAAACATTACATTACCATTTCTGTAACAATCTTTAACATACATACATATACGAATATTGCGGCAAGTCACATAACTTTTATTTCCATTAAAAATTCCTTCATGGCGCAAATGAATTACGTAAATAAAATATTTCTTGCTCTTGAATTCTTTGTGTTTTTTACGCGACGTGCGATAAAAATGTTGATGTAGGCAGATTTCTCCTCCAAAAGACTTTTACTAATTATCATAATTAATTAATTTTATTCTCCTGCTCTCTATTGCTAAAAAAGACCGAGGATCAACGTATTTGGCAAGAGATTCAAGTATGTATTTGACTATATCGCATGCAAAAATCTTTCGTTCGACTTTAATTGATTAATTAGAGCTTTTAAAAGCGAAAGAAATCAATTACTGCATGATGTCGATAATAAATTTATAGCCTTTTTCTTGCTCTGGATGCTTTACTGACACACTTTGAAGTAAAATCTTTCGCTTCAATAACAACAGTGAGGCAGCAAGTCTCGCTTACTTATTAAATGAACTGGTTTCATTTAGACAAATTTTTTTATTGCATTGTTATGATTATAGCACTTTTTCCTTTTTGATTGTTTTCGTGGAATTGTAATTTTTTTGAATAATCTGAATGATGAAAGAATAAAAATTATGTTAAAAAATGCGCTTTAATCAAATGCTTTAAAGATCAATTTTTTTTAATTTAGTTTGCATGTATCATACTATTGCAATTACATTATTATTTATTAATTTATATTTTCCTCTTTCCACTTTATTCTTCTTCTCACTCCTCATTATTCATTTACATATATTTATGGCATCAACTCTCGATCTCATTCAATTTCTATGTACTTTACTTTTGCTCTAATTTATTGTTGGACGTTACTAAATACAGATATAAAGACACATTTTTATTCACGTTTCCTTTCAATTGATTACTTTATGTTTATGGTTTTATTAGAAGTGCTACTACTGTTGCTTTTGCTGCTGTCGCTAGCCATTAGTTGGCGGAGTGGCGAGCAAATATTATTTAAAATAATTATAGCAATTCTATGAATTATGTGGTTTGTAGTCGTCATCGTCGTTTGTTATCCATTTATGAACGTTAGAGGAATGAAAAAATGTGTAATCGTGTTATAATCTCATAAAGTTATGCAAACGAGCTGCTTTTAGAAATTGAATTACTTTTTCTCTCTCTCACTCCATTCACTCTTTTGATTTAAACTTGAATCTTATCGCATTGTATACGCGGGTCGATTGTTCATTTCACTCCTTCCGACATGTGTGTGAATTGTATAGTGCAGCAGGAATGGAATGGAGCATAAATCAAAGCATTGATCAAGATTTGTATAGAAAGAAAATGTAATAGTTCACGCACATTCATTTATTTGCCAATTCCTCTTTCCTCTTTTTTCACCTGCATAAAAAAAGGTCTTTCTAGTCACAGCTTGTTACTTTGTGATTCAATTTTAAGGTATAGACACTTTGATCCTTTAATAAAAATCCAATTTTTCTTTTATAAACAATTTTTTTAAATAACTTTCTTATTGAAAAATATTTATAATTTCTAGTTTCTATACCTTGAATAAGTAGATAGCTACAAAAATATTAATATTTTTATATTCTCTCCATGACGTCTTTCTCGCGCATTTTTCTGCACATGTTCCAGAGAGAGGTATCGTTATATAATTTTTAGCAGCATTAAATTATTTGCAGATTAATCGAATTTTAATGAAATGCATGGATAATTTAAAGAAATATTTAAGTACTTTTTTTGGTTGCCAATTTTTTTTGCATCATCTCGTTAATGAATTGTGACCAATTTTCAGGGTTTGCTTTCATAATTACCAAGACATAATTCTCTGCGTGTGATTTGCGAGCTCTCTCCCATACAAGGTTGAGCTTTCTTATTAATTGACAAACATGCAATAACATAACTTTTTTGCTCATTTACCAGTATTAATTGCATGCATCGATACATTTTAATATTTATTGAATAATTATGTGAAGGTTAAAATATGCAACTTTGTAGGATATTGTAAGCAGGCGAACGCGAGTGCGTGACAATTTGACCAACTTCAGGAACAAAAACTTCCTTCATAATCTCACGTAAATATTGCTACTCGCTGCTGCTGCTGACACTGCCGCCTTCCCGCCTAAAGTTGCAAAATTTCATTTTCAATTTATAGTCGACAGTGGCCGTGTTTTTTTACGTGCGATCATGCTCCACATGTCAAATTCTGAAAAGCTCTCTTTTTTATTTTTGCTCTTAAAAACAAGTCACAATGCATAACTGCCGTACATACTTGGAGCGAAAGGGAGTAAAAATTTTTTAGTAAGGTTACATGAATCAATTAAAAGCACCAGCATTATATTTTCGTCGACAGAAAGGTCTCCTTAATTAATTGACATTAAAATTTTTTTGAAACTTGAGCATGTATCGAAAATTTTCTACTATTTAACTTTATAGCATTTTACGTGATTCTTTTGTTACTTGATGTAAAAATTATTTTTTTAAATTTCATTTCACAACAACAAAAAATTCATTAACATGATATTTTCCTTCTTTGTTTCAGGCGAGATTTTGGATGCAAGTTGTAGATGAATTACGACGTGGTGTGAGACTGAAGAAAATCAATTTTCATCACACGCCTACAGAATATGCATTGACACCATATGAGATATTAATGGAAGACATAAGATCGAGGTGAGAATGAGTTACAATAATGTGCAAAAACAGCACTGCTGCTGAATGTGGTGACAGACTCGTGAACGATGTTATGATGTAATTTAGAGAAATATACATAAATGCATGCATACTAAATGTTTGCAAGTGTGAAATTCAGCATTTTTTTCATTTCCTTTTTACTATTTTTTATTTCTCATTTCACTTATTGAGTGACACCTTAATGATTATGATTAGCATATGTACGCTCGCATTCAATCATTGCAAATTGATAAATGTCTTTTCTTTCACTTTTTTCTACTATAGGAGGTATCAGCTAAGGAAAGTAATGGTCAATGGCAGCATTCCGCCTCGTGTCAAGAAAGATGCAAGAGCAGTAATTTTAGAATTTATTCGATCTCGGCCACCCCTACGAAAGGTAAATCACGTTCGCCATAATTTTTTATCAAAAATGCGCACATGTGACAAATGTACATCATACGTCAACGTTCTTTTTTGTCTCTGTGTTCTCTTATCTTTTTTACAATTTTCTGTTTTGTTTACAAAGAATTTGTTCATTAACTATTGATGATTTGCAAAAATAAGAAGAAATAATGAAATATTTTAAAATTAAACTAAATTAGGCTAAATAGTTTTTAGCGCATTTTTGGAACAACAATGCAGCTTATATCTTCACTTTGGCTGGCTGGCTGGCTGGTGAGGCGCGAGATCTCGAAAACTACAATAGCTAGCGACTTCCGGTTTGCTGTGTTTGATTTGTGCTATCGAGTTATTGGCGGCATTCTTCATTAGAATGTTGTTACTTATTGCATTAATTAGGAAATTACGAATTAAAATTTACAAATTGAAAAATTTAAACAACGCGAAGTTAGCTGCGAAAACGATTGCAGCGCCACCAACGGCAAATGTTGGAACTTCAAATATTTTGAATATTACTCAACCGTTATTTTAAGTCAATAAAATTTATTCTAAGATTCTGTAAATTGCAGAGTCTGAATCCGTTTGGTATTTTAGTTGCTAATAACTAAAATAAACTTAAACTTATTCAATTAAAATTCTCAACTAAAAACCAACTAAAATTTAATCGATTAAGCTTTTATTTTAATCGAATAAATTTAAGTTGATTTTTAGTTATTTGTAAAACGGTTTTGGACTCTGGTAAATTAAGAACCAATTAAAAACGCTCGCCGTACTTTCATGCATCAAAAATTTATAAATATGTTTTCCCTATATTCTTAATTTATTTCGATCAAATTATTTTGAAGTCTAAATTTATTTCTCAAACGAATCTAATAATTCTGTAATTTGTCAACATACACTGATCTAAGCACCAAAAATGATCTAAAGTAATCCGTCCTATGGCGGACACTTTTTCACTCGTTTTACAATGCAATTCTTTTTTCTTAACTCATGTTTTAGGTCAGATAGTTTGTTATTTAATAACAATTTTCTTTTTGTTTACATTTTAAAAATCAAAACAAAAAAATATTTATTTCAAAAAATTGTTATTTGAAAGTTTCTTAAATTTTTCCAGAGTCCGAAATTGCTTGACAATTTAGTTGTAAATAACTCAATTTAACTAAATTTTATTCGATTAAATATTTCAACCAAAAATCAACTAAAATTAAGTCAAATAGTGTTTTATTTTTAGTCAACTAAATTTTGGTTGATTTTTGGTTGAAATTCAACTAATTTCAATCAATCAATATTACACATTGATATTTTTGTTCGCTTATTGTATTTTGTTTACATGTTTGTTTTGAAATTTCAAATGAAGATTTAACACTTTATTCTTATTTATGCGAGGAGATATTTAGTGAATTCATGTTAACAATTTGTCTTCTAATATGGACAATTTTACAAAATTTTATTGCAAATGATTTTTATTATTATCAAATCGAAATATTGAGACTTGCAGAAATGAAAGCTTTTGAATCAATCTATTTAAAAAATTATCTGGAATTAGTAATTCAATCTATACTTATTTACAATCTTTGGATCGTAAGCTTTCTTTAGGTATAAATGTGTATGAGAATCATTTAGTGTAAAAAGAGAAATCGCAATTTTAACATCTTTCATTGAAATGTAAACAAACTATGAGTCGAGTTTTCTCGATAAATATACAATTGTTTTATTAAATATTCTACCAGAACATACGTTAAAACTTTCTCTATCTATCGATTAATGTATGAATTATTGTTGATATATAATAAGACATTTTTTTCATATCAAAAACCATGAAGAGTTAGAATGATTTTTCATGACTATAAATCGATTTATCTTTTTATTTAGTAATAACAATCAACCAAAATTTAGTTGACTAAAAATTTCAACCAAAATTTAGTTGACTAAAAATAAAACACTATTTGTCTTAATTTTAGTTGATTTTTGGTTGAAATATTTAATCGAATAAAATTAAATTGCAAACAATTTCGGACTCTGAATTTTTCTACAATTTATACCTACTTTTATAAAATGCTCATAAACATTTAGAAAAATAGTTTATTATCACATACTATTTTCTTGTTTGTTGTTAATTTATAGGCAACTGATAGGAAATTGGCACCATTAAAACGTAATCCATCACCGCGCGAGCAACTACTTGACTCAATACGCAAAGGAAAGGTCTTAAAGCCAATTGCGCCGGGACTGAAAAATCGATGTGAGTACAAAAACAACAATTTTATTATTGATAGATAGCGATATGTAATGAGCGCAACATATATGAAAAAGTCACCTGATTAATTGATTAATTAACTCATTACATGATCAACTTATTGAGTATGCAAGACAATTGACATTTTACTACGTAGTTGAATGAATAAATTAATGAAAAATATGCGAAACCATAAAAAGCGATTAGGTATTAGATGGCACTTGAATGTAGAGAGTGAGAAAGGAAAAAAATACCGCAACCTATAAATAGAAATGAAACATGAAAGTGTTGCACTTAAAAGAGCTTAATTGATCTTGCCTTGCACTTACTAGATAAATTTACATTTTATGGCTTCACTTAATGCCGCCGCCGCAAAATATTCATATTTCTCATTTCTTTCTTTCTTTCTCTCATTGCTATGTGCAATATCTTTTGCATAGATGCAATTCATTCATGCAAGTTATTGCAAATAAAAGAAAAATGATCAATTCATAGAGCAGCAGAAAAAATGAATAATGAGCTCGAAACATGTTTTAGTAAAGGCATCAATTTCATTTGGCAGAGATTGATCTGCATAATTGAAATCGGTTTTTTGTTTCTTGAAATTTTTTTTAATATGATATTAAAATGCATTGATCATTAGCCAGAGAGGAAATGATTTATTGAGATTGCAATTGAAATCCTTTACTCACGCTTTTTAATTTACTCTCTCGACTTCTAACTTATCTTTCAATTCCTCCTTTTTGTCGTCGTCGTTTAATGTTGCACATTCATCATATCTCTTAAATATATTATGAAAGTGAGTGAGAGAGAAATTGTTATGTTGCTATTGCACTTTCGATTTCTAAAAGCTCATTCACATTCAAATCAGTCATTTTTACTCTATGTGCTAGACGAATGGACGGAGATTAAGAGCAGCGCACGCGATTATGATAAATGAGATGAATTGATTACTTTTTTCGGCTTGAACTTGAATGCTGTTTCTGCCGGCATTTGAACGAATCAGCTTGTCTTGTATGTATGTATATGTAGAAAGCTCTCTGGGAAGTAAAATTCAATCAATGTGCGAGAGATTATAAGGCATTTTAATGTGAATTTTATGCATAAATTAAAAATGAAATGAAAAGTTTTTTTTGTATTCGAAAATTAAATTAAATTTTATTTTCTTACTACCTTCATATTAAACCGTTAAGGTTGAAGGTTTTTTTTGCCGTGTTCGATAGAATGAAGGCCATAAAAAGTTTTCATGCTGTTTTGCAAAAAAAGTCACCAAATCGGTCGAACTTTTTCCATGAAGAATTTCTCATATACAGTCGCATGCTGTGCGTGTGGTTGGCCGGTTTACATTTTATGATTCCTTTTCACAATTTAATGAGATTATCATGAATGCCAAAAATATTCAATTTTATTTTTTTAGTTCGAACGAAAAAAAAACTTTCGATTTCTATTTTCCACTCATCATCCCAAGACTATACATATTTATACGCACACAAGATCATAATAAATTAATACGCAAGTTGAATAAAAACATGGAAGGAAAAATTGTATAGAAAATCATAAGAGACTTAAACGCATTTTTTTTAAAGATTAAAAAATTTTCATCTCGATAAGCAGTTAAAATACAATCTGATATATTTTAGTATCAACAATGAACAGACTGAATTTATTTTACTAAAATATTCTGCTAAAAAGCCTTCTTTCTCTTTCATTCGATGACGAGATTGATGAAGGCGTAAAAGTTAATTAAATCTCATCCATTTTCAAAGCGTAAATTATAAGTTTTCGATTCTGAGCGTGTTAAAATTAGTCTCTTTCACTCTCTCAAATTAATTTTCTTCGTCTTCTTCGAATTTTCCTTCTTTCTTATATTTATGTAGCATGACCATATTGCGATTATTTTGTGTGGACGGGACGGTTTGCTATGCTTTTTTTTGCTGAAAAAATTAATTTATGATTTCATATTCGTGTTTTATGCGTTATATTCTTCTTATTTTTAGCTGTTTTGATATTCTTTTCACTTTCTTTTGTATGATGAACTTTCTTTAAAACTTGCACAAAACATAGACACATATGAGAATGTGACTTTCAAAATTAAAATTTCAAATTTTCTCCTCGTGAGAAATTTCCACTTGACAAAAGCAATTTGTATTTTGAAATGTGTGAATATCACGAAAAATACAAGAATTGTGCACGAATTTCAAAAAAGAAGGAAAAATTTGTCAATTGTCATTCATCCATTTACTCACGCATTTGACCTACCTATTCGCACTGATTGATTGCTTCGCTATCGATGTTAGTGAGAAAAAAGCAATTATCCTTCATTATATGAGACTCTCGGTCATATTACAGAGTGATGTTTAGAAATGATGAATGTCAGGTTGAAGAGGAATCAAGATGAGAAGATACAAAGTTGAAAATAAAAGTAAATGCGAGGGAAAGTGAGAATAGCGCGCCAAGAGACGAAAGAGGAATGACCAGATACAAGTTAATTATCATTCAGCGACACGAGAATTATAAATAATAAAAATTGGGATGTAATATATGGTCATTTAGTCACTTTAAAGAGCTATATTCATTCTTCGTATCATGAAGCATAATCTTGCGATGGAAATCAACGGATATGGCTATAGTGAGAGCACATACCGAAGGTCTCTTGAGAGAAATAAAATTGATTAGCATCATGCTGATATGTCCACTCGATGCTGCACACACAACAATCTCATAAAATATAATTTTATTACATACTTTGTCTATTTCATTCTCTCATAAACCGGAATAAAATATAGAAAAGTGATGGTGCTTATTATATTAACTATAATCATCATCATCATCGTCTTTTGTTGATTTGTCTATTGTAATTAATTTATTTATACACAATCTATTTTTTTCGCGTAAAATGGGCGAGATATTTTAAAAAGCGAAATTTTGCTCATCTCCGTTTGCTTACATATGTTTTTTCTCTGTTTTCTTTCTCTCTTTCGTGAAATTGATTATCAATGACTTCATCTCTGAGCAGCACTCTCTCTATTTTTTGTTTGTTTTCGAACATTTTATATTTCTACCTTAAGCAGCGTATATTTATTTGATAGCTTGCATTAAAATATGATGAAAAGAAATAATAGAAAATCTTTTAGATATTTTTTGTTTAGATAAAATTTGAAATTTTAAAGGATCGCTAATAAAAGAAGAAATATAAAGATAAAGAACAAATTTTCTGGAGTTTCTCAAAAAGTTTTTCTATTATTTCTTTAAAAAGAAAAATCATTCATGAATGAATGTTATGAGAGATTTCATCGTCTTCGTCTCGAGTGTAAGATTAAAGTTGATGTGAATTGATACACGAGACGCGTAAAGTAAAGATGTTTATTATTATCTGATTTTATATCGATAAATAGTGACCATGCATGTAGCAATAGAGAAAGAAATATAGAGAAAAAAGAAGAAGGGTCAATTGATCTCATAATGTGCAATCACTGCCTAAGCGTCTTAAGCGTTTCTTTTTCACCTTTTTGAAAAATAAATTTATGAACAGCAAAGCACAAGAGCGAGCGAATGATTGAATGAATGAACGAATCTTTTCACTTTCTATTAAAAAATATTAAACGGATTCTTTGAATCTCTTGCTTTATTTTATTAAATATATTATTATCTCTATAATTTCATCTGTTTCACTGCTTGTGTACAATTTTTACAAAGCGTATCACCTTCTTCTTTCATACAATTTATAAAACTCTCGAAGAAAGAGGAAGGAAAGGAAGGTATGTGAAAGATCTCTAAAGGCAAACAATTTAACTTAATTGAATGGCGCTATTTTGTAAGCAAAAAAAACTTCAACTTCTCTGCATGAATGTTGCTCCCCTTTAGAAACACTAACAACATAAAATTATTTATAACTTTATGGTGAAATTTTTGCATTATGTGATGGAAAGTACAATGCAGTATTTTTTGTGGGTCGCACGAACAGGTTCTTAAAAGGGCAATGCTGTTGCTACTTCCTTTCATCAAAGAAGAAACATTTCAAGCGATTATTTCGTGATGAGCATGTGACACCATTGGTATTAATTTTATTTATGCTAATTTTACTTACTTCGACTTCATCATCGTCAACATTGAGCATCGTTGTCAACACGTGGTTGTGCCCTTTAGAGCGAAAGAGAGAAAGAAAAAAAATCCAATCAACATTCCATCGTCGCCCGTCGATGGGTATAAAGTTGCAAAATCAATTCGAGATCATTTCGTGTTTCTGTTGTTTCTGTTTGGTCAGTCCAAAATAACAGAGAAAAAAAGTGCAATCAGAAGTGGGCTCAACATTTTGGTTGGTCATCATCATCATCATTATGGAATGCTTTAGTGTGCGTTTATTTGTTTATGAAAAATGCCAATGATCTTTCTCAATTTTCTCTTCCTCATCACTCTCAATATTCATTTTTCATCATCGACCAAACATAATTAAAATGCATAAAATGCCCATTATTCAAATTTAAAATTCACTTTTATTTTCACATGAAAGAAGAGAAGAGTTAATTTCAATTTCAAGGCCTTGACAAAGCCGTAAAAATTTTCCACACACACTTATACTTAAGCCTCTATGAAATCAGATAAATACGAAATAAATCAAATTTACATCTCCTCAACGCTAATAACAATAATGACATTCAAATCATTTAATTTAGTATGCATGTTGCGGAGGAAAGACATTGGATTTTTTTGCAGATTTGTTACTGCCAATCGCTTTTATTGATTGCAGTATGAAAATCAAAGACCCTTTCGTTAACAGTTCAGTAAAATCAATTTATTAATCATGCAAATGTCAAACGTACGAACATGCTAAAGAATTATTATTGTTGTTAACTTCTTGCGAAAAATTCCTCACAGCACTTTCCATATTTTTATTATTAGCTTTATTTGCAAGAAATAATTGCATTTACTTCAATTTAAAAATAACGATTGAATTTAAAATATTTTAAAGAATTTATTCTAAAAGGAACATTAAAGTGCTTTAACTTGTTATTTATGACTAATAGGATATAAAAGAACTAGTTTCCCAAAAGATAAATAGCTTCTAACGAGAATAATCTGATATTTCTTCATATGAAAATTGTAACTAAGCTACATATATGTGCGAATTCTCAGCTTGAACTTTGCCAATAAAACCCTTCTCCTCGGAACACATTCGTTTATTCCATTCAGCGAATTGCATGGACATGACTAAGTGCAGTTCCGAAATGGTGCCTCTGATTTTTCTTTTATACTTACTAACAGAAAAATTGAGTACACAATGAATGGAAATTGCGCGGTAAAAACAGTCAATAAAATACAATAAGAGATCGAGTCATTTCGATAAAAGACATTTCAATCGCTACATAAACATGAGAAGAAATGAAAGAGTAGAAAATATATATATATATTTATATTTTATTAATTTTGGAACAAGCAAGCAAGAGTCGGTTGACATAAAACATGAAAATATAAAAAATTTCTTATAAGAAAAAAAAATATGACTGCACCTGCATAAGTTTGTACCATTCTTTTCAAACTCACTTATGTCGAGTGGGCTGAATTGTGTTTATCGAGATAGTGCTGTTTTGATATCGTCAATATATATTTATTTATATGATTAACTTGTTGAATGCTAATTAAATGCAGGCGGTGGAAATGAATGAAAAAGCGTTTTTTAAGATCATTCCTTTGCCGTCAGCTTGTAAAATAACATATATTGGATTTCGAAAAAGCATGTTTGCTGTTGCGTATGAGTCAGCAGTTACTAATTTGAATAGAGTGTGTCTCGCGATCACAATAAATCAGATCAGGTATTTAACAATTTAATTGATAAATGTTAATTCCTTCACGAACTCTGTTGGAACTTCTCTATATATTTTAAGCCACAATGAGAAGGAGTGAGATAAATTAATAAATATTTATTTATAGTTCATATTTCTTGTTTATATGAAATAAACAAATGCAAATTTTCTTTTTTGTTCAACAATTGTTTATATGCGAGAAAATAAAGAAATAAACTATTTATTCAGTCACCTTACATATTCAACATTTCGCACTTTTTTGACATACATACACATTGTGTGATTATTATCATTTTATTATTTGATGATTAAATATTGAAAACATTATTTAATGAATTGGCATCGGCATTAAATCAGGATTTTGTTTGTCAAATCCCTTCCTACACAAAATATACAGCACACAACAGTTGAAATTAATAAATATTCGCTAAATGTCGCATTTCAACAAATCAAAAGAGATAGTGATAATTTTTTGCCATCATCATCATCAAGACAACAATGGTTCATCCTTTGAAAAATGCAGAAAAATTGCGTAAATAAATGAGTCGTCGATTCATAATTATGTCAAGTAGAAGAGAGTGAAAGAAATAAGAAAGACTTGATGTCATAAGGTCTCGTTCGATCTTGTCACAAACCTTTTAACATACAATATAATAATATAACATCTCATATAAAAGATTGGCGCCTAGCTCACACACTGTAAAACCTACCTAGATTGTTAAATAACTTTCATAAATGCATTATTAATCACAACCAAGCGAGCGAGTCTTGAATCGTATTTAAGATTACTTAAATTGCGCTCATAGCAAGATATTCCGCATAAATGCACTTTTTTCAAATAAATGATCACACTATATCTATAGCTTCGCTTATATTCACTGATTACTTCTCTTTCTAAAAAAGGCCGTTATCACTTTTATTCAAGACATGTTTCTATAAGCTATAATTTTACTTTTTTTGCGAAAGTAATTTCGATGAAATGATAAATTGGTTTGAAGACTTCTTGAAAGTCATTGAACTTGTGAGTAAAGTAAAAACTTATCTTTTTTTTTGGCAAAATTAAAAATTTATTACGCATGACGAGAGTGAGAAAAGAACAGAAAACATGAAAGATTTAATTTGCTTTTATCATGATACTCTTCTGACTGTTACGCATGAAATATGTGTGGAAGTTAACTGACTATGATGAATTAATTTTCATCATTTAACATTCCTCTGTAAGTTGAGATTTATTTTATAATCCAAATTGTACTGTTATTTTAAATTTAAGCCAACCAAGATTAAGTTTATAAAAAAGCTTTTATGAATTATGCCGCTTAAACTTTTTATTTAAAAGCCATAAAATAAGACTTAAAAAGCGTGTTTTAGTTCAAATGTTTCACAACCAGATAGCGTATTCAACAGAGCTTTCAATTACATGTACAAACGTATGCTTTTTTCATTCACTTTAATGTCTTGTTTTCAACGAATGATTCATTGTCATTTGCAAATTCTCTTTAAACATGTGCATTCGGAAAATAAATTGAAAGAAAATTAATTTAAATGTGACAATAAATATTGTTTTCGTATCAGGAGGATTTTTTGAAAGGTAAAATAACATTAAATCGTTTGTTTGGGTATTAAATTACCATAAGTATATGTTTGAGACAAATCGTGAGTTGAAAAATCAAAATTAAATGTAACACTTTAAGCATGAACCTTTCAAGGTCTTTTTTGGAATCAAAATACTCAATTGTAAATACTCTGACGAAATGTGAGATCATTTGTGAGAACAATATGATTTATGATTAAATCTATAGTAAAAAAACTAGCAGTGTTGAGAAAGGCACGTGAATGGCGCATTAAATTGTTTGTGGTTGTGAATGGTAGCTATGAAATTGCGATTTTCCCATGTTTAATTGTAAACTTGCGAATGACTATTCAAGTGCTTACATGTGAGCATAAACTGACATGGAAAGTTGTTCTCTCTCTTCTTTACCGTTAGTCACTGTCGTTTGATGAAATTTCCTCTTCTTTCACCGAAAATATTTCGACATATCAACCGTAAATATCAACGCAGAAATCATAAAGTACAAATTTTTGTTTCATTCCCTCGTTGGGCAATGATGAGAAAATTGATAGTTATTCATTCGGCATTGTCTTTCTCAAACATGAATAATTATGGTAGTGAGTAAGATTCACTACATAAGATAACTCTCTTGCTTTTCACAAATTTATATTGCCATTAATTTCAGCTTCCAGCATCTGTATAAAATTAATACGATGAGAAGCAAAACCCTATCTATCAGTATGTTGCTTTTCTCTATGATCACTAATTCACTGTTGATCTATGTAATGAACTTTTTTTGTGAATTGACGAGGTTGGGTTTTATTCATTAAATTTTCTTCGTTGTGAGGTCTTTAATGAATATTCATTAATTCAAACATAATTTATAAAGAACTCCTTAGTAAAATTTTATTCCATCTGCTTTCGTTAAATAAACATGTGATACGCTTTTTTGCATAACTAAAGTGTGTGAAATTTTTACAGTTATTTTATGAGAATCTTTAACTTTTTCATTCATTTTTATCACACAAAAATGTTAACACTTTTATGTCATTAAACTTTTCTTCCTCTTTCAAAATGTCTCAGCAATAAAAAATCTGTTAATTTTAAAATTTTTTACTTATTTTCATCTTCACATTTACTATCATGCGATATTCTTTCACCAAACTCTCTGTCTTTTTACGTCATCACTAAATTAAATTAAATGTGATTGAAAGGATAATTATTGGAAAGTGCTTTTATATCATTAATGATTGCATAATTTTCACATTCAAATATACAACCATAACATAATAAATTTTCTTCCTTAAAATACATTAAAGTTCAAAGTGTATTCTATACAAATACATATGTACGAGGAAAAAATAAATAAAAGGGGAAATGATAGTATTTTCAATAAGAGAGAGTCTTATCAAAAATTGTAAACACTGTCATGTGCATGGAATGACTTTCACTGCGCAATCGCAATAGTGAATCATATGAAATTTTTCTTCTCATTCTCTCATTTAGTTTTTCATTCACTCTCAGTGCAGCAGCAGCAAAAATCAAGATATTTCTTTATTTTTTTTGATGCGAGTTTGCTTTATTTTAGTTGTTGTTGCTGCTTATGCTCACTTCTCATAGTAGTCAAAACGTGGAGAAGAAACATTCAGTCAGTCTGAAAAGTTGTCTTGTTGAGTTTAAACGTGAAGTGAAGTGAATTTATTTTTCTTCCTATTTTGTCCGCTCTCTGTCCAATTGAGTTTTGTTAAATTGCAAATTTCCAAATTAAGTCTGACTGCTTCATTATTCTCTCAAACAAGGCAGAAAATAGCTTAAAATATATATCGAAGTTATGCAATGAATACAAATTTCTTATTGTGAGAACTTACAATAGTGTAAAAGAAAAAATATTGTGAAATTGAGAGTGAATTTTCAGAGCAGCAGTTCGAGGCTATGAGAATAGATTAAAAAATTTATTTTGTGAAAGGAAACAAAAGTTCGATTCGGTTTTTAATTTTTAAATTAAAACAACATTGAGGTTTTTTAGTGTGTATTTACAAAGTGTAGTGAATTTCGATCGATAATTCATTGTGTATGTAGGAGAAAGAGAGAAGAAAAAGGGGAATAAATATTGAGAATTCTTTCCCTCACAGAAACTTCATTCTGCTTATTTTTTGACCTCACGCAATTTGCAGATTTATTTACTTTCCCTTCTCAACATTATTGAAAAGACTGTGAAAGAAAATAAAAATATTTCTGAAATGACTTTTATGTAAATAACTCTCTCTGGTGAAAGAAAAGAAGAAAATAAGACGAGAAAGATAAACGTGACACAAGAGATTGTGTTTTATTGGTGCTGTAAAAGATAACAATATTATTGAAAGAAAGAAGGATGATTGTTCCAACGTCACCATCTGTTGATGCTGCCACACGCGCTTCTTATAGGCAGCCACAAGCAGCACCTCGTTCTTCTTCTACTTTGCCACCTCGTCCTAAGCCGAGATCAGGTGACTTTCATTTTTTTAATTTTAGGGAAACTTTTTTATTTGTTATTTAAGACTTTTGTGAACTTCTTTATAACTTTTTATGGAAAATATTTGTTTTTAGGCTTTAAAGATCATAATTTATGAGCTTTAATAATTTTGTAACTTAATCTTTTAAAAGAGTAAAAAGAAATTTCTTTTTTCAACTTCATTCTTTGTTTACTTACTTGTAAGCCAAAATAAATAAAAATTTCAATTTTTCTCTCTTTTAAATTAAAAGAAATAATCAATTTGATGAAGTAATAACGTTAAGTAGCTCAATAAAATGAGATATATCCAATTAATTTCAATTTGTTGCACATATTTGTGAAGCGACCACAACTTTTTTAAAATCTTACATTCCATTTTAAACCATAAAAATGTATACAAAGGGAATTAGAGACTTGAAATTTATCATACCATAATCTTAAATGTGTCATTTTACTTTAATCACTCATTCATATATAAAAATGGAGTAATTTTGACTTGTTGAGTGTTCACATGGAAAAATGATCCATGTCTTTTAATTAAAACACGCAAATTATAGCTTCGGAAGCTTCGTTTGATAAACTAGCTCTTTATTCATCTCATTTCACATTTGGTGTTAAGTGTTCAACTTTTATGGTATCATAGGATTATGCGTTGCCAGTCTGAAAAAAGCTATTAGGCGAAGCCTTTCCGAAAAATAAAGTTTTTCTCATTTTTCTTTATTTCGGTAGAGGTTAAATGCCAAATGAGCAAACGAGCCATGGTTTCTGGGTCTGGCAGCTCTATTAAAACAAGATTAAAAGTAGTACAAATGGAATGTTAACGATAAAAATCGTTTTATAAATCTTAATGAAAGAAATTTTTAGGTGGAATATGTTAGGCTAATGATATGCGAAATAAAAAACCAAAAATCAATAGCTTATAAGAGCAAGAGTTTGTTTTTGTTATTGCATCGTCTAAAAAGTGGGTCATAAAAAAATTATGCTCTGTAATCATTATAATTTCGTTTATGGCCGGAATTGTCAAGTTCTTTTTTTCGCTGTTAAATAGAGGAAACTTTTCTTCGGTTTGACGTTTCCAAGGGTAGAAAAATGGTGGGCGAGAAAAAAATCGTGCCAATAATAATTTATGATTTTCATTCTCGCTAGAAAGCCAATTTTTAATGTTTCGGACATAAAGTATCGTATTTTATGAATTTCTCGTCTATTGCATTAAAAACAAATTTCCTCATCCTTTTTTACTTCTTGAACTTCATCGTGATATTAGTGCTATAAAAAGAGAATCTCTACGACTATTCGGAGACATACAGACGAGCCAGAAAATTCGATCGAGTAAAAAGAGTCAAAGTTTCAAGTGTAATTAACTTGCAATTTACAATTTTGCACAATTTGTTTGAGTAACTGCAATTTATTAAAAAGTTTTTTACAATTTATGGCATTTAACTAAGCTAATTTACCTTCGCACAAGTGTGCAGCAGTATTTATTTCTTTACTTAATGCTAACAGAAATGTCAATTTTTTTCTCATTCGTCTCGCCTTTTTTTATGGCATTTCGAATCGCGCATTAGCCACATTCTACTATTTTCTACGTTGCTGCTACTCATATTTTTCGTATTTCAGTCTATTTCTATCTTGATTTTCGTGACGACGTCTGTGCTTCTGCTGCTGTCGTGTGATATGTTTAAATATTAAATAGGAGAAACTGAAAAGTCTGATCAATTTGAAAACATGGAAAATAAAATGAATGATACGGGTATAAGAATTTTAAAACAATTTTATTTGTATTCAATAAAAGAAGAAAAGAATATGAACATTTCATGTTGAATTGATGAATAATAAATGAAAATTGAATAACTATAAAGAAAAAAGTTGAAGAATATTGAAAATTTGTACTATGTAGCTTTTTATTTCTTTTTAAAATAGCACTTTTTGTTTCATTTTGGTGATATTGTTGACAAAAAATATATGATTCAACAAAAAAGAAATAAATTCTATTAATTTTTTCTATGCATTCATTTATGTCATGTCATGTGGATGTGAATTTAATTAATAGCTAAAAGCCAGGCGGGAAAAATAGAGGTAGTGAATGATCCATCGTGTATTATAAATAAATTTTTAATTTGTTGGGCATGTCCATCATATTACTATTCAAGTTCAAACACAATACAGGTTAAACTCTATTAATAGAAAACAAAAAGAAAAAGTGAAAGATGATAAATTAAATGAAATTTATAAAGTCACGTTATATTTGAAAACAAAAGAAAAAATTTTTGATTGATAATAATTTTGAATGCAAGTGCAAGGTCATGAATTAATTCTTTATTTTGGCAATCAATTTAATTTCCATGAAAAAAAATATCAGAAAAAAAGCTTTCACTTTAGTGTCATAAAATGCCTCATTACATATGTTGACATAGCGTGAAATGCGTAAACATTAATGACTGTCATCAACTGATTTGTTATTTTTCTTTATTTTATTTCAGTATTACCGCCAAACACAGTGAACACAGCGAAGGCATCGAAATTTGAGGACATTTGTAAGACAATAGTTGCAGAAGAAGGAGAATCCTCAATAATGTCTCTGCCTGAAACAAATGCCACTTCATCCTCATCATCACAACCCTCTCGAAGACTGATAAGCGTGGACTATTCATTATTTAAGGTAAGTTCTTTCTCTTTTTTATTTCTAACATCTTGGGATTCATGAAAGCTTTTATCTCATATTCTCTCTGACAATAAGAAGAAATTTAATGTTTCCCTCATGTCTAAAAAAAAAGCAAAAAGAAATTTCTTTATGAGAGCGAATATCATGCTCAAGGCATTCAGAGAAAGAAAACAGAAAAGTTCTTTGAAAGCATTAAAGTTTATACAGGAAGAATCGCTTAGAAATATTTATCTGTCTATTTATATGTATGCTTCTGCTTTTCTACTTACTATCTCTTGCAATATTCACAACATGACCATTTTTTCTCTCAGCATTAAGTGTCTTATTTTATTTTTGTGCTTCTACTATGAGAGAAAGGAAATGTTTTGGGTATGAAGTGGGCCAAAGATACAAGAAAGTAAACAAAACATCAATTTATATGCTTGAAAAAAGAAAGAGAAGCGTTTTATAACTTTTTATAAGCTCTGAAAATTGAGCATGAAATAAAAATATTTTTTTGTCTCATTTCCTTCTGCTCGTTTACATCATTTTAAATAAATTTTTAAGTGATTTTTTGACAGCATGATTTCTTACGTTCAATATTATGTCATAATAATTACAAATTATTGCTGCTGTAACTTGATCTTATGCTGACAGATGAAATGAAAGTTTGCATGAGCATTATGTGAAAAAAATTCAAGATGAAATAACTCAAATTGCTATAGTTTTTTCTTATTGTATGGATTCCTATTAAAATTTGAAAAATAAGAATTATAATAGCTTAAAAGTCATTGACTAAAATGTTTTCATAAGTGTCATTGCCTTGAGGAGTGTTGATAATGCTGCATTGTCATGACTTTCAAAATTATGCTTTTTATCATTCAGATGTTAACACAATATTAATTTACAGAACAAACATTCTAGAGCATAAAAATTATGATAAATGAATGACACGTGCTGATGCAGAATAATGAAAGACCTTGCACTCTATTAAATTAATAAGTTTTATTAAATAAATCTTCACAAAGATAAAAAGTTTTTTCAATGCAGATTTAATCAGAGAAATGTCAAGGTTTAAACGCAATTCCCACCTTCATTATGATGCTCTAGTTTCATTTATTCATGTTGTGTCTTTCATTCATTCTTCATTTTCTGTCACATTGTGAATTAACGTCATTCATCATTACAAATTGATATAGGAGTTGAATGTGTTGAGCGTTGGTGTTAAAAGTGAATCATGACGAAGGTGGAAATTTCTTTAATTTAAGAAAAAGAAAACTTACAAAAAGCTATAAATAACATTCATTCATATGAAATTTATTGTGATTATGTCTAAAAATAAAGTGAAGTTACTTTTATATTCTACACACATTTTCCACATGTATAACAAAATATTTAAGGAGATACTTTCTTAATATTACTCTGTGCAAAGAATTTTTCTGCTTTGGTAGTGAATACTTTTCTCATATCTCTTTCTTTTTATGTGAAAAAATTCTTTCAGCTTTCCAATTATCCTTTTTATGAATACCTTTTGTATCTGCTCTTTTACACACTCACGTATTTTTTACAAAAGGCTGAAGTTAAAGATGATTTTTTTCTAACCATATGAAATTATCATAATAAATAATTTCTTTTATTTGAGTTTAGATTTTTTGAATTTTTGATCTAATCTCAAAGTTTTCAAGCTTCCAACCCTTTATTAAACCTACTATTGTAAGAAAGCACATAATATAAAGTAGCTATTCAATCTTAATGCGAAATATCTTCCATATAAGCCTCAACAACTTTGCAACTTGCATACATAAGCTCAAATGACAAGAAATTCTCATGGGAAAAATTTTACGACTTTCAATATTTTGTATAAAGAAGGGCAAATGTTATCTCTTACAATATGGATGCAACAAATGTGTGTCTTTTGCGCCTTAAACATTGAAATTATTGAAAATTACGCATATGCTGTGCAATGACGTAAATGAAAGTGTAGGAAAAAGTAACAACAAGCTTTCAATAGCACTTAGACTGTTTCTTCATGCGAAAAATTTAATTTCATCATTTTATTTTGATATTTTGCAGGATGATGAAACTCCATCACCGTCATCGACATCAACAGACCAAAATAATCATAGCAGAAGCAGCTTCCATCAATCATCACGTACAGGCAAGGAACATGAGAATAATCAGAACAACATCAACACAATTTTAAGGCGAACGAGTGAGTAGATAATTCAATAAATCTTAAAAACTGTCAATCAAGATTGTCAAGGTTTCTAACTAATCAAAATTTCAAGAAAGAATTTTTTTTTTTTTCAAAATTATGCACCGAAATTAAAGTTAGGAATCTTTACAAAGTTCAGAACAAAATTTCTATTATAATTTATAAAGAACAATTTCTTAGGTTCATTTTTTCAAGGCTTATTTCTAAAGCGAGCGAATACGACAATGTACTAAAATTTCATCCATTTTCAACTCTCTTCTCTTCCTCCTCTATCTTTGCTCTTTATTCTATTCCTTATTGCTTGCTTTTTTGGATAAAAAACAATAAATATAAAGGAAACAAAAAAATTACGCATGATGAATATCATCGATTTTGTGATAAAGCTCTTGAAAGTAAATATTTAATCTTCTCTTTTTTAAGTGTGGCATCAATTTCCACTAGCTTTTTGTGTTTTTGTTTTCTTTTTTGCCTCGCATCAATCATTAAGCACTTTATGTTTGTTTTCATTCATTTATAATAAGGTGAAGACACTCTAATTAATTGGAAAAATATAGAAATTTATTGTTTTTTATGACTTTAACAAAAAAATTTGTTACATGATAAACAAAATTTTGAAAATAACCAATTAATCAAAGTGTCTTCGCATTTGCATTTGTCTGCACATTGTTTTTTGTGTGATTGCTTTTTTGTCTTTTCATTCAATTAATTTCAATTTCCTCCTTAATTTTTCAGCTTATGATTTAGCAACACAATGCGAATCGCGTCGTGCATCACTTCGTCGTCATACAATAGTGGGATGTCAAAGCTTTAAGAGTATCAATGATAGTCATTCGGTTCCACCAAGTCGACCACAATCGAGACAATCAACAGAGCACACTCAAATGTCTTCAACTTCATCGCCTGCACCACAACAACAAACTTCATCCGCAACTATGACAAACAATTGCTTTACAAGTACAAGTGCCGTGAAAACGCCACAACAACAGCCGAATTTGAATACAAATTTAAATACAATTAGTAGCACATGGGGAAAAAATTCACTTGATGAGCAAGAATGGAGAGAGAAATTAACTGGCAGTGATCGTCTTTCGTTGACATTAGAAGAAATTGTTCATATCCGTTCGGTAATAACGAAAGCCGAACTTGAAAGTTTACCAATGGGAATACAAATAAAGGAAGATGTTGAGAAACGTAAACTCTGTTTCCTATGTTTACGAACAAAATTTGGCGTGTTTGGTCCGCGTGGTGTTCCATGCAAGTTATGTCAACGAACAGTTTGTGCGAAATGTTACACAAAAATGAGAATTCCGACAGAGCACTTTAGCAATGTTCCAGTTCAATTATTATCACCATCGAGACAAAATAGTCCATCATCAATATCAAATGTACCGTCGCCAAGTCATCATCATGGAATGGCAACAACAACAATGGATGAATCATTTCCTCGTTCTCTTATGGAAAGATTATTACGAACGGATGTTGATAGAAAGGTAAAATTGCATTTCCATAAATTTGCTCTAATAAACTTATTCAATTTTTTCATCTTCTTTTAGTCTCGTAATACAGTCGGATCTGCGCCTTCATCGCCTCGAAATCAACGTTCTGCATCAAGTACGCCAGGCTCTAGTCAACCAAACTCACTAACAATTATCAATAATGGTGTTTCAATAGCGCCACAAGCAGCAACAGTGTGTGCCAAAGAAAATCAAATATCACTGCGTAATTCAATAATGTCGCGCAGTATGGATGGTCCAAAAAGTCTTCCGCCACAGAGCCCAAGAAGTTTACCACAATCTAATTGCAGCACATTGGATAGAAGGTAAAATTTTTAAACATTTTATTGTAATTTTTAATAATAATTTTTTTAAAATTAATTTACAGAAGCACACTAAAGAAAGCATTTGGAATAATGCAACCGCAACAGCAGCAACAACAACAATTATTTGACCAAAAAGAAGGACTTCGTGGTGAATTGATGGCAGTTTGTAATGACTGTCGTGGTCTCGTACTCAATATAATTCGTTATTCACGAAAAACTCGTTCATCAGCGAGAAATATGCACTTGAAAAATTTAACATTGGACCTAAGTCCAGTGTACAAACGATAAGAAGAGTGTATGGAGGAAAAATTTACAATGTGATGTCATATTAATTAACTAAATGTGAGAAAATATTAATTTATCATTACTTCTATGAAGAGAGAGCGAAGAAAAATGAACGACAAAAAAGTAATAATTAAAAAAGCCTCTCGGCAATCGACTGAGCATTTTTCCATATCTAATTTCTATAGATTTTAAAGTTTTATTTTTTAAATCAAAAATTTCTTTTCCATTAATTCAGAAAAAAGTTGCTTCTGCCACTTCACATTTAGTAAAAATACCAAAAGAATATAAATTAAAATTAATCAAAAATTTTTCATATTCAATGATGTAGGAATTATGTAGAATTATCAATATTGTGAGGAAATTTTAAGTGAAAAAAAGAAAATTCTTGCAATATACAATTTTTATATAGTTACAAACATCAAAAATATGAATTTAAAAATTAATTTTTTTTTTTAATTTGTATCAAACAAAAAACTCAAATTGTAATCAAAAACAGTTGAAAAGAAGAGAAGAAATATAAAGAATTTGAAGGATAATAAATTTATAAACAAATTCACGCTTTGAAAGCTTTTCTAACGAAATATAAACTATCTAAAAATAAACTTTTAAAAGACACGTAAGAATGTGATGGATTTTCCCCATTTTCAGCCTTCTATCTCATAACCAACACACGAAGAGAAAAATTATTCTATTTTAAAGTTGTTGCGTGAAATGTTATTTATAAATGTCATAGAATTTATCTCTTTGTGATCAAAAATATTCTCATTTTGGTTTTTAATTACCAAAATTACGAGAATTCTTATATTATGCACATGATAATAAATAAAATTCAATTAGGAAAGAAATTTGCTATCATTTGAATCAATAAAATGATGAGTTTAATTTTCTTTTATTTTGCGTGTCTTTGAATCTCTCTCTATAACTCAAACTTTAATTTCATAAAAAATCAATAGAACAAATGAGCATCAATCATCAAAATAGCAATAGATGTAAATATCTAGTTTTTCTATTTCCCAAGTTTTAAAAGCTTTGAAATTTTTGTTTAAAAAATATTTAATTTTTAAGTATTTAAGGCTTTATTTGTTTTTAGTAGTTTTAAATTCTATTGTGTAAAAGATTTCTTTTTAGCTAATGAAACGATTTAATAGTGCAAATTAATTTTGAGATGAAACTATGTGAATTTTGTGAGATAAATAGAATACAGAATAAGTTTTCCATAAGTTGGAAAAATAAAAACATTTAATGAAAAATTAAAAATTTTTGGGATTTGTTTTATTTTTGTTTATTTTTCAGATTTTTTTTACTTTTGAGAATTTTATCAGTTTTATCAAATAAAATTTAATAAAATGTTACTAAATTTCGATCACAATTAAATGAAAATTCAATCAAATTATTCTTATGTCCATTTTACTTAATTTTATTCAATTTAAAATTTTTTGACTTAAATCATGTTAAACATTATAATCTTGAACTTAAATAATCTCATTTAATGCATGTTGTGAAAGAAATTATTTATGTTGCGGCAATATCTTTAGGTAGGTATTGGTATTCAGTAATAAATACTTTACATTTAAACTGGTTTTGAAATTTAAACGCACAACGCACTTGAACCTATAAAAAGCTTTTAAATTGTTTGTGACAACTTCATGTTAACATTAAACTTGAACTAAAGCTGAAAATAAGGAAACGAAAAAAGAGAAATTTTAATTTTTAATCACTTGAGAATTTTTATTTACATTCTATAATTTTTATGCAGTCCATCAAATAATTTTTATCACCAAGCAGCATGTTCATCATGATGAGCAATGATTTTAGGTGCTGGAACTGGAACTTTGTAGTGAGTTGGTTCACGTTTAACTGTGGCTTGGAAACCATGATGAGGATCAGCTGTGTAGTCAACAATGCGTTTGTATCCATCTGAATCGATCAATGAATATTGTCCTTTGACTGCTCCATGAACTGATGATTCTGAATGTCTCTTGAGATCGCCAGTATGTTCATCATGAACTTCATATTTGAAATCATAAGTTGCTGGTGTTTCTGGTTCTTTCCATTCAACATGAGCTGGTTGCCATTCAGTATGAGCTGCTGGCTCTGGTTTCCATTCTTCGGCTTTCCATTCTGATTTTACATGAATTGGATGATAAGCTACTGTGTGATAGCTTGATGGAATGTAATGAGCACTTGAGGCAGCAATGAAAGCACAAATTGTGATGAACTAAAATGAAAATGAAAATTTTATATTGAAATTTTTAAACTTTCTTTGAAAATTCTTACTTTTAACATTTTTGAATTTTTTATTTAAATTTTGTTACTTGTTGTTTGGTCAATTTAATCTTTGCAACTGATATTTTCTATCCAAAGGATTGTTGTTTATATAGTAAAAGAGCATGAAATAGCTTTGCTATATTATTCATTATTTTTACTCCTACTTTGCATGTTACATTGATCTTGTAACGATTTAAAATATTTTTTATTTTGTGCAATATCTCCAATATCTACCGTGTGTGGTTGTTGCTGCAATGAAAAATTTGATTATTACCTGTTTACTTCTTTCGCCTGTTGTCATTGAACTGCTAAAGAAATTATTGCATTTTACCTAAAATCATTTAAATATTTATTAAAATCTTTTGGATTAGCTCATTAATACTTGATTAAACTAATTGAAAAAATATTCAATAATTGTCGCACATTAATAGGAAAGAAAAATTAAAAAATCAATTAATGAACTTGTTGTGATTTGTATCTCACCTTAAAAAGTCAACATGGCACTCTTATTAACGTAAACAATGAATAATGACAAACATAAGTTAAAATAAGTGCCCTAAGTTTTTATACTCTATTGAAACTTTTCTCCATGTTTAATCGTGAATTAAGAAAATTGCAACGAGACAAAGAGTTAATGTTTTTATTGGCATTTTATGATTTCACATGATTGGTTTTGGAATTAAAGTTTTTGTGGCTTTTTGTTTAATGAAATGGAATTCTAGATAAATCTTTCTATCGTTTATTATTACGAAATAATGTCAACTTTTTATTAAATGAGAAAATTTTCAAGGTAAATTAAATAAAATAATGATTGGAAATGTTTTAAAATTCTTAGGTAACGGTATTTAAAAAATTAAAATTTTCAAAAAATCAACCGTTAAATTATGAAATTATAACGCGAAATTTAAAAATTGAACGGTTGGAAATTTATCAAAATTCTTGAATTTTAATTTTTTTTTAAAATTTTCTTCCCTTATGATAAAAAGCATGTTAATAATTCAAAACTCAATTGATCCATTAAATCAAGTAAAAAATTTAAAAGCTTCTAATTACTGTAATTTATTTTAATTTTTTTATAATTGAAAAAAATCAATAATTTAATTTTCATTTTAAAAATAATCAAGTCTTTATTTTTTGCATTTTTTGATAAATATGTACACAATATTCAATTATCCATCCAACTCATATTTTTTTCACCATGATTCAGTCCATTTTTTAGCGGGAACTGGAATTTTAATATCTGTTGGTTCACGTTTGACTGTAGCTTGGAAACCATGATGAGCATCAGCTGTGTAGTCAACAACTCTTCTGAAACCATCTGAATCGATCAATGAATATTGTCCTTTGACTGCTCCATGATCTGACGATTCTGAATGTCTCTTGATGTCTTTTGTATGTTCATCATGAACTTCATATTTGAAATCATAAGTTGCTGGTTTCCATTCTTCAATTTTTTCAGTTGGTTTCGATTCGACAACTTCTGGCTTCTTCCATTCAACAATATGAGCAGTTGGCTTCCATTCTGAGATTATTGGGTTCTTCCATTCGACAACTGTTGGTGCTTTCCATTCTTCTTGTGTGGGATGCAAATTTACATATTGATAACTATATGGAAAATATCCAGCACTGCATACTGTTGCAAGAGCGAACAAAACTGCAAACTATAAATAAAATTATTAAAAGTGCCAAAAAAAATCTTGATTATTTTTTGTCGGCTCGTACTCTAAACATTTTTATGGGTTGTTGAAAACAATTTAAAAAATTGAAATTTTTCCTCTTAATTAAACTTGCGGTTTTAATTAATTCTTTGATACTGAATGTGGTATGAGACATGAGTTTTTATATATATTCAATATCTCGAGCACTTCTCATAGTCATTGCTTGTTTTTAATACCAAAAACCCGGCAGTATTAAATTTTTTTCTCTTTCGTAATTTCTTTCTGTGCAGTTTTTATAAAGCAACGCACTTGAACTATATTTTTCTCTCTATATCATATATGTGCTTTGCTATGCAATTTCTCACGTTTCGCAGATAGATATTTTACACAAAAAATTATTATTGCAATTTTTTTAATGCATTTTCGATAATAAATTTTAAGTTTTTATTGCTCAACATTGATCTAAATTAACGGTCATATTTGAAACAGAAAATTCTTGAACTAAGATCATCAAAAATTTTTTGATCTTGAAAATTCTTGTTTATTTTGATTTGAAAAAAAATCATGTTTTTAAAATTTCTAATTTTCTAACTTGAATTAACAACAAAATTAATTGCCATTATGATCAAATTATTAATAATACTCATTAAATTAACATCTACATTGTGCTGGATTCATGATGCAAAAGTTATTGACGCTGATTTAATTGAAAATAACATTCTTCCTGTAAATTACTTTTTTGTTCAATTTAATAATGTTTATGGCCTAAAGTGAGTTTAAAAAATAATAAAAATTCTTCATACCATTAAATTTAAATTTTTTAAGCATAACACATCTTACAGCAGTCGATCAAAATTTGTTTCAATTCTCAATAAAAAGCAACAAGTGTAAGCGAATTTCATCTGAGAAAATTTACACAGGTGATGGATTATTTATTATAAGATTTAAAGTCTTTGAAAAATGTCACAATATTGAAATTGACTTAAAATTTAGAGGCAGAAATCTTAAAAATTCACCACTATGCATAAAATCTATTTATCCAGAAAATTGTAATTGCCCAAGAAATCTCAAAAAAATTCAAAACTCAATGAAATGTGGTGCCACTTATGAACAAATTAAAGAAGATTTGAAACCTTTTGAAAAAATAAATTTTACAGAATTGAAAACTTATGCAAAGAAAAATTTCCAGGATTCAAGGCATTCATCAGTCTGTAATTATGTGATAAAAGAAAATAAAGTATTCAGAAAGTGCTATGGAAAATATGTTGGATTTAAAATGTTTATGGATTCAATTTTACTCTCGCTTACAAGAAAAGCAATTTTACCAGATGTTGAATTTTTCATAAATCTTGGTGATTGGCCATTGATAAAAAAATCTGCAAAGAATGGAGAAAAATTTCCAATGTTCTCATGGTGTGGTTCACAAGAAACATTTGACATTGTAATTCCAACTTATGACTTAACAGAGTCAACATTAAATATGCAATATCGAGTAGTTTTAGACATTCTATCTGTTCAAAAAGAGAAATATCACTGGAATGATAAAATTAACAAAGCATTCTTTAGAGGAAGAGATTCAAGACGTGAAAGACTTGATTTAGTGACATTAGCAAAGCAATTTCCACAACTTTTTAACTCTTCAATAACAAATTTCTTCTTTTATACTGATGAAATCGATACATATGGACCGAAATCAAGTCACATTTCATTTTTTGACTTTTTCGAATATAAATATCAAATTAATGTCGATGGTACAGTTGCTGCTTATCGCTTTCCTTATCTTTTAGCTGGAAATTCAGCTGTGTTAAAGCAAGACTCACAATATTATGAACATTTTTATCGTCATTTGAAGCCATTTGTTCATTATATTCCTTTCAATCGAGATCCAAAAATTGATTTAGTTGAAAAAGTTAAATGGTTAAAAGAAAATGAAAATGAGGCTAAGAAAATAACGAAAGCATCAACTCAGTTTGTTAGAGACAATTTGTTACCAAGAAATACTTTTTGCTACTTTTTCTCAGTTCTTGAAAAATTTGCTGATAAAATTGTTAGTAAAATTGAAGTAGATAATGACATGGAACTTGTTAGCGATGACAAAAATATCGAATGTAGCTGCAAAAATCTGTGATTTTTAAATTAGCAAAGAATTATTAGAAACAAAAATAAAATGTTTTTTATATAAAAAGCTTCTTGCTCTTTTATTTTGGTATATTCTTAAAATTCTATTTATGGCATTATTTATCTCTCACTCATTAAAGAAATAATTTTATGTCATTTTTAATGCATCACATAAATTTGTTTTTTCACTGAGTCAATTTACCACCAAGCAGCATGTTCATCATGATGAGCAATGATTTTAGGTTCTGGAACTGGAACTTTGTAGTGAGTTGGTTCACGTTTAACTGTGGCTTGGAAACCATGATGAGGATCAGCTGTGTAGTCAACAATAGCATTTTGTATCCATCTGAATCGATCAATGAATATTGTCCTTTGACTGCTCCATGAACTGATGATTCTGAATGTCTCTTGAGATCGCCAGTATGTTCATCATGAACTTCATATTTGAAATCATAAGTTGCTGGTGTTTCTGGTTCTTTCCATTCAACATGAGCTGGTTGCCATCAGCATGGCCTGGTTTCCATTCTTCAATTTTAGCTGCTGGTTTCCATTCACTCCATTCTGGTTTCCATTCTTTTACAATATGAACTGGATGGTAAGTAACTGATGAGTAACTAAGTGGCAAATGACCTGCACTGCAAACTACAATTGAAACGCACAAAACGACGAACTAGAAGGAAAATTCAGATGAATTATAAAAATTTGAAATTTGAGCTTAATTTTGTCGCCTTACTTTGAACATTTTTTTTGTGTTAAAATTTTTTCTGCTCTCTTTAATTCACTTGCTTGAAGCTGATTTGAAAACTGATGCTGATACATGAGAGAATATCGGTTTATATACTAGTTTAATAAGGCATTGCAGAGCAGTGTGGTTTGCTACGAATTTCATTCTCCTTTGCTCCTACTACTACTACCTAGCTTGCTAACCGAAAACAACAAACAGAGGAGAGAAAAATAATAACAATCTTGCAACATGTGCATTGCTACAGTTTTACTCTTTCTCAATATAAAAAATAAACCGCTCAAAGCGCGCGTCGATCGATATATGGAAATTTAATAGGCTCTTAAATAAACTGGAATGCGCCAATTGACGCAAATTATGAATGAAATTTTTTTATTACTTTTTAAGACAAAAAAAATTAAAATTTTCTTAGAAACAAGAAATGATTTTTTTCCTAAAATGATATATTAATGAAGATGAAATTATATCACAAAATCTTAAGAATGCAAAGCTGTTTTTAATTTCTAAGCTTGTTTTGTGTTCTTTTCTATCCAAGGTAGAAATGATGTTACTCGAGTATACACCTAATTTAAAAAGAAACAATATTAGATTGAAAATTTATTAAAACCCTAAATAATTTAATTGTTAATTTTAATGACTTACTCCTGGATATTGTCCTTTACCGCAACCTATGTTCATGAAAAAATAATTAATTTCTTCTTTATATAAACTTTTTATACATTTTAACGAACCTATTCCCCATGATACGATTCCAACTTGTATCCATCGATTGCCATTATTTACAACCATTGGTCCTGAAAAAGTTCATTAACATGAATAAGCATTTCAATTTACAATCAGTTTTTATTAAACTTACCTCCTAAATAAAAATCATGTAAGCAAAAATTCAATTGCTAAAATATCAAAGTCAATATTACCAGAATCTGTAAATAAAAAAAGCTCAGATTAATGAAAATAATACGTGATAATACTATTTAACGAAATTAAGCTGTATACTTTCCTCCTGAACAGCTGTCTGTAAGTAGAAATATTTAACAATCATTAATTACATAATTGAAATGCCATTTAACCAATAGAGCTACCTTTTGCCGCTTGACCAGCACAAATCATGCTTGAAATAATTCCTCCGGGTGCTTGAAAAAATAAAGAAAATTAAATTGACTTAAAAAAGGAAATTTTATAAAATTTACCTGCAGGTCCATACTTTGCACGACATTCTTCATTTCTCCAAATTGGTAAAGACACTTCCTGCAATATTGATGGTTGTGCGCCCATTTCCCTTAATGATCCCCATCCGACAACTAAAAATAATGTTGATAAAAAACATTTTATAAGAATATTTTAAAATTAAAAAGAAAAGAAATCTAACCTGTTCCGATTTGTCCATTAAATAATCCCGATGAAGGCGAAGGTAAGCAGACTGGTCGAATGCCTCTCGAAAATGGAACTTTTTGGTCGAGTGTTAAAATTGCAATATCGTTAAATAAAGTTCTTGAATCAAATCCTTTATGACGAACGACTCTTTTGACTTTTCGTTCAATATGCTTAACTTCCGTGTTGATTCTTATATTATAATCACCAAGTCTGACTGTTAATCTTGCCACATCCCATGAACTAAAGTGTGCAACACAATGTGCTAGAAAAAGTAATCGTGAGTTGTTGATTAAAATAATGCAAAAAAATATTTGAAATAAAATACCAGCTGATAAAATGTGAATGTCGTCAAGCAAAGAACCACCGCAAAATTGTCGACCACCATTAAAAAGAACTGCAATCCAAGGCCATTCTTGTGGATCTGCATTTTGTCCACCAACTATTCTATTTTGATCCTAATTAAAAAATTTGAAAAATTGCTATTTTAGAAATTTTTAGTTTAACGACATTTTGAAATTTGAATTTTTCAATAGAAAAAATTCTTTTCCAATCATAAAAATGAAAATAAATTTAAAGACAATTACTTCATTTCCATTTTTAATACCGCAATTTGAGTCACCATATACTTCATTACTGCCAATCTCAACACTTTCAGGTGTAGTAATAATAAATGATGGTTTTTTTGTTGTAGTTGTCATTTCATTTTGAGGCTTTGTTGCCCACGTTGTTGACGCTGGTTTTAATGGGCTTTGAGTTGCGACTGGATTAAAGATACCAAATGATGGTGGATGTGTTGCTGGTGTGTGATCTGGTGGATGTGTAGGAACTAAAAAATATTTTTTAAAAATTTTTGGAAAAAAATTCTAGAAATTTTCATAAAATTACTTGGTGGTGGCCAAGATCCGAAAGTTCCAAATGGAGGAAAATTTTGTGTACTTGGTTGACGATTTGGTAAATCAATTTTTTGCTCATCAGATGATGACTCAGGAATTTCAGTTATTGGATTTGTGCAGCAGACACCAAAAGCTTGTCTTCCATCTTCAGAGTAATAAGTGCAAGTATCGTAATTTCCCAAAATCCAATAATCATTTCCATTTAAATTCGGAAATTTTGTTATTGGTTCTGGAGCTTTAAAGAATGGATAGCAAGTTTTGAATGTTTGACATGATCCTAAAAGTCCACGAGAAGTCAAACATGCTTCATTCAATCCTGTTAATCCCCATCGAGCTTGAATTGTTGAAAAGGATGTTGAAGGATATGTGAAAAAAAATTGTCTCTTTTGGCGGGATTTTAATTCATTTGTTTCAGCTGCTGTTTGAAGAAAGTTTAAGAGAAAAAATATTTTCTAATTTAACTGTCATTTGAAAGTTGAAACATTTAACGAAAATTTTAAAATTTATCGAAATTTTCTGAATTTAACGAAAGGAAACAAAATTATAACTTAAAGAACATAATTTTTAAGTGATACAAGTGAAAAGAGAAAAGACTAATGAAATGTAATAAGAAATAATAACAAATCTATGACATAATCAATTTTTCATACAATAATGACCTTAATCATCATTATGACACATTAAATAACCAATAAAAATGCAATTAAAGTGATGTGTAAATATCATTATGTAGTTTGTCTGCGTTGCAGCTCATTATAAATAATGACAGGTTTTTCTTTTTCATTTTCTGACGCACTCTGCATGCTGTAAATTGAAACTGATTCTTGTTCTTGTGTTAATTTGTCAACCTATGCAAGCTTTATAATTCGCATGTTCAGTAATTGAATATCCTCTCATATCAATATTATTATATTTTATAAATATTTAGCACGCTAAGACAACTTTGTTTACAAACTCTCACAGCAAGTAACAAGAATGAATTTAAATGAGGCAGAGCAATGAACTTAAAATATTTTGCAATTGATTGAAATGCTACCTAATGGACTAAATTAGTTCAAACAAACTTTTTTTCTGACTCATTACGTCATTGAGAATGTGCTTTAACTGTCAATTCCATTATTTTTCTCTTCTTTCTTCTCTTGCTCGTCAATCACAATTAGCATTTTTGAGTCGCATTTATTTTATTGTCTCTTTTTTCCTTATATATCTTTCTTATTGCGGAAATATTTTAATCGTGAGTAATTTGGAATTTATTTGAAAATTTTCACACACCTTCAATAATAATTGAATCATTGTTTTTATCTTCACTTTCACTAATGCATGAAACTGCATAGATTAATAAAATCAAAATTATTAAATTTGTCAAAACTTTCATTTTCACATTTGACAAACAAAAACTTTTTCTTTTATTTTTCACACTCGATCCTTGCTAATCGATAGCTTACGAAATAACACACTGAAGAAACAATCTAGTTGTGGTTCTTCTTTTATATTTGCCTTCCCCTCCATAAGAATTCAACGTTGATTATTCTTCCATTATTCTTTCTGGTCATAACAGCAGCAAAATGCGAAACAATCGATCGTTGGAAAGCCGCATTTAATCTGCTTATTAAAAATATGTCGCTCAATTGGAAGTTAAAGAGAGAGAAAGAGCAATAACTAAACAGAAGCATGGAGAGTAAATTCTAATTTGCATAATTCTTACTTTTTGATTAATTCTATTTGATGTTGATTTGACAGATTCAAAAGAATTCTTCTTCTTTTGAAATATTCCGAACAACAGGAGCAAGTGAAATTAATTTTTTATTAACATTCTTTAACAGCTATTGAACTCTTTCGTTCATTTGCTATTTTTAAAATTTTTAAATTTATCAGACGCACACATGTCACTGTTTTTTTTTTGATGTTTTTTATCATAAATTAATTAGAAATTTTTAAACTTTAGAATTATCAAAATTGTGTTTTGTTTTGTTAAATTGTGATTACTTTCATAATTTATTGCTAACTTAAAAGAAATTAAAAGTTTTATTCCAAGATTTTTTTAATTTTAAAACAAATTGAAAATAAAACAAAATTTTGAAATTTTTAGCATAAAATACAGTCTGAAAATATCGAACTTGCATGCATATTTTACTTGATATGCGCGTATTTTTTTATCAAGTTGACTTCAAGTTAAATTACACAAAAATGTCTTTTAATCATTCAGATTTTATTAAATTCATTAAAAAATCAGCAAATTTGTATGAAAGTCAAATTTTAATTGAATTTAATTCAATCTGAATAAATTAATAGACATTTTTGACAAAGTCAACTTGAAATCAATTTGACAAAAAATATGCATATCAAGTAAAATATGCATGCAAGTCCGAATCCTATTCTTTTCTTTTTTTCTCATGTGCACATTTGTGAATTTTATTGTAAATTTCTTTATTAAAGCTTCAGTCTAATTCAATTTTTCTTGAATTTTATAAAACTAAACATTTCAACTGCAACACCTTTCCAAAAATGAATCGAGATCTTGCAATTAAATCTTGATAAACATACTGCCATGATTCATTAATTATTCGATCAATTATTAAACCTGAAAATAAACAAAATTGACTTTAAGATACTTAAATTAATCATAACATTCAATCTTACTTAGATTGTCATCAATTTGTTTACCATAAAGATGAATATTCATGTCAATTATTATAAAGAAAATGTGGAAATTTTCAACCTTAAATTGCAAAAGTCCGTCATCAGTTTCAAAAAATTTTCCACTCACTACAAATTTTCCATGCAAGTCTTCAATTGTTCCATTAAAATTTCCATCAGATTTAAATAAATAAGTGTCAATTCTCAAATTACTCTTAAATAATCCATCAACATTTATTTCTGGAATGTGAATGACTCCCAAAATTTTCATCATCATTTTATGACGTTTGATTGCAATCCTTTTAAAATTAATTTTACTTCCACCTTCGATAAGAACATTTTTGATACTAAAACTTCCATGAAATTTGTCAGACTCATTGAAGGACAATTTAGCGTGATCAAATAAAAATGGATCGATTGTGTCATAAATTTCCGGCTTTTTAGGATTATGAAGATTTGCGAGACGTTTAGTCATTACTGTTTTGACGCAGTTGTTTAAACTTTTAGTTCCAAGAATGCAAACAACTTCGTCATTTGCTTATAAGGAGAGAAACTAATATTAAATCTTTTTGAAAATAAATAAAAATTCTTACAATCTGCTGAGATTTTTAAAAAGTTATTTAAAAAAATTAAAATCAACACAAAAATTTTCATCTTGATGCGTTGAAATTTCACTTAGAACTGTTAAATCATCATGAATTTTCTATAATTATATAATGCACAAATATGAGAAAATATTCAATATTTAAAAAAATAAATTTGCATTGTTTTATTTTCTATAAAATTCTATTTTATTCAATCACTTCAAAAAATTCTAATTTCTCTTGTAATTTTTTATAAAAAATATTACGAGATTTTTCAGGACTATAATTATTAACAAAAATATCACAAAGTTTGTAGAAATATTCTTTAATTAAGGTATTCATGGCAACATCTGAAAATAATAGAAACTTTAATAAAATTCATTCATTTTTGAAAGTTTCATTAACTCACTGTGAAATCGATTTTTTGGCTCAGAAAGAAAATTGAAATCAAATAATTTCAAACTTGGACAATTTAAATTTCCTTTTAAATCGACAAGACTTAAAAAGCTGAAGTCATTTTCAGTAATAACATCTGTTTTAATAATCATGTCAGCATTAACATTTTCAAAAATAGCTTGTGCTTTTCCTTTTGTTTTCAAGTCTCTAAATTGTGACATTTCACCAATAAAATGAAAGTCAACATCAAGTGTACTAAGAATTTTTAAAAGTTGAACATTGAAGCCAAGATATGCGGTTATAATTTTTTGATCCTTGTCAAATTCTGTTCTAAAGTTTAAAACTTTGAAACTCATGCACTCTTCGAATTTTAAACTCAAAATGGAAATATTTCCATTACCAATATCTGATTGAATGTCTTTCATTTCCAAATTATCCGTCGGAAATTCATCATTCTTATCTCTCATTCTTGGAGTTAGTTCAATTAATTTATTAACTTTGAATCTAAGACAGTCATCACGATTTTCTGCATTTAATGAACACGGTCCAATAAATATGTCATCTGCAAATGAATTTGTAAAAAAGAAAATGAAGATAAGAGATAAAAGTCTTATCATTTTGAATTATTAACTATGACTGTGTCGTTATAGGCTATAAAGTAATATTTATCCAGTTGAATTTAAAGTTATGACGAAAGATAAAAGAAACAGATGTCAACTGATGATATTAATTTTAATACTAATTTTATATAAAGCTTTAATGTACCTACTTCAAAGAAGTTTTTAATAAATATCTTATCAATAAATTAAGAAAAAGATTCTAAATAATTAATTACATAATTTTAAAGGAATTGATTTCAGTTATTTAACAAAAATTCCAAAAGCGAAGATGCTGTGAATGAGATAAAACTTCAGCATTTCAACAATTTCATTATAAAAAAGGAGTACTGCAATTACAGCGCACGCGATCGATGTATTAAATCGATCAATTAACTCTTAGTCGGTGGCCAATGTTAAAACAGCCTATTACGGTTTACTTTATGAATGTGAGAGAAAGATAGAAAGAAAAAGATACTTTAAATGGAATATTTTTCATTGCAATATAATCTTATGTAATAATCGCATTAAAAAGAGTGTGTGGATTGCAATTGAGAGAGCTAAATGATTTGACAGGTTGCTGTTTGGGTTTATTTCTTAATGTGACTGTAAGCATGCAATAACAATAAAGTAAGAGCTATTTGTAACAGGTTTTCTTCATTTTTACAACGCCAGTTACTACTCAGAAGCCGCTAACCTTGAACTTGAACACAGACTTGATAAATTTGTGCCTTAATTGAGCATGCATGTGCGCTCGTGTAAACTCGTTCAATGTAATTTCTTTGCACAGTTTCTTAATCGAGTTGATGCAATTGATTTGTAATTTCTTTCACTTTATTACGATTTCAATTGCATTTATGGAAAGAAAAATGCTAAATTGCTTTCTTCTGAATTATGCAAATTGCACACCAAGTTGTGCTGCTCACAATTTATCTTTGTTTTTTCTTTTCTGATCAATCTCTTTTTTATAACTGTTGCATGTCAGCATTTTTATGAACACACTTACGCAATTTATCAATTATTTTTACAACTTAAATTTTATGTTAAACAGAAGCAGTTTTTAAAAAAAATTTAATAATATTTTCAAAAATTTTTTAATGTTTTTTAAATTAAAAATATAAATTTGTAAAATCTGTTATTTAGAATATTTCCTTGATTTATTAAATTTTTCAAAACACAACTGAATTTTGTAAATAAAAAACTAAAATCAATTTTCGTTTAACAGTTCACATAAAGAAAATAATATTACACACAAAACGTCACAATAACAAAAAACAGATGACAATTTTCGAATAAGAATTGCTCAATTTTCAGAGTACTCTTTTATGTTTGCATCGTTGACTTATTTTTAATTTCCAGACATATATCAAATTGTATTTTTCCCTAGTCTTATACGAACATTGGAAGTGAATATTTTGAGTTAAATTTTATTAAATTAAAAGAAATTGTGAGTTTATAAATTTCAAAATTTTTCATCATTTCAAAATTCTTGTTTATTGAAAAATTTTTAAAAGATTTTTAATATAAATTATTAAAAACTTTTAAAATTGTTAAAGAAGTTTGCTAATTAGCTGCATCCAACGTGTAATTTAAACAAAAGTTTTAAAAAATTTCAATATTTTCCATTCTTTTACATCATAAAATTTTTAAAACAATAAATTTTCCTGATTTAATTGTTTAAATAACAAAAATATTTCTTTCTAGCATAAAAATGTTACCAATAAAATTTATTGCCATATCACTCATGATGATGTCATCAGTCATAACAGCATTTGATATTTTGATTCTCGCACCTTTTCCATATCATTCAAATTGGCTTTATATGGAAAATTTTATTGAAGCTTTACTAAAACGTGGACATTATTTGACTACAATTTCACCATTTTTATACAAAAGAAATCCTGATGTTGAAAATTTAAAACAAATTATTATTTCAAGATATCCAATTGAAAAAGAATGTGAGTTAAAAATTCAAATTTTTTGAACATTTATGAGAATTTAATTTAAATTTTTAGACTCTTCAAAAGATGTTTTTACTGGTGGATTTGATAGTGACATAAAATACATTCAAACTCAATATAAAATTGGTCTACATTTGTCAGAACATGCTTTAAATGATTCTGCAGTAAAAAAATTCATAAAGAAAAGAGAAAATAAATTTGATGTCATTTTAGCCGATAATTCTCATCAAGAATCGCTTTTTATGTTTGCTCATAAATTTAATTGTCCTTTGATTACTGTTGGTAAATGAAATTTAAGAATTCTTAGATTTTTCTTATAAAAATAAATCTAATTTAGTCTAATAATAAGATTTTCTAAAATTTTTGTAGATATCAACAGTCATTCAAGTAACATGGATGAAGTAATGGGAATTTTGACTCAACCTTCATTTGTTCCACATCCAGCAACAAAATATGGCAAAGAAATGACATTCATCCAAAGAAGCTACAACACTTTGCTCTATTTTTATGAAACTGCTGTCAGAAGATTTTCATACATGCCTGCACAAAATAAATTGGCTAGAAAATACTTTAAAGATGCTTTTGATGGTGAAATTCCTGATTTATCTGTAGTTCAGAAGAGAATTTCAGTGATACTTTCAAATACTCATCGTTTAACTAACACAAGACCTAAAATGGCAGCACAAGTTGATATTGCTGGAGCTCATTTGAAAGAAAAGTATGATGCTTTGCCTGCTTATCTTCATGTAAGTTTTTAAAATCATTCCCAAGTTTTTTTGCTTAAAGAAATGAATTTTTTAGAATGCAATTGAAAATTCCAAGCATAGCATTGTTTTTTTCTCCTTTGGTTCTTATATAAATTCAGGAGAAATGCCAAAAGAAAAAATCAATCAAATTTTGGAAGCTTTTAGAAACACAAAGAAAACAATTTTTTGGAAATTTGATGGTGATATTCCTGAAGGTGTTCCAGAAAATGTAATTATTCAAAATTGGTTTCCACAGAATGAACTGCTATCAAATCCGGTTGTGACACTTTTTATAACAAGCGGAAGTTCTTTGAGCTTTCAAGAAGCAATTTATCATAGAATTCCAATGTTGATTATTCCATTGACAGGAGAGCAATATAGAAACGGTCTTGAAGCTGAGAAAAATGGTTATGGAAAGATTTTAATGTTTGATGACATAAATGAGAAAACTTTGGCAGAAGCAATTGTTGAAATTACAACAGATAAATCTTATTTTTCAAATGTCAATACAGCATATTCAAAATTTACAGACAATCCCATTGAGCCTATGAAAGAAGCTATTTATTGGATTCAGCATGTTGCAAAGTTTGGCGGTCTTGAAAAATCACCATCAGTAAATTACTCTTGGTTCACTTACTATAATCTTGATGTTGCAGCTTTTTATTTCTTAATCTTTATTATTGTTGTAATTTTCTGGATTGTTACAATCAAACTTATTCTTAATCGCTATCGCAAAAGAGAAGAGAGAGGCAAATTTAAATATTATTGATTTAAAATAACAATAAAATTCAGAAAAGTTTATTTGATTTACTGAAGTTTATATTTTCTTATGAGCTAGGGAGTCTTAAAAAGTGTAATTTATACTTCAATTTCAATTTTTTAAAAAATCTCTGAAATTTCATTTTTTAAGTCCAAATAAAATTTAAGAAATAAAAAAAAATGATTTAAAAAATATTATGTTTTAAGATCGATTTCGATCTCTGACTGTTGCTTACCAATACTATTGCATATTTGTAAACTTTTAAACGAATGCTTTTAAGGTAATTCTTTAAAAACTTTCAAGCGAGTTTTCTTCGATGATTCTCATCTTCTCTGAGTAATATAAATAATGAAGAAATTTCAATTCTTGTTCTATGTTCTTCCTTAAACGTACATGTGTTTCTTATTTTGTTGATATAAAAAAACTTTTTATGTAAATTAAAGATCACACAAAATCACAAGACAAAAATTCCAATGACAAAATTTTAAAAAAGCAATGAATTTTAAAAATTTTGCATGTCATCTTTACTATTTTACTATAAAATGAGATGTTTAATGATTTTTACATTTTAAAACTAATAAATTTGAATACCTAATAGAAAATTATGTCAAACTAAAATAAGGTAGCGAAATATGTTTCTTTTATCAAAAAAATTCATACATTTTGCTGTAACAAGTTTCTTCATTTAGTAAAATTATTCTGATTTCCCAGAGAATTTAAACATCTTTTTTGTTTAGTATATAAAATTTCAAATTATAGTAGATGATTTCTGAAGTGATTCAAAATCCCATTCATTTAATAAAGTAACAAATTTTTTGTTGCTGGATGACGTTGATCTGAAAAAAAAAACCATGAAAAATCTAAATAAAATAACAATCATCTATTCTTGCATGACACAACAAAATTTTTGGTTCTTAAGAATTTTACGTCATATTTTTTTATTAAAAACATTTTTTTGAAGCTAACTTTATTTCAATCAATATTTTCAAGTTTTAAAGATTTACATGATTTAAGTTTATTAAAATCTACTTCAAAAGAATCATACATTTTGGAAGCTTTCTTTATGTAGTCATCAATTATCATGACATTCTCTTCATTAAAATCACTTTTATCATCCTTCAATAATTCAGTTGTATCCATAATTTCATTCAAATCACTAAGATCTTTTATCAAATTTATACGCTTTTGAAGTTTACTAGAGAGAAGTTTTTTGACAAATTTAAAAATGAAGACTGCAAAAGTCGGCATGCCAATGAGATTAATTTGTTTGATGCGTATTGGACAATATTTGAGTTGTGAAAAGAAGTCAAGTAAACTGAAGATTGAATACTTTTTAATTAAATTAAAGGTGATTCCACGAAGGTCAAAGATGAAAATAATGCCTGCGATCTGCGTCTCTTGCTCATATAAAGAAGCATTTAAGAAGATTTGAAGAGTTTTTAGATATTCATCTTGACTTAAATCTAAGTCTTCTAGCTGCTTCACTCTTAATGTAATGATTCTTCTGCCATCAGAATCACGAAATTTTGATAAACACATGCCTGATTTGCAATTATTAAGAAACATAGGCATCTCATTTTCAGTAATTTTGTTCCATTGTGGATGATTTTTTAAAAAAATGGACATTTGCTCAATGGATTGACATACTTTGTCCATTTGATATTTTCTACCTCGTAAGAACATAAGTAAGCAAGTTTCATCTATATAGATATGTGAAAGACATGTATTAGTTGACAATTTGACAAGAAATAATAGAATTTTCGGAAATTTTTCTTAATTTTGATTCTATTTATTTCTTTTGTCAAGAAACTATAAAGCTATTTTGTTTATAAACATCTGTTTCTTTTATCTTTATTAGAGTTTTTATTTGGTTGTATTTGTGAATGTATTTTGAAGGCTAACTTAATTACTCAATTTTGGTTGTTTACATTAGAAATAATTAAAAAACTCTTCGTTAAAAAAGTTAACGAAAGATTTGAAAATTCTATTATTTCTCTAAAATTCTCATTTTGTTTTTATATGTTCACCTAAATCATGAAATGTCAAGAATGGATGTTGAACTATCCATTCTCTAAATCGATCAAGACAAATTTTTCTCTTTGTCTCATCTTCACCAAAATCTTTTAATGCTTTATCGAGAAAAAATTGAGATAATTCGCTCATTTTTAAATTCTAAATATCAAAATAAAATATTTAAACTTGCGTCACACACGCTGTACTCTTTCGCTAAATTTTTAAACAAGACTGAAAGTCCCAAAAAAACAAGTTTACTAATGTTTTTTGTTTGATTCAAATTTAGTCACATAGTAGTAGTAAATACCAATACATTCAATGGTTTGTCTTATTTTCGGGCTTATGCAGTTCTCTTTAAAAATATTTTTGATTGTTTTTTATAACTGTGTGTAGCGTAAGCTCAAAATAGTTACAAAAAATTATATTTTATAAATAACAAAGAATTGTTGTTCAATCTTTGCTACACATATAATAAATGTGTGCGCGACCATATGATCTTCAACACAAATGAAAAGAAAATAATTCAAATATATTTCCGATAAGACCGAAAAAAGATGAGAGAAACAAGAATTTTTTTCGGCAAACTCATGCTGATGATTTTCTTTTCTACTTTTTCCTTATTTTAAAATGATAAAATGAAAACAGAGAATATAGAAGAAATAAAGTTTATTGTTTTTCAAAATAAAAATTTTAATCATTTTACCTTAATAAAACAGTACATCTTTTACATTTTATGTTGTAAAACATTCTCAATAATCCATTGCAATTTAAATTTCTATTTTGTAAATTTCAAATTAATAAATCACAATATTAACAAATTTTCTTTCTCTAAAATATGTTGTAAAAATTTTTGTCTTTTACATTTTGAAGGTTGTTATTGTTGTGAAATTTTTTTATTATGGTCTATGTGAAAATGTTTACCTGGTCATCATCGAAAATGAAACACACTTGCTATATGGTCGATTTCTAGGGTAGGTTAGGTCAAGGTCGATAGTTGCCGAACTGCTGTTTATCATAGTATAACGGAACATTTTTCAATGATATTATTATTATCATGTGAATCAATGACGTGTAAGTGAGGGCTTATGTGAATTTCGTCATACATTTACATGCTTAAAAATATAGCTCTATGTTATTAAAATTATGTTAGATGACTATCGATTCAAAGAATAATATGCTAATGATTTAGACGCATTCAATAGTTTTTTTTTATTTTTGTAAATGTTAAAGTTACATTATGTAAAAAATATCAACACGTTTTCTTAATTCCATCGATAAATTAAAATTAGGAAATATCTTATAACCATCTTAAAGCTTAACACTAAATAAGTAAAGATAGAGAGAATATAAATTAGAGAAATGTGTTTGAACGATTTCTAATCAAATGCGAATTCATCTATTATGATAGATTTTTGTGTTTTTAACTTTTTGCTACACTTGACTTTACTATAATCAATTTCGTAAGCATCATAAAATCTTACTGCTTTCTTTATACTCTCCTCAATTGGCACAAAATTTTTCTCGTTATAATCACTCAGATCATCTAGTAACAAGTCGGATGTATCCATTACATTTTGCAAATCGCTAATATCCTTTAAAACATTAAGACGTGATCGAAGTTTTTTTGAGAAAAAATTACGAATCAACTCAAACATAACGATACCTATAGCAAGTGGAATTAGAAAATATTTTAGTGATAATTTTTTTTCAAGGTCGAGAATTCTTTTGATTTTTTTAAATGGAAAATAAATTTAGAACAAACTTTTTATTGAAATTTATTTCTTACCATAAGTTGGCAATCCAACGATATTAATTTGTTTTATACGAATCGGAAAGAATTTCATTTGTGAGAAAAAGTGACAGAGAATGATTGGTGAAAAATGTCTCTTGACATAGCTAAATTTCACTCCTGTGCAATCAAAAACTATCGTGATTCCTGCTATTTGTGTCTCTTCTTCTAACAGAAATGCATTGAAAAATGCTTGAAAGTGTTTCAAAAATTCATTTAAAGAAATATCAAATTGAGGTCTTTGATCTATCAAAATTACTCTTCGTCCATCATCGTCTCTATGCTTTAACATTCTAACTAATGGATGAATCGACTTTGCAAAATTATCCAATTGTTTTTTGCTGATAACAAACCATTCTGGATGATTTTTTTCAAACAATTTCATATCTTCAAATGATTGAAATGCTTTGTCTAATGAATATTTCTTTCTTCTCAAATACTGCAGCAAGTTAACATCATCTATTATGCAATCCAATCAGAGAGAGCTCATCAAAAGTCAAATTTATTATTAGCTAATGAAACTTACCTATTTCATGCATTTTTATAAATGGATGTCTTTCAAGCCATTTTTTAAAGTGAGCTAAAGCTTGACGCTTTTTATTTTCATCTTCACCTAATTCCTTTTTTGCTTTATTAATATAAAATTGTGATAAGTTTGTCATTTTTTCACGAAAAAATTAAAAAAAATTTTTTTAACGGCAAAATTTGATAAAACACAACCGAACTCTTTCGTGGCTAAATTGAACTGCAGTTTTCTTTTAACATATTTAACATTTTTTAACTATGTGATTTGTGTTGCTCAAAACAAATCACAAGCTACCTGCTACCTGCTACCCGAAAACATGTTACATTGGTGACAAATAAAAGAGTTCATCTTCAAATTTTTAATATAAGAGAGAGTGTGCGATTCATCTTTATTTTTTTAATAGTTGAAGCTGATATTGATCATCTTCTCACAAAAACTTTTTTATATTTTATAACGTCTTTAATTGGTGTTTGCTTTATATTCAATCGTTGATTTTAATTATTTAGTAAAATTTTTTTTTTTTGAAAATATGCATAATTCTACCTTTTATTCAAACTCATTCCTTAAAGAAATTTATATTATAATAATAAAATATTATTATAATAATTAAATTATAAACATTCTTTAACGTTAAAAAAATTTCAAATCGTGTAAAACATTCATTTCAATGTTTCACAACATTAGTAAAACATTCAAATTTATTTCTGTTCATCTTAAATCGTGAACATAAATAAAATTAAAATTTTATTAAAAGTGGTATTTGATTAATTAAATAAAACGTACTGCTATATCAATAAGCATTAAAGTAAAAGCATAAAGTGATGGTAAGTGTTTCGGCAGTTCAATTTCATTGAGTTTTAAGATGACAACTCATCGTGCAATGTGTTTTTAATTCTGATGAAATTTTCTTTATTGATTTCAGGCTACTGAAAGGAAAGGAACATTTAAAGTTGAGTTTCTGCAAAAGATAGAACGTGAAATTCAAGAAAAATGGGAACGAGAGAAGGTAAAATAAGGGAAATAAAATTCATAAAATCACACGTTGATAGATATCAACAAACCTTTAAAATCATTTTTACCGTTTTAGATTCACGACTCGGATGCACCAAAAGAAGCTCGCAAATCTCTCGATGAAAAATTCTTTGTCACTTTTCCTTATCCTTACATGAATGGACGTCTTCATTTAGGTCATACTTTCTCTTTATCAAAAGCTGAATTTGGTGTTCGTTATTTTCGATTGAAAGGAAAGAATGTTTTATTTCCACTTGGATTTCATTGTACTGGAATGCCAATCAAGGCTTGTGCTGATAAGTTGAAACGTGAAATTGAGACATTTGGCTATCCTCCAAACTTTCCAATTGAAGAAGAAACAACAGCTGTTGAAGTTGAACGCGATGTTGTGCCAAAAGATAAGTCAAAAAGTAAAAAGAGCAAAGCTGTCGCAAAAGCTGGATCAACTAAATATCAATGGCAAATTATGCAAAGTCTTGGTCTTGAAGATGAAGAGATTAAAAAGTTTGCTGACACCGATCATTGGCTTGAATATTTCCCTCCTCTCGCTATTCAAGATTTAAAAAAGATGGGATCGCACATTGATTTTCGTCGAACATTCGTTACAACTGATGTCAATCCATTCTATGATTCGTTTGTTCGATGGCAATTTTGTCTATTAAAGGAACGTGGAAAAATTATGTACGGAAAACGTCATACAATCTTCTCACCAAAAGATGGTCAACCCTGTATGGACCATGATCGTTCTTCAGGTGAAGGTGTTGGACCACAAGAGTATACTCTTATCAAAATGAAAGTTATTGGAAATATTCCAGAGAAATTGAAAAATGTCAAAACTGAAATTTTCATGGTTGCAGCAACTCTTCGTCCTGAAACAATGTATGGTCAAACAAACTGCTGGTTACATCCTGATATTAAATATATCGCTTTCGAAACAGTTAAGCAAGGTGAAGTTTGGATTTGCACAAGAAGGGCTGCTAGAAATATGTCATATCAAGATTTTACTGCTAAAGTTGGTGAAGTAAAAGTCGTTGCTGAACTTACTGGTCATGAGTTGATGGGAGTTCAATTATCTGCACCACTTACATCGAACAAAGTTATTTATACTCTTCCAATGTTGACAATCAAGGAGGATAAAGGTACTGGTGTTGTAACTTCTGTTCCTTCAGATTCGCCTGATGACTATGCTGCTCTTACTGACTTACAAAAGAAACAACCACTTCGTGAGAAATATGGAATTAAAGATGAAATGGTTTTACCTTATAATCCAATTCCAATTATTGAGGTAAATTTTAAAAATTAAATAAATATAAATTTTTAAAATAAGAAACAAAAATTTTTGTAGGTTCCTGGCTTAGGAAACCTTAGTGCAGTTACAGTTTGTGAGCAACTCAAAGTTCAATCGCAAAATGATCGTGATAAGTTAGCAGAAGCAAAAGAACTTGTCTATCTTAAAGGTTTTTATGATGGTGTTTTGCTTGTTGGAGATCATAAAGGAAAGAAAGTTCAAGATGTCAAAAAAGATTTGAAGAATTATCTTGTTCAAAGAAATGAAGCTGATACTTATTATGAGCCAGAAAAGACAATTATATCACGTTCAGCTGATGAATGTGTCGTAGCTCTATGTAATCAATGGTATATAACTTATGGAGAAGAAGAATGGCTTAAAAAGACGCAAGGATTGTTGAAAAATATTGAAACTTATCATGAAGAATCTCGCAAGAGTTTTGAACATTGTCTTGGTTGGTTACATGAATATGCGTGCTCAAGAACATATGGTTTAGGAACAAAACTTCCTTGGGATGAACAATGGTTGATTGAGTCTCTATCTGATTCAACAATTTACATGGCTTTTTACACAATCGTTCATCTACTACAAAGTGGAAGCTTTAGAGGTGAAAAACCAAGTCCATTGGGAATAAAAGCTGAAATGATGACACCTGAAGTTTGGAATTATATTTTCTTTGCTGATGCCAAATATCCATCAAAATCAAAAATTAGCAAAGATAAATTGGATATTCTTAAACGTGAATTTAATTATTGGTATCCGATGGATTTAAGAGTATCTGGTAAAGATCTCATTAATAACCATCTTACATTCATGCTTTACAATCACACTGCAATTTGGCAAAATGAACCAGATAAATGGCCACTCGGTGTTCGTGCTAATGGACATTTGCTTCTAAATTCTGCTAAAATGTCAAAATCTGATGGAAATTTCTTGACCCTTTATGAAGCTGTTGAGAAGTTTTCAGCTGATGGCACACGTCTTTGTCTCGCGGATGCTGGTGATTCAGTTGAAGATGCCAATTTTGTTGAGATCACTGCTGATGCAGGTATTTTGAGACTTTATACATTGATTGAATGGGTGAAAGAAATGATTGCTGGAAAACTTTTATTGAGAACTGGTTCAAAAGATGCTTTTTATGATCGTGTTTTCATTAGTGAAATGAATAGTTTCATTAAACAAACTGATGAGAACTATAACAAAATGCTTTACAAAGAAGCATTGAGAACAGGTGTTTTCGAATTTCAACGTGCAAGAGATACTTATCGTGAACTTTGTGGTGCAAACAACATGCATGTTGATTTAGTTTTTCAATTTATCGAAAATCAAGCACTTTTAATGGCACCAATTTGTCCGCATGTTGCTGAACATATTTGGGGCTTGTTAGGAAAATCAGGAAGCATTGTAAATGCCAAATTCCCTGTAGCTGGACCAATTGATGAGAAACTTATCAAATGTTCTGATTATCTGATGGAAGCAGCTCACAATTTCCGCTTACTCTACAAAAAAAACTTTTCAGCTAAAGGTGCACAAAAACCAACGGGTGCAACTATCTGGATTGCTAAAACTTTTCCACCATGGCAGAGTTGTGTAATTGATACAATGAGAAATCTTTATGAGGTAAAAAATTTATTAATTTCACTTCTTAACAATAAATTTCAATCTAATATTGTTTTAGAAAAATAATTCTGTTCTTCCGGATAATAAACTTGTTAGTGCTGAGTTAATGAAAATAGAATCGCTCAAAAAATATCAGAAGAAAGCAATGCCATTTGTGCAGAGAATTAGAGATCGTGTGAGTGTTTTGGGAAAATCAGCAATGGCAGTTACTGTCGATTTTGATGAGCATGGAGTTATTGAAACAAATTTACAGTACTTGAAAGGAACACTCGATTTGGAGCAAATTGAAATTCGATTCACTGATGATCCATCAGCAACTGAAAATACAAGAGAGAGTGTACAACCAGGAAGTCCTTTCATTTCTTATATTGTAAAGCCATCAGTTAGAGTAAATTTTGAGAACCCAATCCCACGTTCGGGCCTTTTTACTCAGCAAATAAACGTGGGAGAAGGTGACACTTTAAATACACTAAAAGAAAAGCTCGCTAAAGGATTAGGACTTAAAGTCACGACAGCAATTCAATTATGGAGATTTGAAGATCATGTTTTAGGGCCAAGAAAAATGCCAATTTTTAATGATTTTAAGACAGGAAAGAAACAGATAGAAGAAGGAATATTCTCAGTTGATGCTAAAGATTCAAAAGTTTTCATCACAAATAATGAAAGTAAAATCGAAGTTGGAACAAATTTCATCTATGTTGTTGAATGACAGGATGACATTTAATTTTTATAAATTGCTTGTTTTTTAAACATTTTTCTTATTAAGAATAAATAAAATTGAATATTGGTATCATAATTGTCAGTTGTAATAATTTTTAAATTTTCAGAAAGAAATGTGCAATGATTCATATTCGAGAATAAACAGTAAAGTGAGTGAGTAAATTCGTAAAAAAATTAAAAATTTCTTAATAACAAAATAAATATGGATGATCCAGATTTGAAAAAGGCTGTGAATACAAGAGAATTTTATGTAGGTTTATTGTTAGCAATCTCAAGTTCATTCTTCATAGGTATGCATTAATTTTCATATGAAATAATTTTTTGTCTAAAATGTTTTATTTACATTTAAGGTGCATCTTTTATTATCAAAAAGAAAGGATTATTAAGACTAGCACGAATTGGAAAACGTGCAGGACAAGGAGGATTTGGTTATTTAAAAGATATTGTGTGGTGGTTTGGACTATTAAGCAGTGAGTTTTCCAATGAAATTCATTTTAATGAATCATCAATCAATTTTTATCTCTCTGACCTTGACCTCTATACTAAAATAATCTTATTTCCATTTTCTAGTGGGATTGGGTGAGGTTCTTAACTTCACTGCATATATGTTTGCACCTGCTAGTTTAGTTACACCCTTGGGAGCTTTAAGCGTTATCATTACTGCTATTTTAGCTTCAAAATTTCTCAACGAAAGACTCAATTTGTTGGGCAAAATAGGCTGTTTTTTATGTATAATTGGTTCAACAATTATTGTTATTCATTCACCAAAAGAAGCTGAAATCACAGATTTGAATTTATTGATTGATATGGCAGCAGATCCTTCATTCATCACTTATGTCATTGTTATATTAGTGCTTGCAAGTTTTATAGCATTCTATCTTGGACCTAGAATTGGAAACAAAAATGTTGTTGTATATGTATTGCTCTGCTCATCAATCGGTTCATTGACAGTCATGAGTTGTAAAGCACTTGGTCTTGCGATAAAGGAAACTTTATCTGGAAGAAATAATGATTTCGGAATGGGACTACCGTATATACTCGTAATAATCACTGCATTATTTATTGCAGTTCAAATGAATTATCTCAACAAAGCTTTAGACATTTTTAGTACAACAATTGTCACTCCCATCTACTATGTTATATTTACGACTTTGGTCATTGCAGCTTCAACAATTTTATTTAAAGAATGGAAGAATATGGATGCAAGCAATATTGTTGGTGATATTTGTGGATTTTTAGTCGTTATATGTGCAGTTTTTCTATTAAACGGATTCAAAGATATGGATGTATCTATGGATGATGTAAGGTCACAAATGAGACCTAGAAGAAGACTTGTGTCAATGGCTGGTGGTGGAGGTATAAGAATGGCTAATGGAAATGTCAATTTAGAAGAAGGAAGTCTTATGAGAAATAACAATTATGGAACTAGTGATTCAGAAATGTAGTGATTAATGTTTCTAAATTTATAATTTAAGAAATTTTAGTTAAGTATGAAGTGACGATGATGATCAATATTTAATATGACTGAAAGAAATTAAAGAAAACTTTTATTATAAAAGATAAAATTTTTTCCTTAAAACCTGTTTTGTATATTTTTAATGATAATTACGTCATTATTGATATTTTAAAAATTAATTGGCTGGATTACATTTGGAATTTTCTTTTACAGAAAAAAATTTTTTGATGAGAAAATAAGAATACAAAAATTATTTAATTGTGCACAATGGCACGTACATATGTATATGTAAAAAAGTTTTTTTTTCTTATAAAAAACAATAAGGATGTAGATAAGTTCAGATAAAAGATAAGGCTGCTCTCTAATGCATTTTTCACAAAAATGCTCAGAGATCATCATCACCAATCGTTTCAAATGCTTCATTTTGAACAGACTCCCTTCCATTCTTAAAGAATACCGATGTGGAAACTTTCTTTTTAGGTCTCGCTTTAGACATTTCACTTCTTACTGATATGGGTTTCATCTCATTCTAAAATTTACATTTATAATAATAAGTTAAAATTAGCATTTTATTTTACTTACCAAACTGTTAATTGAACCATCACTTGTAGAATCTGATAGTCTGCTTATAGAGCTATCATCACGACGAATATAATCAAGTTGTTGATCAGATGTTTGTGAATTTTGAATATTGTTAATATCATATCCGTTTTTCTGATTTAAAAGCTCATCAACCATGCTCTAAAAAAAAATAAATCATTAAAATCAATGAGCAATGAAAAATAACTTCACTCTCACTTGTAAGCACACAGAAATCAACATAGCTTGTTCCGTCACTAATTTTATCCATTTAAGCGAATTTTTAGCCATAAGATATTCAAATGAGAGCTCGAAAGTGTATCGATTTTCATTTCTCTTTATAATCTTATCAGACTCTTTTTCTGTTTTATGAATGGTCGTTACTCTCCAACAACGCATCCGTGTTACACGAAATTTCGTCTCTTGCATTGTTTTACCAATTTGTAATCGGATGCTAAGCTCTTGATTACCAACAACAATAGTTGCATTTGTATTTTTCTCAGGGAAATCACATACAACATTTGAAAAATGTAGACAACCATATGAAGGTAATTCTCTCACTATCTTCATATATTCAATTTTATTACCCGACATTTGAAGTGAATTCAATGTTTGACGCGTTTCAAAATTTGCCATGATTTTTCCATGTTCAACATCACTTATTGATTGTATGTAAAGGAGATTCAATGCAATTCTATCACGCATCAGATCAAGATCATAAGACGAATCCCAATAATTTTTTCTAATCACAATTTCGCAATCACTCGCTGTGCGAAGTGATATGAAAGGCGACTCAAAGTCTAGCAATTTTCGTATTAATGTGATACTGCCATTTGTTTCTTTGCGAATTAGAAACAAGGCAAAATAGTATGTGCAATCTTCTGATAAATCAATGCTACGTAAAGCCTTCTCAAGAACTTTCGATGAGCACTCGGTTGTATTGATGTTTACTGAAATGCGATAGCCATTCATTAAAAAAATGTCTATGGACGTCTCATATGCTTCAATGAATGCCGACTCTTGTTGTGCGTTGAGTAAAAATGTACGCAATAAATTAGATTTTGAAAGTACTGGATCTTGACCAACTATAAATAAAAATTCATTAAATTGAAATCACTTTGATGAAAATTAAAATTTTACTCACTTAATTGTAAATAACGTTCTAATCCTAATCTACGTTGTTCAAGCTCATTTTGTGTGAGTGTTAAAAGCTTCTTAGGTGGGAAGTAAGGGAGGATTAAATTTGAAAGCGATTGTTTTAGCTGCTGATGAAGACTATGCAGTTGCTTATAACGAAGACAACAATGAAAACTTCCATTGATGAAGATATTAAAGCCCTGCAATAAGAAATTTAAATGTCCATTGAACTATTTTGATAAGACAAAAAACATAATTGAATTGTCGTGATAGGCGTAAAATATTCTCACACACTCTATAATCAAAGCTTATCTCTATTAATTGATTTCTTTTTTTGAAATAAAGTAAATTAATTGCAATGTGATGATGAATGAATATTTAATGTTTTACAAATGAGTAGAAAAATGAGAAAAATCCAGTTAATATAAAAAACAGGAATGGAATGTGTGAGTGGATGACTTTATTGTAATATCGCATTACAAGCCACTTGATTAAATCCAATTTTACATCATTTTTATTCATAAAAAAAACAAGATTACAAAACATTTTATTGAAATATTTACTTAAACACTTGAGAAGCTATAAAATGGATTTAGAAATATATAAATTAGAAAAGAAAATTAACTCTTAAAAAGCTTCTTTAAACATTTATAAATGTGTGTATACATATGATTGTTAAAAGTCAAGTAAACAAGTCATTTCATCAATTATCTTTTTTCCATGAAATCTGTTTTCGTTTTTAATTTAAAAGAGTCCAATCCAATCACTTCACGGTGAATAACTTTTCGAATGTCCGAAAATAGATGAATTTTATATTTATTTTACTCATTTCGATCTTTTTTGCTATTGTATGATTTGAATGAAGACAATGAACAAAAACAGATTTTTTTAGTATTAGCAAAGAAGCCTTGAGAATTGTGTGAGCTTTTGGGTGAATTAATCTTTCTTTCTCACACACACTATCTATTTATTCATCTTCTTATCAAGCTAACAAATAAAAGACAATTTAAATATTTATTTCCTACATCATTGCCTTAAATTGTCAATTTAGAATGAAAATACTTTTTTTGCCATCATCCCATAAATCTGTTTATCATGCAAATTTTTATCAATATTTACTTACAGTGAATGTATTATTGCCATTTGTAAATTGCTCTGTTTCTGGTATTGAGAAATGCATGTTGATTAACTTTTAATCCACTCTTTTTGTGCAATATAGATTTTTATTGTATGATTTCACAAATGACTTTTTAAATACTATTTTCTACTTTATTACAATTAACTTCATGTTTATATGATAGCTTTTTGCTTTAGCTACTTTTTAACTTGAATATTATGCCTACAATTCTGCTTGATTTAAGACCCACAACTGAATGAAATAAATTTTTTAATACACTTGTTTTCGACTTATTTTTGTTCGCTGCTCAGTTCTTTTATGAGATGATTTTCAAGGATCGGACATTATAAAAATTATTTTTACATAATTTCTCGATTTCTTTAAAATTTCAATAACAAATTAACGGAAATTATAATATTAAAAAATTTAAATTTTCAAAAAAATTATAAAACGGTTAAATAACGGTAAAACTTCCAAGACATTTAAATTCATGATTACAGTAAAATACTGTTTATAATAGTAAAACTATTATAAAAATTTTTAGAAAATGTTTTTAATGTCCCAAACTTGAAGCGTTTTACGAATGTTCTCAACTTGGAATTTTTTTTTGCGTAACGGTATTCAAAAATATAATTCAAAATTTGTTTGTTTTTAAAAATTTAATTTGTTGAGCTTTCAATTTATTTTTATTTTATTAATTCAAATTTCATAATTTATTGATTTTAAAAACGATTTAAAATAGAAATGAGAAAGACATAATTCCTAATAAATTTTAAAAAATTTGATTTTCAATAATTTTTGACCCCCTGAAAAACAAAAACAAAATATTTCGATTTAAAGAAGAAAATGCATTTTAAACAGTTCTAAATAAGTTCTCATTTGTTTAAAGTCTATTAAATTATAATATTTGACTGCAATAATCAAGTGGTAATAAAGATACAAAAGAAAAACTTGAATTGAAATCTAAAAAAGAGTTTCAAATTTACAAGATCAACTTAAAGGCAAAAATTATAACAAAATGAGTAAACCAACTCAAGCACTCACAGATATTGAACTAAAGGATCATGGCAATAAACTCTTTGCAGCTAGAAAATATGAGGACGCTATAAGTTGCTATTCAAAAGCAATCGTAAGTAATTTTTGAAAATTTCAATGAAATTTCATTTTTCTCAAGTAGGAAGTGCGATTCAATTTATAGAGAAAAGTGAAAAACGTAAGGCTGTATGTGATGGAATTTATCACTACGCGTGAGAAGTGTAAAGTTTAATATAATCAAGTGAATCATCTCAAAATAATAGCATTTTCTCTGTTTCATAATTTTTGTGACAAAGGAGAATTTTCTACTTTCTATTTAATATGATACATATGTCTTCTTATGCTCTATTTTCGTTCATACACCTACTTATTAATATTCTTTACAATACAAATTTGCACATAATTGGATTTATTTTGTCCGTCACAAAGCATGTGTGAAATTAAAATAGAGTAAAAATCACATGCTAATTTAATGTCATGATTCTATCACTTAACACCTATTTCTAACATTTTTTTTCTTTCCATCTTTCATTATCAATCAGATCAAGAATCCCAATAATCCAACGTACTTTACAAATCGAGCATTATGCTATATCAAATTAAAACGATATGAATCGAGTTCACAGGATTGTCGTCGTGCTTTGGATATGGATCAAAATTTGATTAAAGGACATTTCTTTTTGGGTATAAGCCTCTTGGAATTAGAATACTTTGATGAAGCAATTAAACATTTACAGCGAGGTAAAAATTATCGAATTTCATGTAATTAATTCTTTATAATTGAATTTCAATTTTATTTTTAGCGCAAGATCTTGGTAAAGAGCAAAAATTAAATTTTGGAGATGATATTGCTTCACAATTGCGTTTAGCAAGAAAGAAACGATGGAATTTATTGGAAGAAAAAAGAATTCAACAAGAAATTGAATTGCAATCTTATCTTACTCGCTTAATTCGTGAAGATATGGAAAATCGAATAGCAAAATTGAAACTTGAAGATAATATGACTGAAGAAGAAAAGAAAGATGCAGCATCTGATGTTGAACAACAATGTGTATGTTATTAATTTGATTAAAATAATTCTTAGGCTTATTATGAATTATTTCTTTTAGGAAAATTATACAAACGAACTGAATGGACTTTTTGCAAAGGTTGATGATAGACGACAAAAGCGTGAAGTTCCTGATTATCTCTGTGGCAAAATTTCCTTTGAAATTTTGCAAGAACCTGTTATTACTCCAAGGTAAATTTTAAACAGACCTAAAAAATTCTTTTAATAATTTTTTTTGTATCACTAGTGGCATCACATATGAACGGAAGGACATCGAAGAACATCTACAGCGCGTTGGTCACTTTGATCCAGTGACTCGTGTTCCATTGACTGTCGATCAACTAATTCCTAACTTTTCAATGAAAGAAGTTGTCGATTCGTTTATTCAGGAAAATGAATGGGCTCTTGAGTACTAAATTGTTTTTTGCAAGAAACGATAACTTATATTATCTTTAGACACTGAAATTTATGCGAATATATATCTCTGTAAATATCTTTTGCGCTGTAAAAAAATATATTTTTTGGTCAATGATGATAAGAGAATAAACAAGAAATACTGAAATAAAAAGCTATGAGAAATATCATATATGAAATTGTTTCTTTCCTTTATTTGTTCAGCATTAAATTGTTATTTTGTTTTTCTGTTTTCTCACCTGTTTATCAGAATGTGTTAATCAAGATGTATTAATATTAATGCATTTCAGTTCAAGTTCATAAACTTAATAAGAAGAAGGGAAATCGGCTGAAAACTAATTTTAATAAAGAATAAAACAAATCAAATTTTTATTAATTAATAATAAAATTTTTATTATAATTTTTCGGTTCATTAAATAGTCATTCACAATTATTAATTTTTTTCCTTCATTTCATTATCAGAATTATTCAATATTTAAAGATTTCTTTTCATTTCTCATCCACATTACAAATTACATAAAATTACCAGAATTATCAATTATCTCAAAAAAGATATTTTTGCATTTTTATTTCATTTTAATTTTAATTATGTTAAGAAATTCCGAACATTTAAAAACCGAGAAAGAATTTATTTTTTTTTTACCGTAAAAACATCAAGAGATGAATGAATTTTTATCGGATTTTTTTTGTTTATAATAGATATTGTATTGTATGTATTTGAATCGTCATCATCATTTCTAAATTCCCTTAAATTCTGTGATTCTATTTTTTACTCTTTACTGCTTGCCACTATTTTTTATTTTATTTAATTGTATGCAAAAAAAGATTTTTCTTCTATTGTTTCTAGTGTATACTTGATATCCTTAATTGTTTATTCTCACTGTGTGTGTGTTTTTCTCATTTATATATGTGTGTCAAAAATAAAATAAAAAATTAAGAAATGCAGCAACTAGCAACTATTTCTATAAATTTAAAACATTTTTTATGATTTTTAAGATTTTTTCCTTCTTATAAACATTCACCTTTCTCAGTTGTGTTGTGTATAAAAATCTACTTGTTGTTAATTATGAAACAATCCCTCGCCTTACATAGAAAAACATTTAAAAAATCGCCAAAAATATTACAGAAATGATAAAACAGTGATCAATAAGTATTTACAAATGTTCTCAATGTATGTTTTATGTATGGATCTCAAAAATAAGCCAAATTAATGGTTGATCGTCATATCTTCATATATTCATGTCCAATTTCAATCATATCTACTACGTATAAGCCCATGTATCAATAAACCATAAGTATAATATAGTAAATGTGTTGTTTTTCTCTAATATTACAAATCACAGTTTATTTTCGCCCGACAAAAAAATGAAAAATTTTCTCTCTCTTTTTTTACCTTAATTACATACTAAAATATATGAAAAATTCTTTTTCTTTCTTTTTTGACGATCCAGTTAAATTAATTTGTTTTTCTGTTGTCCAAAAAATTTAAATGAATTATACACAAAATGGTGGTTATCTAATTTGAATTTTGACAAAAAATTATCTTTTGCATTTTTAAAAAAATTTTGAACTGATACAGTTAAATAAAAATTTTCATCTAAAAAATGTTGAACTCAAATGTGTGTGTGTGTTGTATGTTTTTTTGGCGAAATTTTTCTTCTTTCTTTCTTCATTCATTCAAATTTGTTTTATATTTTGAGATCAATGATCAATGTCAAGATCAATAAAGATGCATAAAATGATTTTCTTTTTGTGTGATAATTTTGAGAAGAAGGAAGATGAAGATGACACAAATATATAAATTGTGAAACTTTTATAGACATAATTTAACATTTTAATGATTTTGTACTGTAAGACTTGCATTAAAATGTTTCATTCACTTCAATCTTCCTTATACTCTCTAAAGATTTTCAAACATTCAAATTATTTTTTATTGTATTATCAATTTTCTTCACTTCTTTTGTTTGTACAAAAAATTCAATGCAATATAATGTTATTTGTTGTTCAATTTTATCATCTTGAATATATAGAAGAACACAATCTTTTTCAATAATGGATAATATTTATTTTTCTCTCTCATTTTTTGCATTTCTTAAGTAGAGATTAAACTCTTTTTTCTTTTTTTTAACAAATTTTGTTGTTTCACTTTAATAATTAGATTTTTATTATTTTTTAATAGTAATTATGTTGTATGATGTTTTTATAGCAAAAATGTGTGTGTTGTGTGTGTAAGGTACATTTATAAACTTATATTACTATTTAGCGTAATTTTTTCTCTCTGTATTGTTATTTCTTTAATTTACTTCAGATTGATTCTCAAAAAATTTCTTTGAAATTCTCTGCATTTATTTTTTTTATTGTTGTTATTTATTTTTAAAAATTTGAAGACATTTCGATTAATTTTAAAGCTACTGATTTCTATTAAAAAAAAAATCTTATTGCATAGAATTTTATGAAATAATCTTTTTTTTGAGATCTTTTGAATTTGAAAAATTTTTAAACGAATAAAATTTTTGTTTTCATTTTCAAAAAGTAAACAAAATATTTTGTATTTAAACAAAAACAAAAATTTTTAAAAATTAAAAAAAAATTTGTTATTTAGCTCGAAATTATTTAATCTAGCAAGAAATAAAAGTAATAACCAAAAAGTAAAATCCAATTTAAGGTTTTCATTTAAAATTTTGTGAAAATTAATCGAAATGTCTTCAATTATTTGACCAAAAAAGATATTTAAATTTTTTCCTTGTTTTATAAAAAAAGGACACAAAAAAAATTGACAAGCAAATAATCTCACACCAAAGGAAACTTTTTCTTTAATTTTTAATATTCCATGAAAAAAAAAACATTTGAAATTGAAAAGTTCAAAAAAATTTTTGTTGTTGTTGTTTAATATTAAGAAACTTGAAGAAGGAGTAAATTTAATTTTGAAAGTAGGAATTTTTTCTCTTTTTAGCGCATTTTTGGAACAACAATGCAGCTTATACATTCAACTTTGTTCGGCTGGCTGGCTGGCTCCCGTCCTCTGAGATCTCGAAAACTACAATAGCTAGAGACTTCCGGTTTTTTGCATTAGATTTGTGCTAAAAAGTTACTGGCGGCAATAGGTTTTTAAAGCTTTCACTAGTCACACGATTTGGGAAATTACGAATTTAAATTTCCATATTGAAATTTGTAAACAAAATTTTTTTTCGCGAAGTTGACTGCAATCAAAAAAAAATTTCAGTGCGCGTAGCCAACTTCGCGTATTTTTGAATTTGATCGTTATTTTTCAAATCAACAAAATTTATAAAGACGATTCCGAGAATTTCAGTAGATCAAGATTATTAGCAGCAATTACATTACTCGAGTTTTCGTAAAATATATTTCTATATGAAAATGTAAACAAAACATTAATTGACTGCTATTTCCTACAACTTAATTTCAATTATTTCATTCGAAACAGTATTACAAATGAAATTTTCTTTACATTTGAAATTTACTTCAATCAGTATATGCTATCACATGAATCTGTTTTACAAACGCATCTAATATTTCTGTAATTGTTATAAACTCTGATCTAGGCACCAAAAATGCCGCTTAAGTACACCGATCTGCAACACGGGTACTTGGTCACTGGTTTAATAAAAATTTCTCTCAACTATTTACAATTTTCATTTCTTTTCCTTTTCTTTCCCACTGTAATTGCAAGTGAGTCAAATTTATTTTCTTTTATCCAAAACATGTTTTGGAGCGTATACGAGGGTTGCATTATTTTTGCATCGATGCTCAAGTAATTTATGAAAATTTTTAAAAAAAATTTAAATGTGAGTGTCACCAAGGTGCCCAGCACTCAAAATAAAACACTTTTAACTCCTACATAAAATGCTAAATTCCGTTACATTATTTCACTACAATTTCTTCTTTTCTTGAGTTTTAGTCCAAAAGTTTTCAATATGCCAAAAAAGCCACGATCGCTCACTCCTTATATTAGCAATAAATTCCAACTACTTAATTTAGCATTTATGTCCTTTACATACTTCATATTAATCGAAATAAGAAATTTAAAAGCAAAGCGGAAGGAAGAGTAGAATAGTAAACTAATCAGACCAAAATCTTAAATAATTTTTTTTGAAATGAATGAAATTCGTGTTAAGGAACAAAGAGAAGTAGAGCTAATTTTTTTCAAATGTACTTTTTTATTGAACACACACACGCCGCATAAACTTAACTTTAATCCTAAAAACTTTCTCTCTTGCAATTAAGCAGTGTTTCCTTTTGCAAAAATTTTTAAAAGTTATTTAATAGAAAATAATGAACGAACAAAGTCTTATTATGAACAACATTAAAAATGGTCAAAATAAAATTGTTTAAAAAATAAAAAATGTTGACAAACAATAATGAAGTAAGTGCCTTACTATGCTATATATGCATTACTCTTATCCTTCTTTCATTATAAAACCATTAATAATTAATTCAAATGAAATTAAATTTTATATTATTCATATATTAATTTCCCGGATTCTTTTGCTTTTTTTCTTATCCTTATCAATCTAAACATATGTTGTGTTGTTGCTGTAGTGTGTAGTGCCTAACTTATTGATACAATGAAATGTATGATATTTAAAAAGGGGGAAAATCAAATTATTTATGAACAAGAAAGGAAAGAAAGAAGATTGATGATTCCAATTGATAAAAATTGACCTATTAAGCCTAATATCTATCTTAGAATTCTTCTTATTGATTGAATTGTTAAAGTTTAAAGCTCAAAAAAAATAAATATTAAGACAGAATTTTGGAAAAAATAAATTTTAATTATTTTCTCAAAACATTTTTGTGTAACGCAACAAATCTAATATTAAATTTTATCAAAATCATCAATTTTCAATCTTTCATTTTAATTTTGTGTTATAAAAAAGGAAAATAATTAAGCAAATAAGTAATAGCAAGTAATTTAGCTGTTTTTAAACTCTTAAAAATAAAAAATGAAAAAAAAACTTAAAAATAATGAAAAAGATTGATAAAATTCTTTTTTCTCTCATGTATTATTATTATTACAATTTCACAGAAATTAATTAAATTTTTCTTTTTAAACGCACGTTGTGTAATTGTAATTGATGAAATTAACAAACAAAAAATACATGTACTATAATCAATAAATTATGTAGATGTTTCTCTCTCCCGTACGAGCTTTTCTTTCTCTCTTTAAAATGTATTATTTTGGCGATAAAGGAGATAAAAATGCACAAAAAATTATTTTCCTCTTTCTGTGTATGTTATTTATACAAATAATAATAACTTAAATCTGATGCATGTTGGTAAAAATTAATAAATTGCAAATGTGGTTATAAATTAACAAATAATAAACAGCAAGGAAAATTTTTTTATATTTTTGATCAACAAACTTACTCGAAGAAAAAAAATGTTTAATGATACATAATAAAATAAGGAAAGAAATTAAAATTAATTAAAAATTACAATTACGCTTATAATTCCTATATCTCTTTCTCTATCAATTATAATCTGTCACACTGCAGTGTATTAAAGTCTCCATCTCCTTAATTGCTATCTTCAAATTACTTATTTATGCATCTAAAAACATAAAAAAATTACTTAATATTCCTTCTTCGTGCCTTGTGTGTGTATTAATTAAGAAAAATTAAATTTTGTGAGCATATTTTAAGCTCAAAGCGTCCAAAAATAAAAACTTTGAGATTCTGATAAGGTGGAAAATTCTAGATACAAAATTGCCTAATTTTTGTCTAAAAATGTGAAATCAAAGAAAATTCATCTTCAAAAAAAAAAACACACAAAAAATATGTTAAACATTTTTGAAATTTTGTGTGCAATTTCTTTTTTTCTTATAGATCATGATGATGGTTTTTTTCTTTCAGGAGGGGTTTTTGCATTGTAGTTAAATTTTAGCTAAAACATGAATTTTTTATATCTTTCATCAGGATATAATTTTGTTTAGGTAGAATAAGCTTGGCTTCAAATTTTTTTTAATTTAATGATTTTTTTTGCTATATACTGTCTGTATGTATGAAGTAGTTTTTTTTTGCTCTAGAACTTTTCTCATTTTAATTTAAAAACAATTTTTTGAAGAAAAAAATAATTTTTAAGTAGATTTTCTTTCTTATGTGTTATGCAGAGGAAAAAGAGAATCGAAGTGACTTTTTACAATTTGAAAATGCTCTGATTAATTGTAAATTCTTTGCTTTTTAGCGCATTTTTGGAACAACAATGCAGCTTATACATTCAGTTTGCGGCTGCTGCTGGCTGGCTGGCTGGCTGGCTGGCTGTCCCTCTGAGATCTCGAAAACTATAATAGCTAGCGACTTCGGTTTGTTGTGTTTGATTTGTGCTAAAAAGTTAGTGCGGCGACGCTTATTTATATTTCTGCCTAGTCATATAACTTGGGAAATTGCGAATTACTTTTCCATATTGAAAATTGTAAACAAAATTTTTTTCGCGAAGTTGACTACGATCAAAAAAAATTTTTCAGCTGCGCGTAGCCAACTTCGCGTATTTTGAATTAGATCGTTATTTTCAAATCAACGAAATTTATTATAAAAACGATTCCGAGAATTTCAATAGATCAGGATTATTAGCAGCAATTACATTACTCGAGTTTTCAATAATATATTTCTATATGAAATGTAAACAAAACAAAAATAGCTGCTAAATTCCTAATTGACTGCTATTTGCTACAATTTAAATTCAATTATTTCATTCGAATTCTCACAAATCTTACAAATGAAATTTCCTATACATTTGAAATTTTATTTAACCAGTATATCTTATCGCATGAATCTGTTTTACAAACGCATCTAATATTTCTGTAATTGTTTTAAATTCTGATCTAGGCACCAAAAATGCGCTTAAGTACACCGATCTGCAACACGGGTACTTGGTCACTGGTTAATTTAATTGATTCTAAAAGTGATAATTTTTACATTTTTAAAAAATGTAAGCAAATAATTTTTCATGTAAACAAAATTTTTTAAATTGAAAATTTCATTCAGAATTTAATAAAAATTCGTTATATTAAGTTCAAATTTTATTATTTTAGTAAGAATTGTCATTGAGAAAATTTATTTAAGATTCTTTTTAATTTTAGTCAAACAAGATTCGAATTTGCAAATAATCAGCAATAATTAATCAGAGCAACTTCGTTTTGACATTTTCATCACTTTATATTCAATGAATATATTTAATAAAGTTTCTTTTAATATATGCATGATTAATTTTAAATTTTTTCAACTTTTATTAGGTCACCCAGTATTTTATTAACTTATTTTCATGTTTTTAGGTAGGTAGCATGTGTTTTTTTTTCCTTACTTGTTTTATATATCGTCTTAAATTAAATAAATTGTTTTAATAATTAAAAAACTTATTCATCATTCTTCTTAAATGTATTCATGTAGTAATGTGTGTGTTTTTTTATATCATTCATTCATTCATTTATATAATTTTTTGAGGTTGTTGTGAGAAGTGTGTGTCTTAGCCTTACTTAACCAGCTTTCTTGTTGTTGTCTTCTCTGTCAGCTGTTGTTGCCGATGCATTCGCATCAACATTTTCGTTTTCATTGATGACGCGTTTTGCTCACAGCTTAGCAATCAGGAGCTCTGTTTTACGACAATAACACCCGGTCGCTGTTGATATTGTTGCTGCTGATTGATTTTTTGTTGCTGCTGTTGTTGCTGCGATGGCACGCTGACAAATGTCGGAAGGCCAGCTTGCGAAGTCGCACTCTGACGGAACTTGAATGGTTCCTTTACGAGACCATTGCTCGTTTGCTGTTGTGGCTGGTATTTTGTGGTCAATGCCAAGGGAACTTCTTGTGTCAAATGTTGTTGCTGCTGTTGTTGCAGTTGCTTAGAGGAAGAAGTCGCCGTTTCTTCATCCATATCGAATGCATCACCTTCCAAGTGACGAATGGCCTCGACAATTGTCTCAAGATTTGGTCGCTGGTGGCTATTGTTTGGATAGGTAGTGCGGATCGTGACAGATGCCGACGGTGCAGGTGGTGAGGCAGTAATGCGCTGAGCAAGAGCTGGTGATTGGACTGCAATGCTCTCTTCAATGATTGGCATAATGCATGGCGAGTTAATTCGCTCAACTTCGACTTTTGGCTCGGCTTTAATCGCCTGCTCAAGAATACTCGGCATTCGCAGCTGATGATGCTTTGGGCTCATTTTTGTAGTGCGCAATACAAGTTTTACATCATCTTCCTTGTGCAATTCATCTGACGATAAGGTACGTGAGTTGTCATCATCATCATTAACAATTGTGACATGCTTGGGTGATGAGCCTGGTGTGCTGGTACTAACGACAACAAATTGCGAATGATGTGGCACCGGACTAATATAATGAACTTGCTGTTCTGGACCACTATGCAAAATTATCTTTTCTTCATTCGCAATATGTCCATCAACTTCATCAATTTCTTGCTGCTGCTGCGTCGCTGGCTGATGATGATGATATTTCTGTTGTTGACCGGAATAAACTTGCATTTCCAATTGTTTCAATTGCTCTTCCAATTGCATACGATGACGACGTTCTGTTTCCATCTGATTTTGAAGATTTACATAATCCTTAACATTAATCATTGTGACACTCGTTGCACTAATTAAATGGGCTTTTGTGATCGTTCCATTGGCATTAATGATATTGTTGTTATTGTTTTGTGTCGTCGTCGTCGTATTACCATTGAAAATTTGTGGAACAGGCTCGGGTGACATCGAACCAAGACCCTCATCGGATGAATCGGAAATTGTTTGAACTGTCATGACTTGATCCAGCTTTCGCTTTTTGATAGCAGTGCCGGTTGATGGTGATGAGGTAATTTGCTGTACGATTTGTTGCTGTGGTGGACAATCATTGTTGTTGTTATTTCCACCGCCCATTGAATCTACTAATCTTTGTAAATGCTGATTTGTTGCAATCAATTGTTGCTTCTCATTCTCCAATCGATCAATATATTCTGCAGTTTGCTGCAATATTGCGGCCTGTAATTAAAAAAAAAGGAAAAATTCTTCTTTTAGTTTATAGCTTCATTTAAAGACTTTTAAATAAATATTCATTCATTCATTCATTTAAGAATGGTAATAAAAACAATTGACTGGAACCTGCTTGCAAGCTTAAGGTAGACGTAAAGTCTCGTTGCTCTTTTCTTGCCATGATTAAAATTCCAGCCATGGCAATTTCATTTTCATTGCTTTCATGCCTTCATTCATTCCAGTTTGTGCACATGATCATGATTGCAAATAGCAATGAATCTTTTTTTTTCTTTCTCAACAGCAGCAAACATAGTTAATTGCTCAAAAGAACAATCTACCATCGCTATTGAATCTTTAATGATTCATTAACAGCTTGGAAAAGAACTTGCTTTTCTCTTTTTTTGGTGAGAAATATAAAATTCCATTTTCTATCTCTCTCTCTCTCTCTACATTGTCTATTTGCAATAAAATCTTGAAAATCATTAAGAGACGCGGCTGCAAAGTTACTAATTGGTTGGAATTTTATTTATTTTGCTTTAAAAATGCCTAAAAAATCAGAAAAAAATTTTCTCTCTTACAAATCCAACATTTGTTTGCTCGCTAGCGTGGTCATAAAAGAATCGTAAATATTTCACAAGAAGCTCATCTTTCATTTGTTTGAAATAGCAGTAGCATAACATATTGAAATTTAAAAGACATTGTGTAATAAAGTAAGCAATTAAAGCCCTTCAATCTATAAAAACCGCTATTTTCTTTCCTTATGCCTTAGTCAGAAAAGTTTTAAAACTCAAAATCCGTTAATAATTAAATTATTTACACTTTTCGTAGTTTTAGCCATTTTTGTGCTCTGTTATCGTTATCGTTGAGCCACAAAACTATTTTTCAGTCACTTTTCCCTTCTTACACTTCTCTCATACTCACTAGAAGCTATTTATATTTTATAGGTATCAGAGTGTTGTAAATTGCTGCCGCAAATTAATTAGCTACAAATGAAAATTGTGTTTTATGTTTTCTACTGTTGCTGCTACCATAACTATTACTTTGGCGTACAACTTAGTTAAAATTGATTATTTTCTGGGTTTTTTCTCACTGCCTTGCTAACAAACAACAAAAAAACGCTTAAAGAATCAATTTTGTTGAAAATTGAAAAAGCTGCAATGTTAATCACAGTTATTAGCCTATGAACTTGATAATTATTTTTATTGATGCCTCATAAATATTCACACTCTTTATTTTTTTCGCCATAAATCATCATTGAGGGACAGAATTCCATCTCAGATGTCACATAAACAAAGTCAGATCAAAGCGAGAGAGAAGAAAAGTTTTTCTTAGAATTTTTGATCAAAGCGAAACGACGACAAAAAAAACTAAAATTTATTTATATTGGGCAGGGTCATGTCTGTTATGCTTGTATTTTTCACTTTTATAGTAAAAATGGAAGGCGTCGTCGGAAAAATAATAAAAGAAATTAACAAGCACAAAAGTGGGCCTAATTCTTTATCTATAAATAGCATCCGACTGCTAAATTGCGACGAGACATGAGCGTCTGTTTATTATTGTTGAAGGAACCTAATGAATTTTCCATAAAGTGTATTATAAGAAGACTCTAGTCCAATTGCATGAAATTTGTGCCAAATAATTAATTACTATTAATTGATATCTCTTATTCATTCCATTAATTAATGATTAAAGGCGCATGATGTAATTCTCTCTCTTTATTTTTTGAAAGTGAGAAAGTCAATCAATGTGATTGACATTTGAAGGTGAGAGAGCAATTCCAATATTTTTTATTTTATCAATGGAGTTTTGCGCGACTCTAATTGCTTTTTAGCAGCAGCTTTTTTTGAAGTGCATGCACAGCTGAGAGAGCAAGAGCGCACAATAAACAGTTGTTCATGGCGCCCTGTTACGTCAATCAAATGTATAAGCTTCATGTTGAAAAAAATAAAAGCACGAAAAAAACGCGCTGAGATCAATTAAAGCGATATTGTAATTTAAAAGACAACAACAGCATAAATTATTTATTGATGAAAATGCTTGATAACGAGTAGGGAGTTGAAAAATGTCAAAGGATGAAAAAAATTACAAGTTATTGCAATTTCTTGTTCATTTATGTTCAAAGTTCAACTAGCAGCAGTAGCAGTAACTAATTCATTCATTCATAGACTTTAGCAATTGCGTTTCTCATGTTCATGAATTGTTAATAGAAGCACATGAGAAAACGAGCTGTGTACACACACGAAACTCTCTGTATACAATTTTCTACTACTCAAATTGCTGTTTTGTATATGACTATAAATAGACAATAATAACACGTATTAAATGGCTAAAAAATATGAGAGAAGAGAGAATTGCAATGTTTATATATGCCCTCATTCTCAAAAGTGTCGGCACGAGATTGCTGTTTGTGTCAAATATGAGACAGAGTGATTGTGAGTGCTAAGCAATTAAAGACAAATTAAATTGCAATTTTTTTCTATTCGTATACTACAGCTGACATATCAAAGGCATTTTTTGTTGTTGCTATTGTCATTAGCTGAATTGCGTAGTGAATTTAATTGTTATTGAATTTGATGGCGTGGCGCTAGAATTTGTATATCATTATAAAATTTACAAGCAATTTCAATTAAATTTGAATTTTTTTAAAAACATCGAATTCTATGTTTTTCATAGAAATTTTTGTATTTGTTTTTCTAAATTGAATTCAATTTAAAATTTGAGATTTGTGACTAATAACATTAATATAAAACAAATAGAAAAATAGTTAGATAAATAGTAAGAAGATAAATAATCAGAGTTGTTAAAGGCAAAAGGCGAAAAAATTATGTTTTCTCAAAAAATTTGTTTTATGGTGTTTTTAGTCTTAACATAAATATAAAACAATAAGAAAAATATTTTTATAAAAAATTTTGTAAAATTTTGGCTTATGGAGGTCTTAAAACCTATGTATGTTTTGTGTTATCACTCAAAAATTAATAACTTTTGATCGACTTATCAAAAAAATATGGTTGATAGCTCGTTAAAAAGGTAATTTTAGGACCTTTCTAACAATATATAATATGTACTATATACCTTTAATTTACGACCAATAATTTACTCCCAAAATAACACACCTTCAGGTTTTCATGAAATTTTTTTAGGTGAAAAATTGAAAAATGTTTGAGAAAAATATTTTTAATGTTTTATTTACTTAATTATCATCAGAAAAACACGAGAAAAATATTAGAAGTGTAATTTTTAAAAAATCTCCCTTTCTAGAATATCAAATGCATAACTTACCAAAGTGCAGATATTTCCTTCACTATATCTTTTTAGAAACTCATTTATAAAATACGATATTTATTTTATTAAATAGGTAATTTTAAGGCCTTTCCAACGATATATAACATGCAATATTTACTTGTATTCTAAGCTCACCAGAGCACCATTATTGATGACACTTTGGTCTTTTAACTAATTTAACTCGGTGAAAAATTCATAAAAGCTTAAACATATTTATTTTAATGTTTATAAATTATATTTTAAATATATTTTATACAAAAGATGAAACTTTTTTGTTAAAAATGCTTTCTCCTCTATATGACAGCATTTCCTACTGCATGTATTGTAGGTGAAGGCAAGCAAAAAGCAGTTAAATTTTAAAAACCAAGTTTCTTAAGATATTTTAATCATTTTAAAGGTATATCATGAACTTTCAAAATATTTTTTGAAAAAGTTTGCAATTACCAAGAGCACAAGCAGTAGGGAATGCTGTCTTATAGAGAAAGCATTTTTAACAAAAAAGTTTCATCTCTTGTATAAAATATATTTAAAATATTAATTATAAACATTAAAATAAATATTTTTTAACTTTCATGAATTTTTCACCGAGTTAAATTAGTTAAAAATCCAAAGTGTCATCAATAATGGTGCTCTGGTGAGCTTAGAATACAAGTAAATATTGCATGTTATATATCGTTGGAAAAGTCATAAAATTACCTTTTTAATGAAATAAATATCGTATTTTATAAATGAGTTTCAAAAAAGATATAGTGAAGGAAATATCTGCACTTTGGTAAGTTATGCATTTGATATTCTAGAAAGGGAGATTTTTTAAAAATTACACTTCTAATTATTTTCTCGTGTTTTTTCTGATGATAATTAAGTAAATAAAACATTAAAAACATTTTTCTCAAGCATTTTTCAATTTTTCACCTAATAAAATTTCATGAAAACCTGAAGGTGTGTCATTTTGGAGTAAATTATTGGTCGTAAATTAAAGGTATATAGTACATATTATATATTGTTTGAAAGGTCTTAAAATTACCTTTCTAACGAGCTATCAAGCATATTTTTCTGATAAGTTGATCAAAAGTTGTGAATTTTTGAACACAAAAAAAGGCGAAAATGCATATGAAAAACAGTTTTTAGGCTCGGAAAAATCGAAATTTTAAAAAATAATTATTCCACTATTTTTCCCATGCTATTTGATAATTATCACGACCAAAAAACCACCAAGCAGATTTTTCCAACAAAAAAAAATTTTCGCCTTTGGCCTTTTTTCGCCTAAAAGGCGGCCTTTTTTGAAGGCGCGCCTTTAAAAAAAGGCCGCCTTTTGAAATTTTTTTTAAAGGCGGCCTTTTTTAAAGGCGTGCCTTTTTTACAGGCCGCCTTTATTTTCGCCTTTAACAACTCTGTAAATAATCTCTAACAATAAATTTCGTGATTTCAAATAGAATTCTAACAATTTTACAAAAGAGATAGAATAAACGTCATTGTAAATTGTAAAGAAGCACATGATGAATGATGATGCATAAACAATTATCGCGGCACGTGCATTGTACAAATACACATCTGACTCTGACTCGAGCGATAATACACACTTGCCCCATTAATACTTAATTAATTAGAAGCGGGACGTTGAATGCAACTACTGACATGCATTTTATACGGTCGTAAAATGTGCGAGCACTTCAAAAAAAATTGTGTGACGCCAATAAGTCGGCAAACTGCACAGAGTTAATGCGAAAATTTAAATTTTTAATAATTCTTGCTTCTCACAAATCGTCGCCATTCTCTATTCAATCCTTTTCAATGGAATGCACGGAATTTCCTCTTTCATTTGCTTTTTCAATTCGATTGCAATTGAAGAGTTTTATAAGATGATTCATTGATTTCCATTATTAATAAATAAATTGCTAAAGAACATTCTTTCTCTCTATCGTTCGAATTCAATTAAATTTCAAATAAACGCATACATAAAAGAATGCCAATTACTAATTAATTATAATGCAATTTTGTTTATTCATTGCAAGCAGATGATTATTGATCACATACAGAAGCAGTAGCTATAGTACATAGTTTTTGTGGCATGTGTATTAGTCGATAGAATGCAATTAAAATTGAAAGAGAGAAGAAAATTAAATTTCCGGCACACTATTTTAAATCTTTAATTTCATAGTATCACATGTTGACTGAATGAATCAGAATGGAACGCATGAAGAAACAGCCAAGTGCATTCTTAATACTGCTGCTACTGCACTAGCCATTGACTCTTTTTTTTGTCTAATAAAGTGGAAACGTTCGTCCATATTTAGTCATCCGCAATGAGTAATTTTAATTGCCAGTCATGTCTATATATGCAATTGTCGTTGACTGCCAATTGTGGACTGTAGCACTTTTTTATTATTTGCCATTATCAAAGGAAGAGAGAGAAAAAAAACTTTATTTATTTGTGCACAGCAGCAACCATTGAGTGGCAAGTTTAATTGAATTTTGATCGATTGCTTGTTGTGATGTTTCTATTTTATTCAATTAAAGTGAGAATTTCACAATAAATGGCAAAATTTAATGAATTTTTTGTTTGTGATTATTTGAAAAATTTTAATTTCTTTTTAAATCGCAAACATTGGTTTTTTTTTATTTTAAGCAATTTCATGAGATTAATTATTTTAGCAGTATTTTTTAAAAAAATTCCGTTAAAATAAGATAGCAAAAAATAAGAGTGATGATGAATAATATTTTTAAAGTAATAAATTACTTTAAATATTTCATTCCTTTTGCTTTTTTGCAAGCACATGCCACACACCACGTAAATACATAGTGTATCACAAAAAAGTGTTTACATTTGCACCTGTTTTCTCATTTCATTTTCAATTTCAACTCTCATATTTATTCAAACCTGGACAATGACGAGAATGAAAAAAAAAGAGAGGGAAAAAATATTCATATGTGCAGTGAGGCAGTGAAAAATATTAAAATCTCATAAACTAAACGTTTTTATATCGATATGTCACAACAAAATGTTCATTTAAAAAACACAACTGTTTTTATTGTTAGTGTGCACGAATTGACGCTTTTTTAATAAATACTTCTCCCTCTTCACTCCCTGTATTCACTCATACAGCAATAAAGAAAACTGTCTGAATCAATGAATGAAAAAAGCGAAAATTTATATATTCTTTGCGGCTTTTGTGTGCCTGCACTTAACCAATATTTAATTTTAATTTAATAAACTTTCAACGCACAATGGTTTGCTATTTTATTCGTTGTTTTAATAATTTCTGTTTCTGCTTTATGGTTCACTTACTCTCGCTACTGAAATTTCATTTCCAATATTTTTCGAATTGTATGTGTTTACCAGTCAAGTACACCTTTAACCTCACTCACAATTTTTTATCGTACTTTATTGTAGGTGAACTCTTGACAAAAAGCCTATCCACTCAATTTAATATTGATTTTTTTTCTTCTACATATATTGGTTAACCATAATGGGAAGTTTTTGAATTAAAATAGATTTCTTTAACGCATTTTAAATTAACGATTCTTTTAAATTTAAATAAATTGAATTAAGGAAAGTGGTTAAATAAAAAAATTCTATACACAGAAACTAACAATAAATATTGTACTAAAAATAGAAAACTATCAATAATGTTAGGTATTATTGGGTTGTTATTGGTGGTAAATGCGAAAGAGAGTGAGATTATAACTATTAATAACCAATATATATGTATATGCGGTTTTTGTGAGTATAATAACACAAGGGCTTGTTGTTGCTACCTCAAAATCAAACCTTAATCAAGACCTAAATACTCAATGTTTGCTCAACTGAAAATTTATGTTACTATTTTTGGGAAATTCCATGAAATTTCTTTTACTTGCTTATTAAAAACGCAACAAAAGAGAGAAAAAAGTAAATAGAAAGAAGCACATTCTTTTGTTGTTATGGGCCGATGAACTTTGTTCTTTACATTCTTTTTCTATTTTCTCAAATGGACAGGTTATAGTTAATATTTTTGTCACTTGAAAATGTACAAACAAAAATAGAATTGTTGTAAATTACAATGTATTGCGGGACAAATCGATAAACGAAACGAAAACCTGTCGATGTTTATTCATGTAGAAAAAAAAGAAAGAAATTTTTGTGTGAAACAATTATGCTTACACGCATAGAGAAGAGAGAGAGAGAGAGAGAAAAAAGAAATTAAAGCGCCAAAATACACACACAGTCCCGCCATCAATCCATCCAAACCAACCCCGGCTGTTGTGCCGTCAAAACAAAATCAGCTTTTCTTGTTATGTTTTTCTCTTTCTTCGCAAGCAGTCATTTCGACTGACTTGGTTTCGGGTTTCTCTCGTTTACGCACTTTCTTACTATGTCGATTTTTTTTTCTTTCGTTTAACGCACAACACACAAAGAATGCTTTTTTTATACGCAATATTTTTTCTCTCTTTTCTTTTTTTCCCGCTCTATTGTTAGCTTCTCTTGAAGAGCATGAAAAATTCAGCATGTAAAAAGAATTGAGTCTAGGGCGTTATCAAATGACGATCATCATCATCAACAGTGATGAAAATTGACAAGCATGAAAAAAATAAAAATTTAGTAAAATGCCCTCATTCTTACTTATAGGAAAAAAAGAAAACATTTGATCACATGTTTTTCTCTCTTGCTTTTTCTGTTTACATAAATAGACGATGCATAGCAACGGCATTGCATAATAATTGTTTATTTAATTTAAAATGTATGGAAAAACTTTTTCTCTTTTTTCTCTCTCTTATTTTGTTGAATGACTGATTGGTTTGGTTTTTTTCGATTGTTTACTTGTCTTCTTGCCCATCATCTCCATTTTCAGAATGTTTAAATAAGCGAGCGCGTCGGAGTGAAAGAAAAACTTTTTCACTATGCTTCTGTATTTACAAATGAATGAAATTTGAAATGATTTGTTTAAATAATTATTTGATAGAAATATTCTTCTTTTGCTAATAAAATTATTAATTAAAAATTTCTTTTGTTTACAATAATTTTTTTCAAATTATAAATTTAACGGTTTTTAAAAATCATTTATGAAATTTATATTTCTGTTGAATTTGTAATTTTTATATTTCGAGTAGAGTAAGGAAAACGAAATTCCGTTATGCCTATCATCCATCCATCATAATTCCCCCTCTCATATCTAATTAGATTTCTTTTTAATTGAATTTTTAGAATTAAAAAAATTGAATGAATGTGTCAAGAGAAGGAAAAAAAAATTTCCAATTTAAATGTGATGAGCAAATGAGAGAGATTAAAAGGAATTAGCAATATTATTGATGGGTTTCGGTATCAATCATTAAAAAAATATTTAACTAAATTAGACAAAACGAGAGGCCAGAGTGAGTGAAAGAAATTAATTTCTCAGGCAATATTCATCGTCATGTCCACTAAATAGTTCGTGATTTTCGTTTCTATTTACCTTTTCAAAAAAATAAGAAGAAGAAACGAGTGATTGTAAATACTAAAAAAAGATGAGAAGAATTGGACATTGAGGAGGAAAAAAAGAAGAAGCATCAAAAATTTTTTTATCTCTTTTGTTGTTCTTCTCATAACTTTCTAAAATTAGAATTACAATAATGTATAGAGATATAGAAAAAAATGCTATTTCATGCTCATTATGAACTTCACACAATATATAGACAGTGGAATGATGTGAAGGAGAAGAAACTTGATTCCATTTTGGTAATAACGATGCTTGTCGAGAGATACTTAAGAGATTACTCTCAGAAACTCACGGATGAAATTGGAAATAGAAGTTATTTGAAAGCAAGGCGAAGAAATTTCGAAAAAATTTCAAATTGAATTGCTTGTTAAATCAAACAGATTTAAGTAAAGTATTTTACTGAATTTTTATTCAAAATAAATCTTAAAAATTTATTTTTGTTTATATTTGAAAATATTTAAAATTATCATTGTTAAAAATTATTAATTTAAGACTTGATTAAATCAAACAATAGCCTTATAATATGAGAATTTTATTTTAGTGAATTTATATCCGTCAAACTATCTTCACCTTGTTTTTGAAGACATTCACTTAACATCAACTTCAATATCATCCCAACAAATGGCATTTTCATTTCTATTACTTAAAGAAAAATATTGAGGCACATTAATGAGCAGCAAACATGAACGAAAAAGAGAGAAACACTCAAAAAAATAGAGAAAAAGTTAATGAACCTCGAGTCACAAAAAAAACTCATTCTCTTTTTCACATCGTTACAATGTTGCAGAAAAAGCTTTTTTTTCTTTATAAATCGCCTTCTTCTCCTCCTCTTACGTCTTCTTGTTATTCTTGTATGCCAAATCTAATTTTTTGTCTATTTCTGTGTGTGTATGTTGTGTATTGGGGCGTTGGCTTCATAAAAATAAGCAGCAAAAGAAATAAATTTTTTTTATTCTCTCCTTCTTATTTAAGTATCATTTTCCCATCCGCACGCGGTAAGTAACCAAAGAAAGAATGAGAGAGAAAATCATCAAAATTATACACACCAAAAAATAACAAACATTAAGTAGATGGTGAAGGCACAAAGAAAGATTTTTTAGAGAATCATCAAATAGAGTAAAGAAAAGGCAAAAATAGCAAATCGCATTGACCAAAAAGAAGAAATTCTTTTTTAAGAAAGAATTCAACGAACTTTTTTGTATTGACCATGAGAAATTTCAAGCATTTGACTGTGCATTAATGATGAAAGGAAATAATTGAAAATTTGGCATTTTTGTTAAAATAAAAAACATTGTAGAAAGTTTTCGTTAAATTTTTAAACGAAAAATTAAAAAAATTTTAAATGTAAACAAAAGAAAATTTTGCAAAATCTCATTGAATTTATTAGTTTAAAACTGCTTAATTAGTTAAATATCGAGTAAACTCATTAAGTAACTTATCTTGGATTGTAATTAATTAAAATAGTGTTTGTTAATAAAGTTAAATTGTAATAAAGTTTTGATCTTGAACTAAATAATATTTAAAATTTTTACGAAATAAGAACAATAGAAGTACAAGAAGTTAATTAAATTGAATAAATCAATCTGGATAAAGTTTTGTAAATATTCTATAATTTCTTATAAAAATAACTTCATCGTCATTGTCGCAAAACTTCTCTTTTCACAATTTATCATCATTTTATCATTCTATGCCGCATTTCTCTTTCTCTCGAGTGAGGGTCGAGATAGCTAATTTATGTGTCTTTGTGTATATGCCAAGCAAGCAAGCAATCCTCCCAATTCAACCCCCTTCGTCTTCAATTTCCGTCACGTAAAATGGCATTGCTCCATCCATCTGGGTATTAGCAATGCTGATGATGACGATGATGATGGAGAAGGGTATGAGAATTGAGGAAAATTTTATGATGTCGTTGTCTCAACTAACACAAGTATGCATAGCAACGAAATTCAATGATGATGATACACCAGCTGTTTTATGTGTAGGCTTGATTTGCGGGGATGAAATGTATATATGTATGTATGTGCGCACGCTATAGCATAGGGCGGAAAATTCTTTCATAAATTTCGGGTGGTCTGAATGAAAGATATCCATTTTTCATTTCTCACACTCTTATTCTTTACTTTCTCGTTCTGCTACTCGAGGCGCGTTACAAATGTTTGGAAAATTATATTCAACCAGCGACAATGACGATGATTCACAATATTTTCTAAGAAGAAAAGAAAACTCTTCTCATTGAGGCGCGCATTTAAGCAGATGTTGAGACATAGGGAGAAAAAAGTTTTGTTCGACGCTTTTTCTTTAACCCTCCTCGAAAAAAATAAAAATAAGCGTAACTTTTATTCTTTTATTTTACTGAAGAAATTAAGTACAGCCAGCAACCCTCGCTTTATTTTTTTTCTGGCACGCAAAAAGAAAGTTTTTTCTTTTATACACAATTTTTATGCCTCTAATGTTAATCCAATAATTGTGTCTGATTCTTATAAAAAAAGAAAAGAAATTTATATATTTATTATGGCATCAGAAACCATGTGAAAAGCATGCCGCACCTAGTTTTTTCCTTTACTCAAGTGCAATGAAAATTATGTCTGTATGTATTTGCAGTGATTTTACTATAAAATAGAAAGAAAATTTTCATTTGTCGATTTGGCGCACTTGCAACCCTTGTTCGAAAAAAGCATACACATAATAATAATAATATCAAAAAGACTTTCCGGGTTCATTATACAAAAAGCTCTCCCTTTCATAGTACAAACATACAGCTGAGCTGAGCTCCGTGTAGTAATAATTTGTGTTTTTTTTTGCGGAAATAGTAAATTGCACAACTCGCATACAATCGCATAAGGATCGACCTGTATACACTCATCATCATCGTCGTTGTTGTCGTCTGTAGTCGTTAAAAAATCGATATTTTATCGTCTGTCATGCTGGTAATATGTGCAATGTGCACCATCTTCTCTCTCGCTTGCGCCAACGAATGCAACTGTGCTTGCTTTCTTGTTTATGTAGCAGCGAATAGTATTTTTTTACTCGTCGCTTATGTCTGCATGTATTTGCGCATTTCTACCCTCATTCATCTCTTTTTTTACTATACTTTATACACTTGCACAATGACAAAATCATATCGTACTACGAAAAACTGCTGTTTGTCTGCTGCTTATGTAAAAGAATATCCTTAGCTACAACAGCATCAGAATCCAACTGAATTTAGTGGTATGAGGTAATGAGTGATTGTACAAGCATATTATATGGAGAGTGCACTTTGTTATAATGAAAAAGAAGCGCATAACATATATAACAATTGCAAGCAAGCGAGAGACAGAATGGGTTATGCAATAATGCACGAATGAGAACTTTAACCTGATTTTTTTATTATATTTTTTTCGGTATATATATACTGATGCTGCTGCTGCATCTCACTGTTCTCTCGTGCAGCAGAATGACGTCAATCCGTAAAGAGAAATGAAAAATATTCTCATATTGGGTGTGTTATGCAATTTTATTCTCCTGGCAAAATATCTGTGTCAAATGAAAGCGATCGATTTCAGTTTGATAAACTCTAACCGCAGGTTACAATAACTTAGAAGAATGTGTCAATGACATGAGATTATTTAATTAAATTTTTGAAATACTTCTTGTATATAGAAATTAAACAATATAAAATTTATTTGATATTTTCTAGAATTTAAAATTAATTTAAATGAAAAAAATTTTGTTTACGTTTTATTTCTTGTTTAAAAGTTATTAACCTCCAAAGAAGTGAAAGATAAAGACAGATCACATGTCATCATGTGACAACAAAGTTGTATTAATTATTGAAAGACACAAACTATTTGGTTGCTCTTATCTCTCATTGCTGATTGCTTTCATAATTCTTTCAATGAAAAAAGCCAAAAAAAACCGGCTTGTGCGTTGAATGTCATTTCTTTCTCTTTTCTCTCTCTTTCTCATCTTATCCAAAAAAAGTCAATTTATTTCGCCAATAAACTTATTATTAATGCTTCTGTCAAGATTTTTTTCTTTCATTGTATTTGTGTTTAAGAGAGAGAGCCAAAACAAAAGTTGTTGACAAAGTCGCATTAAGAAATCAATTCGCGAAGGCTTTTTTTATTGCTGTTTGCTCAAGTAAATTCTTCATTAAGTTTACTTAAAATTTATTTAACTTCTTTTCTTCTTCTTTCTATTTGTCATGAAAGTTTAACTTTGCTGTCATTTTCTTCCCTCAAGTGCTCTTAATGTCGTTCAATATAAACTTTTTCATCACCACATACATATTTATATTCTTCTTTAAATCCACGTCAAAAAATTTCAGCGCGTGAGTGATGCCTCCTAAAAAGAAAAATGTAAAGAGCCATGCCACATACCTTTGTATAATATTATTTTTTGAAAGCTACAACACAAGTTCAACAAACCTTCTCTCTTTTCTAACCATTTCACTCTCTTATATATGAGTAAAAAAAGAAAAATATAAAATAAGAGTGTGTTGTGTGTGTGCAACTAATGTATACAGCTTTTGGATAATAAATTGGATGTTTGAAGTTAAAGCTTCTTTTTCTCTCTCGCTCGCTTTTTCTTTCGCGCTCTTCATGAACATAAAAGGCGTTGTTGTATGTTGACTTGGTACTTTAGTTGCTTTCATGGGAACCAAAAAGTTAAAAAATTATACAAGAGGAAAGAATTCTTTTGCTTCTCTCCCTCTTTTCATGCCGCGCACAAAGAGCAATTCAGAGTGCCAAAAAAATCATTCTTTTCCGGCATTCATTCGCTCAATCAGATTTTTATGTTCATATGACGCGCTTTTTCCTCTTTAAGAACGAAAATTCATCATTGAAATTGAAAAAAATATATTTTTTTGGCGCCCAATTTAATTGATTTGAAACAAATTAACGGTAAAAGAAGCAAGGCAATTTTTAATTATCTTTGTTTATTTTTGCTTGCAAGATTTCATAACAACAATTTTCCCTCTCATTTTTTTGTTTAAATGTGTGTACGAAAATAAAAAATAAAGTATAATGAAGATACAAATCTGTTATGCTTTAGTAAACAATAATTATCATTCCATCCATTCCACTCTTTTTCTTACTTCATTCTAATTTGAAACATACAATTTAAAGAGTAATAACAAGAAGTCCATTCCCCTCAAAATAAAAAAAACGCAAGAATAAGAAGTTTTAAAAAATTATTTTTAGTTCTCTATCTATCTCCTTCTTCTTTCTATCTCTTTTGCTTCATGATTATAATTATTAATAACATCAAAAAAATTAAAAATAACATGTGTGTGTAGCCAAGCTAAAGGGGGAAAACAGCTTGATAAACTTACGCCTAATATTATTTCTATTCTACCTACACATATAAAAACCATCAGATGTTTATAAAATTAGACAGATCGTATGAGTGTGATGGCCAAATATTAAAATTTATTCTAAACTTCTTATCTTAATAAGCTAAATATATCGTAAAATCTTTTCTGATTGTTTATATTTAAAATTAATGATTTTAAACTTTAAAAGGAATTTTAATAATTCTTTAAAGTTATTTCTAACTAATTGTAAACCTTTCCCAACATGAAACGCAATAATTGAGCGTAAAATTGTGTACTACACAACAATCAAGTAAGAGGAAAGATGCGTAAACAATAATAATAATAATAAGAATGTTTAAATACCCAAACGAAAGAGAGTAAGAAAGAAATAGTGATTCTTTTTTACAAACATTTCTGGCGGGAGAGAATTACGCACAAAAATATAACATAAAGTTTCTTGCTCTGTACGCACTCATACACAATATCAAGCAAAATAAGAGAGCAAAAGATTTAAATAGACAAGTGGAATGAGAATTCAAGCAAAGAGAGCGAGAGTCAGGTACAACAACGAAAAGAATTCTGCGAGCTATTATACCAAAATGGACTTTAAAGAAACGACAGCAAAACGACTGAATTCTTATTCCATTTTTGGCATTTTAAAGAAAATGTTTTCAGAGCAGAACAAGAAACTTGAAGTCAGGTATAATCACTATTACGACAATATGACGTGATTTTTTAAAGAAATAATAGAATTCATTTAACTTATTATAAGCCTATTATTCACAAAATACACTTAAAATTCATTTTCAAAGAAATTTGTTTTGTTTATTTTTGCAAAACACGTGGTTTTAAATTTAAAACTATTTTGGCAGTTATTCTATTATTTCTGAATTTGATTTGATCATTCAACTTCTTCTCATTCATCTTTCATTCAAGAATATGAAATGAGGAATAATAAAAATATGTGAGAATATCAGGTCTCAATTAGATTAAATCTCGCTCACTCATATGTGTTCTCTCAGCTGAATAATCTTTGTATGTTATTTTTGGGCGTTTTAAGAATGGACATAAAGAACATTCTCGCTTGAGTCAACCAGTTTATTGTAATTAACACAAATTTTTTTCTTCTCTTGTGCTTAACAGCGATATTTGTACGATGGAATGCTATTTTCTTATTCTTTGGACATGATGACAAAAAGAACGCGCGCTATGAGCTCATGAAATTGAATACAAAATATTCTCTTATATGAAAGTGACTTCCAAGTTCAGTTAGATATTAAATTTCATCGCACATTCCATTCGCAGCATATTGCTGTATTGCTTATTCGCACATACGGCTGAGTGATGTGTCTGTTTAGCATAAATAAATATCTTTGTATGTGAGGGTGGTTAAAAAACAACATCGATGCCTGTCTACATTAAGATATGATGTCTTCTCTCCCGCATCTTTGACATTGAAAGTCATTTTGCGGCAAAAATTCGCCATTTTACATACGATAGTGAGAAAGAGTGTCAAATTTATCGCTTTTAAAAATGTTTGTTTCTTTTATTTAACCACAGACAAATTCAGATTAAGGCTTAGAAGCTTTAAAAAATATTTTATTTATTGAAATTTTATGCTAAAGAATTAAATTGATTCAATTAGAATAAATATTGCTTTTTTTCTCTCTCGCAGTTAATTATGAATATTTAAAAAAATCATAATTAGCATTTTTCATGCCTAATTAAAAATCGTGCTTATGAGTATTCTAATCACTTTCTTGATTAACATAATCATTTCTCGCATTTACACATATCAAGAGATTCTTTTAGAGCTATCTCGCTTACGTAAGGCCATTGGTTTGCTTTTTGTGAGCGTCATCAAGCCGGATTGTGTGGTCATATGCCGATAAAGCGAAAAAATATACAGAAAGAATGTAAAGAATAAATTTGACGAAATAATAGAAAATTTTCTTCTTAATTTATTTAAATTACTTAAAATGTAATTTTAAATTAAAAATTACATGATAAATTTTTATATTTATTGAAACAATTACATAGAAATATTTTAAATAATTATAAAAAATAATAAAATATTTTATAGATTCTTATAAACAATATTTTATCGCATGTTTTCATATTTACACAAAACGAGAAAAAAGCAAAAAAAGAGTCAAACGTGTGTATGAGTCAAATTGAGAGGGAATTAGCGAGTCATTAAAATTCCAGTGAAAATACTCGCTTCAAAGTAATCGGCGACCACCAGTGTATATAAATAAATGACTTTATTGTCGATTAGAGTCTCTTTTTCATTCTTTTTGACTGTTGTAACTCGATTCAGCATTAAGTTGAAATAGTTTCGGATATCATAATACATTAATATTTGCCACATACAGCGAAAATCAATTTCATGGAGAGAGCGACATAAAGAACAAGAGAACTATCTATAGATAGATATTACATAAAATTCCTTTCTTTTTCTTTCTCTCTACCGCACTATCCATAACCCCGAGAAGAATTTCAATTTCGCGGGCAAACAACGATGTCAGAGCAATCGCTTGAAAATAGATGAGAAGCAATTTTTTTATTCCATTCTTTCTCTTTTCATCGCCTCCAATTTTCGCTTATATTCTTTTGCGCGCTTATAGAAAAGAGGAGATTGGATTTGCGGGTTTCGTTGAACCTCACGCGAGTGGCGTTGAATTCTTATTTCATTATTATTTAATTCGCGTCTATTTCTTTAAAATATAGAAAAAAGAAACATGTGTGAATGTCAATAAATTCTTTAGTAAAAAGAGTTAGTAAATAAATATCAAGGAGGATATGCAAGCAGCACAAAAAAATGCCAATATGAAACCATGTGTTGCTTGTTTGCCTCTCAAGAGACACTCTCTTCTTTAAATGACTTTTAAAACCAAAAATGAAGTTATTTTTCATTCCAATGCCAATATATGCATGACTTGTAGCAGCACACAAAGAGAGGGAAAAATTCCAGCCAAAGAAAAAAGGCATCGCTGGAACAAAGAATGTGGCATAGCAGCAATACACATACATAGCAGTGAAAATAAGTCTTATTAAATTTCATTTCATTTTTTTGAAAGAAAGCAAAGCAAGAGAGAGAGGAAAGAAATTTTTGCCGTATGAAGGCAAAGAAGAGGCGATGAAGTCAAGTGGATTTTCAAGAGAAATTGTTTTCTTTTCTCCACGCTACTTACAATAAAGCATTCGAATACTAATAATAACAGCAGCAACAACGGAGCGCTTTCTTTGTTCAATAAGAATCTATCTATATTCGCTTGGGTTGTAAAACGAGAAAGAAGAAGAAGAAAAGATTGAAAATCAAATGAAATGTTCAAAATATAAAAAAGCAAGGCTATGCTACTTGTGTAATAGAATAATTCAATGAGCTTTCTTTTATATAGTAAAACTTAAACAATTTTTAATTTTAGTGTCTTAACCTTGAAAACAAAAGAGAGATTGTAAGAAAAGTAGTCAATTTGTAACAAGCATCATCATAACAAGTACAAATTGCACATAAAGTATTTTATTGAGATATGTCTGCATATAAAAAGAAAAAAACTTAATTTTTAATTTAATATTAATATTTATAAGTTTTCATTAATAAAGATTTGGTGAAAATATCACAAATATCTAATAACAACAAGATCACCTGAAAGAACACGCGTTCTTTTTTCTGGGAATTTTTTCCCTCTGTTCTCATCTTCAAACAAATAAATTAATATCTTTTTGGCAAGCAGAACAAGTCAACTCTTGAAGAAGAAGGAGAATCGATGAGATAAATTGCGCAGCAGAGATTCGCTCAATATATACAGCATCAATTGGTTTTTTTAAAAGAAGGAGAAAAAAAAGAACAAACATCTAGTTAGCTTTATGCGTTGTTGCTTCTGCTCTTGGACTGTCGCACATGAAAGAAAAATGACATATCGTCTCTCTTTTCGCTTTTTTTACCTCATATCGAGTAAAGGCAGCAGAGAGCAGCAAATTCTTGCGAAATCTTATACATTTTCTTCTGTGCATAATGACACAGTCATGGCAATCTAGTGGCAAGCAAACAAGAAAGTATAGAAAGAAAGAGTGAAACTCAAAAGAAATAAATCATTTCTGTTGTTTTTGCCATATAGTATAAGGTAAGTATGGAATGACAAGCTTTTTATATGCATGCAGATGACGATTCGAAGATTGCAAGAAAAATGCCGAAAAAGGACAAACAAAACGAATAACGAATAAGACGTAATAGATTATGCAGTCATGATTGACAATGCACTGTGTGGTAAGAACTGAGATAAGCAATGAACAAGAATAGTGCCACAGTTGATTAAATGTTTGCATAAAAATAAAATAAAATAAAGGGAATTCACAATCTCTCTTATCCCACGCAGTGCAGTTGAGTGCTTATCATCATGACCGACCAGTTTTTATGCGCTTTTATAGAGCGTGCGAGGAATGTTTAATAATATATGACCACTATAAAGGCATCATATTCTTTTCTTCATATTCTTTAAATTTGTATTAGTAACAAAACTTTAAAGATTATAATTTTTAAAAAGAATTAGCTTTATGCAAAATATAAATAATCACGGTGAGCAATTGCTCGAATGAAGGTCTTTAATGTGACACATGCAGCTGAGGCAAAGTTTGCTAAAGATAATCCGATGAGAATATAATAATAATAAAAATATTCTAAAAATAAAAAGAGAGGCATTAAGCATAGCAAAGATAAGAATCGCAAGCAGCAAGCAGCAGCAGCAACAATTGAATCTCTGACCGCAGAAAGCTGAAGTTGAAATCCCTGCAAATGACTGTAATCTGGTTTTAAATAGTTAAATGAACGCATGGCCTCAAAAAATGTATTTTTTATTTATTCCAATGTAAACTCTCCTTTGATATCTTTCATTGCTTTAAAATAGGCACGAGATTAAATATGAAGAAAAATAAAATAAAATTTTATGAAAACTTTCTGTCTATATTGCGTATAATAAGAGTGAAAGAAAGAGTAAAGCATTTGTCATTGTAACACTCAGGCAGAAAATATTTGCACAACTTTACGATTCAACTATAATGGCAGAGAGTATAAAGAAATCACGTTTAGAGTTCTGCGAAAAATAATTTTTTTTATTTTTATTTTCGTTTTAAATTAAGTCTTGGGGATTTTTACATCAACGACAATCAGATGCGATTGCGATTGTTTGTTATGCGAAGGGAAAAACCTCACTCGAGAAAGCTGATATTTACACGCATTCTGACAATCATGTCCTCACAGCTAAAATTAATCTCAGTTCACCGAGTAAATAAAAAGATTCAATTTAATTGGCTAATGAAACTTTCTCAAATTGAATAATAAATTTTAATTATTATTATAAAATAAAGTTTACTTTTATCAGTGGAAGCACTCGTTTTATTATTTATTTTTATAGCACAACAGTCACATGTTTTAGCCTGAATTAAAAACTTTGTATGCGATATGGATGATTCAGGCAGAAATTACATATAACGAGTGAGACATAGAGTAAAAAAGAATAGAAAAAGCTTTGAGACAGTTTTTGCATATTTAATATATGCACAGACATTAAAAAAATAGTTGTTTATATTATTTCAAGTCATTTACTTAATGCTTAAAAATGGAAAATAATTGTAATAAATTTTAATGGTATAAAATAACATAAAAATGAGATATATGTTTATGAAATAATGCTAAGACACTTGAATATATAAAAAAATAATTTATAAGATATAATAATAATTTTGTTAGCCTCGAATATGAAAAAAGATTGTTAGAGAGTGCGTGAAACGAGCTCAAAAACGCATTTGCAATATTCAATGTCCGCACCAAAGTAATGACATGGCAAGCAATTAATTTTTATGCTTCAAAGCGAATCTAACATGTACAACCGTTTTTTCTCAGTCTTTATTTTGCGTAATTTAACTGCGTATCGGCAATTTCTTGGAAACAATTTCTGCATGTATTTGAGTTTGACCGAAAAAAAATATAGCGAGAACACAGAGTGGGAATAAAAATTGAAATCATGTATCAAGTGAAGCTTAATCAAGCACAATCTGAATCGCAAGAAAAAGAGAGAAATGAGAAGACATTAAACAATATTTTTGCTGTTTTTCGATACAAATTAATTTTCGCTCTCCTTGTTTTACCATGCTACTTCTTGCATATCTTGCTTACATTTCATCGACATCAGGCCGAGTTCGCGCGCGTAAAGAAGACAAGCAAAATGATATTTTTATACTTTATGTAGATTGGAGAGACACGCAACATTTCTCTCTCTGAATATATTTAAAAAAAAGTTGCTCCAACAACATTCATTGTCATAAATAAAGAATAAAATCTTGTTAGAGTTAAGTGAGATTTTTTTTTATTGTGGTCCTTATGTGATGATTTTCATCAATTTATCAGTCAATCTAGTTTGAAATAATAATCGAAATAAACACAAAATGCTCTTAGCAATTTAAATCATCATCATGTATGTGAATATAAGTAAGATGATGATTCTTTCAATAGAATCTTCACCTCATCAAGAATTCTTCTTCTATCACCATTCATGACTTTATAACAAGGACAGCAGCAGCAGCACAAAAAATAAAGAGAACAAAAGAAAGAAACATGTCTGTGTTTTCCTTTCATGCCCTTGTTTAAATTCACATCACGTGGTGTTGTTAAGTGTTTGGCTCGATTATTGCTTTTCTTGCTCTTTCGCCCCAAGAAAATTACTCAAAAATTGGGATTATTTGTTAGCCTGTTCTGACTTCTTGTCAATTGTTACTGCCGCGTTGCTGAAGAAAAAAAAACAATTTTTGCCGGTTCTTTATTAGTCGTTCATTGGCTTTATACATTTTATTGTCTCTTATTCTTTATTTGGTAAGGCAAAGAAAAAGAAATAACACATGCGAAAAGTTTTTTAGTCAGAGGCTAAAAAGTTGAAAAATATTGAACAGTTGTGAGTAAAAAGACATCTAAATTCATGAAATTATGAAAGAAATGTGTATATGCATGCAGAATTTGCTTCTTCTTCTTCTTCTTACTTTTTATTCATTCATTTTAACTTCCTTCCTTCCGACCTTCCCTTTCTCTTCATTTGTGCCCCTTTTTTACATTGTTTTTTTATTCACACTCATCGAAAATTCATACGTAGTCAGCAAATATGTGTGTGGATATATATTAAAATAAAAATTTATATAAGAACAAAGCGGCTGAATACGAAATTTTTCTCTTTTTCATTTTCTTTTGTTTGGACAGTTTCAGTTCGGTCAAAGGAAAAAAGAGAGAAAATGATGAGTTGTTGTAAGTAACATAAGTCAGCAGCGAGTAGTTTGTTTGCTCTTTTATCAATGACTTTCTTGTGTGACAGAAAAAAAACATCTTGTAATAACAGTTAAATGTAAGAAATAATGAAAATTTCATGAAATTGATTTCAAAATTATTTAGGACAAACTTATCAGTAATTAAACTTTTATCTTTATTATCTCTATGAAATCAAGGTAAAAATCATAAATCAAGAACATTGAAAATTGAGAAATTTGAAGGAATTTAATTTTTGTTTGCATTCTAAAAATTTAAATTTAACCGTTAAAGTAAGATAAAAAATTTATCTATAAATTCTTCAATTGAAGGTAAAATGTAATGTTCATAATATTTTGTGTGGCCATCATAAATTATGATAAGAGAAGAGTTTGGAAAAGGGAAAATATGTAGGTAGGAGAACTTTTGTTTGTTTAACGATTAAGCAATAATTCCATCATTGTCGTCGTACGTTTGTTATGTACTTGTTATGTGTCAACAATTTATGTTTATTTCGAAACTTCTTTTTTCGATATGATTACCATTACAATATTTCTTATGCTTCACCTTTATTTACATGACACTAATTAAAAGTTTCAAAGTTTTTATACATTTCAAAAAGATTATTGACCGCGGAAGTTTTCAATCTCCGTGTTAAATTTAAATCTATTGCAATTTTACGCTATTGCCTCATCTAAATGCTCTTTCTCTCTCTATTCTCTCGTTCGCCTCATTTTCATTTCCTCAAAATTACTTTTTTAAAAATAAAAGCAGAGTGATGTGAATTTCTTAAGGGAAGCGTAAAAAATTTGTAAAGTCAGAAAGAGAAAGAAAAACTTCTTTTTCTATTTTGAAATCAAATCATCAACAGCTGTTGTTGTTACTTCACACTTTTTTCTCGAAATTTTCTTTCTATCTCAAGAGAGAGAGAGAGAGAGAGAACAAATGAAATACATAATAATAAAATGTGAAGCAATGGCCGTAAATATATCAAGAGCTTATAATATATAGAGTAATAACTTCACCTTCTAAATCTGATCAATGAGACAGCGAGATCTAACTTACTTCTCTTTCTTTCATATTACAAATTGATGCTCAATGCATAATAATAATAAAAATAAATTTCTAAGCAACTTTTTTTATGAAGATTATAAAAAAACACCATAAAAATGCAAACACAGTGCTATCATTGGCTAGATTAAGGAATAGAAAGAGGTCTATTCTGTTTTTATAAGAGGATAAAAGTGTAATTAATGTCAGTTGCGGTAATTGAGCAATCCATTCATTCACAATTTATTAGTTTTATATTGTAAGGTATCATCATTGAAAAGTCGTAATTTTCTCGCGCACACACGTTGCAAATGCAATTACTATGTTGTGCTATCCGGCAATATCAGTCAGATTGGACAAGATATATTGAGACGTGTCATAGAAATCAATTACTTTTTGTTAGAAAATAATAGGAATTTTTAAATGTATTTATTAATAAAAAAGATTTTTTTCCTAACTAAATTTTATTAGCATATAATCTTGTAATCAATTGCCGTTAAATTAAATAAAATTTAAATTATATACGTTACAATAAAAAAAATTCTTATTTATTTCTTCATTTTAATTCACTCTTTTTTCAGTGCCTTTTAACATGAAAGGAGAAAAGAGAGAGAGGCTCACACACATATATTACATAAATGAACAGCAGACATCGAGACCTCATCGTGTGTTCTAAATATATAACTTAAGAAATTACTAAACAAAGATCGTGATATAAATTTGGATGTGCAAATATAAAAATAAATAAACTGTGTGGTTTTTTTTCTGTTGTTGAGGTTGATGTTCTGCTAAATAAAAAGCAAAAGAAAATCGTTTTCATTTCGTCGTCGTTATGCACGAGCAAGTATGAAACATACAATAGAGAAGAGGAAAAAGTTTACTGAGAAGAAGATGAATTGAATTTTGTGCAATCTAATTAAAAAGTTTTGTTTTCTTCAGCAACCACTTAATTTCATACTGGAGTTCTGGGTTAAGTTTATTTTATTTTTAGATAGAGAGAGTGAATTGCATTTAATTAATCATCATTTGAGGAAATGTGTTTATTTTTGTGCATCACTCTCACGTGAAAATGAAAGAAAAAAAACTTTTTAGCGCATTTTTGGAAAAAAATACGCTATTGTATTCACTTTGGCTGTTCGGCTGTTCGGCTGTTCGGCTGGCTGTTCGGCTGTTCGGCTGGAACACTGAGATCTCGGAAACTACAAAAGCTAGAGCTTTCCGGTTTCTTTTAAATGAATTGTGATATCATGTAAGCGTGCACAATCTACTTTATATTGAGCCTAATTGTTGTTAAGAATGACAATTTATCAAAATTAATTTCAATTGAGAAATTTTCTGAACGTAAACAAATATGGAGGAGTGCGTCCAGTAAAAAAAATTTTTTGAAACACCGTTGACCGTTATTTTCATAAAGAGATTTTTATTCAAAAAAGCAGTAAAAGGTTCATTATCATAGTGAATCTTCTTTTTAGGTTTACAAAAATTTAAATATCTCATTAAATTGTAAAATTCTTCTTCAAGTGACTTTAATAAATTGGAAAAGGAATTTAAATTCTTCAATTCCATTTACATTTCATCAGATTTTAACATATATTGTGGTCTGATGAATTAGAAAAATTCTGCAGAGCTGATTTTAAGATAAATTTAATGAATTCAAAATTTTTTTAAAAGACCAAATTTTGAATAAAATTGTGATTTTGTTAATAGGCACTGATCTGTTGCACCAAAAATGCGCTTAAATCATGTATTGCAACGCATACTGATTCTTTAATATTTTTTTAATTTCACTTTCATTTAAATGCATAGAATAAAATTTAAATTGTCTGACACCCACAATAAGCAGCCACGCTGACTACTGACTTTAATTTCATATATTAAATTATCATAATTTACATTCATTTAGCACATACACTCGTCGTCGTGTTCACGGATGAAAAATTGAATAATAAAAGGAATTAATTGTTAACCATAAGCTCCGACTAATTGCCTTTTGTTTACATTCTCATTTTTCGTGCATTATTATAGGTATATGGTGAAAAGAAAGAAATATGAAATATTGACAACCGCAGTCAGCTGTATTGTTGTATAAATAACTATTTGCACTGTGGTAAGCGAAAATCGCTTTAGAGCGTTTCACTTAATTAATTTCAATCCACGAAAAAAGGAGAGAAAAAAAATTAACTGAGCATGTAGACATTTCATGTTTAACAAATATATTGTCGGCATTATCTTTTGTGTTTTATTTTAATTTCTTAGTGTTATAACTAAGGTTAGGAAACTCGATATTTAAATAATTATTTGATTTTACTTTAAATGTAGTCAGTACTATAATCTAGGTAAAATTTTATTAATTTGAGTGTCTTAACTTAGAATTTGTCTATAAACATTAATTATAAAGCAAGAAGAAGGCAATAAGTGAATGTGAATGAGAGATAGGCTATTAATTGACTTTTTGCATGATGTCTTGCGTCGCTCATCAACAATGTAGCTTTTAATGTTTACATATATTCATTGTCGACGGAATGGACTTTGACAAATCGCGACATTATGGTAATGGGCGCATGATAAGACTTTGAAGCAGGCAATAGACAATTATTTCACTCATTCGACAACTTGTTTACTTTAATTTTCATCACTTTTACTCAAGTAAGAGAGTTTGGTCGTTGTTAATTACTTGGTGATTTTTCTCCATAATTTTTTCGCATTAGCAGTAATTATAATGAGCATTTAATGGCATCGATTCTTCACAATATGTTACACACGTCAAATAATCCATCAATTCTCTCTTTCAATGGCCCAAAACACGAAACACATGCTTTTATATGAAATTTTCTACTCAATGCACATATTCACATATTGTTTGTGGCAATGACGTCAATTTTTGCCCCAAAGTAAAATATTTTTTTGTGTATGTAATATTCTGTATTCTAATGTGTGTCAACAATACCACATATATTCACAAAACTATGTATACATTGCTCTCTTCTATTTTGTTTGCTGATGGGCTTTACATGGATTACAGTCTGCACATATAATTTTTTCTTTCTCTCTCATACATATGTAATAGCATGAAAATTGAAAATAATTTTTCATGAACACAACAACAATGACAGTACATAGTGTTCAGTAGTAAGGGAGATGAGTTAAAATTAAAGTTCATATCAATGAGAAAGAGAGGGAAACTTGTCCTTCAAAATTACTGAAAGAATTGCTCTTGTTCTTATTACATTGAAGGGTTTCATATATGGAAGAAATAATAGAATATTTCATGAAATTACTTAATTTTTTGTTGCCATTATTAGTCATAAAAAGTAAATTTAAAATTGTTTAATTTAACAAATTTGTTTCAAAATGTTTTGTCTAAAAAAATTCTCTTTAGTTTCTTATAACAAATACAAATAGAAAATTTTACAGACTGTAACAGATGAGTAGAGAAAAGAGTGAGGGGTTCATTGACGTCATACAGCTGATTATTACACAACTCAACTGAATTACTTCCTATGTCCTTTTTTATACTTTGAGTAAGGCTCACTTTGAATGATATACTGTTATTATTCATTTTATATTTTGTGCTTACCTGCAAGGAGAAAGAAAAAGAAATGAAACATTAGTGAAAATTGCAAAAATTATTACAGATAAATAAATTTTTTCCCTGATTCCCAATCTAGTTAGCTCGATATTCACTCATTTTTTTGATAGATTTATTATATAGATTCAAAAAGTAAGAATGGCACGTAGGTTTGAGATCTATAAATTCGCATATAATATAGCATAACGGAGCAAAATAAATTTTAGTCTAAGGGTAAGGTAAAAAAAAAAAGAAACTATATCAGTTTATGTCACAAATAACTAAATTTACTTATGAAATAGTGTTATTGCATATCCAATAATTCATTCTTAACTTTAGCATTTAGAAAGATTAGACTATTTAGAAAATTTATGCGAAACAAGTTCAAATCGATTGAACATGGAAACAGCTGTTTGATTATGGTCGCTATTCTGATGTTATTAAATCTGTTTATAAGACATTGAACCATATGTTAAAAACTTTTCTTCTCTTTATTTTCAAGGTTAAGAATCTTTGATTATTCTTGTAAAATTTAGAAAATCTTTTATTGTTTAGAATTTTTGTAAATTTCAAGTAACGAGTAAAAAGATTATTCTTAAAAAAAGTTCTCGTGTCTTAACCTTGTCTTTTCTACTTATTATCGAATTTTTTTTTCTTCATTTTGTGCAGAAAAAAACTCAATTTATTACGATGATTTTTATTTATTTCTCTGCGAGACAGATTGCGCGGCGAAGAGTAGAAGAAATCTTTTTTCAACTCTTTAAATATAACTTCTCTGCACACGACTTCCTCATTTTCTTCTATCTTTTTTCTTCTTCTACCACCTCCACAATAATACATAATTCTATTTTATTTATACTCTTTCCTACTTCTTCCTAGATTCATTCGATGTGAAATTTTTTTTCCTTCTTTCTGCACATATGATTTCATTTCATCAAGTGGTGGTTTCAATAAAAAATCACGTCTTATGGCAGTGAGAAAATTGAGAAAACGAGCGCCGATATTTCATCGTGCAACAATGTATAGCAAGAACGAAGAAAAATTACTTTGGCGGTAAAAATGAAGTAAAATTTCTCTCTCAATGTTCATCATTCTTTTCGGGCATTTAAGAATTTTTTCTCCTTTTCTTTTACTCTTTAACAGACAATCAACACAACAAAAGAAAGAGAGAGGCCTTTGTATGTTACAAAAAGCAATTAAGTTAGCGGCAAAATGTAATTTCAATATGGTTATTTTGCTTCATTGCCTTTTAAGCGATTCTCAAAACGATTTTTTTTCTTGCAAATCTTAAAAATGAAGAGTTTTCTAAATGAACTTTTTTATAAAGTCAAAAACGAACTTCATTTTATAAAATTTTGAAAATATTTTTTAATAAAAGAAGAAAAATTTATTAAAGCTTAAGAATTGCCATTAAGCAACAATGTTTCACATTTAATCACATAAAAATACACATACATATACATTTTTTCAAAAACAAAACCAATGATGATGATGATGGTAGTAAAGGCAGAAAAAGACCTTAATAAATAAAAATTTGCAGTTGTGCATTATCAATTGTGTGTATATATAGCTTCAGGGAGAAGAAAAAAAGCAGTTAAAAGGCAAATAATGTAGTGTAACATAATTTACATAAAAATAAATAAAGCGAGTAGAATAAAAAAAGAGTGAGAGGAGTAAATGCCTTTAAATGAGAATGAATGTGATTTTTATGCAATCAGAATTTAACATTGATGATGATCATTGCCTCTGATAATCCAATTTTATATCACTCGCGACGCCCGTCCCAAATTGTTCATTTTTCTTTCACGCTATTGTTGCTCACATTAAGAATATATTCATTTAGATTGTGGAGGCATTTTTCAGTTGTTTATGAATAAATGTGCATGCAAATTCTAGTCAAAAAGCAAATATCGCTTTAAGGCAAATCTTCTATGATAATTTTCTATCGGCCACATAATTTCTACTCTCTCTTTTTCTTCTTCATACCGCGCTATTCGCATAAAATATGATGATAATGCTCTTTGCAAAGAGTTCTCTAGTTTAGCTGCTGCTGCTGCTGATGTTGCTGCTATAGATCTCTTTTCACATTCATGAATATGATTTATTGGAATATATATGGATAATTGAAGAGAGGCGAAGAAGAAAAGAAAATAAAGATTTTTACACTTTGCAGAACATAAAACCTGTAATGCTTTTTCTGCCTATTTAAAAAAGAAATTGCATACGGACATAAATTTCAGTAAGAAAAACGCTTCATACGCCATCATCATCATCTCAGCTTTGGTGGCGGTAATAACGAGAAAAAGGCAAGAATCTCATTTAAATTATTGTTCGTCATTTTCATGCAACAATGTAGTCGAGTGAATGAAAAAATTTTCATTTCATTTTTCTGTGTCATTTTATTTTTTGAACTCATCATCATCCTACACGTCAGTTCTTTTTATATAAAGAGAAGCTTTTTTATCAATTTGATGAAAGATTTAAATGGATTTAAAATTCAAGTCATGAATCTTTAAAAATTGTCATTGAAAACTTTCAAGGTAATTCTCTTTAATTCAAATTATGTTATACCAATGCTATTAGGCATAAATTATTGGTATTAAAATCTAAATTTGACAAATTCTTCTTTTGTTTATGTAGAAACTAAAGCTTAGGGCTTTTCAAAGAAATAATTTCTATTTAATATAAAACAAACTTTATAGTTGATAAATACATGTTTTTACGACGTTGATTGCAATTGAAAGATAAAATAAAGGCCGCTGATGATGAATAGAGTTGAAGTATGCTTTCATTTGATTGATAATAAACTTTTAACGGTTTTTTTAATTTTTCAAAAAGGCGATATAGATAGGAATCTCATAATGTGCATCATTTAAATCAATTCAAAAGACAGAAAGTGAGGGTTGGGCACTTTTTTCTTCTTCTATCTTCTTGCTATCTAGGCTAATGATAATTGAATAAAAATTTCATTATATGAAGTATTCTACAACCCTTTCATTAAAAGATTACACTCTCACAGTTCACTTAAATAAGTGTATGAATATTCAGTATTAAAATGAATTAATGATTATGGACGATGGTGTTCTCTGTGAATATATAAAATAAACTATTAAAAATTGCCTTCACTCTCTCAACACAACACATCGCCGTGTGTCTACGACGATATATCTCATTAGCAATTATTGCAGCTTCAATTTAATTTTATATACATATATGCATCAAGAGAGTCCATCAGATGCACCGCTCAATCGTTTGGAGATTGCAATTTTATAATAATTTAAAAATTATCGATTTAATCTTAAGAAATGATCCGTTAAAATTGCCTTCTCATCGATAACTTCATAATGAATGCTTTCATTACACTTTACTGAGGCTATTTATAAGCGATCTCACTCTCGCTTTATTCATTTGCTCTTTTAAAAGTGCAATTGCATTGTGTGTTCGATAATTAATACTTTTTTTCTGTTTCAAGTAGTAACAATGAATTTATTCAAAAAAATTAAAGCGTTAATTGCTTCAGCATTTTCATCTGTACATGTTTGTTATTTGAGAAAAGCACTTGTTGCCAATATATATATGATTGTGTACAAAAACCAGAAGATGAGAAAACACATATATGTCTTCTTTCGTGCAACAATGTTGTAAATTTGGCGAGCAAAAAAAAGCAGAACAAAGAATTCACGAAGCGAGTTTTATTTTTCTTCTTCTTTAACAACACTTTATATGATTTTTTTAATGAAAAAAAATTTATTCACAATAATTTGCCCATAAATGTGTAAACAGAAGAATTTCAGGTTTGCTAGCAAGAAAGAGATTGTCTTTTTACTACATGTCGTAGTCGTCGAGAGTGAATGAGTCGCTTGGGAGTGCGAGATATAAATATTTTAACAAACTTTATGAGCAATCTTCACGTCGTCCATTTATTTTTGTTTCTTTATTTTTATTGTCATGTGCAAGTGCTTTCTCACTCTACTTGATATCGGTCTCGAGTAGAGCTTGTTGCTGACCTTCAGAAATTCTTTATATATTTAAAATACTCTCTTGTGAGCAAACTTTTTTTGTGCAAATTTTTCTGTATTTTATGAGAAGAAGAAAACTAACAAAGAGCCGGTTTGTGTGCTCTCTCACATATTATGTGCCATAGAAATTAGCGTTTCTTTTGTTTTGTCAAACTAATTTGCGTGATTTATTAGGATTAACGAGCTGTTGGCGTAATAAAGCCAATTAAGTTTCAATATTAAAGATTTAAATTATGACCTATTTCGCAAAACGAGTTCAAATGACCACAATAGCGTAAAAATAATAATACACATGTGCTTTTAATGCAATTGTGCATCTCTTCTTATGGTAAGTCATAATATATATAAATTCTATGAGCAAATGTATGTATATAAAGAGAAATATTTATTTTCTTTTAAAAGCGTAACAATTTCATGTTTACTGAATAATAAAATTACATACAACAATGTATTTAATCATCTTAAAAGGGAGTCTCTCTCTTGAGCTGCAAAGTGTATCACACATAATATACTTTTGTTATTATTTTTATTACGTAGCGAAAGAGATATGAATCTTTAAAGGTAAATTGGTTTCTAAAGAAATAGTATAATCTCTTCTTAATGCATTTTATTGCAAATTACTCTAATTATGCTATTTATACTTAAAAATATTTTTAAATCCCTCTTAATTAATTATAATTTGAGGATTTTTACTTAATTTACTACTTTTGTTTAATTTTTTAAATAAATTCAAATTTTAAATTTGTCTGCCTAATATTTCTATTATTTCTTTACCTAAAAGTTAGTTTTATTATAAGTGAATGAATATCATTAAAAGAACTAACTGAAATAAAAAGCATAGAAAACTTTTAATAATAAAAACATAATTTATAGCATTTCTATCCGCACACACACTCACACACGTTATTGTTTTATTTTACAAACAGTCCTCATTCATTCACTATCACGTCGATGACCGATATATAAATTTTCATGCTGGCAAAGTAAAATTATTATTATGTCGCCCAATCGAGCAAAAAAGTTTATATCCATAAATGGATGATTTGTGAAGTGACTTTCAAGCCATTTCATTTCCATTATGGCAAGTTTTTTTTCTTCTGTCTCTTTCATACATATTTAAAGCAAGATTCCAGTTTGTCTCATATTATTGATACAAAAGCATTCCTTTCAATAAGCAAAAAGGGGAGAAGAGAAAATAAAAGAGTCACAGAGAGAGAAAAAGAACAATTTAAAATTGAAATTGATTTATAATGTTTCATACCTACATAATGTAGATAAATTACGATTCATTTCTCTTCAATAAAAAATATATAAAAATCATTGATGTATTAAAGAATAGAGAGTGAAAGAGGATAAAAAGTGACATAGTGAAAGATAATAAAATGAGATAAAAATAGATAGTGGCCAGCATGCGTGAATGTGTGAGAATCAAAACATCAAAATAAAATATTTGATAGGTTATTCATCTCCACAGTGTCTGCTAGTTCATGAAACATATGTTCATTTCTATCAATTTTACCTCGTTATTCGTTCACGAGCTTGCTGCTTTTATTTATAACATTTAGCTTTCAACTTGACATGTGCGATCGTCCATTGTGTTTCCTCTTCATCTAATTAAACACACGAGGCAGTTTTATATTGCTCTAATTTTTATTATATGCAAATTTCGCCTTCGTCTTTTTTATGTTTTATATTTTTTGATAATTATAATTTTTTCTCTCTCACTATTTGACATTTTGATTGATTTTTTTTAAATAATAAAATTTATGTTTATGATTGAAAGATCACTGTAGGGTATACGCCTTTATGCTGTAGCTTGTGCACCTACATAAATTCATTTAAATGCATTAATGAAATCAGAGACGAGTAGAAAACTATGTTAATTGAAATCAAATTTATTTCTTCATCTTATAGGCATATCATTGCGTTGTTAATCAAAAAAGTCAAACCACACATTTTGAAAACATTTGTCAATTTTCTCACCATCGATGTTTTATTTAATGAGAACAATTTCTTAGTTTTAAAGTTCATAAAACAGAATGCCTAATGAACAATAAAAATGTTTGTAAACAAAACCAAAACATGTCAAAGAAAGTTTTATAAATTGAAATCTATTTGAAAATTAATAAGATTTTCATACCTTTTCGAAAGAGACAATTTTTAATGAAGAAATGTAAGCCAATAATGGCAATTTCTATCATTATTATTATTACACTTAAAACCCACATTTTCCGGTCTCTCGTCTTTCTTTCTTTCATTCTTGGATCAATATGTTGCTATAGAAACTTTAAAGAAATATAAGAAATTGTCGACAACAGCCTAGTGGGATTTTTAAGCAGACTGCCTCGTTGTTGCAAAAATATATACCTATCTATCTATAAATCGATAAACATATCGCCAACGAGAAAGATGAAAAGAAGGAATGTCATAATAATTCATTCAATTAAAAAGCGTACGACATTTTTTTTGCTCTCTTTCTTTCTTTTCTTTGATGAATTAAATCAGACACATACATATAGAAATATTTTCTTTTGCTGTGAAAAACGATTAAAATAAATATAATGAAGCAAAAAAGCGAGAAAGAAAATGTCTCGAAGCGCACAAAAACTATAAACATAAAAAATAATAATCAACATTAAATATGCTTTAAGAATAAAGAATAAAAAAAGAGAGCAAAAAGGAGCAGAAAGCATCGTTGAATTGAACGATTATTATCGTTTACGGAATAACAATTTCCTATAAATTCTGATTGAGTGGGTGGTTTATCTTTCACACATATGGTTTGAAGAAGCAAAAAAGAAAGAAAAATATTAATGTAAATAGTGAACGATTGACGAAGTTTTTGTATTCAGAATACAAAAAGAAAAAAGGGAATTAGCAATGAATTTCCAATCATCTCAGTATAGTGATAATGTTTAATGTCAATTCATTGCCAAAAGCAGTCACATCTGTTCATTTAATCTCGGTTTTAGAGAAGAAGCATCCCTTAGGCCATACATATATAGCTAGACGCATAGCAACGTATGTTTTCTCTAAAAAGCGCGTGGAACTGATAAAGAGTGCACGTACACACATTTTTCACGACAAGTAGTATCATCAATTGAAGACATCGACATTGCTCTCTCGCGAAAAGAAGTAAAAGGCAGAAAGAAGTAAAAGAAAAGATAACAAAGTATATATTGCTCGGATGTCGCAATATTGTGCGACAAATAAATAAAAGAAACACACAAGTCGCATACATATGATACAATATTCATCCATAAAGTCATTTATTATTACTGTTATTATCTTTTTTCTTCTTTGAGTCTTCATATTGAAGAGAACTTTCTTTATGCATTCAGACAAATCGCATTGAATTATATAATTGATAATGAAAATGAAAAGGTATTTTTTAGAGCAAGAACACATGCAGAAAAAGAAAAAGAACTGCTCATTTCTTGATAAAAACATTTTTCCCTTTCTTTTTCTCTTTTCGCTACATTTGATATGTGAAATATTCGATGTCGATTGAGAACAAATTTTCGGTAATTTTTCAAAACGAAATTTCTCCTTCCTTGTACATTTTCTGTTTCTTTACTTTTTATATTTCTTTTTTTTTTTTGCTTCTGTCATGTTTCGATTATCAATATTGCTCACTTTCCTCCTCCGTTACGCTCATGTCGTCAATCTTGCTTGCATAATTTACAATTGAACGAAAGGAATTCGCTGTTGATGCTTGTTTTGTATATGTGTACAACTAGCACATTTGTGATAATGCTTGATCACTTAATCTTATTGTTGTTTCAAATATGAAAAGGAGAAGAATGAAAGTGAATTTTATTTTCATTCTAGACAATTTTTCGTTTCCATTTAAAATAATGAAACCTTAAAAATATAGAAATGTAAAGTAATTTTTCAAAAATAAAGATGCTCTAAAAAATTAAGTTTGACAGCTAAATTACAAGGAAAAATAAATTTCATTTCTTTTCTAAAAATTAATAAGCAAAAAAGGAAGAAATGAAAAATGTCGTTTATGTGACTGATTATAATGTAATGACATAATTTCCATTTCATTCTTGTTTAATAATTCTCATCAGTTTATTCGCCAATGCTTGACAATGATGCTGATGATGATGATTTGCTATGCCTTGCGCGCAAAGTAATGTGAAATGCTACAGGCAATAATAATATTACTGGCGTCCACAAAATAAATACTCACTCACACAAAGACTCGGTATTTTTACGTGACATTGTCCCTTTTTTCATTCTTCTTTTTTTTATTTTGTATTTATGCAAATTTAGTTCAAATAAATAATAAATAATGTGCCACGCCAGAATTTATTTTTTTCTCTTTCTTTCACTTGATCCTTGATGGAATAGAGGGTAACAAAGAAAAAATAGGAAGCGAGAAAGACAATGTCATCTGAACTCATCATTGCGTGCCAAAGTTGAAAATACGAGAAAGAAAATTTATGCATAATTTATTTCGTTTCTAACAAGAGAGAAAGTTTCTTTATTTTCATTATCATTTTGAGAAAACATTTGTAATGATGTAAAAATTGAGTGAGTAATGAGCGACTATTATAAATAAAGGAGGAAAAACTTTTCTCCCTGCATATTTTGTCGCCTATTTTACTTCACTCAATCATTTTTCTCTCTCTCTAGTAATCATAAAAAATGTCAATTTTTTGCAAGCAAAATTATCCCTAGAAAAACTCTTTGTATGTTTGATATAATATGATCAATGTTTTTTGTATACACACATGCTTTATATGTGAATACCTTTTTTACATAATTTATTACATAACTTTCGTATAAAGTGAAAATTGTAAACAAAGGAAAAGTGTTTTCAGCACGAATGTCCTTGTATTCATGAATCAGTCTATGTATAATATACATACAAAGTTGTAATTCTGTTCTTACTACAAATAGCAAACTATTCTGCGCATTTTGCCTCTATTTTCAATTTATATATGTATGTAGAAGTATAAGTAGAGAGGAAAAATGAAAAATGAAATTTTTATTCAGAACGAGGGCAATTAATCATACCAAAAAGAGAGAGAGAGAAAGAAAGTCGTGTGTATAGGCAGTCACCCATAGTTATGAAATATGAGGCACAAAAAGGAAACTTTTTTCATCATCATACATTAATACTGTTTAATGTGTCCTTATTCTCATTTCGAATAAATAAATATTTAAGAAATAATAGAAAATTAGAAAAATCTCAATAACTTTTTTCATTCGTTAAAATTTATTTGTTTATAAAAATCTTTCGCTAAAGTTTTTTCGTTAAAAAATTATTTTTTTAATCGAGTTGTTTCTTAAAACATGTAGAAGAAAAAAAAAAAAATATAATTTCACAATGGCAAGTTTTCTCTCTCATATAATCACAAAAACCATCTGATTTTCCATGCACACATAAAAGCACCCTTTTAAATCCTTTTTTTGCTCTCGTTTTCTCATATAATATCATTTTAAATGTGTTTTTATTGTATGAGTGAGTGTCGCTATTCACCTAAAAAAGTCTACATTCACTCATACATTTGCAATTGGCTAGCATTCACATATTCATGAATGTATATCCTTACGTATTATTATGAGAGCGCAAAAATGTACATTAAATATTGGAAAATACTCTCTGGCTGGCTGGCTAGCTTGACTGGCCTCGACATCAACTCTCACACAAGCAAAGGTAAGGAGAGTGAAAAATTGTGTATGTGAGGTTCGAGGGTGGCTGAGAAACAACTGTTTTGTCCGATTTTCTATAGTATACACATACATGCCGTAATAGGATTTTTCTCGTTGTACTATAAATTCATTTTTTACTACACATTGAGGTTCAACTTATGCGCTTGTGCAGTTTCGATTTTTTTTCTTTCTTTCTCTTTGTCTTTATGAGCTTGCTGTTTGCTCTCTATTCTTGCAGAAATTCCTATTGTTGTTGCTTCTGCTGATGATTTTCTTCATTTAGCCGCGGGCATAGCAACAATGACTCCACATTTTGACTAGAGCGCCACATTTTCTTCACTCTTTTTTATTGAAGAAAGGAATTTTATGCACACTCTATCTAAGTTAAATTTGTCTTCTGGCAATTCTAAATTTCTTCTATCGCTGAGTGGAATGAAAATGAAGACTTTTCCTTTTATCTATCATACAGAAAAGAAAAGAAGACATATGACGATGATTTTTTACAGTCTAAGTCAGACACACACGCATGTAGTGATTGCCGTTCAGTGAACTGTTATGTCATTTGCACGATAATCTGCAGTCGATATCAGCAGGAAAGAAAAATGTTGTCTTTATAAAAAGCCTTTTTATGCCAAAAAGTTATAGATAACATTCAATATAATTTCTATTTATTATTATTCTTTTCAAGAGATCAAGTAGGGAAAACTTTTTTTATTTTATCTTGTTACGATATTCTAGAAAAATGCAGAGTTGTGCAGAAAAAGAAAAAAATTGATAAAAATTTTGAGCTTTGCAAAATTTGTTAAAATTTAGAAAAAAAAAAGAAATTTTGATTTAACGGTGAAAAAGTTTTTTTTTATCAAATGGTTTTAGATTACTTTTCTTACATGTTTGCCCATATTCATCTTTATATAAATATAAATTGCCACATATAAGAAAATATTTCTCTTTCCTAACACCAAACTTTAACTTTTTTTACGCCTTCGCTTTCTATAAGAGAAGCAAGTAAGAAAGAAAAAAAGTTTATTTTATCCTTGGTGTAGGCTGACTGACTGGCTGTATAGTATAGCAGTATGAGGTATAATAAAGAAAGAAAAGTAAGTGTGAGGTGACGAAGAAAAAGTTTCGATTTTTGCAACCACACATTAACACACCCACTCAGCCACCGACAATAATACAAGAAAAGAAAAGAGCATGTAAAAAATGCCTTCTCATGCTTTCGCTGCTTCCTCTCACTCCCTTTATACACACAGATGTTTTAATATGGCGTCTGGAATTTTTTCTTTCTTCTTTTTTTTTGTGCTGCTACTGCTATAGAATAAAAAGTTGTTTCTAGCACGATGACGATGGTCACGTTGCGAGTCTGCAGGATTAAATTTCCTCATTTCACAAAGTTTTTCTTTTCTTCCGTTACTTTCTTTCTTTTTCTTCTTTCTATGACTGCATGGTGGAATGTTTTTTGCTTAAGTAAACTATCTCTCTTCTTTTTATGTAGCTATGTTAGTAATATAGCTTGAAGTAATTTAACGAAAGGAAAATTTCTTTCTATGTCAATTGTGTGTGCATAATAAAAATGAAAAGGATAGAGAAATAAGGGAAATTATAGGGCAGTAAGATGATTTCAGTAAGAATAAACATTCAAAGAGTAGCACAACAATTGAGTTAGTGTGATAGAAGTGTAAATGGAAAACCTTTTTCTCTTTATGTTTTCAATATATTGAAAAAAAAGAAGAAACTATAGAATTTTTATAGAATTGTAAAAGTTCTACAATATATTGAAAAATCTCTACAATATTGTAAAATTTTAAAAATTTTATATCAAAGATTTTAATTCATTGAAAATTAACAAAAAAGTTCTATTATTCCTTAAAGTCAATAAACATTCATTCATTTTGACTTTGTGCACGCCACACAATATATTGTGCTCAAGCAATAATTTTTGTTAGTCTTGTGCCTTTTTGACCTTTTTGGAAGGCGAAAAAAAAACTTTTTAGCATTGAACCACTGTCGGCCATTTACATATATGTATAATAAGTGCGATGCGATTGAACTCCACTGAGAATTTGCATTTTTCGAGGCAACTTAAAATAAACTTTCATTTTTTTTTTAGAATTTGTTACGTAATTTGACATTTCTTTTTTTTTCATTTTAATTTGCGTATGTTCGCATGTCAAAATATCACAAATTACATGAAAAGAAATTGCATACATTGCGCTAGCTTGTTTAACGTTTAAATCTCATTCATGTAAGTTACATCCTTGATACATTCACAATATTAATTGCGTTAAACCACGCTTATATGAGAGAAATATTTAAATGAATCCCAGTTAGTATTTGTATGTATGTTGTCCCTGTGTTGTCATGTCGCTTCATTCTCTCTGATCATTATTAATGAGCGATATGAGAAATTCAATGAAAAATATCTCCACTGGCATGTGTGTGAGTGTTCATTTCAGATTTCACATATTTCTATACGACACTAAGCCTTTTAGCCTGCCTATTTGCTGTGACATTACGATACGAATTTAATATGAGATTTAAGAAATAAATGAACATTTTATGTGATCGTTATAATTTGAATTCTCTATAGAAATCAAATAAAATAGATTTATCTTGTAATTTATGACTACCTTAGTAATATCAAAAAATATGTTAGTTCTATTATTTCTTATAATACAATATTTATATATCACATGTTGCGACATACTTTTATACCGGTACGTTCATTTTGATGTCAAGTGCTCTACACACATCATCACACACCACTAATCCTTTTTTAATCGACTTTTTTTTGCGCTCCCTTATGAAAGTTTTCACGCGATTTTTCTTCCTCACTCTCAAATGGAAATTACAAATTATAGAAGGAGGTAGAAATTTTTTTTTTTAAGAAATAAAAAGTTTTAGCACACGCTACTCATTATGGTATAAATTTTTTTTGTTTCCATTTCATTGGCTTGAGTTTAAAATTGAGCCGCGAAAGAATGACATGAAGAGCGAACAAGAGATAGAGACCGAAAAAAAAGTGTTACAAGGACACATTCGCTTTTGTTATTATTTTTTGTTTATTATTCCCTTCTTCTTTTTCATGTTTTCTCTTTCATATCAGTTGAGTAAGTTCTGAATGAAGAGTTTCAAATACTATTAATAATACAGCTGTATTTTATTTTTAATGTGAAAAATCTATTGAGATTAATTGCTTTTAAACACTTGCATATGAATACAACAACAATTTTACCTTGTATTTAAGCAACAAAGATCTTAAATAAATAAATAAAATTGAGAGCGTTTAACCATTGAGAATGTTAGTCGATTAATCAGTCACAGCTAGGGATAATAAAACAAGCAAGCATTAGAGAGAAAAAAATTACGTCGTAAAAAATTGAAATTCCTTGTATTGTCTATATATATTGACTAATTTATAGACATAATTAGGTGCTCTATGGTTGTATGAGTTTTAGTTTTTTTAAGAAATTTGTTAGTCTTCTTTCCCTTAATAATCGACCGATTATCCTTCACTTCACTCCATTTAGAATTGTACGCATCATTAATAAATAAATAATTGAATATTTAGTGGCGGTGGTTTTAGTTCCCACAATTGAAATTATCAATAAGACATCAAGTTAGACAAATATATTTTTTTGTGTCTGTCTATTGAAGTTTCAACAGCATTTGCATGAAAGCGGAAAAATACTTCACTATCTAACTTGCAAGAAAGAGAAGAAATCTTTTAAATGCGACGTAATCAAGGTCGATTTATGTACATAAAATTGCATTAAAAGTAATCTACCAGACACACGTTGAGAAGGAAAAAATTTGTATTTTTCCCATCTGCTTCATGCTAAATATTTATTTTTCATGTATGTATACATTACAACATCTTGTAGTGTATTTGTTTATGCTTTTGCCTTCATAGATTTCTATTTCTTTTTCATTATTTGTTAACAACATGCTTTTTTCTCTCTTTATGCCTCTACAATCATACAGATAGCAAGCAAGCAAGCAAGTAAGATGTGATGCGCAACCAATTCAAAGTAATTTGTAATAATACTCAATTCATTCGACCACATAACTATTGCGCCGTAATTTTTTACTTTAAGTCTCTTAGTTACATCATTCTCGTTTTTATCAATATAGAAATATGGAGAAAATTTCTTTTAACTTTATGCCTAAATGAATTTTTAAAAAAATGCCTAAATTTTTTATGCCTAAAAATGTAAACAAAAGATAAAATCTTGAAAAATTATGAAATTTAAAGCATTTTAAATTACTATCGATGACTAACAACATTAAGATAAGATAAATAAAAGTGAAAATAACTATTATATTACTCAGTAAAGTTTATTTTCATGTAAAATTTATGATCTAAATTATTTTTTTTGGTTGTACAACTATAAATTTCTCCAAAAAAAATCTTATGTTTTTCCTTGAATTTATTGTGCTCTCACCTTTTTGCACATCAATTTTGCTTACGCATAGAGAGAGATAGAGAAAAGAAGACAAGATGAAAAATCGGCTGATGGAGACAAACAAACAAACAAGCCGGAGTTTAATGTGTGGTTTACAAATACACAGACACATGAAAAGCAATTTTTTATCACACTAAGGCTCCTCGCCCGCTAGATAAATTGCCAGCCATTCCCCATCGCTGCTATGCAATGATGATGATCCAACATTTGTATTATAATAATATGTGTGTGGCTGAATGTAGCATAAAATAATCATAAAATAACATCAACAGCCCACATTTCAAACGAGTGAAAGAGAGAGAAAAAAAAGTTTATGTTGCTCACTCCATTCTCGCCTATAGTAGAATTGCCACTCACTCATTCTCGCAGGCAAGGAGCATCAACTCAAAAAGAAAAGTAAAGAAAAAAAATAACACAAACATCAACGACAGTCAAGCCGAGTCGTCTGTCGGGGACGCATTTTTTGACTGTGCTCTTTGTTGTAGAAATAATTTAACTCCCTTCTTTTTCCTTTTTTATCTCTCGACAATTTTCCACCTTTTCTTTTTTTTTGCTCTTACTCATTCTTCCATCATCCAAAAAAATTTTCCCTCCAAAGAGAGAGAAAGAAAAGAAATGTCGATATTTTGGCATAAAAAGAAAAGAAAACCCGGATAAGCATATGAAAATCATACAGCTGTGCGTATTTGATAGTATTGGTGTGTAGAAAATTTTTACTTTTTTAGCGTAAAATACTACGCAGTATTATTTTGATGATGGAAGAAAAAAGAAAAACATTTTTCCAGCGTGGGTTCGTCAATGATGATGATGGTGAGAGTGAGTAGGAAAACAGATGAAGAGAGGGTGCCAAAAGAAAGAGAGAAAGAGGAAAAAAACTTTTTTTCCTTTCATACCAAAAACTCGGTCGTCTCGTATGGATCGATAAACAGTCGTTGTCAGGGGCAACACATACAACATACCGAACATAAAAAAGCCGAATCGTTCGACTGAAAAGAAGAAAAATTTCCCTCGCTGAAGAACGTTTGCTGCCGGGGAGATAGAAAGAATGGAGCAAGGCATGGAACGAATAAATTTGTACAATAACAACAAACAACACCGCACGGAAAATATGCCATATAATAAAATTCTATCGTATATTTGGGTACGTCATATGACTTGCTACTGTTACTATCATTTCTTCTTTTTCTTGCTTTTTATTTTTATTTATAATCAAAGAGACATTAGTTGTTCACTGAACGAGTTGAGTAAACTCTTAAAGAAATCTTAGAAAGATTAGAGTCAAAATCTCACTGTAATCCAAGTTGAGAAAAATGTTCTATACCTTTAACAACATGTATATTATATGTAGGTTAAATAGGCATGGTATAGCATAGCATTAAATTATTCCCCAATCTCATACATTCATATATATACATATTCAAAGCTCTATTCCCCAATGTCAAGCGTACACAAATAACCATGCCATGTATAGCCTCCCATTCTCTTTGTTTCTCTTGAGTGTATAGACAACATATGATAGAAACATAAATTACATTGCTGTGTATAGCAAAAATTTAAAATCGAGCGAGGGGGTATAAAATATATTGCGCATCAGCATATTAAAAATGACACAACAAAAACAAAAAAAAAGAAGTTAGATAATTTTTTCCTTACATCATTTTTCGCGCGCTTTATTAAGAATAGGAGCACAGTAAAATGGCGGGAGACATTTTGTACATGACCTCAATTAAATAATGTTTATAAAATGTAATTCTTGTAATAAAAAGAAAAATTTCATTGAGAAAAACAAGGCGAAGACTCTTATGACTATAAGAAGAATTTTGAGTTGCATTTAAATATGAAAAATTCAGAAAATATTCTTTTTATTTTATCGAAATATCTTTGCCTTATATAAAAGCAAAAACACGCGACAAACGATCCCATCATTTTTTATAATAAATTTTCTTTTTCCCTTTTCTCGTGCATAAAGTGTTTTTCTTTTCACTCAGCTGTCGAGCTGAGTATTGTCACCCTTTACATTCTTAAAATAACCATTTTATGTGGCATGCGACACACATTAAGTGCGTAATAAATTCGAAGTTGAATTTACGAGCAAGCAAAAAGTGGCAGTTTGAAGATTTTTTTTTTCTTAAACAGGCAAATTGAGCAAGCAAAAGCAAAAGAAATTAATAATTTATGCTGATTTTGAAATGATTTGAGAATCAGGTGCTTGCAAATGACGAAATTGGTCAGATTAATAAATTATTAAGCTAAAGGCCATTAAGAAAACATCGTCCAGACATTTTGACGACATAGCAATGATTTCTTCTTCACTGTCCATCTTATAAATTTATTTATGAATCACTGAGCTTAAAGCTCGTGCCTATGATGAAGAAAAAAACTTTACATTTCACCGCAAAAGAAGAAAAGAAAGATCTTTTTCCCTTTTTCGTTTAGCATTTTCTTAAGAATGAGTTTTTTTCAAGTGTGTGTGGGTAGTTGTTTGTTCACTTTTTTCCCTCAACCTTCTCTATACTTCATACAAAAGTATGTTTGTATTCACCACATTGTAAGAAGCTTTTTTCAGAAGTATATAATATCCCGAAAAAGGCTAGACAGGAAATAAAATGGAATGGGTTGTTGTTGCTCTGTTTATGAATTTTCCTTTGAGAGAAAGAGAGTTTTTGTGTGTTAGGCCATTCTATAACTAAAAAGAAGAAAAAAGAATTTTTCTCAATGATTACAGAGTAGGATACATACAAATATTTGTACTGGAGCAGATGAGAAATTAAATTTGTTCATGCAGCATCAAATTGCAATTTCTACCATGTAATTTTTTATGTATCACCAACACGACACAGAGAGAAACAGAAGCATGAACATAAGCTTATTGAATTCTACTCTTTTTTGCTCTTTCCTTCTGTTTATATTCATTGTAGATACACAAAGGACTTTTGACAATGCAAACATGCGTTCATTTTTCGCTTCTGAAACTATGAACTTTGAATAGTTCCGGCATATAGATTGTAACTATGATATAGCATGAATATTTGATAACAAACAACCATTGACTTTTCACTATGATGATGATGACAAATTAATTTCTACTACTACTATCAAAATTTTGGCTTTAATACTACGAAATTATAAAACTCTTCTGATAATATAATCAGCCACATAGTTAATGCACTTAGACTTTGTGATTTAATAATTTTTAAAAATATTTCTTTTGTTTACATTTTCAAAAAGGAGCAACCATTTTTAAAAATGTGTAACAAAAATTTAAATAATCTTTTAGCAGTTATTTTGATAATAATAAGATTTATTTCTTTGTCTTGCACAAACTATCAATTAATACTCCTTCCAATCAAAAATTATATTTTGTAGTATATATATTTCATTTTCACTTGATTCATTCATTAATCTTATTAATATTCCATGTTGAACGTTCATCGTTCATCATTCAAGCAGCAAAAAGAGAGAGAAAAGAAGGAGGACGGAAGACGAAGATTGAAATGAAGGCAATAAAGGCGCAAGTGAGGGAGGAATTAATTCAATTAGAAAATTTTTTAATGGCACTTTTAGCTCTGCTTTATAGCTTTTTCATTGTTTCTTTGCTTTCTTGCCATTTGCTCACGTCAAAGAGCGAATTCTCGATGAAAATTGAAAGGATTAATTGAAAATGATAGAAAACTTTTTGCCGTTTGATATTTGACGCTCACAAAAATTCCTCCCGCTCTTTCACCTTTTTCATGATTTATCCCCTCACTGAAAATTTACTTCCGACGCTTAACGCTATAAAATCATTCTTATAGAAAATAAATAGAGAAACAACCTGTATCTCAAATCTCGTTCTTATGAGAGTAGCAACAGTAGCATAAATAAGAAGTCGGATGTCACAAGTGGGACTTATAAAAGGTATTTAATCCAATAAATATGAAGCTAACTTACTTTATGCCCTTCTTCTTATTACTGCTTTTTGCAAAAATATATCTATAATTCTTTTCCGGAGTCGTAAAAATGTAAAATTGCGCAATATAAAAATTGAATAATATATTTAAAGAGAAAGTGAAAACAATTAGGATTGCTAGGTGAAAATTTTATGTATTTAAATGTAGGTGTGAAATAATCTATTGCTAAAAATATTTTTTGATTGAAAAATTATTAATTTTTTCGGCTTCATAGCTCGCATATACATATATCAACAAATGGTTAATGAAATTAAAATGTATCAAGCTCTACACTCTACAGCTTAATGGAGGGCGGGTTGGTATATTAAATGTTACGATAATGACATTTTCCCTTTTTTACTCGCTATTGCGTAGTGTGCGGTAGTGGTTGAAATTAATTATCTGAGAAATTAGCATTCCTGTTCATTCGTTTATTCAGCAATGTTTATGTATCCTGACTAATTTTAATAATTTTCCATTTCGAGAAGGATGAATGTGCAGCATCTGATTACTCACTCTAATTGTTATGTCCTCGAGACTCTCTCATGAAAAAAGAGTGTGCGTGAGGTATAGTATGGTAACATTGATTCCTGACAGGCACAGGAACGTGCCATAATTATAATTTATATCCATCCTAAGTGCTGTTAATTATCAGTAGTAGTAGAAAGGATAAGCAGCACTTGGAACACTGTCATTGCAAATCGAGCGTGAGGAATGTAATTATGTCGCTATCAAAAGTCATCCCTTGACAATTAACTAAAATGATTTTATTAAAAACTTTTAACTCGCTCGTTTCTTTTCATAATTCATTTAATTATACTATTCACCACAAAAGAGTTTTGAGTTATAAGAAATAATAGGAAACTATTTAATTTTATGCATTTAGTCATAAAAAGTAAATTAGAGTGATAAAAACTTAAAATTTAAAAAATTTTCTTAAATTTAAATTTTGAAAGTTTTTATGAAAAACATAGAAAATATTTGGATAAAAAGTGTTTAAATTTAAACGGTTAAAATCAAAACATTCTTTTATTTCTTATTCGCACTTATTTAAGGCGCAACTTTGTCTAGTGTATGATTTAAATATGTTAATTATATTTTTTCAATTCATTCACCGCATGAAGTCTCATTCTCTTTTCATTGCTATCTTTTGTAGTCGTCGCATAGAAAACAATTAATGAAAAAGTGGCTGTCGCGGAGACATGGAGTGTAAATGATAATTGCTAGTTTTGAATCATTTATAATAAAAGAAAAGCTCACTCAGCATCATGCTGTAATATACATGTGCGACCACATTTTGCATTGTGTCTATTCTTTTCTTTCACAAAATAGATAATTGATGGCCATTGAAAGTTTGAATCACTTTGTGAATACTTAGTTAACAGCAGGAATAAATGTCTATCTAATGTGCACACATAATTTTTTAAATTTTAAACGTGTAGGCGTTACTTTTTTATTATTTCGGTGTGATATTCTCTCGATAATTACTAATTCAATTTTTGTATTTGTATGAATATATTTCATGCTATGTTGGTTTAAATGAATGAAGAAAAGAGTCAATTTATGTTAATTAAGGCCTGTTTTTCTTCTTCATCATCATCTTACTTGTTTATTAACTGCATGGTCATTACAAGCTGATGGTGAATGCATTAAAAGTCATTATCAACATCTCAACTTTTTTATATCGCCATATAACTCATTAATTTACTTTTTTATGCTGCATCATATTGCATTTTTCACTATCTCATGTCCACCCACATGTTTGTGTTCTTTATTAAGAATAATTTTTTTTGCTCTCTTTCTTAAACATATGTGCTGTCAAATATATATTTATAATGAAAGGAGACAATTCACGGTCAAGAGAATATGGCTGGCAAGAAAAGATAAAATGTCACTATTACCATACAACAAATGAGGTTACATCGAAATTGCACTTTTCAAAAATATCATAAAAATCCATAAATCGTTCTCAATTTGTTAAACAAACGATAGATGTAAAGAGCAACACACATTATATTTGTTTTGCATGTTTTTAAAAAAAGCTTTATTCGTTTTACAGTATAATTTGTCTGGCTGGACAGAAAATAAGAGAATTAAAATGATATTAAAAAGAAAGTTAGATTCCAAAATTTTTTGAGGTTTTAATAAAAAAATTTTTTAAAATTTTTGGTATCTTGGTCATATTTATTATAACCAGTAATTATAAAACTTTAAATGAATCTGTCAAATTTTATTAAATTTTAAATGTTTGTAAATGCGCTTAAATGCATTGATTAAAATTTCCTTTAATCTTTTTTAATATTATTATTGCGATCTCAATGTTGTGTATTTTTTTTTCGTCTCGACTATATGCATCCATCGTCTATCGTCTGATCCATTAAAGCCGGTCGCACATAAATATAAGTGTATATATGGCACACTCAAAGGTTTTTTTTTCATAAGTATAGACATTGAAATCCGACTGCTAATGTTAATGCTTTTCATTTTCAATTCATTTCTCAATGATTACGATATTTCATGTTTGTCTAGATGCAATTTTTTTTCTGCCTCGCCGCTGCTATTATTACAATTTATGTCTTGCAAATCTTGCCTTATGCGAAAGAGTGTTTACACTACTGCTCGTTTTAAATGCGACAATTCTTTATTTCTTGTAGTATATGTTTGAGTTTCTTCTTTGAAAAGACTTCCACCATAACAATTCGTTAGCTTTCGTGTGTGCATTATGAGGCAATTGCATTTAATGTGAAACCTTTTTCTTCTTCATTCAATTTCATTATAACTCTCGCTCTGACTTTTTGTGCTTAAAAAAATATAATAATTTTTTATAACGAGTATTCCATTACCATACATTACAATTCTTTCACTTTCTTGCTGCTGTTGTTAGTCTGACTTATGGAATGAAATAAATATTATTGTGTGCAAAACTAAGAATGAATGAATGCAATTTTCATTTTGGTGAGATTGATGCCACATTTCACAAGAAATAATTGAAAATGTCAAAAATGTTCTAATTGGATTTTTTATTTAATTTTAATTAAATAATAAAATGTTTCGTTAAAAAACTTAACGAAGAATTCATTTCTTAATTTCTGCATAAATATTTTTTACGACAGCAATTAAATTTTCTTATTCTCTTTTTTATCTTCATTATCAATTAATTGAAAGAAGAATTTTTATAACATCATCATTATATCAAGCAAGATTATAAGTCGAAGCTAGACTGACCGGCTGTGTGGTTTTTTATAATGAAATGCAGCAGCTTGCTTGCTTGTCATCATCATAAATGGTTAAAGATTGAACTTGAAATCATTGCATGTGAAAAGACACAGAGAGAGAGAGAAAAAATAAATTGAAAAGAATGTGAATGTAGATTACAAGGCAAAAAGGCTGTTGCTCATCTCATCAGCAACAGAAGTATTTTCTTTATACTTTTTTTTGTGTAAGGCGCACTTAACGAGTATACTAAAAGAGAGTTAAGGCGCGTACATTAAATGTAGCTGTAGCTCAAACCCTGGTAGTGTCAATCGAACCGTTAGAGAACTTCGAAAGAACTTCGAATAAACTTCGAAAGAACTTCGAAAGTTTTGGGAATAGCAACTACGCATTTATTATTTTTAATTTTTAAAAATTCGTTATAAAAACAGTTTTTTAGGATCAAAAATGGCATATTATTATTGCTCTGAGCCTGAGTGCAAAACTCAAAACATCAGAGTGAAACTATTGATTTGAATTTTGTTGATATTTTGAAAGCCTACAATGAAGAAAAAGATCAAACAAAAAATGTTGAAATTGATAACGTATATGATGATTATTATTTTATAACTATATCAGATGAAGTATCATGGAATGATATTATGCATAACGATATTGAAAAGAATAGTTATATTTGCTGGATAAATGAAATTTTACCGTGCTTCTTGAAAATGATTTCATGTACACAATGTATATCAATTTTTGTCTCACCAAATGAATCATCATCAATAGAAAGTAAATTATTGAATTTACAAAATAAACTTAATCAAACTATGGACTTGCATATTCCATCCAAGAAATTGATTGATTTTTGTAAATCATTAGAGTTTTTATATCTGAATATTCTAAATATTCAGAGTGATGATTTGATATTATGAAAAGAATTTATACAGAAAATATCCAAGACTTGAAAATGGATGAGGAACATTGTCCAATAACTTCAATTCAATTTGCAGAATACTATTTGAAATGTAGATTGAAGCATGGATTTGATAGTCGTCTGACTCATAAAAGAACAAAACACGCAAGCAAATCATTGATCTAAAATTATTAAAAAAAATCACAAAGAAATTTGAACTATGTAAAGATAAACTAGTAAATACTTATCTGATATGCTTTACATATGCAATTTATAATTTTAAGAAGATATCACTAAACAATATTTCTTTTATTTTAACTTCACATTAAAATCAAATCAAACTTATTTTTTAGTTGTTTATTTTTTTTGTTTGTTCGAATTTCGAAAAGGGAATAAAAACTATGACGAAATTTTTTTAAATTATAACGGTCAATATAATCGATTGACACTACCAGGTCTATAACATCATCATGTACATACAACAAGTACAGAAATTGCAAAGAGCACTCTCATGTCGGACAGAGAAATAAATATATAAATAAAAAACAGCCAGAACTTAAATGAAGTGAGGCATGTATTTTACATCACACGCCGAGCATCGAGTGAGTGAGAGAAACATTCTTTGATCCGGCAATTAATGCATTTTTTTCATTCTTGTTTTCTTTCTGTGTTTTTATGATTGTTCTTATGCACATATAAAATAAAACTGCAAGTCTATTTGCATAAAATAAATGTAACCTCGACTGTGCTCGACTGTGTAATGCTAGACGAAGAGCGAGACTTGTATTGAAGGCATTATATTGGTTTCAGTGCATTGTATGTGCCATTGGAATGTGCAATGTGTGCAAGCCGCAAACAAATAGTAATATGCAGCTCATGTCTTGAAGAATTCATCAACATAAAGGCAAATGTTGAGTGGCTTTTGTGTATTATTTCAACTCTCTTTCTACTTTCGTATATACATAAAGAATTCTAATGTCATCAGACTAAAAAAATGTTGAACTTTCTGCACGAGGTGCATGTGTATACGATGAACTAACTCTTCTTCTTTTTATGTGACATAGATTAGTCGACTTCATTTGCAATTTTTCTTTCTTTATACTTGAATTTTTATTAAAAAGAGAACAAGAAGTAATAGAAAAATTTTATAAAACTACAAATTTCTTTGTGTTGCATTTTAAAAATATTCTATGAAAAACATCGAAAACATAGAATTTAAAATTTCTATATAATTTCTTCATTTTAGTGAGTGCCTTTTAAATAGCATTTTAGTACAATTAATTTTCGTTTTCTTAGAGAATGAAAAAAGAGTATGTGTGCGATAATGGTGGGAGAATAAGTGAGACTCTATGAAATGTCGAAGCAGAAGCAGCAATTGATCTCTCAAGGAAAGTCAACTTATCAATGCAATCATCTTTTTTCTTCTCTTCAATCATCATCATCGCTTAATGCATAAAAGCAAGCTGTTGTTGTTACTGCCAACAATAAAATGGCAAAGAGTGAAGAATTCACTCACTTTACTTTTATGCGATTTATGCTTGGGCTTGTACTTATGGAATTGTTGTGTGAACGAGAAAGACAGAAAGAGAGAGAAAAAAAAATTGAACTTCATTACAAATAATAAATGGTGATGACTTTTCTGTTGCCTTTTCTTTATTTACTCAACAACCATTTTTCTTCATCGTCAACTGTGAATTGTGCGCTTATACGTGTGTCTTGTTTGCCTTCTCCTCCCTTTTCTCCTCTCTTTACATGAATTATATTGTAATACTTGCACTACAACTTATCATTCAATTAATTCTCCTTGAATTCCATAACAACAGCAGTCGCACTCAACAACAACAGCAAAAGAAAAAAAAAACATACAGCATCAAAGCGTTATATGAAGAAAAATATTTCACTCTCGCATAAAATAGCTGATAATCAATGAGGCAATGAGCATAACATACATGCAATTGTGTGATGCGACACAAATAATAAATTGGTGCAATTCTAGTGACTGAATGTGTGAGACAATAATGAATTAATTTAAATTAAAGTCGTCTCAAGGCGAGAATCAACAACTTTCTGTTTTTATTTGCAGCTATTTTACATAAATAAATAACACGAAAAACATTGTTTTATTATTAAAATAAAAGATTCAAATCAATAAATATATTTTCATATTATTCACTTCATTCATTTGCTTTTCGAGATTGTCAATATACATTTATATTAAATCTAAATAACTAAAATTAATCAAATTGAAATTTGTAAACAATAATTTTTTGATCTTGATTTTAAAATTATTTTTAAAAATTTTTCATTTTTTGAATCTTAAGTAGGATTTAAATAATTCCACAAAATTAAACACGTGAATTTCAAATTAGGCTAAAAATATAGAAATTGAAATTTAAAAACCACCCTCAAGCTAAACTTTTCTTGTGTTTACATTCATTGTCAGGTAAATAACAATCAAGTTCTCCTCCTTCTTTCTTTTTTTTACTCTCTACTGAAAATAAATTAATATTCATATACACAACAATTTTTTAAGTAGGCAGAAAGAGAGGCAAGCTTTCTATCCATCACATCTTTTTTGATCTTTCTTTTTTGAAAAAAGGAGAGAGAAAAATATGCATTTTTTGCCATAAGCCAATCATCTTGAGTTGAAGCACAAAAGAACCACAAAAAACGTGTGCTTATCTCAAAGCTGTATAAGAAAGAAAAGAGTTACTTGTTTATATCTGTTGCTGATTTTTTCAGTCCGATATGCAAATTTTCAGTGTGTAAAAATTCACGGTTGATTTCGGTCAATTAATAATAATAACAAGAGAGAGCGAAAAAATTAGTCATTATCCAAGCGAAAAGGGACAAAAAGGCTCGATACAAAAATCTCATCTAATAAAATATGCAAATTGAATATAATAAAAATTAATTAGAATTATAATGAAATGTCACAAAGTACAGAGAGTAAGTCTTAATTGCTTCTGACATTTTGTTTTTTTACTTTCTAGCAGCATCTTCCTTTCAATTATATGTTGTTTTGATTGAAATCATTGAGCGGAAAAAGAAATGAATTTAGGGAGAAGTCAAATGAATGTTTATGAAAATTCAAATCTCGTCAATGTCCAATCATGACATAAACAGCAACAAAGCTCTATGTAATGAAATAGAGAGAAGGGAGAGTAAATAATTGGCATTTTTAAACTGTGTGAGTGAGTTTAGGTCAAGAATGCTGTAATGTTATGTTATTTTTAGTATGATAATGTACATTAATTTGTGTGCTGTCTGCCGATATGCTATTCATGCCCTTTGCGCGCTTGTCTTTGTTATTTTTCTCTCTCGCTCGCTCTTTTTCTGTGTCTTGCTGTTTTTTCCCATTAAAATTTGCACATTGAAAATGAATTTGAAAATAGAGAGAGAAAAAAAACTGTTCAATGTGAACATATCAAAAAAGAGAAGACCATGTGATTGCATACGAGGCCAAATAATAATAATCATCATCATCATCAAAAACAATTTAATCACAATTTTTCATTGTGTTGCTGTTAAGTGATTTTTTTCGCGAGATTAAAATTATTTTTGTTAGAGAGATGCATATTATATTGAAGGATAAATATGCCGCGACTCACAACCTAAATGACTCTTAATAATCTAAACAATGCAGAATGATTGATTGATGCTGACAAAATAAATGTGAAAAATAATTCTGTTTTTGAATTAAGAAGAATTTAAGATCTTAATGGCGCCAATTTAAATATTGCAATTGATGATGAAATAATACATCATTTCTATCATTCAAGTTTGTTATTAAGTTATCACAAATTCAATTTAATTTGACAAATAAATTTGCTATATTTAAAATCGAAAAACATAGAAATCTATAAAAAAAAATTTAAATTTTAACCGTTAAAAAATTCTTAAAAGTTCTCATTATTTCTGATAGTTAATGATGTATGAGCCTATATGTAAGAGAACGAGCACTTTTAAAGGTCAAAACTGCTGCAGATTTTTTTCTCTCTTTCATGCGAATAAAACAAAATCAAAGTTGAACCTTGTGTATCTAAAAATAAAGCTTCTTTTCATGCAGTTTTTTTTTGGGTTGTTGCTCGACCGCCATGCTATGGAAATGAAAGTTGTTTCTCTCTCTCATTTACCCGAAAAAAAATAAATACACATTCCATCAAATTAGCAAAAGCTTTGGCTGCTGCACGCCTGGTTTTGAAGTTATTTATTTATTTTGATTTTTTCTTCTCTCGTTTTTTTGCTCGCACTAGAGAAACCGTGAAATAAAATAAACTTTTAAAAGCCTTCAACACAACCAAAAAAAATTATAGCGGTGAATATCAAGAGATTGATGGATTAGCCACAAAAAAACCTTAATAATGCTGCGCAAATATTTTTTCTGACCGCCTTATAAAACTTTTTTCTCTCCCAATGATCAACAGACAAACAAAAAACTTGATTTGCAATTCTTTTTAATAGTTTTAAGACGTAGAGTTTCTAGTGAAATCCTTCATATTTGTTACTTATGACAAAGAAGAATGAATGAATGAAATTGTACAGCTAGAAATGATGACTATTAATAAAAATAACTCAGGGTGGTTCAATGAAATTTTTAGAATATTAACTTTTAAATATTATGAATTTTCCATTGAATGATTCATCTTATAAGTAAATTATGAAATAAAAGTAAAAATTTTTCCACTCGTAATTATTAGGAAAATGTCGATTTATTCTGTGAATTTTCAAATTCAAATTTCTTTTGCAAAAATAAACAAAAATTTTGTTTCATTAAACAACTCTGGAATGTTAAACAAAATATGTATGGCTAAATCTATGATTTGAGGGATTTGCACAACAAACCATCATTAATATTAGACATTTATCGTAATTATTATCAACAAAGAAAGAAAAAAATATCAAACAGGCATTCCGATGAGCATGAGAAAGCTTATACCGAAATAAAATCAAAGAAAGAGAAGAAAAGATTAAATTCGCTTCTGACCTACTTCGAGCTGAAAATGGCAAGTCAATTTTTTATGCGTTTCTTCTTATGCTCACTGTGCATGTTTTGTATGTTGTCAGATTTTTAGTGTGCGAGCGGTCGTTGGCATACACAGTAAGAGAGAGAAACAGTCGAAAATCGTTTTTTTTTGGATCGTGTAGTCAAGTTTTTGCTGCTAAAGTAATTTTTCCTCTGTATGTCCATTAATATCTGTGTCAAATATGCTAAATGATCATAAGAAGTCAACAGCTTTTGCGAGTGAGGCGAACAAACCTTCTTTTTACTTTTTTATATTTTTTTTTGCTCGTTCTATATAAATTTCGATGAATCATTTACCGCCCGCAAGCATGATGCCCATCACGAAATGTCCAATTATAATTAAAAATAGCATTTCCTATTACTTGAGATTGAGCTAGAGAGAAAGAGAAAATTGAAGAGGGAAATTTTATCGAGGGGGTAATGAAGAAATTTATTTTAATTTGTACCAAGGGTGGCTTTGTAGAGCTTTCATTCGACATTGCGTTTAATTCACAACTCCCACGAGTAATCTCATGAAATAAATATGGATTTTAAGCATCAATGCAATGAATTGAAAGAAGGAAAAACTGTAGAAATTTATTTGAAGTATATTTAAGTCATCAATGATTAATGACTTTCTTCTAGTGCTCTTTAGAAAGAGTTTTTGTAAATTTCATTTAAATATAACTATGATATTTTATAAAACCACTCATAAGAGCAAAAAAGTATCAAATTGATTTCATTTCTGAGAAAAGATGAAAGTCTTAAGTAAGTAAGGATCTTATGAATCAAAATGAAAATCGGAATGAAACACGAGATCGAATGAAATGTTGTTGTTTGTAACAAAATTTACTCATGAAAGAAGATAATAAGAATTTCTTGGTAAAATTTTATAAAGCTTCTTATATTATACCCCTTCATTCATCAGCTTTATCGTTTTGCTCTGCTGTTGTTTTTTAGCTCATTTTTTATTAAATAAATTAAATCATTCTGTGAAATATTACACTTTGTTTGTCTATCCCTCTTGTAGTAAAATAAGAAAAAAAAATTAGGAAATTTTTAAGAAATTCTTCTAGTTTCATAATGTAAACAAAACAAAATTTTTTTCTTGATTTTCTTTATAAATGCGCTTTAATTATTCAAAATTTACTCTTTAACATAAATTCTTCCAGAAAACAAATTTCTTAATATACCAAAAATTTCCTCTTCCTACTTATTATTTCATGCATACAATTATCAGAAATTAAAATATGCATAATAATAATGATGATGAAAATTATAAAAGAGTCGCATTTAAAAGCATTCATTAATTTGATACTCCTTGTATATATTACAAATACTTCTACACACGTTGAGATTCTCAAATTGTGGTTTCATTTTATAAGCACTTTAAGACATCAAAGAGTTATATTTTTTTGCAAAGATTATGAAAAAGCAACAGCAACTCATGTGTTTCTTGCTTATTAACATTGAAACCAAACGACAACATATTAAGAATGAGAAGTTCAAAAAGTTCATTGGGTTTTACAGCATTCATCACATATAAGAAACATACGAGAAGAAGTGGCGGTTTTTGCTCTCATTTTTCCATGTCATATTATACACATATATGAATAGAATTGACAACTTGCTGCTTCTACGCTACACCAAGAATGATAGTATGTAGTAGAAAAAAAGAATCACTTTGATGTTACTTCATGCTGTGTTTGCATAAACACTCGAAAAATGCCGACACGACTTGCACGATATCAAAATTCAAACAGGTTGAATGGAGAAAAAGAAACTTCTCACTGTCAATTCAAAATTGGATCACATTTTACACAAATAACAGCGAATTTTTTTCTTTCCATTTTTGATTGCTTCTTTTTCTTTTTTTTGATTGCGATAAATTTTATTTGAACAATTTTCATATGTCGGCACAAATTTACGATAAGCGACAAATGAAGTATTGGTGTACAATTTCAATCATAAATAATTATAAAATTTTGTATCATCGATTAACAACTGATTATGTACAATTACGAAAGGTTGGGAAAAAATAAATACGAAAAATGCGCCAAACAAGCGAAAGAGAGATAAAAAATTAAAAATAAAATTAATAAAACGGAAATTGTTGTTGAATGTTGTGTTTGTGGTATGTTGATAGTTTTTATGAAGCATTCTTTGTTGTTGGCTGATTGTATTGCGTATCCTGTGATTTCTTTTTTTGTTTATTTGCAACTTTTTGAAATTATGAAATTAATTTTTAAGATACTAGGATGTTACTTGAAAATGAACTTTTTTTGACGCTTCATTCAAACATAAATTTCTCGGCATGTACTAAACAATTGACAAACTGTGAAAAGTATGTTATTTAGCTGCATTGTGATCAGTTTTTAGGATACATTTGACCTCTTTTTGTGTAATTTAATATTTTATTTTGACTCAAAAATTTTGTTCAAAAAACACTTTTTTCAACTCAAAAGTTTATGAATTTTTTTTCGAAAATTTTCCATTGACGAAAATTTGATAGTGCACTGTAAATTAAGTTCTTTTCATGCACTTTCAGGAACAGCAAGCAGAATTAAATTATCTTTTGTAGATAAAAAGTTATAAGCAAGCAAATATGTCGACTTAAAAGTACGCACCTTTTCTAAAATGCTCATATCTCGAAAAATACTCAACTGATCGAAAAGATTTATACACCATTCGATCCGTCATCAAAAAGTTTACAAAATACAATAAAGTTATATAATTTAAATTATTATCAATTTTCATACAAAGTTTCAAAAATCTTTTGTTTACAAAAAAATTTGTAAACAAACGACATTTTGTCAATTTTGTTTCGCTCAAATCTTTTTAATATCAAAGTTTTAAGCTAAATTTACTACTTTATTCGTTAGAATTTAACTTTTTGCAGTTAACTGGGAAGATATAAGACCTCTGGTCTTTGATATAAAAAGATTTGAGCGAAACAAAATTGACAAAATGTCGTTTGTTTACAAATTTGTTGTTGTAAACAAAAGATTTTGAAACTTTGTATGAAAATTGATAATAATTTGAAATATATATAACTTTATTGTATTTGTAAACTTTTTGATGACGGATCGAATGGTGTATAATCTTTTCGATCAGTTGAGTATTTTCCGAGATATGAGCATTTTAGAAAAGGTCCGTACTTTTAAGTCGACATATTTGCTTGCTTATAACTTTTTATCTACAAAAGATAATTTAATTCTGCTTGCTGTTCCTGAAAGTGCATCAAAAGAACTTAATTTACAGTGCACTATCAAATTTTCGTCAATGGAAAATTTTCGAGAAAAAAATTCATAAACTTTTGAGTTGAAAAAAGTGTTTTTTGAACAAAATTTATGAGTCAAAATTAAAATATTAAATTAACACAAAAAGAGGTCAAATGTATCCTAAAAACTGATCACAATGCAGCTAAATAACATACTTTTCACAGTTTGTCAATTGGTTTAGTACATGCCGAGAAATTTATGTTTGAATGAAGCGTCAAAAAAAGTTTCATTTTCAAGGAAACATCCTAGTATTTTTAACTAATATTGATAAATTTGAAGATAAAAAGATTTAAATTTTAATTTTGTTTTGTTTATATCGCTAAAGATAAGAAAATTATTTCTAATATTAGAAAATTGCTTCACGAGACTAAAACAACAAACAAAGAGGTAAATTTTCTTCTTTCTTTGATTATTTAACGACACAAAGTCAAAGCGCGAATCTAGTTATTACGGTATGGTCAAAATACATACTCGAGCCTCTGACATTGCGTATATCCGCATCAAACACATGTATTAAATGAAAATGTCAGGGAGGAAGCAAAGAAGTGCAATGGCAAAAAAGTCAAGAGCCAATTGAAGTTAGTGTGCTTAGCAATCAATGCAAGTGAATATAAGCGGCAAAAAGAGTGATTTGTTTTTGTTACGTGCGGTCATTCATAAATGATATCATTGAAAGAGTCAATGGAAATTTATTGCGCGATAAAAAAGCAGAAAAGTTTTGAATTCGTCACGTTTTTGCTGTTATGAATTTTTAGCGCCTGATATAATTCTTTTATTACATTATTTTTCTGAACAGCAGCAGCAGCAGCAACTTAAAAGGCAAAAATAGAAATTTTACGATCAACTTGCATCTTTCTCCTTGACTCATTTGTGTTTTCATATATAGTTTTTTTTCATAATTTTCTGCCTCATATTTATTTGATGAGGTAACACGATTTTTCTGAGAATTTCATTCAGTAATAAAAATAAAAGTTTTTTTTATATATGTATATCGTCATCATATGGAAGATGCAAATGAGCTTAAATGTTTAGCTTTATAAAACTCATTCACACGTAAAAAAACCATAATGAATCATTCTGCACTTTTTATTTGAAAACATGTTCAATATAAATTAAATATAAAACACTTGAAAGTACTTAAGCGCATTAGACATATAAAATATTTTTTTATTATTCAACTCGCTCTTTAAAAGTTTTGTTTACATAACAAATTTTTATTCTTAGGTAGTCAAAATGAAAAACATTTCTTTCTAAAAAAGTCGCTATAAAGTAATACCAGGAATTTATAAACAAACACTTGAAGAATTGCATTCCATAGAAATCGTATTTGGTTTGTATAAGTATGTGAAAAACAGCAAATCGCTACTGTCGTTAAAATTGACAATAAACAACAAATCAGTCACAGTAAGAGAAAGAAACACACAGTCTACCGCCGCTTTAGGTATTTCTTAGCAAATGAAAATGACTGATGAAGTCGTAAAATAAACGTAATGACTGCATTTAGCTAAAAATAAAAAAATTAAAAGACTTGGAATAAATTTTTTCGCGCGCGCGGCTTTTTTTACCGTTGTATGAGTTTTAGAAGTGATTTTCATTCAAATAAAAGGTCGCATAGAGCTTCATGCTACTCATGTGGCTGGGGAATTTGCTCACTTGGGGAAGATTGAAGATAATCATTCATAAATTCTTTTCTTTACGATCACTAGAGATCATCTTGCGCGCACAAGCTGCCTCTTTGATCTTTCGACTTAATCTACGTCGCATCTACGTATATACACAGCTAAGTTAAGTTCTTCTCTCAATTTCATTCATTTGAAATTCAATAAGTAGAACAGTTGTTAAATGTGTTACATTTTTTACGATAATTTAATTACTTGTAGTCGAAATAATGAATGAATGAATAAAAATTACAACAAAGTGTTATTTTACAGTCAGTCGCGCATCCCACACTAAAGTAATTGCATGCCATTGAGAAATAATAGGAAATTTTATTAAAAAAAAGTTTTTTTAAACTGCTTTTATCATTCATTTTTAGAAAGAAATAAAAATCGGTAGTAATCGTAACAGCAGTCGATAATTGTTATTAAAAAAGACGAGAGAATTCTACAACATGTATGGAATGACGTCAAATTCTATTTTACAGTTTGTTTCATTCATTTGATCACGCTGTTTTTTGCACAAATCTTTCGCTTACTCGCGAGAATATGGAACACACGAAAATTTCTGCTGCTGCTCAAGTTCTCTCGCTCATTCACAAAAAAATTGTTGTACAAAAGGCGGAATTGAAAAAAATTCGTGGACATGAATGGTAGTGAGCAGAAAATGACAGAGCGAGAGAAAAAAGTCTATGGCACACATGTGAGAATGAGCGCAACTATATATGTACATGTTGTATTACCGCGAGAATGAGAGAAGCAAAAAAAATGTTTATTTTTAATGACATATCCGGTAGAATTTCCATTTGATTCTAAAAATAATATCTGCAATCGTGGTATAGTATTAAAAATGTAATTCACATCATAACTATAGCAAAACCGGAATCAGATGATCATAAAAACGATATCGGAAGTGCAATCCAACATATATATGATGTAAAATGACAGATGATCCGCAAAAGGAAGCGGTAAATTATTATAAAATTAACTTTCTGCGGCATTTCATCACTATAATCATTTTTCTGTTAATGTTGGAACATTCATTGATAAGATACAAAGTATAAATAAAAGTGCAACAACTCATTATTTCAAATCATGCAAGTGCCTGATCGTCATTCAATTATATTTTATATATTTTTGTGCGGGGGTTTGCCTTGACGTGTCGGCGAGTTGTAAAATACAACAACACAATTCATTCATAAAATACAAACACATTTGCAGAAATAAAAGAGTTTTCAATGTAGGCAGACATAAAGTTTTTCTGTTCTCATAGAATGAACATGATGATGGTTGTGCACGCAGCATAATGGCTCAAAGGCTGTAGAAGATGCTTTTGCAAATAGTCATAAGCAACTCACGAATTATCGCTTAACAAAATATGCACGAGAGAGCATGCTGCTCGTTGTGTAGGCTAAGAAATCTCAAGCAACATCGCAAATTGTTTTTTAATTTAATTAGCATAAGTTGTTGTTGAAGAGATAGATAGAAGGTGGGGGGCGGTTTAAACAAGTAATGTCTCGACATGCTCTGCTTTCTGCAGCTATGGCAATTGCACAATCCACTTAGCAGCACTTCACTGTAACTTTTTTTTTCGTTACCGCTGGGCACTCTCATTGTAGCCGATAATTACAATTCATGTCTTGCAGTTGATCATCAGCAAACGGTTTTCATTTAGTCACTGTTTATTAAAGTTTATCGCGTTTGCAGCATTCTCTCGAGAGCTTCATATATATAGATATGCCTGACAGTTGACACAAATTATTTTTCATTTTTTTAAAAAAATTTTTGTTATTTTTAGAGTTTACAGTACTTCTCTTATCGCCGACTCATTATCGCATGATACAATGTAACAGTGACCTAGTTGCTCTCCAATGAGCTCATTCACCAAGAACTAATCATTAGCAGACACTAATCGATGCCATATAGTAGTTTTTTTTATTTTGAAAAGAAATCCACGCCCCAGAAACAATGACTTTTAACATGAAAATTAATTTTTAGTCTAGGTTGCTTGAATTGTTATTTTTTTAAGGTTTGCAATGTTTTGTTTTTGAAGAATTATTAGGATATTTTTTCTTCTCTACATGTATCATTTTAATTATTTATAGCAAGCTAAAACAATAAATTTCAGCAATTCAAAATATTTCATGTAAAATTCTATGATAAAAGTTTCTATTATTTCTTAAATATCTACTTTTATTTTTCGGGAGTAAGAATATAAAAACATATAGTTTATTACCATTTACAGTCATTAAGCGTTCATCAACATTTAATTAATGAATTAGAAAGTGTGTGAGAGTCATTGCTTGTCCATTCTATACCTACATTAATTAATGACGCATGAAGAGAGAACTAGACGAGCAGCGATATCAAGCAGCCCACACTAACTGGCTGACTCATAGACTAGTTAAAAAACTCCATAAAGTGCGCTCGCGTCTCTCATGTTTTTCTTTACTTGTCTTAATTGACATGATTTCCATCATTATTTAGGCATCTGCTCGTCGTCACATGGCGTGCGCGTTCTCAACTGTCATGGGCCGATTGTAGAAATGCGTTATTCACCACGTCAACACGTTTAATGTATCAATTAATTGTGATATGTAGCTACTGCTGCTGTTGCTGCTTTAAGGCAACAGTTTTGTAGATTGAGAGAAATTAAGTTGTTTTTAACTTTTCAAAGAAGCAAAATTGCGTATATTTCGCAAGAAAGCATGAAAAATATAAATCATTGCTCTGACAATCAAGCGAGGAGGTCATTACTATTTACAGACCGCGCTATATTGCCAAAAGACATTATTTCTGCCTTGCTAATTGATTTTCTGTGCGTTGTCATAGAAAGAGAGAAAAAGCGAGAATGCAAAAATATGGAGAAACATTAATTAATTAAGCAATTATAATTCTTGTCATTACACATTGACTGCACATTCACGTCGCATATTAAATGCATCGAGCGAGTACTGTGAACAATTTTTCATCAAATTTTTAATCGTCATATAATTCGACGCGGCTCGAGACTGAGTCTATAAATGAAAAATAACATTACATCACATGTGTATGAATCATATGTTTGTTGCCTTGTACAGTAAATTTTTATATATATACACACATATTTTTGTGAATTCTCTCTCTTTTTTCGCTCTGTTGTTGTCTGAGCGGCTTTGAATACACGCTCAGACACACAAATTACATTGTAAAAATAAAAGGCAAGAGAGATCTATTTTCGATAAATTCCAACCTCTCTGTATATATTTTTATGAATGAAAAAAAGAGAAATTTTTTTAATTGATTTAGTCAATTCATGAGGACAAAAAATTTCATTTAATTTTATAACTTAATTGGTTTAATTTGACTCTTTCTCATACAAACATTTTCGTTTCTTTTACGATAATCATAAATAATTGAATTAATGGAATTTTACTACAATATGACATTGTATTCTAGCTCTTTTCAACTTGTTGCAATGAAATGTATATACACAAAAAAATATACAATATGAGGATTATTTAGTGTCATGTTATGCATGTAGGTTGAAGAAGAAATATTTAGAATGTTTACAAATTTAACGATTAAAATTTGAAATTTATAAAAAAATCAAGAAATTTTATCTACTAGGGAGTTTCCTTGAAAATGAATCACTTTTTGGTCACTTCATTTAAAAACAAAGTTCTTGAAATCTACTCAAGTAATTTACAAACGGTGAGAAGTATGGTATTACTATTATTTATGAGTAATTTTTAAGATAAATTTGATGAGTCATCAATATTTTTAAATATCTTTAATTCGACTCCAAATTTTTTGACAAAATCCAATTTTTTCAACTCAAAAGTTTAGAAAGGATTTTCTCAAAAGTTTCCCATTGGCTAAAATTCTCTCATGCACTATAAATTAAGTTCCTATTGTACACTTTAAACAACTATTAGCAGAAACCATTTATCTTTTATAAATAAAAAGTTATGAGCAACCAAAATAGTCGACTTAAAAATACGGACTTTTACTAAAATGATCATATCTCAGTAAATATTTGTCTGATCAAAAAGATTTATACACCGAACGATTTGTCTTAAAATGAGCTAAAAAATTAGGATTCTTTTGTTTACATCATGCGAAATGTAAACAAACATTTTGTTAATTTACTTTCCCTCAAATCTCTTTTATAATACAGTTCTGTATTCTTATACTATCCCAGTTACCATTAATATGTATATCTAACGCTTTAAGCAGCTATTTTTCTTAAGATCAATATTATAAAAGAGATTTGAGGGTAAGTAAATTAACAAAATGTTTGTTTACATTTCGCCATGATGTAAAAAAGAATTTTGGAAAATGTATGGAAAATCATGGTGATTGAAAAATATTCATACTGTACCTAATTTTTTAGCTCATTTTAAGACAAATCGTTCGGTGTATAAATCTTTTGATCAGACAAATATTTACTGAGATATGATCATTTTAGTAAAAGTCCGTATTTTTAAGTCGACTATTTTGGTTGCTCATAACTTTTTATTATAAAAGATAAATGGTTTCTGCTAATAGTTGTTTAAAGTGTACAATAGGAACTTAATTTATAGTGCATGAGAGAATTTTAGCCAATGGGAAACTTTTGAGAAAATCCTTTCTAAACTTTTGAGTTGAAAAAATTGGATTTTGTCAAAAAATTTGGAGTCGAATTAAAGATATTTAAAATATTGATGACTCATCAAATTTATCTTAAAAATTACTCAAAATAATAGTAATACCATACTTCTCACCGTTTGTAAATTACTTGAGTAGATTTCAAGAACTTTTGTTTTTAAATGAAGTGACCAAAAAGTGATTCATTTTCAAGGAAACTCCCAGTAAATAACGATTAAAATTTGAAATTTATAAAAAAATCAAGAAATTTTATCTAAAAATATTTTTCTATTGAAATAAATCCTTTTTTTTTCTCTTATTTCTTAAAGTCCAAAGTTACTTTTCATCTACCTAAAAAAGGTTTAACGAAATGTTGATGGAATCTAAAGGATTACAAGAGTGAAAAAGTTTTCATTGACTCACTATGGCAATAATTCATTAAAAATAAAAATTTCTTTCCATGAAATGAAACTCAACATCAACAGCAGTAAAATATGTAACAGGTTTTTTATAGAGAAAGAATAAATGACAAAGTTTTGGATTTTTCGTTATTGCCGACCCGGTGTCTTACACGTTACATGATTGATTTTTCCCTCTCTTTATATTTTGGCTTCACTTCACATGACAATTGACGTGTCTTGTGTGTGTGTCTGTGTGTCTCACTCATTAAAGGCATTATTCACTGCCCGAAAAAAAAACAACAATGGAAAAAGCGTGTAATAGAGGCGAAAGTAGGTCACATTTTTTTTTTGACAGACTCAAGGTAGGATTCTATTTAAATTTAGTCTGTTAGTTCGATGAATGATTGAATGAATGATGACAAGGCGTTAGACAATTGAAATGTTTAAAATAATTATCGCTTTGCTGTTTTGCTCTTTGAAGTTGATTTTTGTGTGAAACGATCTTGTGCTGAATTTGCTATTTATATTTTTTTTCTTCAAATCCTCAAGATTCTTATAATTATCTTAAATCTTTTCTATTCAAAACATGTTATACTTCCATTCATTCATAAAAATAAACTTCTTATGATTAAGTGCGTGTTTGTCTACAATACCTGAATTAATAAATAATAAATTTAAAACTTTATTATTTGAATTCAATAAAGGTTGTTTAGAGTTTGATGACAAGGCATTGTCGCTTACACTCAAAAACGGTGTATTTATCGCTTATTTTATAGCTGCTCACTCAGCCAACACAAAAAAGTTCAAAGCACTCGACTAGCCAAATATAGATATGAATAATAATAATAAAAAAAATTTATGAAATAACACTCTATTTTTAACGCCTGCCTATCATTGTTGCTGCTGCAATTTCTTTCTTACTCTCTCTACACATGAGTGTACATGTCCTCGTTTCTATTACAAACTGCTTCTTCATTCACTTGCAAAAAATAATATTTTTTGCTGTTTTGCCTTCGTTCCTCTTAATTAAAATGTCATAATCACATGTGTGTACTTTAAAGACATTTTCTTTTCTACTACGAAAAAATACTTCATCAAATTTTGACCATGAGCGCAATAATAGCAGTAAATTATTCATAATTTTTTGGGTATACATATTGTGCGTTGGTTGCAGTTGCCAATTCTTTATTTTTTTACTGAGTAATGAGCAATGAAGGATTCTCATAAAAAAATATTTTTCGCAATTCAAGAAACTTGAAGGAAATGACAATCGACAGAGGAAAAAGTGAATTTCCGCAACACTAAAGCAGACATTATGGATGAGGTCACAAAATGAAATTGCGGTCTTGCCATCGACACATGCTCATGTCAATTTCTCAATGTACATACAAATGTGTGTAATAATTTCTTTTCTAGAGCACTCATGTGGGCGAAAGAGACAGATAGAGTGAAAATAGAAATTTATAATAATCATGTACCAAAAAAAATATGAAAAATTGAATTTGCAGGTGTCATTGACTTAGTTGAGACTATTTTGAAATTAGATCAAATTCTTGTAAAGCTTCTTATTATTTTTATTTACGTTTTCAATGGATAGTCGCTATCGATCAAAGTATGATTTTGTTATTTCGTTAAAAAATTCGTTAAATATTTAGATCTTAACGAAAGAAACAGCTATAAATAAAAAATTTTCTAGACTGGATTTAATGCAAATTTCAAGAAAGAAGAGAAAAAATCGTGTTAGAGGTGAAAGAAAAAGAAAGAATTTAGATCAACAACATGCAATGCCTTTCTCAAAAATAGCAAAAAATGGTAAATAAGTTTCATTTAAATGAGAAATGTGCGAAAAAGAGAATATTGAATTTCATAGTCTAGAGTATATTCATATTTAGAAACGTATGTGTGACATGGCAAGCAGACAGTCCACTCTCTAGAGATATGAGTCGTGCATTTTAAAAAATGAAATTTATGACAGACAGCTTTTTAATATTTTTCTCTCGTAAATGCCGCATGAGCTAAATATTCATTAAGTCTATTTACTTTTCTAGTTAATGCCGCACACTTTACATTGTTGCAGAAAAGAAATATAAAAAGTTCGAGGTAGAAATGTCATAAGCACAAGTGTATGTGCACTCTAGTCATTCGATAAATTGCAACTTAGTAAGCAAATGTAAGTCAGTTCAAATGTAAAGAAATGAATGAATTGTAAACTAAGGAGTTGTCACTTAATGATGAGAGATGCGGTACACTTGAAATGCATATTGTATGAAGAGCTTCATAGTCAATCATTCTTCTTTTTATTGCATTTTCATTTTTTTTTTATTATTATTATTGTTGCAATTTGTAGAATAATATTAAGAAATAAGAGAAGAGTTGTAAATTGTAAATTTACTACTATTGAAATTGATTTTTTCAAATGTAAACAAAAACAAATCATTCAATTTTGAAAAGCTTTTAAATTTTGTTTCAGAATGATCAAGTTATCTAAAGTATTGATCAAGTATAACACAGTTTTAAAACTTGAAATTTTCTCAATGAATTTCAAGAATAATAAAAAAGTTTTTCATTATTTCTCATTGACAATGAATAACAGAGAAATGAAAAGAAAAGGAGACTCGAGTGGTACACACTAAATATAATATAAAAAAGCAACTCATAAGAGCCACTAAGAAGGTGAATGGGCTCAAAACTCTTCTAGCAAAAAAAAAATGCTTATGAAATAATCTTTCAAGTCATTCAGTTCACATTGGCAATTCACCAACCAAACCATTGACATTAAGTCTCAACGATTTTTCTACGTGACTTTTCAACGCATTGCAATTTTTTTCAACACAATATTTTCATATTATTTTATTTAAAACGATAAAAAAAGAAGAGAGCGAACAAAAAAAAATGCAATTTCCGATGAATATTATGTTTGGTGCAATCAACATTGGCAATCTCAGAAAGTAAAATAATTCTATTTTAACACACCAGAATAATAATAATAAAATTGTGAGTATTATGTGATATGATGTGGTGATGGCCTTCGAAATATTGAAGCCTACAAATATAATTGTGTGCATGAGCTTGCACGTAAGTGGAAAAAGTCAAGGGAGAGAGAGAGAGTCAGTCATTAAGTGTGACACTTGTCCTTCATGCCGCATTTTGCAAATTATAGAAAATAAAAAAATAGTTATCAATACATTAAGTGAGAAACCACAAAATAGCCCTCGTTTTTCTGTTTTTGTTTTGTTTGTTGCAGTTTTTATTATCACACTGAAAATGTTGCACTAAATCAACATGACAATAACTAAAGTGATCAGCTTTTACATACAACAAAGTGTCATAAAATTATGACACAAAGTGTTAGAAATTTTAATAGCCCGAGAACGAATCAATGAATGAGAAGGGGAAAAAAAAGCATAAATTTATAATTTACGATTGCCATCATAAAAAATCAATTTCTGAAGACAGTAAATTTATTTATATGAGTTTGAATGAATGCCTTTACTTTTATATAGGCATTTTTTATTATAATATTATATTTCTCTTCTCTTTTTGTTTGGCTGCTTGCTTGGAATGTTGAAAATTGGCTTTTGACTGTAAGGTGCGAACAAGATGCATATTTTATGAATCAACCTTAATATATGTATGTGTATATTTTAATTTAATTACTCAAACAGCTGACGTCATTACGAATGTTAAATTTGCATAGTAAAATAGGCTAATAATAAATTTTCTTTCTCTTTCTCTCTCTCGCTCTAACTTTAATTCAATGAACATTTGTTTTGTTAAAATTAACAACCATACAATGCTGCAAGTTCGTAAATATCATCATCAATGTATGTACTTGGAATGTGAACAAGCATGAGATAAAAAATGTGAAGTTATTTTAATTTCAGCACACACACTTGCTGAGAAAAAATCTTTTCTCGCATGTTTAGTAGCAACGAATCAATAGCATTTTTAATTTATGATTTGTTCAAGTCCGATTAATTGCTTAATCAGTGAGAAATCTCTCTATCTTGATCATGCTGACTACAGCATTTCCCTGAGTTATAAATTAACCATAGAGTGCAAATTGAGTGCAAGGATAAGCCTGCTACTCAATATAAAAATTGATTATTTTAACTCGAATATTATTGTTACTGTGCAACATTGTCAGCAACAGCCTCTCTTAATTACACACTCGGCAGTTCGCATTTTTATAATCTCGTCAATATTTTTATTACACTTTATTGCCTCCGCTCGAGTTGACTGATTAAACAATATTTTTTCCCCATTCCAAGTTTATGTTTAAGAAATAATAGAAAATTTATTTTGATATTTTTTAATGGAAAAATTAAAACTTTCTATTATTTCTTTATTTTATTTTCATTTTAATTATCGAGTCTAATTAGAGAGGGGTCATATATATAAACTGTATGATGTCGGTCAACAAAAAAGCCGCAGAAATTAAAAATTGATGAATGTTGTATATATTTTATGATATAACTCACCTTGCTGAGCTTCTCGCCTTCATGATGCGGCAAAAGTATTCTTAAACTTTGGAAACCAGCATTAATGCTCTGCATACGGCGACGTTCATTGCTATTGGCGATTTGACGACGCATTTTCTTTTCATCATGATCAATTGCAACGGTCTGCTGTTGCTGTTGAATTTGTTGTGGCTGAGACATTGTTTGAATAATTATCTGCTGACCTCCACCTTCTTCACGTTTTAATCTGTAATTAAAAAAAAAGAAATAAAATTTTAAAAATAAATATTTTTCATCTTATGTCATTGTTGTTTGAAATGCATAAAAAAAGTCCTTGAGAGAAAAATTCAATAAACACCAGACAAATAAACATGAGCAACATGTACATAAATAAAAATAAATATCAGCTGAGCTCTCTTCGATATTTCATTTCAGCATACCTTTTTATTTAATATTAAATGCCGTGTATGTAAAAAGTGTATGTAAAGAGTTTCTTTTTATTCCGCATAATCAATAATTTTTTTGTGTTGCTTATTCCATTCTTACTGCTGTGTACGCGAGTAGCAACAGAGCAACAAAAGCAAGTAAAAAAAGTAAAGCAGAATCGTGAAGAAGTAAACGGTAAATAAATTCCTTAAATTAAAAACCAAGTCAATGAATTCGAGTACGAGTTCTTTTTGGGTGACTTCTTATTCTAAAATATATATATATAATATTCTCCTCAATTCTCTCTTGTATGCTTGCTCATATATATACATTAGTCTCTCTTTCTTTCTCTCGCTTATATGTTGAAATGCATGGAAGGGAAATTAATAGCAGCAACAGCAGCCCTCAGCAAAAAAAGTTTTTCTCGTGAGCAAATTTCTTTTTTTTATTATTTCGGGAGATGGTGAGAAATTGTGAGCATATAACAATATGAACATTCATGAGAAAAATTGAGATTGCAGAAGGAGAAAAGGAACAGGCGTTCATGAAAATTTCTTTCTTTTACTCTTGCAAGAGCGAGAATAACAACAAAAAATTATTTTTTTCCTTTTGTTGCTCACATTTTTATTTTTGGTGAGATTTTCATTTTATCGTTTGACACAATTTCTCTCATTCTGTCTCTCGTTTTCATTCTCGCTCACCAAAAATTCACAAATATTATGTGTCATCACCTTTATATACGATTGCATAATTATTTATTATTGTATTTTTAAACCCGACTCACGATGAGTCAGTCAAAAAATTCATTTTAATAAGTGCGTAAGTAAATATTTTGTTTCGATGGATGATGATAATCATTTGTGAAAGATTGTAGTAATAAAAAATTAACTCACAGCATGGCTTGATTCCTTCACACTTCATTAAATTGATTCTTTTTACAACTCTCGATTGTTCTTTTCCATTCATTGAAAATTAACGAGGAGATTTTTGAATGTTTACAAATGTTATTTTACAATTTTTGAGCTTATTATTGACTTTACAGAAACCAAATAGCTTTAAGTCTTTTTATTATTGAATATTCAATTAGTTTTGATAAGAATGAAGTTGTGAAAAATGTTTTAACAAAATGTATTATAATATTAAATAACATTTTGTCTTACTAACTCTAAATAAACTTCAAAAGTATACACTTATATGTAAAATCTTAATTAGTATTGTTATTGACTATATTAAAGAGTTAATTCACAGTTTAAGATCATAAAAATAGAAAAGTCAAAGTTCCAAAATAATAAAGGAAACTGTAAACAAAATAAGCTCAAGAGTTCTCAAAGTTTGAAGATTTAATATTATTTTTAACTATTCTTCTCGTCAATTTCGTTCCACCACTTAATTTCTTTTTATTCTTAAGCTAAAAAAAACTCCTTACAGATGATATTGTTATTATTGTTTGTTCCCTTTTAGCCACGCTTCTAAAAATAACTCCGAGAAGCCTTCTTTAATGCTTCACTAATTGCTTTTTTTTCTCTTTGAGCGAATATTGAACTTTGATTCATGTGTTCGTTCAATGTGTAGAAATCTTCAACAAAAAAGTTGCACTTTCCAAAATTACCGAAAAATAAAAACTTTTCTTTCTCTTGAGTAGTTTTTATATTAAAATTTATAAACAGCTGAGGAAAGAAGAAATTTTTTTAATAATATTAAACGGTGCTTCTCATACATACATATAAGATCTCTTCTTTTTCATACATATTCTCTTTTCTCTACTTCTTTTTATGAATCAAAAATTCCATAGCAAAGAAAAAGAAACACAACAGAGAGAAAAAGTTGCTTTTGCTTCTCTTTATTTTATGAATCAAAATGCTTGTATGTGATTATTATACTCCTTTCTTGTACGTTTCACTAAACATCAGACGAGCGCAAAACTTACAAATGAATATATGCGAAGTGAGACAACAACCAACTACGATCGTATGAATTTCTTTACTATTTTCATACATGTCTGAAGCACTCGAGAAGAAATATTGAATACACACGGCAAACATGCAATCAGCGAAGCTTTTTTTACTTCTCCAACATTCCTCAGTTATAAAGTACACTCGCTCTACTTTTATTTTGTCAATTTTGTTGGTCTACTGATATTGTGAACAAATAAACTAGTTGTCGGCATTGATTAATGGAAGAAGAAGAATGAAGGCATATACTGAACAAGAGCAAAAATAGACTGCATTGTTTAGCTGATAACTACAGTTGAATAAGAGGATGAAATATTGACTGATATTCAAAGGAATATTTTGCAATGTGACTGAATTAAATTTTAGGAATATCACAATAGTCTTCCCCCTGAATGACAATGTTTTCTCATCTGTTCATATCACAAATTGCAATGAATCTCTAATGCATTAAACACGGTAGACGAACAAGCAAAAGCAAGAGAAAAAGAAATAAAATTGGCTGCACAGCGCGCTATGGAATGCAAATTAATGCATGGTGCAATGGCAATTGAAGGTAAAGTAGAAGCATTAGAGAAATTCATGGAGATGATGATGATGATGAGATGAGACTAGAGGAGCAACATCACGATTTATTTTTGCCAATGCCTTCTAGCCTTTGATAAATCTGTATTGTGAATGAGGAAATTCTTAGACACATTTTTTTGCTGTTGCTGCACATTTTAGTCGCTGGAGACAGACACAATGGCTTCATGGCTTACTCATAATAATATGTCGTTGTCATCGTCGCTATCATGTGCTCTTCCAAAAATAAATTTTTTTTTCCTCTTCTCTTCACACATACTTTTTTTTATTGAAGCTGAAACAGCTGATCCACGTCATCAATTAAATACAGACATAGATATTAACATACGAATGGAATGTTTTAATACTGCAAAAGAAGCATTTAAGTGAAAATTTGACAACATTGAAGAATTCAAAATATTTGAAGTGAATCACGAGTCAAGAAATTACTTGGAATTCTCCAAGTATACGCATAAATAAAGTATATAAAACACACCTTTATATCAAAATATGAGTCATCGACATTTGTGCCCAAAATATATAAAACTAAAGTTGTATGTGTAAACGAAACAGCAGCAGCCGTCTGTGTCTAAGATTAAGATTATGAAATTGAAGTCAATCTCATCATCTGTTCAGTGTTCATCAAAAAAAATGAAATGAAATCGTTGAAATTTAAACCGCGCACCCACTCAAATGAAAGAGTCTCATTTCATAGCGCACAAGCAATCATATGATTACACACATTCTATCTCTATCTCAAAACCGCCAAAAAATCATTTTCATTTTCTGCACGCGTGTTGTATATAAAAAATTGTTCTTCTTTTTTAGTCATTCTGCCTCCACAAAAGAGCTGGTTACTAAGAGAATATATGACCCGAAGTCACTTGTATTCTTTTTTTATAGAATATTCTGCAAACTACATAATAGTCATAGATCTCTCATACTCTCATTAAAATCAATATATACAGAGAGAACTCACTTGCCGAAAAAAAAGATTTAATGCGTAGTAGATTTTTTTTCTCTCTCTCTTACTAACGCAATCATACTTTTATTATTATAGCCACACAAGAAAAAGATGTGAAATAATAAACAAAAAAAAATATGTGTATATAGACTGAATTTTTTAGAAATCTTTGCGCTGATTCTCAATGTCAATTCAATTTGCGTTTTTTTATTCTATTTCATATTTTTTGCAAACTTTTAGCAGGGTTTGAATAACTTTGAAATATTTAAAAAATACTAAATCAAATTCAAAAGAGACAATAGAAAATTGTGAAAATGAGAAGCATATGGTGATTCTACAGTTAAAGATAAATTAATTGGACTTCATGGCGATTGTTCCCAGGGTTATTTTCTTCATTTTGACGGCGTGTGATTTCTCTTTTGCCTTTTTATTCTTCGAAAGCACTTTCTATCTATCCATCTATCATGCAGTTTTAAAATACAGCTTTTTGTTTTTGTTGTTAAAGACAGAAATAACCGGCACGTACAGCTCCGATTATCAATTTAGCAGACTCTATTATATATGCTGTATGTGGAGAAAAAAAAGAAAGAGAAATAAAGTCGGTTCGCTATCTTTTTGATATGATGGAAGGTCATTCCCATGGAAATTGAAGCATCGCCTCGATTATGCGATCGCTACCGTTCCCCTTATCATGCTTGCTGCTCAAGTCAAAGCTCTTTCTCTCTATTTTCTCGCTTCGCTCTCCATTGCGATAGTTGCCTTGAAGGCAAAAGAAGCAAGAAGAAAAAAATATATATAAAAAATTCCATAAACGGATAAAGTGAGAGAGAAAGAGTGATTTGAGACTTTAAACGATTTTACCGATGACTTGGAATGTACATTCTGAATGTACAACAGTAAAAAATGAGAGATATTTGTGGGAGGAATTTATAAATATCGTCAAATTATGTAGGTTGTTTTCGCTTCAATTCTCATCAAGATTTATTTTTTACCTTTATTTATGAATTATGCAAACCAATGAAGTCTTTCGCAGTATTCTATGTTATTCATAGAAATTTAAATCTTTTCATAGACTTCGATGTTATCATAGAATATTTATTTTTAGAATATAAACAAAACAAGAATTTAAGAAAATATTGAATATAATAAAACTTGCATAAACGATAGGTGACTAATTATATCGCAATGAAATAAACAAAGTTTTATTTGCAATTGTTATTTAATAAAAAATATTCCATTAGTTCTTTCAATATCTTTTATTTTTTCTTTCATTGCTTCTGTCTGAAAATTGAATTCTCGCATAATCTTCAAACATAATTTCTCAATCTGTCACGAAACATAAACTGGAGTGGAACAAGGCGGGCAGGCCTTTTAAAGACCTAAACAACAAGATTTAGAAATAATAAAAATCTCTTTAGACATTTCAACAATCTATCGTCGCGTTTGCTGATGTCTCTTTGTGATTGATTGATGGCAGCAGTTAGTGCTATATACATGATGCGCTCTTCATCATTTTCCCCTTCTCTCTCTATCTCTGAACTAAAACTGCACGATCTCAACAATTTATTTGTTTTCGCTTCACTCTCTTTTTTTCTCGCATGCTCGAGATGTTTTGATCAGACATTTCTTCTCAACTTAAAAACAACAGCAGCAGCAGTTATAGTAATGGTGTGAAATGAAAGAAATTCCTCAACAATTTACTCTTGACTAGAAGAATCTGTGTCAAAGAACCTCAATTGAAATTGCGTCAGACTAGCGTGCCAAAATAAGAATTTATTCGAATGCGTTGAAAAACAAAGATTGAAGAGAGAAATATGTGCAACGTGATATAGGCAGACTTCATGCTCTAAATAGCAGAGCACCTAGCCAGAGCTCTTTCTTCGCTCTTGTTATGGGCTCTCAAAAAAAAAAAGAAAAGAAAATTTCACTTCATTATGTCGCGTTTGTTTCTTTTTTATCCATCATAAGAAAAACTTTTTTTTCGCTCTATATTGTGTGAGTACTTGTGGCCTTCGCACATCACTCAACTCATTTTCTCTCTTTCTTCTTATAGATGTGCCATGCAATGAAGCTCTTACACTTTTTTATGGGCAAATACAGAATTTATGGTCCGGTAAATTAAAAAAAAATATAATTACACTTTAGCCCAGAAGCATGCTGCAAGCCATAGTCTATTCTTATGAATTTTGAGGAATATGTATATGCTCATTATTATTGCCTCTTTTTGCACATATACTCGCATGCATATTTATTGACCTTATGCATCTCACATTATGGCTCGCTGAGCATCAACAACACATGAAATTTCCATTCTGGAGTTTAATGAAAATTATGAACGACTTAAACGTCTTTTTTAAAACTACAAGAATTTTCTTAACTATTTTAAAGTGAGTGAAAATTTTCAACTTTAAAGTTAGTGGCAGCAACATAAAACTTCAATATTTAACTTAAGATTTATTCAAGTGGTTAAATTTTGAATTTTTTTAACACGTGATTTTTGTTTTGTAAACAAAAGAATAAAATTGTGTAATTTAATTAATTTATAGTGCTTTATTTTGCTATTTATGACTAACTAAATAATTAAAAAGAGAATATAATTGAAAAGAACAAGTTTGAAAGAAAATTTAAAATGATATTGCACTTTATACACAATTATAAAAGAGAAAATTCTACAAATTCTTTCAAAAGAAAAAAATATGCTGTCTCTGTATGTTATTATTTGATAAAAGAAGTAGAAGCTAAAACTCATCATTATCGTCAAATAGTTCTCATAAAATGATGATATAAAAAATGCATTTCTTCAATTTATACACACTCTTATTCACTCTTTTTTTATTATCACTATAAGCAAGTAACGAACTGAACAAGAAGTCAAGAAGGAATCGTTATCGAAATGAATTTTTATATTTTCATTCTAAAGTAGCATCATCATAAAAAAGAGAAAAAGAGTGAACGAAGCACATCTCATGGCTTTTGCTGTTTTTTATGAACTCAAACTCTTTATCCATGTTGTACTTTCCGGAAATTTTCTTTATTTCATCATCTTCATCGCGTCTGATTATGATATGAAAAAGAAAAAAATATATAAAGTCATGTAAGTGGCTCAACTTCTAATTTCTTTAAAAACCAGCCGCACATTTGAAATTCGAATGAAATTTTATTATGAAAATCATCTGATTATTAAATTGATCCCAAGTGAATTTCATATCACGTTTCCTTGTTTTTATCCCCTCGAAAAACAAAATATATAAACTTTTATAGCTCTGCGTATTGCATTGTATTTGTGCCTTTTTATTATCTCCCTTTAATCAGTGAAGTGAGTTTTTCTCAGCTTCTGCTCACGCTACCTTTCTCATTCAGTATTTATTGTCATCGTCGTTGTCATAAGTCGTTAGAAGCACGTGTATAAAGTATATATGCATGAAATTGTAGATTTTTTTGCTAAGATGTTCATTTCTACATGTTATGCAATTTAGAGAAAAAAATTATATTGTTATTTTGTGCTCTTTTGCGTTGTTAAAAAAATCTACATACACATGAGATTGTTGTTATTCAAATTGAGTGAGAGTGAGAAATGACTCATTTTGTTTCCCTAATTAGAAGAAATATTTTGTTATTTTTTAAAATTTTCATCATATCCAGATTTCACTAGATTTTTGTTTTTCCCGGATTATTTCATTACTACACAATGTAATAATTCAAGGTGAATATAAATAAATAGTAAAAAAGTAACACAATGTAACTTCTTCAATTTATCAACCAGCATTCCACTCAACTGGCGTTTAGATTACACACAACTTTGTTTTTATAACGAAATGCTCTAATTAAAAGTCGCTGGAGAGATAAGAAGAAAAGTAAACAAGTAAAAAGCAGAGAGTAATTGCGACCTAGTGCCTCTAAATGAAAATAAATAAGTAAATATCTGTATGTATATCATTGTGTATAAAAGTCGCAATTACGAGAAAAAAGTAGTATTAAATTACACAATTGACAAAAAAAGAAAGATTGATAACACACAAAAACCAAAATCATGTAAGACAGTAAAAAGAAACGTGCATAACAGCATGTACACGAAGCTCAAAATTTCAAAATCAATAGAAGTTCGTTATCGTTCGAGCGAGCGCCAGCGGTATTTAAAACTTTTTTTTCTTATTTATTTCAAATAAGTGAAAATAAACTTGAAAGTCACTTGATACAATTCTCATAAAAACTCATTGTGTTAGTGTGACAGACAAAAAATATTTTTATATATAGAGAGAAAAGAATTTCGTAATAAAGGTATCAGCTGATTTTTATTATTTAGGGTTGCTAAAGAGACACAAATACACACATTCACAATAAAATAAGAGAGAATGCAATCAATGAAACATAAAAGAGAGTACAATGGATGAAAATTGATGACGCTGAGCTCTGTTATTATTATATTTTCATGCATATTCAGACTACTACGTAATTTCTTGTAATTTTGCATGATTAAATGCATAAGAATTTTTTTTCTACCTACAGCATTGAATAAAAAATTCTTTTTGAATGTTTTCCACTTTATTGTGGACCGCGAATTATCAGGCGCTCACGAAAAATCGAGTACAAATGAAAATTACCTTTCACATAATAGAAAGGAAAAAATTATTCATTTTCATGACGTTGCTTTCTTTTGAGAAAACAAATCAAGGTAAAGAAACTTTTAATTTGAAAATTCAAATCTATAGAGTTCTCAAGTCTTGGTTATACAATTCTATTATCGCGAGAAATAATCAGTAAAGAAAACAAAAATTACACATGCTTTTGTTCGGCGGGAAGCAACGGTAGCATGATGGGAAAGTTCTCGGTTTTATTTATATTACTAAGCAACTACCCGATCATCATATAGAAGTAGCAGTTGTAGTTGTAGTTAAAAAATTATATAGAAACGTAAAAACAATTGAAGTATTATATCAAAACAAATGTTGCGTAATTGACATTCGAGCGATGGCGCCAAACAGCGAAAATCTGTTTTTGTGTGTAATTTTCACTACTGTTCCATTTTTTCCTGTGCAAGCTTTTATCAGCTTTTTTATATATTTATTTGATTGAAGTACAATACACAATGTATTCATATATTATAAACAACAGAAAAAAGTGGCGATTCTCGCTCTCTTTGCAATAAAATGTATATTTAAAGTCATGACTCGGGACGATTTTATTTTTCGCTCGCTTTTCTTCTTTTTATGGCGAATGGCGCTATACAATGTACACAAAATCATTATCATAAATGTTCTCTCCTCACACAGAGCGTGAGTCTAAGAAAAGTATAAAATATATTGAAAATGAGGGACTGTCTTGACTTGTGTGTCGATTTGTGGATTTATGGATTCTCACACACAAACGACATTTTCAGTGTGATTTATTGCACAAAAAATATAAAGAATTTTCTAGGCGTCAAGAAGGCGAAGTTGCTTCATACATATTTTTACCAAGAAAACATATTTTAAGTTCTTTGGAAATTTTTCAGCGCATTTCTAAGTATAATTTTAATTAAGTTTCAAAAATAACGATATTTTTAATTTTAAATATTTTTATTTGTTTACAATTTTAAAAATTAAAAATTAAATTAAAATTTTAAATTTAAATGTTAATCAAGCAAGTACTTAGCTTTATAATGTGTTTAAATATAAAGTAGAAATTTATCTAGACAAATAAAGTGAACGTTTAAGTTTTATTTCCACGAAGTAGTGATAAAAAGTGTTTTATAAAACAGCAGCAGGCTGTCAATTGTTAAACTAAAAGCAATTTTATGCATTTTTTGAAACAATGCAATGAAAAGTAGATCACTATGTCTCTAGCTCTATGTGTCTACAATATTTTCAACAATTTAAACTTGCCATTGAATTGATAATTTAAATTGCAGTCATTTTAAAAATTTATGATTATTCATCATCGAGATAGTGCATAACACAATTACAGCATTAACATCTATGCAATCATCATTTATTACTTAATCATAGTCAATCTCACTTGCAGAGAGACCTTAATCGAAATGGAAAAGAAAAATAAGAAATTGCAATTTTTTCGCACCGACTGATTGCAGATGTTAATAACAACTTCTCATCTCATCTTCCTCCTCTCTTTGCTATTTGTTGTTTATTATTCTTATAATCTACGTGTGAGTGCCGCTTCGATTGAATGATTCGTTTATTAATGGCGCATTAATATTCATGCAGGCAAAATTACTATAAAAAATTGAAACACAATTTTCGTGTTGTTTCATTTCATTGTCAGCTGGTTTTTGTGACTGACTCATTCGCTGAACAAACATGCCGGTATAATTTTCAGTAATATCATATGATCGACGACTCAATGAAGAAAAAAATGTATTTTTTTACCGCGTGGCAACGTACTCGCTAAAATATTTTTCATTCTCGCACCAATAAATGATTATGATGACGATGAAGCCTCGACTCTTTTTTTTATTTATAATAATAATATAATAAAATTAGCATAAACATTTAGGGTCTCATGCACGCATTTGTGGGTGAAAATTTTCGTTCTTATCGTACTCTGTATCGTTTCACTTCATGTCCGCATTTATTCATATATATTCTGAGGAAAGGCATTTAACACCAATTTGTTATGTGAGCATTTTTGCATAATTTTTTCATTTCACTTGGTGGTCTCATATCACACACACATATAAATAAACCATAACATAAAATTAAAGTCTGCTGGCATCGCATGTTGGTGATAAAATTCATAGAAAAAAATATGAGAGCAATGTTGGATGGATGATGTGTTGAATGCCCACACTAAGCACAAAACATGACTTAATTATCATTCATTTTTCATTTATCGCGCATTTACTCTAAATACTATTGAAATAGGCAGGTCTAAATGAACTTTTCACATTTCTATGAAGAATTTCGAAAGATTTTTTTGCTTTTAACACGTTCAAAGCGTAACTAGATCAGAAATTATAGAAAAAATTCCTATAATTTTAGCGTATAAATTTAAATTTTCTATGTTTTTCGTATAATATTTTTTCTTTGTTCTATATTTTTCAATGGAAAATTATTTCACGAAAAATGTAAACAAATTAAAATCTTGATAATTAAATTTCACTTTAAACTTTTTAATGGAAAAATATTCCATTATTTCTTGTTTTTAACATTCAATTTTCATGATTATATGCGAGTAACTCATAGTCAAAGGTATTTTTTGGAAGGTAAATGTAAATATGAGGAACATGTGATTTATATTAGCACATTAGCACTCCATAAAAAATGAAAGAGACTCTCATGCATGACTTTTAAATATATACACTATATGAGTGTTATCGCGCGCGAGTTCCTTTTTGAAAGAACAATGCACGCATATGGAATGTCTTTGCCCTTCATTACTCCCGAAATTGTGTGGTAATTTAATTTAATAATTCCTCCCTGTTTAACAAAAAGCGAAAAGTATAAAAATTACTTTTTTATTTCGGGAGCAGTCGTTGACATGACATCGCCAGCCGGGCAAGGAAGGTATTAATTATATTCATACACCAATGCATTGAAATTATTTTTTTGTTTATTTTTGACGTCTTCATTTAGTCATCATTTGTTAATAATGATCATAGGTTGATGTCATATTTTTAAAAGAGAAAGAAAGAAAGGAAGTTAATCAAGAGTAACATTTTATTATTCGCATACAATGTGTCATTTATTTATAGCTTGTTAATTATCATACATTAAAAATTGTATAAATATTCATCACTAATGAGCCACTTTAATCTCTTTCCCATGACCTTTAACTAGCCTGAAATTCATGATGAATGGATGGAAATTTTCATGCGAATACTCTTATCAATTATTTCTTTGTTTTTGTGAAATTAAAAAATATAAATTATGGAATAGAAATTTAAACAGCTGTCATCGAGAGAGAAGAAAAAGAAGTTTACTGCCAACAAATCGATCATAAATTTTCTTTTTGACTATCATACAATAAAAAGCACATCATCAGTAGTAGCAGTAGAATGTGTAGGGTGAAAATTGTACTTTAATTAGAATTTATTCATGCACAAACGACATGACGATGATGATTTTATTCATAGACTCAATTCATAGTGGAATGTTCTCGTAAATTTAAATGATGATGAAGATGATGACAGCTACAGACAATTGTACAAGACTTAAATTGAAAATTATGCGATGTGACCCAAATAAATCTCGACATTACTTCTTTAAATCAGCTGAAAATGGAATTAAATAAAAACAGTAAACTCTTTGCACATGTTATGCACGTTTTTCTCTCACTTACATTCACTCTCTTACAGTGAAATTGTGAATAAATAAGAAAATATTGTTTATTTTTATATTTTTGTGACTTGGGACTCTGAGACAAAAGCTGACTGTGACTGCCACACATCGTGAAAGATTCGAAATTGTTTTGACTGGAGATAAAGAAGAGAAAAACAGCATTATCATCATTGCTGCACATACAGAGGCAGTGAAAGATGACAAATGAATGAAAGGGAAAGAAAAGAGAAGAACCTTTAATGTGACTAATGAGACATGACAAATTTTCTTTCTTCTTTCTTCACTCGCCGTCTCGTTCCTCTTTTATGTCATCAAATGCCAATATGCCATTCAAGAAAATTATTATTTTTCTTTTTCTTCTTTGTCACTCGTCATCTTTTAGTTAAATGAATTGTGCAATAAAAACTGTTTAACATTTGTCTATCTTGTCACACTTGTTATTTGGAAATTTCTATTTTTTCAATATAAACAGGAAGGGAAAAGAGATTTTTTGAGTATTTTTCTTAGAATATTTTCATTTTTAAGGAAATAATTTGTTCAACCAAAGTTCTAAATTTAACAACAAAAATATTTTTGAAAATTTTAAAAGTATTTTGATTGTTAAATTTAGATTTCTATTAAAAGAAATTTTTGAATTATTTTACAATCATCATTGTCATCAACATCAGCAGTATTTCGCATATGAAAGGGAAAAAAATAAAAGTGAATATTGGCGCCTGGCAAAAGTCCAAAAAAATAAAAACACAGCAAATGACTTTCTATGTTTTGTGTGTATGTATCGAACACTTTTCTTTCTCTCATGACTGTCGGCTGCTGTAAATTGATTCTCTCACTTTCGCAAAAAAATAAATAAGAATCTTACGAGATTTTGTGACACAAGTTTTTTTCGGTTTTGTTGCGGCGACGAGAAAAATTAAAAATAAAAAAAGGCATCGTGACCAGCGAAACGTTTCCTAGCACTTGCTTGAAATATACCAGAAAAAAAGTGTGGCATATGTGGCTGTTGTATCTTCTTCACTCACTGTTTTTTTGTATGTGCATTTACAGCCAAAAGGCGTTGGTTTTAATCTTTTTTTCTCTGTCTGTGCAGAGATTTATTTATGCGACACCAACTGCAGAAAAGAGCAGCAAGCAAACAGCAGAAAAAAATGTTTTTCCATGTGGGATTAAAGAGCAATTAAAAGTGAATTTTTCAATTTGATTTATACTCTACTTGCACTTTCCATTCACTGAGTATACTTCACAATTTCATTCATTTATTTATTTACACAAAGATGAGTCAAAACTGGCGCCACCGATGCACTTGAAGAACCACCTGAAGCATCAAATGTAATAAACACAGAAAGTCATAGTGAAAGAAGCAATTTCAATTTTGTTCCATATTTGTATTGGGATGATGAAATAAATATTCAAAAGCTCAGCAGAATAAATAAAAAATGAATGTGTGCACACGAGTCGAATTGGGAATGAAAACTTTACCTTTTTTACCTACTGCTGTATCAATATAAGGTAAAAAAATCAGCAAATTCAGCAACGTGGGATTATCAGAAAATTAAAAAGTTTTTCTCTGTTTTTGTTAAATTTTATTGTCGCATCATCAATTTTATGATGGAAAAGAAGCCACAAGTTTCAATTACAGTGTAGCATTCATAAGGAATTTTTTTTCATTTATAAGTTTTCTTTCTTTCTCTTGTTGCGTTTTAAAAACGTGCAAAAGTCACATGGAATTACAACCACACTGGCGCTTGAAAAATAATACTTTTATTATTTTTATGCTTAAGCCTCGAGTCTTTCACTTTATTGGATTTTAATCGCAAATCAATAAGAAATGAAATGGAGGGTGGCAAAAGGCATTCATTACTTCACATTAAATGTATGTATGTGTACTGGCGTCTTTTCAACCCCTAAATATCAGTGGCATACATTGTGTATATATAATAAAAATTTAATGCTTTTTCACTGAACCTAATCGGCCTAACCAAAGAAAGAAGAAAAAAGCTTTTCTTCCTTTTCAATTTTCCTTACATTTCTTTGTATCATCAACATTCTACTTTTATTAACTTACATTTATTGCAGTGAAATAGAAAGAGTCAATCAAGATGTCATTGGTTGAGAAATTAAATTAAATTTTTCAATTTTTAATGTAAAATTAATTTTTTCTTGCTAATTAAAAAACAAATCTTCGTTGTCCCTTTTCAAATGAAAACAAACCAAAAAGCAAGTGTATCTAGATGTAATAAAATATTCAAGAAGATGAATTCACTTAGTCCATCATGGAGTCATTAAAACAGTCATCACTATATAGTAGATTTCCATCCCTTACCAATAATACACTTCTTTCTTTCTCTTTTTTCTTTTGCGATTTCAATTATTCATAAACAAAAAAGGAAGAAAAAGTAAAAGAACTTTTCAACTCGCCTCCCATTTACAAAAAAAAATATAACAAAAAAGCAAAAGGCAAATGAAGCCATGAAATTGTTTTTGTGTGTGCATTAAAATCTAATTATTCCCAGGCATATATAAAATGTGCGAGTTTTTTTTCTATGTACCTCAATTTGGCGCCGCGATTATCATAAGGAAATTTTTTTTCTCTTCTCCTTCAAACGAACGTAAACATTCAAGCAGAATGAAAAGAATAATAAAACGACTACAATGTATCAAACACAAAAATATTATTTTGGTTTAATCATCTGGCCCATAAGTCAATCTTTTTTTATTGTTTTGCATACGAACAAGTCATAAATTTCAAATAAACGTAATTGCTGTCTAATGTAATATCGATTTAGTAAGTTCAATGAAGTTAATTTCAATTTACGAAAACGTAAATAATTAGTTAGGTTTTTAATTTTACAAATGTACAATGTTGTATATTTTTTACAATTGTATCTTTGTAAAATTTAATTCTACAAATGTAATTTTGTGATAAAATTCTAAGCAAAAGAAATTTTAGAAGATAAATTTATTGCTTTGACAGCTCTATTTTAGAATTAAAACATAATGAGATAGATCAATTTTATTTAATTTTGGAAATATACTACCTGAATACTTAAGATAATCTTCTTCTTTTTACAACTCTAATCAATTACGTTATATTAAATAATTAAAAGGGATAAACAAATAGACAATTTATATATGACATGTGCCACACGTGTTAAAACGTGATCTTTTATCTTTCTTACTCCTTCGATTAACAAATGGATGAAGCCTTCGTAAAGAAAAGAGTGAGGAAATTCGATGCGACTGACGCTGCATCATCAGCGAAAAATATAAATAATATACAACAGTAAGTGGAATAAAAAAAGCGAAGCCAAGCGCAAATATCACATGACATCAAAACAGAAAGAAATGGAAAATGGAGTGAAAGAGAGGAGAAGAGACGCTAACCAAAAGTTCTGAAATACAGCATAAACAGCAGTAAAAGGTAAGAAGAAGCAATTTCTCGAAATAAAAATAAAATTGCGCGCCATTATTATGATGCAAAAGGGAAGAAGGAAAAAAAGGTCATTTTTCGTATCAGAGTAAGATGAATTTTTACGACCACGTGTTTTTATTTTGTGTGTTGCTTTTTTGCTGCTGCATGTTTTTCTACCTTTAAGGAGTGAATGTGAATGCGAGAAGAAGAAGAAGAAGCAAAAACCGACGCTATTGCTGATAATTGGAACAATCGAGAAGAAGAATGAAGAAATAAAAAAGCGAGTAAATAAAATACACACAAGAAAATTGAATAATGCTCTTACTCTGACTATATATTATATAGTTGTATTTGTAGATGATGGAAGAGAAATTTTGGGAAGAAGAGAACAAAGGAAAGTTGCTTTTAAGAGCAGAACAAAGGAAACTTCTTCTTCTTAGTTCTTATTTTGAAGGTTACATAACCCCAAATTGCAGAGTTTTGTAATATTTTTTTAATTTAAAAACAACTAAAAATTTCTGATCGAAAATAAAATGTTGGTTTAATTACGAAATGATTTTTGATTCTGTTCAACTAAAATTGTTTGTGATGCTTTTAAAATTTAAAAATTTTGACTCAAAAATAAATGACCATAAAAGTCCAATTTATAAATTTTTCAAAAAAAAGTTTATGACTAAAACGCATTCAAATACACTCATACAATTTTGTTTAAAAACTTTTTCTTTCAGCTTCTTCTTGTTCTTCATTTTTTTGCCATTTCATTACACTCTACGAATATGTGTGTTGTGTTTTATTTTTAGACATTCATACAAGCCACATTGTGAAGGAATTTTGCGCTCTCTGCTTATTTTGCTGATTTTTTTGTTTTTTCTTCTTCTCATTGCGTTTTCTCTTCGAACTTCACTTTTTGTGTGCTCCGCTTCACATTCTTGTTTTCTTTTCACTTCATTCGCACACAAGCGTCGTTCTTGAGATCTTTTTGACTTTTGCCTTGGCTTACTCTCTTCTACTCTTACCAAAATTGCGCTTCGCCATCTTCAAATTTTTTTATCAAAAATTCATCGAAGCTTTTAATCAACTATAAAAACCGAATTCAATGGAATTTTTATTAGGCCTTAAAATCGAAATTATGTAAACTAAAAACAACATTTTATTGATGCACATGATGCAAAGAAATCATGAACCATATGTTACAATTTAACGAGCTCACTCAATCGAATTTTCTCTTCTTTTGTGTTGTGTTTTGTATTTTATTCTCACAAGACAGAATGGAGGGAAAAAATTTGTTTCATTAAATGAAAAGACAAACAAATTACAAGGTGATGAAACTAGAATTTTTTGAAATTCATAAATTTTTCTAGTCAATAAAAAATAAAAGATTCTATGCCTTGATACTATGCTTAATAGTTATTTTGTTATTTGTGTGTGTAACGAATAGCGTAAAGAAGCATAATTACAAAAAAGAAAAATATATGTGGGCATCATTATAAAATAAAATAGAGAAGATGTATATCTTGCGTTCGGAAGATGCACCTGTTTTCATTTTTACAACACCATAATTTCCATAACTTTATTTTTAAAATGACTTCTACTTTATACACATGCTATATAGCATATGAGCGAAAGAAAATTTTCTTTCCACATCGCTTCAATGTTTCTTTCTTATTTTTGTTTTGTTTCATGAGTGAGAGAGATTGCAAACGTCAAATATGAGTGAGTGGAAGAGAGAAGAGTCTTTGTTATTATTTCCATTCTTGTCTCAGACCGACCGTGTGTATAATGTTTTGCTTTAGCCTTCTATGAACTGAAATTGAGCTCTCTCGCTCACTGGTTGTCTGCTGTTGTTTTGATTGTAATAATAATATCAAATTATTTTTTGCGTCTAATGGTATGCAGTCAAGTGTTTTTATTATGCGACTTTATTGCGTTTTAAAAATTTCATTTTTTCTAGTGAATTGTTTTAATTTGTAGCGCCATGTTTTGAAATTTAAGATATAAATCATTTTGTACTTAAAAACTGCATTTAAAATATTAAAAGAAAAATTTCCAACTATTGTTGAGAAAATAAAAAAGACTGATTATATTTCATGCATGTATGCTGGAAATGGAGGGAAAAAACAATAAAATCTCGATTGAATATTCATTAATTTTTTATATCTTCAGCTATAGCAAGCAAGTAAAATGAGAAAGAGAGTCATAAAATAGTTTCCCATTATTTCCCAAAAAATATAAACTACAACGATGGCGATGATGTAGTGAAGTGAATAATGGAAATAGAAATATTTTTTATACGATTCCAGCTTTTCTCATAGTCTCGTGTTTGACTCTCTTGCGATTGAAAGAGAAAAACGTTTTAAACATTAGACAATAAGGGAATTATTATTAGGTATTCAATGGGAAACATTTTTTATATATTTTTTTATGATTCTAGTTTCTTTCTAGCTTTATCTTTCTTTTCCATTTCGACATTCATCTTCATTATGCATTGATCGTCTGGCATTTTGACTCGACGATGGCGAAGAAAGCGAGAATACAAGTGAGCGGCAGGAGTAAGAGAGAAAAGAAAACACCAAAATTCCCAACTCAATTAAGCGTCATAGAAGAGATTTGTTATGTTGTTGATCATTGACCTTAGCAACACTTTTTTTCTCAACCGCTCCTCTTCTCGCTCTCTTCATATCTTTATGTGTCTCTTTAAAAAATAAAGTAACATGAAAATGGCAAGAAAGAAATAATCATTCAGTATGAAGAAAAAATTCTTTCATTTCTTTGTTTTAAGCGATGAATAAGAATGAAAAAAAAAAGAGTAAAGAAAGAGGCAACCGTAACATAATCTCTTCATTCATGTCATCAAGTTTCCCATTGTTTTTAATCAGTCCATTTAAAGAGCTACTATACTTTGTGTCTGGCAGCTAGCTAGCTAGTAGACTTATTTAATTCTATGTAATGATAGAACATTAAGAAAAGACTTTTTACATTCTTAACAAACTGAAAAAATCGAAATGAAATTGGAGATTAAGAAATAATAGTATATTTTTAACTGTATGCTAACAGTCTTTAATTAAAGACAAGTTAAATCTGTTTTAAAAATGCATTTTAGTTCTTTTGTTTATTTTTAAAATATAAAAAAAATTTAAATTTTATCCGTTAAAATAAAAAATGTTCTTTAACTTCGTATTGAAAGCTATTAATTTTCATTAACAATCATCAATATATATTGAAAATGCATACACATTTTATTAAATGCTTATTGGAAGTCTTTTAAAGTAATGTAGAATGTGAGAAAGATATAATTTTTTGTATGAGAATGAAATAAGAAAAGAAGAAAAATAAGAATCCAAAAAAAATCGAATTTTCGCTCCAAAAAATTGCTGATGATGAAAAAACTGAAACTGCCTGCCTTTTAATACAACTGTACATCTATTTCTTCTTTTTTTTCAAGCCATGTGATTGTGATGTCTCCATATTATCGTATCGAAGTACGGAGAAAATTTTTTTGTTCATAATAAGCATGAACAACCGGTGTTGTTGTTAGTGTTAGTAAGCAGTCGGTAAATAATACATTTCGAAGCGGAGGAAAGAGCACCACAGTCATAACATTACACACACATATGAGAATACGGGCCGTCGTCGAGACGAACAGCATTGAATTATTATGTGAAAGAGCGGAATGAGAAGTTTGAATGTGTGCGTCGCGCCGACATACACATTCTCTCATTCTGCTTTTTTTTCTCGGGATTTTTATGCTGCATTATGTAAAAAGGGCAAGAGACGAGGTACCAACACATTGAAAGAATTGAATGAAATGATGAAATTGAAGTGAAAAAACGGCGTCCCTTGAAAAAAGGGAAAAAAGAAAGCATCGACAGAGAAAGAGAGCACTTTTGCACAAAAGAATGGAAAAATCAGCTGATTAGAATTTCCAATGATTAAAAATTTACTTCTTTTCTTCTTTTTCTCGATGATGCAATTTTTATGAATTTTGTAATTCTCCTTATCGTAACCTAAAATTGATTAGATTTCACACAAATATTTATGTGGAAATAGAAAAAGAAAGAAAAAAAATTGAATATGGCTGTGGCAGTGATAGAAGAAGAAGCTAAAGTAAGCAAGCGTTTGTAAGAGAAGAAAAAAACGTGGCTCGAGAATATAAAATAAATTTTAAAACGACGCCTTGTGTCTTATCAATATGAAATGAAAATAAATTCATAAGAAAGAACGCGATTGATAAAGAGGCGATGAAAATAAACTAAAGATTTTTTCTGAATTAAATAAAAGGCAAAAATTGTTTTGAAAATAAAAAAAATGAGAGAGAGAAAAGAAAGACGTAGTACTCAGCTCTTTTTTTTTGAAGGTTGGGTAATCAGATGATTTTTAGAAATGGCGGCAAACATTGGAACAGCTGAGCACTGGCACGTTTTTTTTCTCTTCTCTTTTATTTTAGTGTACGAATTTATTTTTTTTTTCTCTTAAAAATTTGATTATAATTTATGTTGCAAAATCACGCATACGTAATAAATTAATTAGTATATGAGACTTTATTACTCCCACAGCAACACGCTAAAAAATATGAATAATAAAAATCGTGTGCTGTCCGCAAAGCCGGCAAAAAATTATTTTAATATAATGTTTTCCTATCGCATTCACACTAATGTGCGAGGAATCGAAGTAATAAAAATTCTGAAACGCAATTCAATATATTTTTTGCTTGTGTTTCATGTTATCATACATTTCTATGAAAACGAATGTAGACTCACCTTATTGTTTCTTGTTCAATTTCCTTCATATGATTTGATGCTTGAAAAATATTGTTGTTGTTCATGTTGTTTTCACTTTTACACAACAACTGAATTGTTGACATTTTTTTAAAAAGCAATTATATATTTATTTGCTTTGCTTTCTCACACACTATATGTGCTCTCTTTCGCGCTCAACTTCTTTATTTTTATTTACTTTTCGGCTTTTTAGCAATCACTTCACGTCTTTTCTATTTTTTGTCTATTGATTTATGAATTTTATTCACCTTTACTGCTATGCAATTGTTTTGTTTATAACTCACTTGTAATTTCACTAATTTATGATTTTGATAACACACGAGATTTGGCTAAATAAGAAGTTTAACCGCGCGATGCGAAAAAATTACGTCCACCACGTTGAAAGATTACGTTACGAATGAGCTGTGAGTAAAAAAATTTCATTCAGGAGAAGAACAAAGAAAATGAGAGAAAAGAGAGTCAAGTTGCAGGGTTTGTTGTGTAAAATATTAGGGTTATGTATGTAAATGGCGTTGGGTAAAAAATTAAATTTTAAATTTCATCATTCACAACGGAAAAAGTTGATTTAAATCTTTGCTATTCTACTCAAATATGCTACTCAATTTCCGATGTTTCTTTGAAGTTCAATAAGAGTGATGTTTTTATTAAGGTTTCTAAGCAAATGCAATAACTTTTTTAGTTGTCTGTTTTTTTTTCAGTAACATCAGAAGTAAAAGGGATCAAAATTATTTTAAATAACAAATTTACATTGGCATAATTGCAAAATCAAGACATGCGAAAATTTTCGTTTTTAATTGATCGTTTTTGCGATAATATTTGGAGTCTTAACATATCTAAAGAACAAACTGCTTCCACGCTTGTGATCACCACTCATTTTCAATGAATCATAGCAATGACGCCACGATTCATAAGAGAAACCTTTGGCAGCAATCAAACTAAAAAAAGAAAAAATTATTTTATTTTTGGATATTGGAAGATGATCGATGAATTGACTTACCCAGTTCCGTTGACAGTCATACAAGTTGAAACAACATTCATTGGATAGAACATGCTACTGCAAACGAATGAGCTCAAACTTCCAAAATACATCCTTCCTTCTTTCTCACGAATGAAATGACGACCAACTAGATAAGTGGCTGTGCTAGCAACAATAACACATGATAAATCAAAGATTAAACGCGGAATGAGTCCAGAAAAGAAGCCCCAAATGCCTTCGTCCTTATAAATTTCTGCAATTGATCCAAAAATCGTACTATATTTGGTTTCTCGTCCTATGAATTGTGCCATCATTCGAACGGAAATCACATGGAACGGTGAAGCGATTATAGCACCAGCAGTGTGAATGACGATATCACGTTTGAGTTTAACTTGATAACGTTCATAATATTCTTCTTCATTTATATTTTCCTTTTCTTCATCATCAACTCTCGCCATTCCTAATTTATCAGCAACTTTTTCACTAAAAGTTGATGAAAGTATACTACCGAGGATTTTAGGTGATAAACCTCTATAACAACCAATCAAACCATCAACTTTTCTAATATGACCGACTAAAAATAGAAAAGGATTTTAAATTTGTCTGGATCAAAATAAAATCACTAAATTCTATTTTTAATTACCGTATTGAAAAACATTTGGCAATCCTAAAGCTGGCTTTCCAAACAATGTGGTCGTCGGACGTGGATTAATCGGTTCAAAACCAATCTGTTATCAGTGAATGTGTTAGAGCGAAGATTTGGTTATCAATTTTATGAAAAAAATTTTTTTCACTTACCTGAATTAGAATTTTGCTATATTCGAGTGGATGTAAAGCACTTTGAACTGCTAATTTTAAGCCAAAACGAATCCATTCATTAACATTCTCTTTATCGTCCGGTATTTCCGTGGAAATTTCCAATTTCCTATCAATATCTGTGACTACAGCCATTATCAAATCGCCGATTTTCAATTCTGCTCACTCTAATTTTTTGTTGTTTTTACGAAAATACAGGATGACAACCACTCGTGTGAAAGTAAATTTAAATCTTAATAACTTTATTGGCTTATTTTAATTGAATTTAAATAAATTGTTTACCTTATTTATATTTTAAAATTAGCCAGAAGCATTTTATAAACTTTGAATAAGAAATGAAAACAATGAAAAATAAAAATAAGCAACATTTGTCGTGCAAAAACAAACTGTTGCGCAACAATATTTTAAATTTAAATTTGTCAGTAAAGATAAAAATTTCTAAAAAGTAAAGTACAGAATTCAAGTAGAAAATTTTTAAAATTTATCCAAACATAAAGCGCATGAAAGCATAGATGATATTATAGCAAACATGGTCTGTATGACAGACAAACAAAAGCAAAATATACAATAGTGAATGTTTCTCACAAACATTGCTCCCACTCACTCACACAAAAAAACATTTACTCAACTGAACTCATCCTTCTCACAACTGTGTTATTTTCATTTCTTCTCGCGAACTAGATCGACGTTTATAAAATTTGTTTTCTCATTTTTAAAAGTTAAATCGGTTCGCTTTAATTACAAATTGCATCTCACTCTCTTCGGATATTGAAATTGTTTATAGAAAATTGCTTTGATAGTAAATAGGTGCATTAGAAATTTGATTTTTTATTCTGAAAATAAGAAAGATTCAAGTGTCTACGCAAAAAATAATAAAAAAAAGTTTAGGCTAAAGAGAGAGAGAGAGAAAGAAAAGTTTAATACGAAGTATTTTGATGTATAAGAAAAGAAGTTTCAATTTTTTAGTGCATTTGTGAATGGAAGAAGAGAAGTCAAATGTGAGTGTATGTATCGACTTAAATCTGGAAGAATTTTAAACAATTTTTATCTCTATTATGCAACAAAAAAGTGAAAAAATCATAGAAAAGTTTAAGCAGATGAGCTATGTGTAAATATATATGTTTTGCAATTTGCTGCTCTAGTTTTATTGATCTTGGACAAGAGAAGCAGAAAAATATTCATTTTCCTCTCACTCACTAGATTTGGAAAAGAAGATTAATTAAAAACTGTTATTTCTCTTCTCTCGCTGTTTGCTTCCAACAAGTACTGAGCCATTGAGCTTAAAAGAAAACTGCTCATTCTCAATAGTACACGTAGCAAATATTGAAAATATAAAAATAACATCTATTAAGCAAAATAAAAGTGTAAATAAAGTAAAAGAGTGAGAGGTCACTCGTTTGTATTATAAATATATGATAAGTGAATGTGTGGGATGAGTGATAACAACATTGAATGAGATTGAATAATAACATTTTTTACATAACTTTTCACTGAGTGATTTATGTTTCTTTCATCGGATTAATGAAAAGTTTCACACTTTAAGGTGAGTCCTCAACACACATGCATACATGACTTTTTCCTCTACTTATTAAATTCAATTCCGCATTTGAGATGTAATTCTACGATTGGCTGACTCTATAAATGAATTTCAATCTTTTTATTTAATACTAATTCAAGTAATTTTCAAGGATTTGTAAATAAATATTTAATTGGAGATTTCTTAAAATTTTCCATTCAAACAAGAAAAGAAATTAAAAACATTGGTTCCAAAAATGGCACAGTATATTATTCGATTTGAATCGGCATAAACAAACTAAAATTGGGAGAGAGAAATATATGAATGTTGAAAGAATGTTTTTATTACACTTAAAGCGTTAAATAGCGCATTTCCATTTCCTATTCATTGAATTTTTGTGAATTATTGATGGTCTCAGACAAATTGAGGATAATAATAATTTATCATAAATACACCTACCACCAGCAGCTGTATAAAAAGGGAAAAGAATTGAGAGGGAGAGTTGTGGAAAATCGATAGCAATTTGGTTGAAAGAGAAAAAAATTCCTGAAGACCAAAGGGAAAAAATTCTCATAAATATTTCATAAATTCCGTTTCACTTTTTTTTCAAATTTTTATAAAATGCAAAAAGATTCTTCTAAAAGTAGCTTTTGTTTTGGTACATTTAGGCAGGCAGACAATAAAAGAAGATGAAGAATTATCCTTTCTTTCTTAAAACAATCACAGAAGGTTTTTTACAAAAATTCCATCATCCTTTCATCAAACCACTTTGAACTTTAAAAACATCACAATATTGCTGTTTTGCGAAAATAATAAACCAGTTATTGACGACTAAAGAAAAACTTTTTTGTCGATATTTTCTACGCTGTAACCGTGTATGTGTGTGGCTATATAAAAACCGGAAAATAAAAAAAAAATCAAAAAATTTCTTTTCAAATTTTATGAACAAAACGTGACTGAGCTTTGATAATTTTAATAATTAATGTCTTACAAAAAAATAAAGCAGTATTATGATTGTTAATTTCAAATTTATCACAACCAAAAAAACTTTTGCGGTACGGCATCAATTTTTATTTCTATGATATTTTGAATGTGACTGTCTGATTAATACCTAAGAGCATCTGTAGCCATAAATAAAAACTCATTCATACCGTATTCATTTGGTACATTCAATGCCATAACTGATCGCTCGCCAAAATAAATGAGGTGAGATTAAATTTATTACATTTGTCTTGAAATATTTTTTCAATTTGTAACAGTTTGACTCGAAAAATTCCGTTTTTGACTAAAAAGTTATGGAAATTCTCAATCAATTGTGAGAAAGAAGTGAGACAGCTAATGAAGTGCTGCATTTAATATTAATAACACGCAAAAAAAGAGACAAAAGGTGAAAATTTAGAAAGTGACATTGAAGTGGGTTTGAGCCAGAAAGAGAGAGAAAAAAATGATTCAAACGCGAGCAAGTAATTTTCCATGAGAATATTCAAACTTCCATTGTCTTCATTGCATCAATCAATTTTCACCATTAATTAGCTTTTTATAATCCCACAAAAACTACCTTAGTTAAATCTTTTTGCCATTTGTTGTCTGCTCATTTCAAATTGATTTTAAATTCCTTCATTTAATTCTAATTAATTAATTGTTGAATCAAACCTGACATTAAATAGGATCGTTCGAAGAGATATTGTGATTAATTCGTCTATTTTAAAACTTAAGAAATAATGGAAATTTTCGTTATTACCATGTTGTTGTCTTGAAAAAGCTTAAAATCTATCATAATATTTACAATATTTCCTTTCATATTTCTTAAGTATAGAGCGAAAATAACAAGTTTCATTAGTGAAATAAACACTTAGGAAAATTTTGTTTTTTGTTTAGATTTTTAAAATTTCCCTAAATTAATTTTCAAAATCTCATAAAAATCGCCAAAATAAGAGCATTAAATTATTTTTTAGCGAGCAATAAATCTTTCCAGCCACCAGATTCATTTATTGACTCATTCAATATGCGCGAACAAATTTTTGTTATTCTCTCAGTCAATGCTAATGATTCTCACACTATCAGCATATAAAAGTAACAGCAGCAAACGCTTATGAATGAAATAGCTTCACTTTGAATAGGAGGAAACAAAGAAAACTTTCATTCACTGCTTAATTATGCATCGACCATAATAAACCAAAAAATTGAAATTGATAAATCTGAATTTTTTCCAATACATAGTAAGTTAAAAAGAAGAAACATTTTCAGTCTTTAGAAATTATGTGCGTGTGGTGTGCTTTATTGGGAAGTTATGCAAATTGATTTTCAAGGTAAACTTTCACACTTCTTGCCTTTCTTCTCTCTCTCACATAAATATAAATATGCACAGCAACTCGAGAAATGCAAATTATTTAGATCGAAACAATGCAAAGCAGCCGAGTGGCAATGCCAAATGATTTTTAATTATTTATTCATAGCTATGTAGGAGCATGTGTTTATCAATGTGTTTGTGCTTTATATGAATTAAAATTGATTTCTCAATAAAAAAAGCTATTTTAAATTGAAAGACGAATGAGGAAAATGAACTAAAATTAGGTTAATTAATATATAACATGTTACAAGTACTTTTCATTTATATTTCTTCACTTTATAATGTTTTATAAATGTGCTCTAAAACTGTCCTTTCAATAATTTGATGTGATTTCTAGCATATAACCTTCCTCTCTCATCTCGTTTCCATCAAACGTCAATAAAGGTACGCAAACAGCACATTTCAACTTCAACTGAAATGACAGAGAGGCGAGAAAGATAGACGTAGCGCGAGATGATGAAGGCAACGCTCGATTTGCATAATTTTCTATCCAAGTGTGTGAGTTTACTCAATGGCACTCGTCTTTGTGTGATGCGAGGGTGCAATACACTTAATTTACTAAAAGTTGAACAAACAATGAGCAGCAACAGCAGTACTTGATTGAGTCAACAGTTTCTTCATCTTTTTTTCTTCGTCTACATATGTGACCTATGGAGATCTCACTCATTCTTTCATTTATTTTTTTTTCAATATTGATCCAGTGCTGATACTGCATTGCACTCTTGAGTTGCTTCTCCTTTTTATAGCGTTGAATGACATTGCATGATAAAGAACGAAAGAAAGAAAAGAAAAAAATTATTGATAGAATTTCCGAGTTTGAAGACTTTATCAATTTACATAACATAAATAGAAATGTAAATTTAAATGAAATAACAACAACAAAGAGAGAGTGTGGGAGGGAAATGAGGTTAAATTAATTTAGTTATGATTGACAATCACTTCCGAATTTGTTTTGGAGTCTTCCGATGAATGATTATTTATGAATTCCACTTTTGGGATTTCATCGACCTTTTTTCGATGTGAAAATTAAGGTGAAAAAACTTGGATAGATTGATTGAAATTGGTAGAAGATTAAAATAATTGATATTCAATAGAATTGAGTTTTAAAAAATCTCGTAGTTTAAAATTTTGATTATGAAAAAATTGAGTTATTTTGATAATGCATTAAAATAGAAATTTTTGTTTATTCACTTCAAAAATTCATTTCTCTTTTGTTCTGATTTCATCTTATTTTCAATAAGAAAATTGTCATGTCATCTTCCTCGTCTACTTACTCTATTTCCCATGTGACGCCAAATGTCGATGATGATGATATAAGCAAATTTCTTTGCTTCTTGTTTAATGTCAACGGCACAGTGAGAAAGAAATGAATTTTTGATTGTTCATAATAAAAATGAGATTTGCTTAAAAAAAGCTCATTGCCATTGCTCTAATTTCTTTTTTATTTTTTTGCAAGTCCTCTTCTTGGCAGAAAATAAAAATAGCAAAAGTTAAGTTTCACCGTTTGATTCTTCATCTTTTTTTAATGCAAATGAGTTTGTGAGAGAAGAATGATAATTAGCAAAATGTTTTAATTAATGTCATTCATCCATTTCTGACATTATGCAGGTGTGAAAAAAATCACATTGCATGATTATCATGATAAAGAGAAGTGTAAACAAAATTGTAAATTAGGGGAGAAATGTGTCGAGTTAAAGTTATTTAGAGTTATTTAGTAGAGTGAGTAATAACAGCAGTTTAACGAACTTACAAATTATAAAAATATATAAACTATAAAAGTACCGTTACTCTTACTCAGTGCTGTTTGTTTTTTAAACGATAATGATGATGGTCGTGAATTAAATGAGTATTTTCATAATTGAGTTATTATTTTCTTTAATAGAGAGGATTTTTCGGTTTTTGACAAGAATTTTTCGTAATTAAATTGCTCGCTCAATAAGTGGCCAACTCTTTGCGGATTGGATTAATTTTGGCTGTTTTGCATAATTTCATTATTTTAATTTGATCAGAAAAGAATTTTCGCATGATTTATTGAACGATGCAAAGTTGTTTTGGCTGATTTTCTGGTTTTTAGGTTGTTTATGACGTCAAGAAGAAACGCGTCTAAGTTAATTGGTCTAGAAGTGAGTTTTAAATCTATTTTTAGAAGTTATGAAGTCAGAATTTTAATTCTCAAGATAACAGGAATAAATTGATCTAAAATAAGCAAACGATCACTTTGGATTGGTTTTTTTTTTCTTAAATTGATTAATAGGACAAAATTAACTATTCTCAATTTTAAACTAAAAGTTCCATTATTATACAGTAAATTATTGTCAATGAGGAAATCAAAAAGCTAAAACTATTTAAAAATTTATTTTCAAAGCAAAATCAAGCCTTAATTTCACTTGTCAATCACGAAAAATTACATCAATTACCCTTCTGACTAAATTAAATATTCAAAATAAACAAATTTCAATTGCTGTCATTTGCCTTCAGCATTTTAGCATTCAATCCAAAATTAATTTTTTTCGGATAAATGAGTTGAGTCATTTATTCCATTGATTGCAATAGCAAAATGATATTTTCTATTTCATTTCAATTACGATATGTTTATCAAATGCAATTAGTACTAAATTTTAATCTTATTGCGGTAGAAAAAGCATGAATTGTCACACAAAGTCTATTAATTATGAAAAAAGTCTCAATGAAAATTTTATTTACTCTTTAGAAAAGGACATAATTCAAGGTAAAAAACATTCATCAAGATTGTAATTGTCATTGTAAATTATTGAATAAATTCAACAGCAATTTTGCAAATTAAAATTATCACAAAATGGAAAATCTGAAGCTTACGAGAGAGAGAAAAATTTTAACAACATGTCCGATGATAATTGAATAGACGTTTCACAATGAGTGTAAACGAGTGTCGTGCCTGAAAGACATTTACCAGTTTGAACTCGTAAATGACGTCATTACACGCAAAGTTTCAACACCCATTTGATTACTTCCTCATTTCACTCTTCCTTTTCAAATTCATTCTAACTTAGGATATGAATTTTCATGCTTTTCTACGCCGTATAATGTTTGGGTTTTATTTATTGTGGCATGCACAAAACAGAGAAAGTCAAAGAAGAATTTTTTCACAAACAATTTCCAAAAATATCTGAAAGATGCGCACAAAAAGAAAAGAATGTTCTCTCTGTATTTATTTTCATTTCCCGCTAACGGAACAGAAAATTAAATAATAAAATAAAGTTGACAATGTTTCTCTTTTTTTATGTTTTCAAAGTGTGATTCTTACTGACGTCTGTGACCGCGAAGAGAAAAAAGTTATTTTATTTTTATATGTAGAAGAAAAATTCCAGAGTAATTTATCTCACGTTAATCAGTTGGGATGAGACGATGAAACTTTTAATTAAATTTTGTTGTTTTAGCGCTCTAGATTGTGTTATTTTGAGCTTAAGTTTATCACACCACTAGCGCGGTTATTCTTGCTATACTTTTAATTAACCTTGTAAGCTCCTTTTCGGTTTGTTGTAAATTTTTAATGCTTATCGATCTTGCTTACGTAAAACTAATGATCTTTTACATTTTTTTAATAGAGGAAGGAAAGTTTTTTGATTAACGAATTTGTTTTGTGTGAAATAAAATTTGTCATAGGCTGAAAAGCAATTTAAGAAATGAGTTTGAATTCTTTATTTTAAAAATCAAGGTAAAGAATATTTTTAGCTGATTTCTATTAAAAAAAATTTTTTCTACCTTAAAAATGATTAAAACAAATCTAAATGTCATGAACATCCTCTCTTTTCTAACTAACTACTGAAAGATTCACAGACAGAGAAAAATGATTTATTTATGCTCGAATGAAATCTTTTCAGTTGAAATTCTAATGAAATATTTACATTTATTGAAAATTAATTATTAAAATTGCAAAGATAGAATTTTTTTCTCATAAGTATTTTATTGCAATAAAATCTTTCGTCGATTGCGAAAAAGAGCTGATTTTCTTTTTAAATGAGTTTTTAAAAATGTGTGTTATGAAAGAGAGCAAAATATCATCTAAAATTAATTGCTTCTCTCTTTTTTTCGCTTGTGAATTATTACACATCTTGAAAACGGCTGGTAATTGCCGTGTTACACATTCACAAGAGAAAAACGATCGTGTATGTTTCTTATGCTTCTATTTTGACGTGCAAGTAAAGAAGAGAAAATTGCATAACAACAACAGCGATTATTTTGTGTGTTCAGCATCTGATCATTACTGTGAAAGCCTCAAATTACCGAACTGAACTCTTTGCTCGTTAATTTTCATTATTTTTCATATTTCACTTTGCCAAAGTCATTCAACTCATTTGCCTACACACATGTAACTCATTTACTTTCTCTCACTTAAGCTTGCATTTTGTAAAGGATGGAACCTTTAATTATTTCTTTTTTAAAATTTGCAATTTTTTATTCTCTCTCTCGCAATGGCGCTTGTCTAATTATTAGGTACATTAAGCACATGCACATTCACAACAGCCGACAGGCATTTCAATAAGTTTTAATTGCATGCAAGAACATGAAATAAAAAATTGGAACAAGCAAGAGATTGAAATGTAAATTTCTATTTAAATCAAAGTTAGAATAAAAAGTAGCTGCTGCTGCGGTCATGTATTAGAAATGATGGGAGTTGCCTTTAGGTGTGCAAACCCTTGGGAAATCCGCTTCAATAATTCTATTTTGTTTGATTTTATTTAAATATTTTAATTTTAAATTTTTCTATGATAAAATTTTTATCTAGAGAATTCTTTTGAATAATAAACTTTTTCTTATGAAAATTTTAATTTAACGATATATAAAATTTTAAAAAATAAAATAAGCAAAACAGAAATTGAAGAAATTTTAAACGTTGGAAATCAAAAATAAAAATAAGATTAAGACTTGTTATTTGATATAACATCAATTTAAGATGTATAAAAGTGAAACCAACTAATCTGTTAATGATTTTATTGGCTTTTAGAATTTCTCAAGCTAAAATATAAACAAAAACATTGAAAATTAGAAATCAATTAAAAATGATGAAATAACTGAGAATTTTCAACTCTTTAACTCGTTTATTAAAGCTATTAAGATAGAAAAAATCAATTAAGAGCAACATTCTAAGCTAAACTAAGTTAAATAATAAAATATATTTGTTTTTGTTTCTCGCAATGATGATTTTTCTTTCTTATGAAACAAATGTTAATTCTATGCATCTTTTGTATTGCAATTGCACTATTATGCAAACATGCATTTGCTATTTCAAAATGCAAATTTGAATTTTATAGAAATTTATTTCATTGTTATTATAATTAAAGCAAAAAAGATTTGATTTATAAGAAGAAGATAGCGGTGCCAAGACGAGAGAGATTTTTGTGTGCCAATTAATTATGAAAAAAGAGAAAAGTGCATAATGGAATGTGAAAAGCAAATTTGCTTTGAAAAAATGTAAAATTTAAAATCAATGATGATAATTATGTAGATTTCTCAAATTTTTTTTGTGTCTGCACGCAATGGAGCGAGCATTTTACAAATTTTCAAGCTAATTTCAACTTCTTCCTAATTCTTTCATCGCCAACGTTTTCAATTTTTGTCACACTTAATTAAAAGTGATTTCTTCCCTTTCTCTTTTTCTTTTTGCATCAGCAACTTTCGAAATATCGACCCATTTGACATTATGCCATTACAATTCAAGAATTTTCTCAATGCATACAATTAAATTATTTGTAATATCACACACAGTAAGCGAAAGAGGAAAAAGTCCGATTGTCACATCTACAAGTCAGTCAATTAAAATAAAACTCGTTCAATTAAATTTCATTAACATGACTTGAATAATCCATCACACAGTCAGTCGTTGTGCTTGCGCCAAATTGGCTGTGTGTAAAGCGACAGACTAACGGAACAAATATTCATAATATGAAAAAAATCTCTACCAAGACTCATTCATGCCGGCTCGCATTTATGGGTCGATTTAAAGAAGAAAAATAAAAAAATTTTTGCTTGTTTTCGAGTTTCTGATGAGTCACCTGCAGACTCTTCTCTTTCGCAAGTGCTATGTGATAAAAACAAGTAAAATATGGTTTTAAAATTAGACTTTTTCTGTTGTCTGAGACAGTGAGATCACTAACTGTAAGTACGTGCCTCTTATCCTTCAACTTTTTTTGAGTTTAGAAATGATTTATGAAATATTCTCGTAAGAAGCAATAGAATTTAAAAAATTACTCATAACCATTTTTAGAAAATGTCTATCTTCTTACAAATTAGTTTTTTGACTTCTTTTTGGTTGATGTTATTTGTCACTAGATATGGAAATTAGTCTTTGAAAATATGAATTAATTGTAAAGAATTTCATGTTTTCTATTATTTCTTAATTTTTAATCTATGACTTTTCTAAGTTGATTTTTTGACATCAAATGAGTGTGATAAAAGCACCATGTTGCTACTAATATGATGCTTGAGCTTGCTGTGCGTGCTTTAAGAGATGAATGAAAAGTAATTAATTGTGATGGAGTGTAAATTACACAACTCTCTGCAAAGGCGCCAACTGCTTGTGCAGAGATATACAGAGAAAGAAAGTTAATATGAAATATTTAGGTTTGAATGCTGCGCCTACTGAATGACCTTCCATTCTGTCGCTCTGAGTCATATAAGCAAACAAACGAACAAATTTACAACTACAGTTGTTTTCCTTGTTCAAAGCTAATTCACGCGTCGATAAATATTGAATAATATTAATTTAATTCACTCACTCATGAGCACGCATGCATTTCCCGTAACATTCCTTCTGCATGCATGCATATAAACCGTTTTTCAGAAGCAAGAAAGCTTTCATTGTGGCAGCTTCCGTCATCATCGTTCTTTGTTGTCTGTCTTGCTTTGATTGAAATGGAGCTCATTTAATTTTTTTTTCTTCATGTGCAATATAAGAGAAAATTCTTTTTTTATCATTATTATTGCTTAACCTTGATGTTTTATTCTTTGACTTTGATGCAAGTTTTTTCCTTCATTCTTTATGAGAATTTTTAAATAAATAGAAGGAAAAAGAAAGTCGGAAACTTTTTTGTCAGATTTTAGTTTGTTGGTATCAAGGTTAAAAAATTAGAAGCAAAGTTAGAAAATTGCAATTTTATTAAGAATTTTTAAACATTTTCAATTTCATAATAATTTTTGTAAAAAATAAAAGCTCTGTCAAGTTTTCTTTTTTTCTCCAACCACAAACAACTGCAAAATGTTACATGAAAGGTAGAAAAAAGTTTTTATTATTTCTACAACGATTTACGAGTGTGGTAAACCAGTAATTCTTTTAAATTTTATTTTATGATAGCTTTTAGGATTGAATGCAAGTCATTTATAATGACACAAAGGGTATAAAGGATAAAAAAGCTGTGGTTGAATTTTTAATGCTAAAGGATAAAGTGAAGGTTGGTAAAATTGATTATTTGAATGCAGTCTTTTTTCATAGCTTTGATACAAAGTCTAAAGTCAACCTCGAGTTTTTCATGTCAATAATTATTATGAACGTAATGCTCCACATATGTCAAGTAATAAGTAATAACACACAAATGCTTTCTTCATCTGACTGGCTTTAAAATGACTTACTTTTTCACTCTCTTTCTGAAATTGAAACTTCTCTGTAATCCACAATATAAATATGAAGAAAAACAAGTCAGAAATATTTTTCATTATAAACGAGAAAAAAAGTCACAAAAAAACAAGAAAGACTGTCAAAGTTTTTATGTAAACAAAAAAATTCAATTGTCACGTTGGAAGAAATTCACAAGTGTCATCTTGAAGAGGTAAAACGTTTGCTTTGTGTGAGCATAATGATTCAAAGACAAATTTACTTAACTTGACTGAACTAAAAGATAACAAAATTACTATGTATAAATGAGAATGCAGTGTAATTATGTTACGCACAAAGTAAAATATTTCGAAACAACACTAAAATTCCCATATTCTCTCGCATAACAAAGAGATTCTTTTTCATCCATGAGAAAAAAATGTTTCAAGGGCACAAAACACACGAAGTGACAAAAAAGTCGCCCACATTGAATGTGATTTGTTTAAACTTCTTATCAACGACATGAAAATAGTCTATTTAGCGGTGCAGATTTATTTGTTTGAAGTTCTTGTTAAGAAATATGAGAATATTCTGGTTTTACTTTTCCATTTTAAAGATAATTTCAATAAAGTTTGTTTCGTTGTGGGTCTAATTTGGAATTTACTTATAGTATTCAAGGTAAAACTCTATATTTTACGTTTTAATTTGACCAAAATAAAATTTAGAAACTGTTCTTTTTTACTTTAGTTTGTTTATTAACATTTCGTTTTGGTTTATCTCTCAAATTATAAGTTAAAACTAGGGTTCGGAAAATTAGAAAATGAATTAATTTTTTTTGTAAAGTTAAATCTTTAAAAATTTAACGAAAAATTTCGATAAAATATCTTCCATTATTTCAGTACATTCAGAAAGTGCTTTGAATAAATGTCGTTACCTGAGCTTTTATGCAAATTTCCGCGTTGTTCTCTTTCCATTGATACAACGTTTTTGATAAAACATTTTATTTCCCGAAAAAAGAGAGAGCTAGTAACAAAAGACGGAAATTTACGGATAGAGAAGACTATGAAAATATTTGAGATAAGAGTTTCATAATAAAAGTTGTTGTTGCTTCAAAAAACATAAATGTTAAATTAATTTTTATGGACGTCATAAATGCAAACGCGTGAGCCAATGACATTAGATAACATTAACATGAGCATGTTTCATTAATGCTTAAAAAAGAGTTTAAAAGTTAATTGAAATTATTTTTCGGTTATGTGCTTTAAATGGATTATGTGAGACTAATTGAAAAACGTTATTTATAGCACAAGTAAATAGAAACATTTTAGAAAAATTTTGAAATATAAAGGAACGAATTTCTAATTAAAAATTTAAAAATTTAATCATAAAATCTTTTAGAAATTTATTCATCAATATTAGATTTGTATTATAGCAACAATATTTATGATTTATTTACTAAACCATTTAAGTAATAAAACTGTTTTGAACACAAAATAATATTTTTACAAATTTTTCTTATTTTCCTGCGATTAAACTTTTCTTATCAAATATTTTGTTTCTAATTTACACTTCACAATAATTATTCACTGACTCTAACTTTATTTGATTTTTGTCAAAACATCAAAAGAATTTTCTATTTGAAAGCAAGAATTCTGACAGTTAGATGTTTTAATGAGTAAAATTTAAGAAATTAAGTATTCAATTATGATATGTCACAATTTTTATTAATAACAAAATATAAATTTATCTGTTCAATAGAAAGAAATTTAAAATCAAAATCTTTTGTTTCATATACGAAAAGTTACACAAAAATTAAAAATTGAAATTTATTCATAATCGATTGAAAAATAATTTATGTTAATTATGATATGTCAGTTCAATAGAAAGAAAGTTTCATATTTACACAAAACATAATCGATTGAAAAATAATTTATGTTACAGTTCATTTATATTACATTGCGGCAATCAAATAAATATTTTTGAATGCAAGAAAAGCGTAAGCAAAGAAGAAACTATTGCGTGATAAATTTTTCTTTTATTGTTTGAAGAGAAAAAAATTTTTTGGTCACGAGGGAATTTCACTTTTTTTATTTTTGCCTTGACTTCATGAATTGAGCAGCAGAACAAGAGTAAAGGCCATATGTGTTACTTTCTATAGCAATCTCTTAAATAATTTACACATTTTTTTTGTGTTTTTCGCTACATTGTGGATTTTAGCTGTGTGTAGCGGTTACAATTAAAAGAAAAAATGGGAAGTGTTTCGCGGTTGTTTTTAGTGTGATGACTGAATGATTTTGACCTTGATTGAACTGTTTTTACTTCTCACTGTGTGCGAGTTTGAAAAATTGCTTTCAATTGATTGATGTTTCTCATCTTTTCTTAAACTCATAAAAAGAATTTCAAAATTTAATTTAGAAAAAGAAGAATTGACAAATTAAACGTGAGTTACAAACTATAAAAAAAATTTATTGCAACCAATAAAAGAGCCAATTAAAGCGTTTTATTGAGTTTTTACGTTGTCAAAAATTAATCAAGCTTTCGTAACTTGTTTTGTAAGAAACAGTGACAAAAAGAATTTCATGCAAAATTGCAACAATGTATATACTGGTGATTCATTCTTTAATGGTTTCTGCAAGTTTCATTTTGCTAATTTGTATGAAATTGAATTTGTAAATGTTTTAAATTTAGTTTAAGGATTTTTGCTGTTAATAGTGAATATTTTGGTCTTAACTGCATGAAAAAAATCTAAAAAGTTATAAGCATTAAGAATTAAGAGTTATCTGCTTGAATTTCAAGCTTATTCATTAGTTTTTCAAAAATTTCTTTCATTTGAAATTTTTTGTTTATAAAATGATTTTTAAAAAAGACGTCGGAAAATGTTTTTTTTACCGTTAAATGAAAACAAATGTATCTTTTCACATTGCAGTTTCTTGCAAGAACCTTTTTAAATATCTTATGAATAATTCAAATCATTCTTCCACTCCTTTGAAAAAGAGTGAATTCTCATAAAAATAACACAGAGAACACACAACACAGAGAAGAGGAGAGAAATTTAAATTCATTCCACTCGTTCATCAATATTAAGGCTCTTCTCCATGAGTCACCATCTGCGACTTCATTTTCACTCTCTCACTTGCCACACACTAAAAAATTCTGTTTTTATTTACGATGAACATGTTTGCTCACAAAAGTGCAATAACATCCCGAAAAAATAAGAGCGTTTATGCACAAACTGTTTCGTTCCGTACACAGTGCTAGCGGAGAACATAAAACGAGTTTTTATGATGCTGTCTGAAGAGATTATCTTCATTTAATATTAGCAAAATGTGCTTTTAAACAAGGTGAAAATACTTTTATAAATGGAATTTTTTCAAAGTTTAAATAAAAGATAATTTAACAATTTTAAAAACATTTTAAAGTTGAATTTTGAAAATAATTAAGTAAATTAAAACTTTTAATTGAAAACAATTGTGTATTTAAGGAACTATTTATTAATAAATCGGATTGTCTTTTCCTTGACTTTGAGCACATAAAGAATTTAATTAACTCTTCTTTTATGATTTCCTTTAACCATTAAAAGCTTTTTAGCGCATTTTTGCAAAAAATACGCTATTAGGCTCACGATGGCTGGCTAGCTGGGTCAGTCATAACTCGACAACGGTAAGTCGTGGAGAGGTGGTTGATAACTTGTTAGAAAGGTCTCGACGTGTAGGTAAGCCATCAAAAGAGTTTTTTTGGGTAAGTGTTGACCCAAGGGTGGCCCATCACATGCATGTCCATCACATGGACCAAAAAATTTTTTTCACCAAAAAGTCTCAAAATGTCATGAAACGTCGAGAAAACATGCCAGAAATTTTTTTTTAAAAAAACGACTTATAGTCAAGAAAATAGTACTAAAAACATGAGAAATTTTGTTACCAAACACTGATTTGTTAGGCAAAAATGCGCTTTAATCGTCCGACCATCCGCGTCGAGATTGATAGCTTTTTTCAATTAAAGGCTTCTTAAATTTTTTATATTGAATCAATAAAACTTCATGTAATTAATATTTGTAAACAGTCGCATATTGATATGATTCATTTGTTGGTAATTAAATGACAATTAAAATATGATTAAGCTCAAGCTTGCAACATTGCAAGGGCTGTGACATAAATAAATCAATTTTCGCTTCACGAGAGCTCACGACCTTGCCATTGCGCTGCTTTTTATTTGTTTTCGTCTAATGAACAAATTAATTGAAACTTACACATACATTTGCAAAAAATAAATAAATTCAGAAACTTTTTTATTTATATTTTGTGAATGAATAGTTTGTATTTGTAACTAGCCATTGAACTCAACGCTCGTGAACCCACATAAAATGTAGAAAAACTCATTTTATTTCCATTTCTGAGTCAACGATCGATTTACATTCTTTCGTAATTTGGTTTCCCACGCAATATACACCTGCAATGTAATTTTCTCTTTTTCTTGTTTCAGTTCTAAGACTCATCATACGAAAAACGAGTGAAAAAAGAGCCAAAATTGATTTCGTACAAATGTTTGGCGTAAAATTCAAACGGAAATAACGGAATTGAAACCATTAATATCAATCACATCAAGAGAGTCTTGAAATTGAAAAGAAAAGAGGAAATATTCCAGTCATCATGACAACAGTTCCACAATTAAGTGATTCTGATATGCCAACGACAACAGCAGCATTGACAAGCAGTGGCTTAGACGCACAAAATGGTCACAGAAAAGGTCATCGGTAAGTAAAATTTCTTGTTTCTTGGACCCTTTTCACTTCTTTTTGTGATGTGGTGAAAATATAGCAAATTTATAAAAATCGATTTTTCAACAAATAGAAAGTAATAGAATGACATTCACAGAAATTTATAATATAACGGTTGAAATATATTTAATAATATGAACAAAAAAGTTTAGAAAAATTGAAATTCCTTCATTATTCAGTTTAAACTTAATCCAACTCTCACAGTAAAGCAAAGAGTAAAATAAATTAGTTTATAATAAAGATAAATAAATCTTTGCTAATTCAATTTCTCAATTAAAATCAATTTTCTATTAATTCTTTTTTACTGTTTTATGTTTTTGTACAAGATGCTCAATTGCCATGTTTACAGCAACATTTATTGCGTTTCATTCATTCATTCTTTTTTGCTTGTTGTGTGTTTTGTTTTTATTTTGGGGAGTTTCATGTCAATTTTTTTTTTGAATAAAACAGATGAAAGCAAAAGAAAAATAAAATGATGAACAATATCTGCAATTGTTTATATTTGACATGTCATGAAACTGCTATTAAATGCGTCATTATGCCAGACATTTTTTTTTCTTCTTTTTTTCCGGCATTTACGTCTTATTTCATTTGTCTATTACACAAATGCAAGCTAATAAAAAATGTGTTAGCGAGAGCAGTGTCAAATCAATTTGAATTGAATATTCCATATTTGACACTCACTCACATGTGCTCTTGTAAGTCTTAAAGTAGAACAGCTATAAACTTTACATAAGAAAAGAAATAAAGAAAACATTCAATAAATTTCAAAATGTCTCGTGCGCGCTTTAAAAACACAACGAGAACGCATTACATAATTTTACAATGAATGAATGACAATTTTGGCAAAATTGAAAAGAAAGAGCTTTTTCTATGAGTATGTATGTACAGCTGTGAGCGCATGTATGTGTATATTAATTTATTTACATTTTATAGTCAAACTCTTGTCTGTTTTTGTTATTTTTAAGAATATTTTTAATATGTATAAGAGATAGAAATTTAGAAGAATTTTTTAGAATTTAGGTCAAAAAAAGAACATGTGAATAAAGCTTTAAAGATATTGACAAACTTTTGTTGTCAAGGTAAAATTTGCAGAATATTTTCTAAATTTCAATTACTGTTTATGATCTTCTATAAATGTGGAAATTCAATGATTTTCAGATTTTTCCAGTCAAAAAATTCCATAAAAAACTTTTTATTATGTTGAACAACAGGCAGAATGAAATAATCAACTCAAAAATTCTTTCCTATTTAGCAAACAAGATCAAATGTCAGAAAAATATAACTAAAAGTGATGAGTTTTTCTTTTTCATATTTCATATGCTATCATAGAAGAGAGAAAAAGTTTGCAATGAAATTTAATTAAAAGGTTCAATTTCCACATCATAAAAAGAAACAGAGAGAATGAAGAAATATTTGTTGATAAAAATTTTCATTCTATTTGACTTCACATTGCTTTATAAAATTTCTTTTTTTTATTTGATCTGTCATACTCTGTTTGTGTTCTTCAATGTCAACTTTTACTTAATAATGTAATTTTTCATTTTAATAGGAGGCAAGAGTCGCAATATGAAATGACTGGTTTATATTCAGAATCAGTGCAAGACGATAGCAGTGCCGATTTGCCTCAGGATACAGAGTCTGATTCACTACCGAGTCGAGTTATTGTACAGCAGCAGCCGCAGCTACAAAATGTCACTGTTTCAACCACACTTACAAATCCAGCTGTAACAACGACCTGCATCACTTCATCAACGCCTGATACAGTAATTAAATGTCATAGTCGGCAGTCCTCAGCAACTCTCGTGGATCGTGAGAAGACCTATCACAATGATACAGACAACGAAGAACTTTCAAAAGATTGCGGCATTTTATCATGTCGACCTGCACAAATACAGAAATTAGCAAGAATTAAGGTACATTTTAAAATAACGGATAATTTAAAGTTAAAATTTCAAAATAGAAAAACGCGTCCCAAATTTCTGAAATTAAAATTCACAATTTCTTGAATTCTAACATGATTTTAAACTAAATTACTTCTCAATTCATGAAGAACTCATCCAAATAAAACTAAATCAAGAATTTTTGCAATTGTGAAAAAACGATTTCATTTTTTTTCAATATTTCATTTTTATTTATTTTATATTTAGATATTTGTGCTGTTACTTTCAATGCTTGTAACACTTCAACAAGCACTCAGTTCTGGCTATATTAATTCAGTGATAACAACAATAGAAAAACGTTTCGATATTCCATCGAGTTTATCGGGACTTATTGCATCTAGCTATGAGATTGGAAATGTGATAACAGTTATCTTTGTGAGTTATTTGGGAAGCAGTCGACACATACCCGTATGGATTGGCGTTGGTGAGTTTGAGCTATTTATTTTCATTGCTTTCAAGATGAATATTTTGCGGTTTAGAAATAAAAATTTATTTACGATCGATCAGCCATCAATCATTTGAGATGAATAAAAATCTTTTCGTCGCCTTTATTCGCTTATTTTTATAAAGAGAAAGAAGAGAGAAAAATATGTAATTCCAATGAAATTACGCAAATAGATTACTGGCGCTCGACAATCTTTCTCTATGTTTTGCTTTTGTAATTTATTTATATTTATTTTTATGGGCAATTCATCCATTTTTAGAAATAATTGAAGCACTCTCTTCCTACATATCTTGCATACGGTGATATTTAATACCCATTGAGTAATCTAAATTCAAAGAACTACAAATATTCATGTATATATATGGAAGTGTCCGTGTAGAGACACTAAGCATTTTGCCAGATCAGTTATATTACCAATACAGATTATAGACTGTTGAACAGATTACACTTAAAATAAAATTATAGAAATAAACTTAAAAATACAGGGAAATCATATTTATAAAAATTTGATTAATGAAAGTACGGCGAGCGTTCCTAATTGATATTGAATTTATAGAATATTAAATAAATTTTATTGATATAAAAGTAACGGTTGAGTAACATTCAAAATATTTGAAGTTTCAATATTTGCCGTTGGTGGCGCTGCAATCGTTTTCGCAACCTACTTCGCGTTGTTTACATTTTTCAATTTGTAAATTTAAATTCGTAATTTTCTAATTATTGAAATCAAAGGCAACATTCTAATAAAGATTGCCGCCAGTAACTCGATAGCACAAATCAAACACAGCAAACCGGAAGTCTCTAGCTATTATAGTTTTCGAGATCTCATCCCTCACCGTGAGCCGTGAGCCAGCCAGCCAGCCAGCCAGCCGAACAAAGTGAAAGTATAAGCTGCATTGTTGTTCCAAAAATGCGCTAAAAAGCAAAAATAGCAAACCACAAAGCCAACCGAAATCCAATTATATCTACAACCAAAGTTTTTTTTATTATTTTTCTTGGCATTCTCTCGTCATTCACCACGATTAAATTGAACGGTCGATTATTCAATAGATTTTATTATTGCCACTAACTCTACCAACTCCCTCGCAACACGCTCTCCTTTCACTTTACTTCAAAAGTCTATGAATTTACAAAGTTATTATTATTTATATCAAGGTCTTGCCTTGTCTGGTAGATTATGTTGTTATTTTATTAGATTTATTTAGAATAATGCATACATTTCTTTTATGAGTGCCGTAAATTACGCGAGCAATTGTCTGGAAGAAATGTTTTATTGTTATTCAAAGTTTGTTGACAAATATCTCAAATTTGTTTTAGTAAATATTGTACAAAATAGAAACAGGAAAAAATCGATAATGCAATGCCCTAAATCGTGATTATAACGAATTAACTCTTTTCATCGACCATTAACATGAAATATTCCCATCAATCATTCACTTTTTCAATGATTCTTATCTAAAACATCTCACACGATTATAACAATTTCATATATGCGTTAAGTATACATACGTGTGGCAATATGTCATCATTTGTCTAATTTTAATAAAAATGTTAAAGATTGTCATTTTTATTGTTTACAAACTTATCTACTTATTCATTTAACATAAAAGAGCTTTTACTCCTATTTCAATTTCCCTTAGTGTATTAGGTCTTTTCACTCTCTTTAAAAAAATGCTTTTAAAATTTAATATCTTTATTTCTCCGCGCTTCGTATCTTTAATTTTTATTATAAAGTTATGCGAGTTGATAAATGGATGTGGGTTTGCAAAATTTAAGAGAAAGAGGTTAAAACTGTGTGCGTGTGGTCTTACGAATAAACATGCAACGTGCGAAAATATTTTTAGTATCATGCGATGGCACACTTTAGTATGATATATTAAAAAAAATTTAAGGGATGAAAACCCAAAAAAAATTTTATAAAATAGATTGAAAAATTGACGTCAAATTTTGTTGGCATAAAAATGAGAAAATTTTCTCTAATTTTCCAAAAAATCGAATTTAATCAATGCATATTTATGTTAATGTTTTTTAGGAGCTGTAATTATGGGTATTGGTTCAACATTATTTTCAATACCGCATTTTATTGGCGATGTAAATCCTGGAGTTATGTTAGACAATAAAACATCAGACAACATTTGTCGTTTGGTTTCCGTTCGTGAACAGGACATGGGATTGGGACGAATTGGACAACATTTTAGTAAAAATCCTGCATTCAATCAGCACAATAATCTCAGGTATATTATTTAGGTAAAAATTTTCTCAATTTTTTTTTAAAATTTTGTTTTTGTATTAACAGAGAACCAAATTGTCTCGAATCAAATCCATCAACATTTGGTCCCGTATTATTTTTTGTTCTCGCACAAGTTTTACTTGGCTGTGGAGGAAGTCCACTTTTTACATTAGGCACAACATATGTTGATGATCACGTAAAGAAAGAAAGTTCTTCTATGTATATTGGTAAGGGAAATACTCATAAAAAATTCCACCAGCATGAATATTCTTTTTTTTATTTTACTTATCAGGTTTCATGTATTCTATGGCGGCTTTTGGTCCCGTTCTCGGTTTTTTACTGGGTGCATATCTATTGTCGTTCCACATGGATGCATTTTCAGGAAATGTTATTAATATTGGTAAATTGATATTGAAATTATTTCTATGTATGCGTTAAATTAACGCTCTAAATATATTAATATTAATAGATCCATCGGATAGACGATTCATTGGCATGTGGTGGTTTGGATTTCTACTTTGTGGCCTACTTTTAATTATCGTTGCCATTCCATTCTTCTCATTTCCCAAGGTAAGCAGCTTTTATTATTCTTCTTACTGCTGACATTTTAGAATAAATTGTGGGTAGATGACCAAAGACTAAGAAATCTGATACTTTCTTTATTCATGTAAAGATTTGAAAAGTTGTTTTTGAATTTAAAGTATTTTTAGCAATACTTTTTAATTAAATCTGTTTATTTTTGACTAAAAATAAGTTTTTGCAAGTTTTTAAATCATTTTGTTTTTATTTGTTGGTTTATAATTGAAAGTTCTTTTGTTACCATTTTTAATACTGCAGTTTTAAGAATCAATCAGACTAATAAAGGAAAATTGAAAATCACTCAACACTTCACAACATTTTTCTAGTAAAAATCAAAAGCTCCTAACATAGCATAGCAACGACAATTTCTTCTATCAAAAAATTTTTTTTTCGCTTGTCATTGCTATTTAAACTTGAAAAAGGAAAAGAATTCTTTCTTATTATTTCTCAATTGCATAAAATTCACATCACATCCTTTTTCAAGCTATGTGTGAAATTGAAAAAAAAATTAAGTATTCTCATGCGAAACAGATGATGATGATGATGAAATTTGACTTAAGAACAGTTGAGGGAAATAAAACAAATAAAACTTTATTTGCTTTACACTCAAGTCTTTGTATGTTTTTATTTAAGTACTTTTCTGACATTGTGTCATGAAATTCAATTCTTAATTTTGTTTGAAAAGATATAAAGTAGGATTAATGGAAGAATATTGGTTTTAATCATAAAATGTCACAAACTTCTATAAAAAGAAAGAAAAGATTAAATCAACCTGCAAAAAGTTTTTCATTTTCACATTAACTGCTTAGCAACACGTGTCAGCTTATCAAAACTCTTTTAATCTTTGTCTCGTTTAGGTTTTAACTCGTGAGAAAAAGAAAATTCGCTCCGCAGAGCAATATCGTCAACAAATCGTTATTCCTTCGCACAACTCGAGCAATAGCTTACCACGACAGCAGCCACAGCAACAACAACAGCAGCAAAAACCATCTTCACAATCAAATCAACAACAACAGCAGTCAAACACTAGCACAAATAATAATAATGTCAAGGCCAATGGATATGGCAAGGATATCAAAGGTAATGAACCTTGAATTAATCTATATTCAGAAAGACAAACCGCAATACATAATTTTTTATCTTTTATATTCTTAGACATTCCACTTTCAATGTGGCGATTAATTTCGAATCCTGTTTATATTGTAACATGCTTCGGTGCATGCATGGAATTGATGATTGTTTCTGGTTTTGTTGTATTTCTTCCTAAATATCTTGAGACACAATTTAGGTAATAAGAATTATTAAAAAATGGTACATTTTCAAAAAATTTATTTTATTATAGTTTGGGAAAATCACAAGCATCAATTTATACGGGAGCAATAGCTATACCGGGAGCTTGTATTGGAATTTTTATTGGTGGTTGTGTTCTTAAAAGATTTCAATTGAAGCCAAAAGGCGCTGTTCAATTTGTGTTAATTTCAAATATAATCTGTCTGATGTGTTATGCATTGCTTTTTTCCCTTGGCTGTGACAATTTAAAAATGGCAGGAACAACAATTCCCTATTATAATAACACACCCCAACAGAACATGGAGCCATTTCGAGTCAATCTCACTGCGGCATGTAACTTTGGTTGCAAGTGCACAGCACAGGATGTTGAGCCTGTCTGCGGTAATAATGGTCTTACATATTTCAGGTAATTTTTTTGTACTTCATGTTTTATTCAATTTTGCATTAAAAACTTTTTTACATTGCAGTCCTTGTCATGCTGGATGCACATCTTCTTCATCATCAAACTATTCTGATTGTGCATGTAAGTTTTATGGCCTTGAGCAATATTCGATAAAAAATCAATATAAAAAATATTTTCAGGTGTTCATCAGAATGTTACACCAAAGCAACAACCACAGCAGCAAAGTTTTGTAGGACCAGAAGGCGCACAAGCTCATGCATTGAATGCTGATGAGAATTTTCAAGAAGTCACAGTTATTCCAGTCGCAACTGCAGGACCATGTCATAAACCATGTCGGACAATTTTTCCATTTCTTATTTTACTTTTCTTTATGACTTTTATTGTCGCTTCGACTCAAATGCCGTTGCTTATGATTGTCCTGCGTTCAGTATCAGAAGAAGAACGTTCATTTGCGCTGGGTATGCAATTTGTCATTTTCCGACTCTTTGGCTACATACCAGCACCAATTCTTTTTGGTAATCTCATCGATTCGTCATGTCTACTGTGGAAATCGACATGCGGTGAAACTGGTGGTCGTTGTCTCATCTATGACATCGAAATGTTCCGTTTTAAGTACATTGGACTATGTACATCAATCAAAGTCGTTGCGCTGTCAATATTTGTAGTCGATTGGTGGCTTGTAAGGAGAAGAAAGCATCTAGAAAAATTGCAGCCACTCACGGCAAACGATATCGTTGGCTCAATTATCAGTTTAGATAAGCTCTTCGAAGAGAAAGAATTGCAAACTGGTGAAATGATTGATTGCGAGGACGTGAATTTACGCGTCGTGATGGCTTCGAGGCATTTAAGAAATGATTCTAAATCAATTCAACTTGAAATCAAGTGAGTGTGGTTTTACTTCTAGGTAGAAATAATTTAATGTGTTCAATTTGCATGAAGACTGTAATTTTCCCCGTGTAACCAAAAATACGTTATAACATGCCTTTGGTATGCCGCAGCATGCTAGCGGCATGTTGTAACGTATTTTTGGTTACACGGGTTCATAACATAATTTTGAGTTTATAGAATCATTTTGTTTAGTATATGTTGAATATTTATCAGTTATTAGTAAGAAATTTGAGTTTTAAATTTGATATAAATTTCCATTTCAAAAACTCTAAACAAAACAAAAGTTTGCTTACAAATTTAAAATTTGAATTTCGGCTAATTTTAAAATGCGCTCAAGAATCTTAAATCTTCTTATTCTTTGTAATTAATTTTTATCTCATTCTTTCATTTACCTTCTTTCTTTTTTTAGACATGACGATAAAAACCTTATGAATAATCGTTTACCGCATCAAAAACACACTCGAAGCAGTTCGTGTGATGTAAAAATTACACGTAGTAACTCGAGCAATTCAGATGTCGATAGACTGCGAAAAATGCGAAACTCTCATACTAGAACAAGCTCACGTGATTATGAATTTCTTAATAATCAACTTAACAATCAAAATGCCAATAATTCAAATATTCGATATATTGTAAATCATTTGAAAAAACCAATGAGTAATCTCAATAGCAATTTTAATCTCAATCAAAATTTCAAAGATCGTCGACGTCATATGAGAAATCATTCTTATGGTCAAGAATTTTCATTTCTTCCCAATAATGCAATAATTCGACTAGATAATGATTTGGCAAATAAGTTTCTATTAAGTACCAGTGGTAACAATAGTCGGCATCATTCAAGGAAAAATTCTTATGATACAACAGCACACCATGTTGATGTTAATTTATTGCACCAAAAGTTGAATAATCAGAAAATCAATGATGATTTACTGTTTGATGAAGAAGAATGTGATGAAGATCAGTCAACGCATCCAAGTGTTGCAGTGATTGCTGAAGAAGATACGATATTGAGACATAGAAGGACGAACTCGAAAGATCTGAATGTTCCAATTGAAATTAAGAAAATGCAAGAAGAAAAACCAACGACGGACTTATGAAATGTTATAAATGTGACCATTATAAAAAAAATTAGCCAAATTTCTACACAGGTACATCAATCTCTCATACTCTGTGTGTGTTGTTTGTGCTTGTTAAAGAAAAAAACTTCTGATGAGGTTAAAAAGATTTTTTATTGTTATATATAAAAATAAGAGACAAAAAAATAAAAATTCTAAATGTGATGGAATTTTCCCTTTAATAAACATTTTCCTTATTGCAAACAAAAAAGATATAAAGCTCATATAAAAATGAAATGAAAAGAATAGAAAAAATGTGCTGTGAAGTTATTAATCGCACTACAAAAAAAAGTTTTACCAAAATATGCTAAATTTTTGAGTTTGGTGATAGATAAAAGAATCATTGGAAAAAAATCTAAAGAATTTATTTACATACAATAGTCTGCTACAGTTTCAATTACATATGACTCTCAAATCAATTCAGATACAAAGAAGAAAAAAACTTTTTAAACGAAGGAGAAAGAATGAAGTTGAAAATTTTATGGAAAAGATGATTATATTTTTATAGAGAAAAATTATGCATAACAACTGAATGATGTTAGTTCCTAATATGTAAAAAACTATATTAAAAATGAATCTCGATATGTACTTAAATTACTTATCGTATCATAGAAAATTTCTTTAAATTTGATTGAGACTTTTATGGAAAATTTCTAATTTTATTAAAAATTTCAGCATTAACGAATTTTTAAAATTCAAAAGTTTTGTTTATTTTTGAAAATTTTAATTTTAAACGAAATTTCTTAAAATAATTTTTATTATTATTAATCTTTCAATTAAAAAGTTTTATTTAAATTTCCATAAGTATTCATGATTTATTTAAGAATATTTCATTTTGTTTGGTTGTTGAATTTTAATTGTTTATCGAAATCTCTAAATAAATTTTTGAACTTATTTAAGAATTGTTTTCAAATAAAACTGCCTTTAAGTTTATGCTTTTCTCATTATAATTTATTCAATCAATCTTTTTTAAAATTGTAAGAATAAATTTTCAACAACCAAACAAAAAAAACTCCACAAAAAAATAAAACTTCTCTAATCTCCTCCCTCCTTCCATAAAATCTCATATTGACTATTGAAAAACAAATCAATCTGACGAATTTAAATTAAAAATCGCAATTATACGAGAGATAAAAAGAAATGAAAGAAAATTGAAAAACACAAAAAATTCAGTTTATTAAATGAATGAAATCGAGTGCAATTGAAAGACGAAATAAATGCCTACAAATTAGTTTATAAATCACAATAAAGAATTTTTTATAATGAGATCAAAAACAGCTAAAAAAATTCTCAATAACATAAAATAAATTAATCCTGCAAAATGAAATCCATAGAAAGTTTTTAGAGCAAAAAAAGACTTTTATGTGTAATAGATGCAAATAATGTTAATTTATTAGATTCCAGCAAGAGAAAAATAAAGTTTCTGTCTCCATCTCTTGCCTTCAACTATGAATAATAAAAATAGTAGTGGCTGTTTACAAAGAATTTTCTTTTCCTTTAATTTCCACCATAAAAAATATTTAATATGAGAAATAATGTTTTATCCACATAGAAAGAGAAAATTTTATTTAATTGTTAATGCTAGTGAAAAAACGGAAAAAGGAAATGTTAATGAAATTCGTAGACAATGTTTAACTTTTTTCAAACTTTATCCTCATATATTAATTATCAGAAATAGATGCAAAATATTTTATTCCTCTTTAAATGAGTTGATTGTAGGGAAAATGGAATGAATATGCTGTAGAAATATTTTTAAAAATTTGTTTTTTCCTTCTCAAGCAATATGATGAATAATTTCTTCATTTTCCAAATAAATTTAGACGGACAGACAAAGTGGGCACAATAGCGCCTTTTTTCTAAATCTGATGGAAAATGCGCTAAAAAGTGGGATTGTTTTGAGAACGAAACTTGAACGAAAAAAAATTAAAAGTGTTTTTAATTAAAAATTTTATTTCAGATTGTCGAGTTATTTAATAAACAACTTCACGATTTTCATGATCTGCTATTGGATGAACGAAAAATGATATTCTTCGATTATCGTTATCATCACAATCGATTGTAACATCTTCCACCTGAAGAAGTAAATAAAATTTTTCTAATTAAAACTTTTTGATAAAAAAGTTTGTTTTTAAAATGTAAAAAAAATATTTTAATTTATAGAAGTCTTTGAATTCAAAGTTTAACGTGTCATTCAAAACAAATTTTCAATTAAAAGAAATTAAAATTTTTTAATAAAATACTTACGATATAATTAATTCTTCTGCATTGAACTCCTCGATTAAGTGTTGTCTATCAATCGGAAAATTTATTAAAGTATTTTAATGCCTCATTTGAGATAATTAAAAAATTTTTTTTGTAAAAATAAATAAACTTACATGTATTTCTTTTTCATTTCTCTCATCATTCGAAGCAACTTGAGCCGCAAATCTTCTTTTTCTACCGTCATCATAAAAATCAACACATTCAAGAATGACTACTGTTGGTTCCTTTAAGAAAAACAATTATCAAATATTTTTTTAATTAAATTTAAATTAACTTACATTTGCCATAAAATCAACTATTTTGCATTTCATTTTAATATCTAAAGATTTCTATAAAATAAAATTTTTAGAATGACAAAGTAAAAATTAAATTTTATATTACCACAAATTCATCAAGTTGATTTTCACTCATAGTTTTAACATCAACTCCAAAATCTATATTAAATTGATATCTTCGACCATCATTATTATTTTCATCATCAAAAGACGAATCTACACTTTCATAAGATTCAATTTGTTGTTCAATTCCGTCATCGTACTGAAAATTAAAACAATTATTAAATTTAATTTTTTTAATTTTCATTTCTTACTGAAATATCACAATAACTTAAATTTATTAAGCATAAAACTAAAACAAACACTAGAAACTTTTTCATGATTACAACAAACAATTTAATTTACAAACTGTGATTACAAGATTGAACAATTAAAAATTTCTATTTTACTTTGATTTGAATTTTATAATTGATTAGTTAAAGATTGACAAAGCATTGAATTGTTTTGATTGATTGCTTAATTGGGCATGAAATTTTTATAATTTTTCATGACATTTAATGAGTAAGCTGATAATATCCTTAAATCAATGCATTGATAAAAAAAAATACCAAAATAAAAAAAATTAATGATTATTTTATTATTAATAGCCCATTGGCTATGTAGAACTAAATAGTTTGAAAACCTTAAAAATATCAAGTTGTTTTATCTTTAATAGCCTGTTAAAAAAGACCTCGGCTAAATTTTTCTTACATATTCAAATTTTATTTTATATTAAATCTTTGAAAAATTTAAAGAGAAGAGTATTTTCTGGGTATGGAAATAAAATTTTTTTCGAAATTGAATTTTTTAAATTTTAAAAAAACGTTAAGTTGAAATTTCTTCTAAAATTTATGAATGCCTTAATACAAGATTTTTAATATCAATTTACAATTTTCTCTTCATAATTAATTTTAATTATTAAAAATCCATATTTTTATGCAAATTTAATTAATTTTTACTTAAGTTTATTTTGTTTAGAATAATTAATCTAATTTAGAAAAAACTGTCATCAAGCATTTAAAAATTCGGAATCAATTTCGACAAAATTTCGACAAAATTCGAAATTTTATTTCCATACCCAGAGTATTTTAAACATGAGACAAAAAATTTCAAAAATTTTTTTTTCATATTACTTTTCGTTTGTCTTATTTAAGCGTGTTAAATTTAATAAATGAAAAGTCAAGTGCAAAACATTTAACTAATTTTTCTAAAACTTTATAAAACAATTGAAAACGCCTTAAGAAAATTTTCAATTAAAAGCATATTCTTCAAGTTAAAAAAGTCAATAAAATTTATTTCTCATTTATGTAGTAAAAAAAGTAATTTAAATTAATTTGCACGAAATTTTATTATTTTTTTTAAATTTTTAAAATGTTCATCAATAAAATGAGGTTAGCAATAAAACAGATTTTTTTCAAATTTCCCTTAGTATATTCGTTGAATTTAGTCAAAGTCACCTCCGAAATCACCGTTGGATTGTGCAACAATACCTGGAATCCAATCCAGTCCCCATCCAGGTTGGTTAGGAGCGTATCTGTTATTATTTTGATGTTGATTGTTATTATTCCATGGATTATTTGGATTAAATCTGTTATTGTTTTGGTTGTTCGGGTTATTTGGATTAAATCTATTGTTATTCCATGGACCGTTTGGATTGTTTGGGCCATTAGGATTGTTGCTGTTCCATGGATTTTGATTTTGATTAGGATTCCATCTATGGAAATAATTTTTTTAATAAAACTTGTAAATTGAAAATACTTTAGATTTTTTTACCTTTGATTGGGATTGTTGTTGTTATTATTGTTATTATTCCATCTAAAAATATATTTTTAATTTTTAAAATTTACTAATTTTTTTTCATACCTATTATTTGGATTGTTATTTGAATTATTATTAAATGGATTGTTTCGATTATTATTATTTGGGTTATTTTGATTGATTTGATTAAATCTATTGTTTGGATTATTATTGTTGTTGTTATTAAATCTTTGGAAATTTGCACGAATCTGTAAAAAAGTTAAATATTTTTAATATTAATAATTTATTTTGAATTTATTAAAAATCCTAAATATTTTTTGATCATAATCTAAATTTGTTTAAAAACCAAATTTTTTAAAAAGAATTTTCTTATAACTTTTTTTTGCTCAATTGGTTTAAATTATGAATTTTTTGTCGTTTATAAAAATGGCTTTCAATTTTAGTTCTTCTATAAACCAAAATGATAATTATTTGAATTTAAATAATACCGGGTAAAAAGAATCTGGAGGATCAATCTGTGAATAAAAATTGTTTTTTTAACCAAACAAAATTAAATTTTAAATTGTTTTAAATTTCACTGACTTGACCAAAAGATCCAGCAACAAAAACTGCAATAACTGCAAACAGTAGTACAAACTTCATTTTTTCTAATAGTCACCAAAAAAGAAACTAATGATTGAACACTCAAATCTGGCTCTTTTTATTCAATTTTAAAAGTCTTAATTGATTACATGACCTATCAAAAGTGAGTTACTGTGTAATTGGCGATTTGATTTACATTTGAAAACGTTTTGATATTTTATGATGAAATGAAAAGTAAATTGGATTTTTATTGTAACTAACTTAAAAGGGAATTTATTGTTAATTATTTTAATTGAAATTTTAAAGAGAAGAATAAAGTTATAACGTCTTGCATTTAAGCGCCACTATTAACAGTGTGAATGAATTTAACACTTTTAATATGTAAAATCTTTAACTATCAAAACTACTTTTAATTTCAATTTCAATGCCAAAATACAGAGTTGGAAAAGACAGATTCTGTCACAGATTTTTTCTGTCGAAGATTTCATCTGTGACAGATTTTTATCTGTCATCTGTCTACAGTTTTTATCTGTGACAGAATTTTTCTGTCACAGATTTTATCTGTCATTATAAAAAACTATTTGTTTACATTTTTGTAAATACTTTGATATGTTACAAAAATGCTTGTTAGACATATTTAACCTAGCGAGAATTGAATTAGAGACTCTCAATATGCTATAGCAAGTCTCTAATTACTGAACTATTGCAGATATACACTATTTGTTAAGTATTTTGTAAATTGCATACAAAAGCATTTCTTAGTATGCAAATCATTAAACATTGTGCTCACATTGCTACAGATAGAATCTGTTGGCAGATAACAGAAAAAAATCTGTCTACAGAATTTGAAAGATTTCCAACCCTGCCAAAATGTTTTCAAGCACACGTTTTATCTCTAACTGAAATGCACAAAAATCTTACACATATTATGTTCAATTATATTATGGTTTCCGATTTATTCAACTCATTTTTTTGAAGTATATAGTCCAAAAACTCTTTTTTAAATTATATTTAAAAATATTAAAACAGACTCTCTGAAAACATTCATGATATTCCTTTCACATCTTCAGTTATTTCATCACACGACACTTATTGTTTGTTTTTCGAAATATGGTTTGAATTTTCTTGTCATGTGAAACTTTTATTTTTTATGGACAAGAAAAGTTTAGTATCAATTTATAAAAGGAAGATGAAGGACATGAGACTTTTTTTGTGCTTCTTAACTGGTGAGTTGGCAATAAATTCAAAAGTTATACAATCTTTTTTGGTTATAGCATTTTTTATGCAAACTTCAGTAAGTCATGATAGCGAAGAAAAACCTGAATTTGAATGTGGTATGTGGTTAATGTACAAAATTTTAAATTTTATTTAAAAAATGCAAGAATTTAAAAAAGTTTATTTTTTCCTAATGATTTTTAATTTCTATTAAAATTTGTAATTTAGCAATCAAATATTATCATTACTATCTCGACAATGAACCAGCTGAATATGGTTTGACAGCAGGAAATTATGCACCAGGCAAAAAAGCTTATGTTGGCTTAAGAATTTTCATGAACGTTATTTTAACTGTTAGTCGCATTCAACTTGATCCTCCTGGAATTTTGATTCCTGGAAATGAAGGCCCTGGTTTTTTTGTTAACGAAAGCTCTAAAATTTATTACTTGAATAAACGAAGACATCAAAATTTTAAATGGGAAAAATCACAAAATGGAGATATTGTACCATTTGCCATTGATTTTAGTAAAGCCACAAACGGTGTTTCATCTTATTTTGGAAGAATTGTAAAAAATGGTACAGTTTTACTTGGAATAATTCTACCTGAAACAAATTCTTTGTTTTATGTTGATGAAAACGGAGTTTCACGAACAACTACAAATTATGAAGTTCTTACTTGCAAAAGTCATAAGAGTAAAAAATTTTTTTATTTTTTTAAATTGATTAAATTTTAAAATTTAAAAATTATAGATGAGACTGCAACTCCATCACAGAATATTATTGATCCTAATTCACCACCAAATGTTGATGCACCAACTAGTTGTAGTAAGTGTTTCAACTATAATCTATGAAAATTCTCAAAATTTTCATATTTGTTTCCCTTTCTTACCTATTTAGTCAATAACTGGATACCTTACAAAAATGATGATGCGCCAGCTAAAAATGGAATAATAGCAGGCATGTATGATTGTGGAAATATAGCGTACGTTGGAAGCTGCAAACCAGCAGCACTCAACATGCCTGGTCGTGTTCAAATAACATTCACTAAAGGTGTTTACACAGCTTTTAAAAAAAGAGAATATTTTGTAAATGACAGTAGTACGACTTATTTAGCTGATAATCCAAACTACACGTATAGTTGGGTTAATTATGATGGCTCTGGTTTTCCACCTTTAAATGCAGTTTTTGTGAGATCTTTCGCGGCAAAAGTTTCCTTCGCTATTGCAAGAGTTAAAAGCTGCACTTTTTGATAATTCAAGCACTGTTGAATATTTAATGAAAAATCCAAATTATTATTACAAATGGCAACCATCTCGAAATGGTATAAAAGTTGCAAATGCGCTTGAATTGCATAAAGAAGGCCATCGGCCATTCTATATTGGAATGACTCGAATTAATGATAATGCTGTTGTGGACAAAGTTCGACCTGGAGAAGGATTATTTTTTATTGATCCAATCAGTGGTAAACAACAATCAACAAGCAGTTATAATGTTCTCACTTGCACATCCACCGATTCTAGTAATGGTGCATATCAAGAAAAAAGTGACATTGATTGGTTTAGTTCATTTGGCTGTCCTGTGAGAAAACAATGGAGCTTTACTAAATGGCGCTGTGCTTGCCGTGATGAATTTAAAGATGTTTTTGTCTTTAATGGAGCTAAATGGAGTGAAGAAACATGCTCTTACGTTAATGAATGAAAATTTCATATTTTTGAAAATTAAAAAAATGTTTTAAATTTTTAAAGTCTTTACCAAATAAAGTCAAAAAAGCTTATTAAATTGTTTCATTTTCAATTATGTTCTCTGGCACAGTTTCGTTTCAACTCATAATCATTATTTTGAAGAAAGAAATCAAACAGAAGTTATTTTTTTTGCTAATCATTTTTTTATTGGAACGGAAACGAAAATTGATATTGTTAGAAACATACAGGTATACATGATAACATAAGTATGCGTGTATATATAAAAATAATATTGCTTCAACATAATTGAAGTGAATTGAATTGTGTATTGGAATTTATCATATTTTTACGTCAACTCAAATAGAAACTCAATTATTTGTCACATTAATTTCTTTTTCAGCTTTCGTTTTTACATACAATCAACATCGATGTGATCGAAGAAGAAAAATGTTTTAATATTTTTTTAGTCTTTAGAAATTGTCTTCTTATTACCATATAGAAAAAAGTCAACAAAAGACTTGTACGTTTTTCACACATTAAAAAGATCCTAATAGTTCCTTAGATGATGATTTTGATAGTTTCTTTTCTTTTCGGGTTAGTAAGTTTAAGTTTTCCATTTTGAGTGTTCCCAGCACCAAGAAGAATTTTTTTAATTTAATATTTTTTATCGCTTATAAAAAGGTTTTTTTTCAGTAGGAAGTGTCAACTATACAAAGTTTAATATATTCATTTTTTTCTCATTAAAAAAGAAGAAAATAAAGGAATGAAGTCAAGAAAATAGAATAACGCATAAATTAATTAACGTTTTCATAAATGATTTGTTAAACAAATTTTCAATAAAAAAATAATAAAAACGTGTTTATGTGCAATTGCTTATGATAAGAAAATATAACTTTTTTGCTTGCACCATAATTGCATCTATATTAAATCAACCACAAAAAATATTCATTGCGCATTATTTAAAATAATAATTCGAATTAGGATGCGGAATGCAACAAATTTGATATATCAAAAATGTATTATTCAAAAATACTGATAAAATATGAGCACAAAGTATGTAGAATGAAAATTATTTTAATATCGCAAAAACTCTAAAGATATCTTCTTTTATAAATGACATAACGGTTTTTGTAATAAACAACTTCTTTCTCTCATATTTTAGTCTATAACTCAAGAATTTTCTCTTGCGCATTATTTTCTGATATATTTTTACTGTTAATTTAAATGGAATTAACCAAATATCATTGAAATGCATTAAATTGATTGAAATTATTATTATTATTGTTAGATTGATTGAATGCAAAATTAGAATTTATAGTTGTTGGTGACATTAAATTGGCAGTTGGCGTCGTAGGAGACTTTACAGGACTCGTGTTGGCGCTTTTTAGCTGATTCATTGATGGTGCAGGTCCCTTTGTATTATTTTTACCCATTAAATTGTCTAAATCAATATTAACGTTGCTCCAAGTTGAGCCAACAGCTACAGGTTTTTTATTTGATGTCACATTCATTGCTGATGTTCCATTATTGTTTGAAGAATGATTAAATGAAAGAGATGATGAAGGTTGAAGAATATTTCCTACTAAAAAGAAAGTAATAAGAAAAAGAAATAGAATATATTATAGAAATAAGAGCGCTAATTGTTTTAACTTTCGAAAGTAATTTAATATGTTAATTGAAATAAAAGATGAGAAGTTAATTTGCATGTTAATTGTTTATTCACTTTTATCTCCTTTCTATTTCTTCTTATTATTATTGTTCATCATTATCATCATATAAAGCGTTAAAGCACATTTTAATTAATTCTTTTGCAAATTCTCTGCAATCTTTATCTGGTTCATAATTCACAACAGTGCTTTTTGCAATCATATTTAAATGATTCATAAATTCATTCAATTCATTATTGAACTCGTTCATCAAAATCTTTTTTGGAACAGCAAGAATAATTGTTGCAAACATATGAAGCACAGCAAGTCTTATTTTTGCTTCATTATGGTATCTCAAAAATACACTCAAATTGACAATCTCTTTTGCCATTCGTAGTGCAATTGTTGAGTTTTCAGCACATAACATAATAATCGAAATTGTATTCAAAAATTTAATTAATAGAATATTATCCATGTCATTCTTTAAAATTGTTTTACTCGAAAAAACTATTTGTTTTTTGCCAAATCCTTGCATAATTGGAAAAAAGAACCATCCAGCATAATTTGCAAATTGGTTTATTCCAGATGTCTCATTTATTGATTTTGTTCTTGTAGCAATTTTTCTTGTTTTCTTCAATAACCTTTGTTGAATAATCTTTTGTGCATCTCTTTTGTTCCGGTCATTCAATTCTTCTTGTAATTTAATTGTGAGCTTATTGAGACCTTGATATTTTTGTTGTTTCATTGTAGATTCATTTTCATTGTCCTTATTTGGAATATCTAATTTGGAGAGACATTTTGCTGATTCACTCAAAATATCTAACATGAGCATTCTTGTATGCATCGAATATTTTGTCATCTCTGTATTAAACTCTTGACAAATGTACTGTGCACATTCCTTTGGATATGTACAACACGTTTCAACGAGTATATTCATTCGAAGTCGCTCAAAGTTATCACAAAAGCAAGTTTTTTGAAGTGAAATAAAAATTCTCAACAAGTCTATTGCTATATCAGAATGACTTTTCGCCAATTGTTGCTTTATTATTTCTTGCGATGAATTCATAGTTGCTTGAAAGACTTCAGGATTTTCTAACCCATCTTTAGTTGAAAGGGCAGAAATAATATCAAGTAAATATCTTGGTTGATTAACATCATAAACAACCTCATTATCTTCATAAACCTGCAAATCATCATCATCGTCTGAATCGAGTTCTTTTACAACTGATGCCTTAATAGTTTTTGACTTGATGTCAACACGTTCTGAACTCTTAATAGTTATTTTCTGCTCTATTTTATCATCTTTCACAGTCAATTCACTTGACTTATTCTCAGAAATAGCAATTAACTCATTCATATACTTTTCAATCTCTGCGTCGTTCACTTCAAATGGCTCTAGATTCTCCCATAAAACTTTTCTAGTCGGATAATTCCTAATGACATTAACAATACTGTTCATGATACTCTCATCAAACTCTGAGTAATCAAATTTCAATTTTTCTTCTTCTTTTAGTCCCTCATCAAGCATGCTCACTATAATTTCAGACGTAATCATTCCTAATGCTCTCAATTTGACATCTGTTGAGCCAATATGAACTTGAGCACCATTAAATATTAGATGTCTAATTTTATCAGACAAATCGTTTATGCTTGGCAAATAGCTAGTCATCAAAACGATAAATTTCGTAACATAAAAGTGTTGCTCAAATGATGTATCTAATACATGAGATTTTGAGCCCCAAATGTTCAACATGTCCATAAAAATATTCTCCATTAATTTTATATCTTCAACGGCATAAAAGAAGACAATATTTTCAATAATTAGATCATCATTGGAATAAGTGAGTAAAGGAATTTTCTTTGTTATAAAATAATAGCATTCTGGTATAGACTTCCATATTTCTCCAAATAATTTTAATATCACTTGCTTTCGTTTCTCTTTTGCGAATGTGTGTTGTATTATTATTTCACTTGCGTTTCTTTGTAAATGTTTAACAACTTCTCGTATGCTATTCTGATAAAAATTTTGCGTTGCTTGTGTTGACAAAATGCTTATTGTACAGTTAACTGCTTTCGTCGACGATTTAAAATTGGTCATTACTCTACTTATCACTTTAGATATGAACTTGAAATCGTAAACTTTTGCCTGTTCAACTTTGTTAATGTGTGTCATAACATGAATTGATTTTAATGCGTTCATCATTAAAATAGCTGTGTACACATCAGGTTCGAATATAAATGGAAAAGAAGATTTCAATCGATTTGCTATTTTATCAGGCACGCTTATTAGTTGTTGAATATATTGCTCTATCTCATTCCATCTCTCATCTTTAATTTCATTGTGAGATAATTTAATGAAAGCGAACATCAAATAACTTTCGTCTCGGAACAAATTTTGCAACAGATTAGCAGTGAATTGTGTGTAATTATCCATTTGTTTTACATCACATAATACATTGAGCGTTTCAAAGATAAAGTCAGGATTTTCTGTGATATTCACAAGTTGATAGACTTCTATCGGAATTTCGCTTATTTGATCTCCAAAGTTTCGAATGATTTCCTCGAGTAAAGTTGCATATTTCTCACTAGAAAATTCAATTTTTCTGAATCTAGTCACATCCATTAAATTTCTCGGTGCGGTAGGAAGTAATTCAGCAATTGAATTTAATTTTTTTCTCACAATTTCAAGTTGTTGTGATGAATTAATTCTATGCTGTAGTGTTTCTATGAGATCTTTGTAAGCAGCATTTAGTTGATTTTCTATTGTTGATATGACTGAAATAAAAGCAGATAGATTCCTCGTCGGACGTTTTAATAAATTTTCGATCATCTTTTAATAAAATCATGCAAAAGTTCTCATCAACTACCATCAATTAAATCATATAAAATTACTTTAAAATTAAATATTTTTATTAACTCACCTTGAGGGGTCGTTGGATTTAATGTTAAATCACCAAAATCACTCAGTAAATCTTTATTAGCAGATTGATTAGTAAAAGCACTAGTGATGACACTATTTCCAAATAAATCTGCACTTAATAAGTTGTTATTGGTGTTGACTGTACTTTGCTTATTTGATGTTGTTGGAGAACAAAAAAGAAAATTATCTCCTCCATCGAGACCAGAAACAATATTAGTTGATTGTGATGATGATGAATTACTGTTGAATGCTGATGAAAAATCAGCAAAATCATTGCTAACAATTGGCGTTGCTTTGATAGTGGCAGTAGGTGCGTTTACGACTTTTTGTGATGTTGAATTTGATCCAAATGCAGATTCAAAATCACCAAAATCTGCCGTTTGAGGAGCAGCAGTATATTCTTCAGCCCGTGGATTAAAATCATCGACTGAATCCTCAAAAATATCATCGAGATTGTTTGTATTACTTTTCGTCATAACTACTGAAGATGTATTGTCTGATCCAAAAAGATCTTCACTATGTGTATTGCGATGCGTAGGCGAATTGATTCCTAAGTCTTTTCCATAATTAGTTGCTGCACCCATATCGATCCTTTTCGTTACCCTCGAAGCTAAAGCTGCCGCATTGGATATTGTTGACTTAGTTACGGGCGCTTTTACGCTAATTGGGATCTTTTTATCATCATTCTTAAATGTTGGCGCTGATGTAACAACATTGTTGTCCTGTGTATTTGATGTCGCTGAAGGACTATTTGATCTGGCTTTGTCACGATATCGTCTAAACAATAAAATGTTGAATTAAAAATTAAATAAAGTTGAATTTTTTTTAAAGTCTCACTTGGCATTTCTATTTCCACCACCACCCGATTCCGTGTCAGAGTCTTCTCGTTCACATTCATATTGATAGTCATATTCTGTTTGGTCAGAGTCTATTCATGAGGAAATGAAAAGAAAATGAAATTAACGAAAATTAAATAAAAATCAATCACGGCTTGTCATTTCTTACATCCTTTCTCTTCATGATTACGTGATGTATTGAAGGATTCACGGTATCGAAAATCATCAAATGACCTCATACCACCACCCATCGCATCGCTACTCATTCCAATATATTTGTCCTTATTTTTCTTCGCTTTTTTACGCTCCTCACGCAATCGATCATCGTCTTGAATAAATTCTATTAAATCACGCACTTTATGTCTAACATTTATTCCCTGATCTTTTCCATTTTCGTCAACAAATGTATAATTTTCTAAAGAACGAAGATCATAGATGTGTTCACGAGCAGATGTCACAACTCTTTCACTACCATTCTTTACTAAATAACTCAACAAAAGTGTAGCCTATATGAAATATATGAGAAAAGAGAGCATTATCAATTTAATCAAGGTAACGATATTGTTATTATGATTGTAAATGTACACGAATTTAGATTAAATTAATAAAGATAAATGTATTGCAAATACCTTATAAGTTCTTCTCCAATTTGTTTTATTGTCCTGAAGCATGCGTCGCCAAAGCATTGACATGACTTCCGGAAAATGTTCATACGTGAAGGTTGCATGTGCTAATTCTTGCATTAAAGGGCCAGTTGGTCCCCATGGATCATCGTTAGTTGCTTCTCTAACTTTACCCTCTATTTCTGTATAATTCATTACAACATTTGTTCTGAAAATAGGACATTGTTTATTTGTTTGAGAAAAGGAGGAATAAATAGGAAAGCAAGAAATGAAGGTATGCTAAATTGCGCAACTTTTGACTGCATATCCATAGGAATTTATAGAGAGCGAGAGCAAACAGAAAGCGTTGTTTTTGGCTTTACAATTACTTTCAAACTTGGACTCTTTGATTTTTCATATTACTCACAAATTCACTTATATACTTACACTTTATCTGCTATTTCGCGCACTTTCCACATGCTTATGAACTTATCCATAATGGAAAATGTGAATTTAGCACTTTATAAAATGGGAAAAACACAAAAAATAATTTTTTTAACTCTAGATTTTTCGTGGCAGAATACCGTATTCTCTCGACTAAAACATACAAGTTTTTAAATTCACTTGTTTATTTGCTTTTCACACTTTTTTATTAAATCACAAAAGATTTAATAAAATTTAAATATAGTAACATGATTTTGTCAACTTTAATCACTAAATCTTTCAAATTTTTTTATAAAACTACCTACAGAAGTTTAAATATTTTAACGAAGAAAATATTTTTATTTTCAAATAATATTCGTTACACTCAACGAAAATTTTTACAGCGATTTTCAAACTTTTTGTATGAAATAAATGCTATCATATATTTTAAAATAAGCATGCAAAGAAGAAGCATGTAAGAATATGTTTCATTAGAGAATATGAAAACATTTTGTTAAAATTTTAAAGTTTATTCGCAACTGAAATTGACTACAAAGAAAGAAATTATTTTTGACACGTGCTATTGTCTTCTCTAAATTGTAAAAAATTAACTTAAATTGTGGAAATAATGGAATACAATTTATTTACGCAACAAATAGATAAAGAAAGTAGCAAATACTATAACAGGGGTAGAATCAATTCATATTGTCAAACAACAGCTTCTGATAATCGTAAATTTTAAACAAATTAATATCAATAAATTTTTTTTAAAATCTATCATTTTCAGACTTTTATCCAAAATATTGTCAATATCATCAATACTGTCCTCCATTTTATGCATTAAACAACAACTATAGCTTTCAAAATAGATGTCATTATAGACAATATAAACGACCAAGATTAAATGATGATCGTAAGTTGATAGAAATTTATTGATAGCCAATTTATTTTATTTTATTTATTTATTTTGCAGAAGAAGTCTATCATAAACCATATTTTTCTTTACTATATCCTCCTTTACCGCCGCCTCCGCCTCCTCCACCTCTCCCAACGTATCCTTATCCAATTAAAACTGATCAATCAAACACTTGTGAAAAAGATCCAAAAGTTGAAAGCAAAATTAATGATCAACTAAACACCAGTGATGAAATTTTGAAAGAAAAAGCTACAAATTTAACTCAGGATAAGATAGAATCATCATCAGTTAAAAAACTTCGAAAATTTAAAAGTAAAAATTCTAATCTACTGCAAAGACCATCAATCAGAAATAAAACAGTGATGCCCAAACATGAATTGCAATTACGTTCATTTTCAAGTTTTAAAATAATTGAGACAATAGGGGAAGGAACATATGGAAAAGTGTACAGAGCAAATGATATGACAACATCAAAAAATGTTGCATTAAAACTAATTCGTATGGAATTTGAAACTGAAGGATTTCCAATAACAAGTTTACGTGAAGTGATAATTCTGAGAAAATTAAATCACGAAAACATTATTCAACTTCTTGATATCGTCTATGATACAGATAAAAATTTAGCATTTCTTGTTTTTGAATACATGAACAATGATCTATCTGGTCTGCTACAGAATCCTGAAATGATATTTAACGAGAAAAATATTTATCAAATAACACGTCAACTGTTGAATGGTCTTCAATTTTCACACAGTCAAAATGTGGTGCATCGTGACTTGAAACCTGCAAATATACTAATAAATAATAAAGGAGAAGTGAAAATTGCCGATTTTGGATTAGCTCGCGTTTGGAAACCTGATAGACCATTCACAAATAAAGTTATTTCGCTCTATTACCGACCAATTGAATTATTAATGGGAGAAACTTATTATGATTTTTCATGTGATATGTGGTCACTTGGTTGTATTATTTGTGAGCTTTTTAAAGGGTCACCATTATTTCCTTTTCACACTGAAATAAATGTAGCAAATGCAATTTTTTATCTATGTGGTTCACCCGACGTTAATCACTGGAAATTAACGAGCAAATCAAAAACTGTTTTGAAACCAAAATCAACACCAAGAATTCTCAAATCTACTCTTTCATCTTACATCCCTTCACTTATTGTCGATTTAATTGATCAGATGTTAAAATTAAATCCGAAATCACGTATTACTGCAACAGAAGCTCTTAAATCACCATGGATATTGAAAATGGAAAAATCAAATCTTGAACCAATGAAATTACCACGATCTGATAGTTTTGAAATGAAAATGAGAAAAAAAAACATCAAGGGAAATAAATAGAAAAATGTTGCATTATAAAACTGATTTTAACTTTCTTCTCAAACTCTCTTTGGACGCTCAAAAATCATTTTAAAATCTCTTTTGGTAAATCAAATTTCATTTTTAACTACCCGTTCAATTTTATTTCAAATGTCTTCCGAATATCATTTCATTAATACTAGAGATAATTTAAAATATGATATAATGGGAAAACTCATTGTAACTAGTATTATAATTTTACCAATCCTACTTACCGTTGATATTCGACTATCATAGATGCAAGCAATCACATAAATTAAAAAGAAAACAATCATGCCTAATTTACCACAGGGTTTGTGCTTTGAGAGTCATTAATATAAAGTCATATTAAATTTCAATTTATCTTTTCACAGATGTAACGTATGAAGCTTCTGTTGTTGAAATACAAAGACACACAATTCATAATGAATTTACTCACTTGTGGATTATTAGTGATTATGAACAATTGAAATAAAGAGACTTTAAAATATTTCAATTAATGAATAGAAGTGTAAAAGTGTTTTCACATACATCTTCGAGTGATTTAATTTTTTAGTTTAATGGGGCACAATGATTGGAATATGAAAGAAATTTGATTAATATTTAAATATCACTAAAAGAAGTTTTATATGAAAATATTCAATTTATATTTTATTTTAAAAATGATACATTTTAAGATCAATTATTGTGTATTTTCTAAAATTTTATAACTAATATGTGGTCTTGGAATTGTAATAGATTTAATTTTTTGTGTTGATCTTTTCAACATTTTCCTATAAAATGACAAATCCTTATTTTGTTCGTCACTTATTCGTTCAATATCAAGACCATTACTACTACTATCATTTTTAAATGATTCACTTGAGTCATTTTGATTCATTGATGTTCTTATCTTTGTTACAATTTCAGTAAACATTACGGTGCCTATGATAATTAAAATTGTTCCAAGCCAGTGTGTGAACGTGAATGGATGACGAAAATAAATAATTGAAAATAGAAGTGATGCAAATTTACGTAACGTTATCACCATTGTCACTGTTAACGAAGTGCATTCAGATGTTAATGTATAAACTGAACTAACACAAATATAATGTGATACAAAGTTTAAAATAAGAAAAGCTATTTGAGAATGTATTGAGATACCAATAATAGGAATTTCTGTTAATTTTGATTGCAATGCAATTTCAAAGTGATTATAAATATTTTTGCCCATTAATAAGAAAATTGGCAATGGTAAGAGATGTGTGTAGAATAATGCTTCATTAGCATGTTTTCCTCTTTTCTTATACATAACTTCTTGATATAATCCCATTCGAGCTGATATAAAGAGTGCCAATGAAAGTAAAAATACACCAAAAAGCCACCAGAAAAATGAACTGCTCTCATTTTCATTTTGAGATTTTTTGATGTCAGAGCCTGAAGCAATTGTGCAAATAAAAATTCCAATTGTTATCAATATAACAGATAAATATTTCCACATGTCATAACTTTTATTGAGAATTATTATTCCCAAAACCATATTGGCCATTAGTGATCCCGATCGAAAAATCATCAGTAGTGGAACGGAAATGTTAAAATTTAATGCATAGTTGTTTAATACGCTAGACACGAAGAACATTACAACCAATAAAACATAATCTTTCATAGGAATGTTATTTTTTACTGTAAAAAATTTTGATGTAAAAATTAATCCAACTAGTGCAATTGAAAGAAATTGGAGAAATGTTATAAGATTTCCAGAACCAGGATCATATCTGTAAAAAAGATTAAAAATGATTTTATTGAAAAATATATTTTTATTTCAACACACTTCACTGCAAATTCTAAATACAATGCATCTAGACAGCATCCTACAAAAACACCAAACACACTAAAAAAAGCTCTGTAATTCATGACTAAGAATTTTTTTTTCGTGTACAGTTTTTAAGAAAAATTAAACAAATTTTTAACGTGGCAGCACATTTTTCATTTAATTTTAATAGCACTATTAAGAAACACCCGCTTTCGTAAATGTCACATATCGTACTGCTACAATTTTAATTCATATACAACTAAATACATCGTGTGTTTTGAGTACAACAATAAAAATATTGCTTTATATAAAAAACTGATAAGATATATCGCACGGTGTGTATAGATTTTCGTGTTAAAATTACGTTGATAAAAAAATTTTGCGATGAAATTAATAAAACATGAATAGAAAAAGTCGATGTTAATCTTTCGTTATTTTCTCTTATATTTTTCATCGTCATCAACGTAATGAATCAACTCGTGTTCTTTAAAATTTGGCGAAAAACTCTTCTTATCAGACGCTTTTATAATTTCTTCGAGCGTCAATTTTCTTGGTATTTTTTCTGTTAGATTTTTTTGTAGTCCAAATGGATGCACATTGTAGATCAAATAATCAAGCATGTACATTTCTTGTGTACTAACATAATGAGCACCAATATAAACATCAGAACAACAATCTAAACCACCTTGAGTTACATTTCTCCATAAATTTTTCCAGTACCAATAACTCAAATCAGGATTTGACATTTCTTTCATGTGTTCTTCAACACCAACAGGAAATATTTGCTTTTGATTTTTGCTATCTCTTGCATCTATGAAAATTGAATATTTCTTTAGACATTGACCAACTAATAAATCATCAGCTTCTCCATCATGATTATCACAGAGTGTATTATTTGGTGATATAATTGTGACAAATTTTGCTAAAGCTTTTTTTGAGAAAATGTGACCACCTCCAGCCATATAGCCTTCACGAACTTCTGGATAATCAACAGCAAATCTATGACCAATATAAAGTGATGTTTCAGAATGATACTGAGCCAAAGTATAACGAAGATTTTCCATTATGATGTAACTAAGGAAATTTTAATTTAGGAAATTTAAAAAAATTCGGAATTTTTGACTCACTTATCATCATCGGCTCTCATGAACCAATCAGCATCATTTAGATGATTTTCATAAACATATTTCATTACAAGCCGAGTTTTATTCCATAAATGCGAACGTCCTGATGGAACTGGAATCGCAATAATATCTGAATTGTTTTCATCTTTTTCAATGCTCATGAACAGCAGTTTGTTGCATCTTCTTCCCCAAGTATTTTTTACATGTGGAACTTTTTTCTTATGATTGTCAGGATGAGTGAAAACCCAACATAAAATTTTTACATCATTAAAAAGTTGATCAGCCATTTCCTGCTCATATAAAGTTTTTGATGAAATATTTAAAATTTCTTCACTTTCAAACATCTCTTGAGCTTTAAGTTTGCTTAAATTATTTTTAAATGTAAAACTGCTAACAATACCGAACATAATAACAGTTCCAATAGCAAAACCGATAAGAAAACTTAGTAATACTTTGAAATTCAGTAATTTAAACATTTCACTTGAGTGACATTAAACTTTAAGTTATGTATAATTTAGAGTCTGTTTTTAAAATAGTATTTTAACAAAAATATTTTTCACGATTTTGTGTGACTTAAATTTATGGGTACTCATGCAGTATTGTTTAAATATATTTTACAACGTGTTTTTGTGAACAACGAATAATGCCTACTAACAAGAATGAATATCATGCATATATATGATCCTATTATATTCATTACAAATGTTTTTTAATTTCTTATCAAAGGCATGTAATAAAAACTTTTCCGTGTAATCTTTTAGAAAAAGTCGTGTGACTCTAAAAATTTAAAAATAAGATTGTGACAAAACATTGCTCAAAATGTTGTGGGATCAGATCTAATGCAATATTATGATAACACATTTTAAAGAAAGAAAAATACAAGCATAACGTAGATTCTTCTTATCTCATTTATGTCACAAAATTTATTCTGAAATCACAAAATTAAAGAATTATACAAGAGATTGATTAATTGCCATTATTTTATTATAAATTCAAATGACACAGTCTTCTAAGTCGTAGTTTATTTTTCTAAAAAAATTTAAATTTTATTATATCTTTATTTCTTCTTCCGATATTTTTCATCTTCATCAATTTGATGATTTCTTCGATGTTCTTGATAATTTGCAGCAAAACTTTTTTCGTCAGAACGTTTTATTATTTCTTCGATTGAAAGCTTTCGCGGTAGAGTTTCTGTAAGATTCTTTTGAAGCCCAAATGGATGCACATTGTAGATCAAATAGTCAAGCATGTGCATTTCTTGCGGACTAGCATAATGACTTTCTATAAAAGTATCTGAACAACAATCTAAACCACCTTGGGAAAAATTTCGCCAAAGATATTGTGAATACCAAAATGTTGGATCTATTGCTTCATGCTTCATATGTTCTTCAGTGCCAATCGGAAAAAATCTCATTTGATTAAGTTCATCACGACCATCGAGAAAAATTGCAAGATCCTTTAAACATCGACCTATGATTTGATTAAAATTTCATTAAAATAATTTTCAAATTCAAAATTTTTCTCCTTACCAACAAAAACATCATCAAGTTCAGAGTCTTCTGGAACACAATAAGAAGTATTTTTCAGGGAAATTTCATTAAATTTTATAATAGCTTTTTTTGAGAATATTTGTCCACCTCCAGCCATATAACCTTCTTCAGTCTTTGGAAAGTGAATGGCAAATCTACAACCAATATAAAGAGCAGTTTGTGGATGAAATTGATAAAGTAAATATCTCAAGTTTTCCATTATCATGAAACTAAAACAAAGAAAATTATAAAAATAATTTTTAAAATTTTTCATGTCACTAACTTATCATCATCAGCTCTCATGAACCAATCAACATCATTTAGATGATTTTCATAGACATATTTCATTGTCAATTTTGTTTTATTCCATAAATGACTTCTTCCATTTTCTACTGGCAATGCAATAATGTTTGGATTGCTTTCATCCTCTTTTGTGCTGATAAATAATAATTTATTGCATTTTCTTCCCCATGTCTTCATTACATGTGGAACTTTTTTCTTGTGATTGTCAGGATGAGTAAATACCCAACATAAAATTTTAATTTCATTAAAAAGTTGATCAGCTAATTCATGTTCATATAAATCAGTTGAAGTAATGTTAGTAATTTGTGGAACTGATGTTTCAGTCACGCGTGGCACTAGTTTTTTTTTGAAGTTTTCTTTTATAAGTTGATGATAATTTTGAGTGAGTAAGAAGAATAATAAAAATCCAAGTAAAAATCCAATTAAAAAATAAAAAACGTCTTGAACTTTTTTTAACGGTGCAATTATCGACATGGTTAACAAAAAATTTTTTACTAATTTCGTGTGAAATTGTTTCAATTTGTTCACTACTAGGTGAACTTAAAATTTACATATATAACCACGTTTAATATTTTTTTAACTACTTCACTTTTTCAATAGTGCTAACGAAAGTAAATTGTATATTAAAAGGTTGTTAATATGAAATCCATCTGTCACTAACAATTGTATATAAACTTAATACTAATTTAACTCAAACACTATCAAAAAACAATTTTACATTGAAAATTTAAAATATTTCCAAATGTTTTATAAAAATTATAATTTTTGTAGATAGAAAAATTTTAAATTTCTGACATCTGTATTCTTTAAAACGATAAAACTTACTAAAAAAGAGACTTTTTAGATTAATAAATTTCGTATGCCCTTGCAAGTTTGAGAGTATTTAAGTTTGATAAGCTTTTGTGCTATCTAATCAAGAAAATTTTTCGTATTTATTAAACACTCATATAAAGGGAAATCTGCAGTTCCTTCTCACTCTCTTTTCTAATTGTGACTCATTGATAAATTTATTGCACTGATATAACGACACGAGCACACTCAAAAAAGCACTGTAAAGGTTTAGACAAGTGTTTTAAAATTGCATGAAATTTCTATTAAGCAAAGTGAACAAATAAAAAGTTATAAAGTAAGGAAACGTAACTAACATTTCTATGCATGTAAATTATTATTTTTTATTTCTACAATATCATTAAAATGCTAAATTACTCAATAGGTTATACCTAAGTGTGATAAGCTTTTATTAGAGGGACTTACATTTCCATTGTAAAATTCATACAATAACCAGCTAGAAATGTTTCCTATGATAACAGTTGTCGCATACAGTGATGGCTTAAAAAAATTATTCATATGTTTCTTTCATAATTTTACGCTGTTCAAAGGTGAACAGGTGATGGCACTCATTTGTCCATACACTCATCATCTTTTTTATTAGTTGCATTTAGTTAGAAAAAATGTAAAAAAAAAATGCTTGTAGCGTTTTATTCGCGGTGTGTCTCATGAACTTTACATCGATACTCATCATCATTTTAGTGTGCAAATAACCATCAACGCATAATTTACGCTCTGTATTTCCTCATCGATTCATTCACTAATTTTTTTTCCATTCGTTTGTCCGCGTCTGACACTCTCTCTCGCATACAACATCACACATTTTACTACAACTTAAACATTTTTTGAAGAGAAAAAAAACAAGCGGTTTGACAAAGAGAGAGCTTTACGTTAGTCGAGGATAAGCGTTTGACGAGTTCACATTTGTTATTTTTTATCATTTAGTTTTTAGTTATTTTTTATTATCATGGATGACGAATCTACAGTGCAACTTCTTCAAAAGCCTGATAAAAAGACTGGTGTGTATGAACAATTATTAAATGTTTAAAAAAAATCTTAAATTAAAGATCATTTATCATTGCTCATTAAAGATACAAAAGTTAGAAAGTTTCAACAAAATCGAGCTGCCAATGCGCTCTTTTGCGGTCTCATATTAGGATTCATTTTTTCATTTCTTGTTGGATACTCGGGTGTAATTGAAGATGCATCAGTTTCTAAAAACATTGAATATTCCATAAGTGATTTTATACAGTAAGCACAACACTTTCATGATAAGTCAGCAATTTTTTTATTTTAAAATTTTCTCTCAGAAAAAGTAATTTTTCATTAGATGTACCAAAAGATGCAAATTTAGCAGAATATCTCAAACGAGAGATACGATTATTTTGCTTCATGTTGCCAATGCATAAAAATTCACTTAATGAACGTGGTGAAATTTTTATGAATACTTGGGCAAAGAGATGTTCAAAATTTATTTTCTTTTCTGATGATGAAGGTAAGCAAAAACGAGTGTCCATGCAGCAGAAGGGGCGAATATTAGTGACACTTCAGCGCTTTCTTGATACCCAGATCATTGTATGCTAATAAATTAAAGAATTATTAGATTTAAGGAAGACTATAGCTATTGTAGTTTTCGAGATCTCAGTCCGGAGACATGAGCCAGTCAGCCATAGTGAAGATACAAGCTATTGAGCGATTCTCAAACTTTGTTGAATGTTCAGCTATACACGTGAAAAAAGTTTTTAACTGGTAAAAAGTTTATGCCAATATAGCATTGTTATGAGTCTTAAAAAGAAAATTTTATAAGACTCATAAAACATTTTATAACTTTATAAAAGTTTTATGGCAGTTATAAAAAGTTTTATAAGTCTTATAAAATTTTCTTTTTAGGACTCATAACAATGTTTTATTGGTACAAAAATTTTCCCAGGTAAAAAACTTTTTTCTCTGTGTAAGGACTTTTCTATAACTGCGCATATTGCTTTAGCCTTTTGCAATCTTTTTCTTTAAATTAAGTTTGGTAAGAATTAAAACTTTTTAAACATGATTTTTTTGCGAAAAACTTTTTGTTTGCAATTGTAAAAAACATTTTTGGTGTTGGTCAATCACGCGAAAATTTTCAACAAAAATCTATTTAGTAACTAAAATAATCACTTCTCACTTCAACCTAACTATCTACAGAGTGTTGATTTTAATTTGCTATCGATTAATAACTGTTTCATCGTATAAGCAGTTTTTGAGAAAATTCAATTCTCAAGGTAAATTTTTCTTCAGTGTGCTTTTCAAAATCTCGATTTTTGGCGCTGAAAAATTTCATCAAATTTTTTTGCCAAGTGAAAATTTTTTACAAATTCAAAGTAAAAAAAAAATTTAAAAAATTTTTGAAACTTGAGAAAAATTGAAATGTAAAAAAATATTTTTTATGAATGAAAAAAAAATTTGAAAAATATGATTTCGAAAATTTTTTCAAAAAAACTTTAAGGCAAAAAGCCATGTATTTTTAAAATCGGGATTTTCCCGATCCCGAGTGAGAAGCCCTAAGTGTGATCGACCATCATTTTGAGAATTGAAATATCTCGTAAATTAGTTAATCAATCATCAAATGTATGACTGCTTATGAAACTAAAGCTGAAAATACATTTTTTAAATTCTTTTGTAGAAGTGAGAAGCTTTTAATTAAAAAAAACTTTCATTCTTAGAAATAACAACAACAGTTTCAGAATCGCTCAAATACACTAAAGATATGATACATTGATGATGTACTAATAATATTTGATTGTGTATAATTTATTGAAATTTAGATGACAAATTTAAAGACAACATTGTTGTGTTGACAGAAAAATCAAATAATTGGATTAAATTACGAGAAGCTTATTCATATATTTATAAACACTACTTGAATGATTTTGATTGGTTTTTGAAAACTAATGATAATACTTATATGGTGATTGAAAACTTAAGATGGCTTTTATTTCAATATGAACCTGATTGGCCTCTTTTAATTGGACAAAGATTTCTTGTTGAGGATTATATGAATGGTGTCTATGCAATTTCAAAAAGATCTCTAACAAGAGTTGTCGAGAAAGCTTTTACAAATAATGCTATTTGTAAAGATACACCAGAAAATGATCTCGATAAAGAAATTTCAAAATGTTTGCAACATGTAAATGTACTTCAAATTGATGCACTTGATGATGAAGGAAAAGGAATGTTCTTTCAAAATAATCCTGAATTAGCACTCTTTCCAGAGAAGTCAGAAGAATATGATAAATGGTATTGGAAAAAACTTAAACAAGGCCCAAACAAATGTTGCAGTGACCGACTAATAGCAATACAAAACGTATGGAATACCCATCTTTACTATATGGAATATTTTATCTATAAAGTTCATGCGTTTGGTAGACATCGATTGCCTGAACCTTTGCCTCGTAAAAAGACACTTGACGAAATTGTAAAAGAAAAATTTTAACAATAAACAACGTGTTTTTATTTTATAAGAAAATATTTTGTTTCATTTTATTATCCACGTAATCATAGACTACTAGTGAATGCGAGATGTTTTATAGTGTGTATTTTAATTTAAATAAAAAACATATGTTTAATGAAATTTCTACGTTATCAACTACACTGCAATATCTCACCTCAATTTTTGACTATAAAGATGAGAACATGTGTTTATTGAAAAAATGATAATTCATTGTTTTAAGAAGAAGATTACGACTACCTAATAAGCCTCATATGAACAAATTTTGAAGAAAAATAATAATTATCAATAAGCAGAAAAAATATTTAAATTGGACAAGAAGCTTATTAAGATGTTTAAAAATACTTGAGACAAAAAACTCAAATGGGCATAAGATTAAAATAAATACACACTTGTCTTTACATAACATACAAATATTTGACTATTATAAATTGCTACCGAAAAAAAGCGATCTTCATTTCATTTTAGATTGACAAATGATTTCCAGCAAAAAAACTTCCCAACGTTTCATAAATCAACAAGCATGCTTCCGAAATAGAAAAAAAAATCAAAAGCAGTGCGAAAAAAAGATTAAATCGATTTTAATAGGAGATGAAACTAATGATGAGCTATAATAAAATCATATAACAAAAGCAAAATGAATTTAGAGCTTGATAAAAATGATATCAAAATGAAAATTTATTCAACGATTAATGTCATCATGTGTTAAACGATTTGTAACAGTGCCATAATCTATGAATATGATCATTTTATCACTTTATATTATGTAGAACGGTTAAAATAAATGAATAAGGAAATTACTTTCAATTAATGTTTTTTTGTCTCTTTAATAGTTCACAAATTATAATACCTAAAATAAAATTTGACAGCTGACTTCATATCATTATCTATCTATAAAAAAATTTTAACAAAAAAGTTCTTTACAACTTTTTTTGTTGGTGCTTTTTAATTTTAAATTTATTTTTCAATTTCCTTACAAACCTATTCATCTTATCCTTCGTCATATCCGCTGAAATTAATTTAAATTGCTAAAATTTTTACACACCTCTAATTCATAAATCAATAAAATGCAAAGCATGTATGCAAACAAAATTAAAGAAGAAGTAGAGGCATCGATGTATAATTTATGTGTGATTGGATACCAAAGTGGCGTGTGACTGAGCACCAAAATATTTTGACATTTCATTAATCATCTTTGAATGCGATGCTGAATGAGTGAATGTTGACAACTCATCTCATAAATCTAAGAAATAGATTCAACAATACTTTATTAACAGCCCATTTACACATAGATCAAAAGGCAAAGCTTTTAGGTAGTGCATATGTTATTCAAAGTCATTAATTTTCATATTCCATAGAGTTGTATTTATAGTTCTTTTCAAATCAGGTTCCTTAGAAGAATTTTTGAGAAGAGCAGTAGTAGCAACAACTAAGAGAAAGAAAGATTTTAATTGTGACCTCCGTCATTTGTCGTTTTCAAGATTTAGAAGTTTGCTTATCTAATGATGATGTTATGCATATCCCAATAGGCGAAATCCAGATGATGACGATTATTTTTATTATTGAATAAATTAATTAAATGGCTCTCTTCTTCAAGGTCATCTAAACATGTCTACATTGCTGCCGTGCATTTTTTGTTTACCTTTTCCGCTCTTTCTTTCTATTTCTCTCTATTTTATATATTCACTCGCTCAACTTGGCGTTGATGATAGCTTTTTGGTTTTTTTTCTCATCATAACAAATGATGGGACTGTTTAGTTGTGATTTGTTCGTCGTTTCGAACAGATTTGTTTCGTGTGTGTGTCTTTTGATTAAGCTTTAAAATGTCTTCAAAGCAACAAGTTCTATTAAGTTTATTATTCGGTCTTCTCCTCGGATTGACTTTGTCAACTATTATTTTTTATCCCAATAAAATATCAGGCGCTATTTTTAGCGAACGCATTAAAAAAAACATTAATGAAAACATTCGTCTTAGAGATACATCCCATTTAACATTATACAATGAATCTCTTGCAAATGAGCTCTATAATAAAGTTCGAATTTTGTGTTGGGTAGTAACGATACCTGAAAATCATAAAACAAAAGCTATTCATGTTAAAAACACATGGGGCAAGCGATGTAATAAACTATTATTCATAAGCTCTCAAGATGATCTAGAACTCGAGACTATTCCACTCGCAGTAAGTGAAGGTAGATCTACACTATGGGATAAAACTCGAACTGCTTTACAATATATTTATAAATATCATTCACATGAAGCTGATTGGTTTTTAAAAGCTGATGACGACTCGTAAGTATGAATAAACGGCGTTAATCGTGAATTTTTTTTCACAATTTTTTTCGCAGTTATTTCCTCATCGAAAATTTACGATATGTGTTAGCTCAATATTCACCAAAGACATCTCTATATCTTGGTCATCGATTTGCTTCTAAATTTGTAGATATGGGTTATATGGCTGGTGGCGGATATATTTTATCAAAGAAAATTCTTAAGAAATTTGTCACAAAAATAATGCATGATAAGAACGCTTGTAAAATTGAAAATTATGGTGCTGAAGATTTAGAACTTGGAAGTTGCTTGAAAAATTTTACAATTTATGCCGACACAAGAGATTCAATGCAACAGCAAAGATTTTTCCCTGTTGGTGTATATGAACATTTTAAAGAAAGAGATGAAAATTCTTCATTTTGGTATAATGATATGATGTATTATGATGCTACTTTTGGTGGACTTAATTGCTGCTCAGATACATTTGTCAATGCACATTATGTTTTTCCAAAAGGTCTTTATTTAATGGATTATTTGATCTACAATGTGCATCCATTTGGTCTACAGAAAAATTTAACTGAAAAAATACCAAGAAAATTTACATTTGCGGAGTTGGTTCAAAGATCAGATGTCGAGAGTAACGCGACCGATTTTGAGCCTCACACAATATATCGCAACTTGGACGAATCGGAGAAATTCAAAAGATAATTTTGTCGCGGCTCTTACAAACAAGGCGTGTGTTGTACACTTATAAATGATGAGTATCATTAACGACCATTATTAGCAATGTGTGATATAGGAATAAGAAAACTTTTTTATATGCGAATCGATTGTCGATAATAGAGAGCTTTAAATTCAATCAATCAATTTAGGAAACCCACTTATTGCAATAACAAAAAAAGAAATATAGAAAGACCTTTCGCAGTAAATTTATAGGATAGTAAAAAATATTTTCTTCTCTGTTATGTAAAAATTTTTTTTTTTATTTGTATTTTTATGTTCAAAAACTTCGTCATTTTTGTCTTTAGTCTCAATTTCAATAACTACCATTAGTCATCATAATATCTTCTCTTCATTGCACGGTATTTCTTCAACGCATAAAGTGTTTCAATTTCTTTCGACACATATTCGCCTGTTGTTGTGAATAGACAACACAAAAGAAATTTAATGATAATGTTGATGCTATTTTATCAAATTATTATCGCATACATATACACATGTGATTTAAAAATGATTAGATTTCAACCACTCTTTTGCTTACCTCTTGCTATCATTTCTTCAATCTTTTTTGGATCGGTTTCATCTTTATTTTTTGCAAACGCTTTTTTACATGCTATTTGCATTTTTCTTACATCGTCCGTTGGATACTCGCGTAGTAAATATTGAATCTAGATAAACGATTTGACATTTTCGTTAATTAAAAAGTTGCAAATTTTTTAATGATGTTTTATTATTCATACATGTTTGTATAATGCAATAACTCTGCTTCTTTGAGACATTTTTGACACTCTTGGTTTGTGATTTTTATGATAAAGCTAAGTAATTTTTTAAAACTAAAAATATTTTTATTGCGAGCTTAAAAATAAACAAAAATAATGAAAATATTGAATATTAACAGTGATTTGATGTATGATAGAAATTAAAGCGCTTTTATTAGGAAGATCATGATCATGGTACCTGCACTTTTAATTTTTAATAACAAAAAGTTTTAAAACTTTGAATTTTCAAAAATTCAAATTTTAGGTTCAAAAAATTTGTTTCATAAAATAAAGTAAACTTAATAGACAATATGCCAAAAAACTTTAATATTTTAGTTTTAAGCATGAGGGGTGGGCATAAAAGTAAAAATTCAAAATAACGAAAATTTTTCAAGAACTGAAAATTTTGATTAAAAAAACAAAATGTTTGAAGAAAATAAATATAGATTTTTAATAAATAATCAATAAATAATTATCATTTTATACAACTTTAACAACTTCATTAAGTAAGCCTTCTATTATAATACATTTTCGCTTTAGACCATTGTTGCCATTGATTCCACATTCAGGAAGGAGGAATATTGAGTTAACATGTTGTGTCGGTTGCTGAAATTCGTTTAAATTATCGTTACTATCACTCAAATCCTTCAATGAAAATAATCCGAGGTTTTTTGACTTTCCATTGCGTGCAAAAATATAAAACTAAAATTAGAAATATAAATAGAGAATGAGTTTTTGAAAATTATTTTTTCTCCTCTAACTCTCTCTCTCTCTCACTTGCTCTCTTTTTATTTTATGTAATTCAATTAATTAAAATGACCCTATTTATAATATAGGTAGTGAGAGTTTGCTAAAATTAGATGATGAAAAAATTTATGACTTACATTTTTTGATTCATCGATAAGAAATCCACAAACTAAACACCAGTGTGCACGATGTCTTTAAATATATAATGCATGATAAGAACACTTGTAAAATTATAGGCAAATATAAAAATTTTTTACCCATTTTCTATAGCAGGTGTGTGATTTCTTATATCTGCGTCATATGGTACAAGTATCATGCAATGCATTTTTAATTTTTCTTTAATAAATTCCGTATCAAGAATACCATCATAAATATATGCACGAACTTTATTTGGCTTAAGAACATTTGATTCTTCTATGTTTTCTTTTAATAAATTAAGAAGCCATTGTGCTGAGAACATTTCGCCGTTTAACGAATATTTAAGTCGAATTGCTTTTTTCAACAAAGAATCAGCATTTGGGCTTCCATTAAACACCATAGAAAGTGCAGTAAGTCCACATGTAGGTCCTACTTGCAGTATCGAATTAACTTTCATATAAACACATTCTAAAGGTGAAGAATGAAGACAGACTTTTGCAAAGAACGCACTTTTTTGAACTTCTTTATCATTTTTTGCCCATTTGCATTCACTGCATTCAAATTTATCACCTTTATTATTGTTTTCATCAATCAAATTAATATTTTTCAGCAATGTAGTGAGTGAAAGAGGAGGTGGATAAGGAATATTGGACATAATTTGTTAACTAACTAAACTAAATAAATTAATAAATTAAATTTGTTCTAACTTGTATCACTAATAATTATAAACAAACATTTGCTCTTTGACAGTGACGGAGTTAAATTTCTTATACAGTGACTATCTATGCAACCACTTTGCACACTCATTCATTTTTGTTATTCGTTCAAGATTTTTTAAGAATTTCTTAAAATGTTAATTTTTAATTTAATTTAAATAGTGTAATTAAATCAATTAAAATATAGAAAGAGTAGTATTTATTTAGAAATGAATTTCAAGTTATAACGTATAAAAAAATTTATTTCGACAGTGACGTGCATAAAAATTTTACAAAAATTTATAAAAATTCTTTTCATCTAAGAATTGAATTTTTTAGAGAAAATTAATTTTCGAATGGTTTTAAATCAAATTCATAGTGAAATATGGATAAAATTAGTAACGCAAATAACAATTGTCGTTTCTGTCTACGGATATTTGATGAAATGGAGGAAAGAATAGGAATTACTTCGCAAATTTCAGATGAATTTAAAAATATAACACAAACAGAGGTACAAACAAAAATTTTGGGTCTTTAGAGTGCTGTTTTATGGATTAAAAGAACATAAAAAGTAGCTTAATTTAATGTTAGATCTGTTAATTTGATAGTTCAACGATTTTTGTATGTTGAGAATTCTTATTTTGAGTGTTTGAGAAATTTAAAAAATTTAAGCATAGAAAAAATTGAAAAGATCCAGCAGCAGAAAAGGCTACATAACAAATATAAACACACAAGTAAAAATGATAAAAATATCTTTGCTCACTTTCAGCTGAGAATGCAGACGATATATTCAAATAACATATGTGTAAAGTGTTTCGACAATGTCAAAAATTTTTGTCAGTTCCGAAAAGAACTTTTGAACAATCAAGCGATACTTTATCAAGTTTTTAGTGCTGAAGAGGAACAATTATCAAAACGAGAAGAGAATTTTATTGATATTTCGCAGGCAGTTAAAATCAAATTAGAAGTATCAGAAAATGACAATTCGTACAATTCAAATGAAATAAATTTTGAGACCGAATCAGCAGATTTACAAGAAACAGATAATTCCTATCAATTTAAAATTGAAGGTACAAATCCAAATGATTTGGGTATATATAGTAAGTTGGAATCATTTTTTGATTAACATATCTTATTTAATTTCTTTATTTTTATTAAAAAGACTGGGGATTTGCTGATATTATACCAGAAACAACAACACCTGTTACAAAAACTATTGTCAAAAGAAAAGCTCGCAATCCACTTGCAGATAATCCTAGAGAAAAACAGTAAGTAAATGAATTTGCGTGAATTACAAGAAATTTTATTTATTTCTTTATAGGAAACTTTGTTCTGATTGCGGGAAATCTTTTCTTGCTTCATATTTGCGTCGTCATTATCAGCGCGTACATCTAAAAGAAAAACGCTTTGAATGTGACATTTGTGGATTAAGAACTTTTAAGAAGCAACACATCGAAGAGCACTTAAAGCGCCATTTTAAGATCAAAGATTATCATTGCGATCAATGTCCATCCGCTTTCACTACTGGTACCGAGCTTAAAATTCATATTAAAAATGTTCACTGCGATGAAAGACCATTCAAATGTGAGCATAAAGGTTGCGATTCAGCATTCAAACAGAAAGAAAATTTAAAGGAACACATGTTACGTCATACACAGAAAAAGAATTTCGTGTGTGTTGTATGTGATAAAGGTAATTTTCTTAAGAATTTCTCATTAATATCTTATCTGATTAGATCTTTTATTAATTTTTAGCGTTTTACAATAATTCAAGTTTGAAAGCTCATCAAATTATTCATACCGGTAATCCTCATATACCCTGCCATGCGTGTGGAAAATTATTTTTCTCAAAACAAGCTCTTAAGCTTCATCATCTTCATCACCATCAAGCACCAACGTTGAAATGTGAACAATGCGACAAAATGTAATAGCTAAACATCCTAATTAAATCAAATGTGTTAATTTTTCATTGCTTTATTCTTGTAGGTATTTTACACAATCTGAATTAAATCATCATATGAACTCTCATTCAAATATCAAAAAGTATCAGTGTCAGTACTGTAGCAATCAGTATATGGCTAAAAATCATTTAAATCGTCACATTTCAACTGTTCATATGAAAGCGAAAATTCGTTGTCAAGTTGTCGGCTGCTCATCAGATTTTCCTCGAAAAGATCGTTACAGAGCTCACATATTGTCACATCATCAAAACCTGGGTTCCGAATTTGTCAATCAATTGTTGAACGGAATCAAAGATGTGCCAATTGAATTTTCGAATCATAATTTTCAATTAGCATAAAAAAAGTAAAATGAATGTAAAAATTTCTCACTGCAATTACTTTTTTTTAAATTAGTGTTTTAGTTACTCTCATTTTTTTTACACTTGCCTTTTTAATTGTGTAATTAATTCTTCATCCGTAACAAGTTCATAAAGTTTAGATTAGTTTTGCATGCAATAGATTTTGATTTTTCTTATATACAAAATTTTAAACCGATAAAACAATTGTAGATAAATGAGCACATAACAAAGAAAAATCTTTTTTTAAAATTAAATAAAAGCTTAAGGTAAAAATTTACAAATTTTTGTGCAAACAATTCTTTTCTTTAAAAGTATCACACAAAAACACTAGAAAATTAATAAAATTGTATATTACTGAATAGAAAAAGTGCTCACAAAGAATGAAATGAAGAAATTTTATTGGAAGAATAAAAATGTAAATTTTAAAGAATTCAACAAGTTGTATATCCTTAATTTAACGTTAACATTCTCACGTACACATAGAGAAAGAGAGAGAAGATGCATGTGAGATAGAAAATAATTTGAATGACTGCTGCAAGATGGCATGAATGTATGTGAAGTTAATAGGCTATTAAATGACTAGTCACCCTATGGAATGTTTATAATTTATATACACAATAAGGAGGAAAGAAATTCAATTTATACAATTTTTTATTCAAATTCTGATAGTTAAAATAAATTAAACTAATTAAATTGTTTACTTTTAAATCTCATATAGTGAAAATAAGTTAAACGATTTATTTTTATGAAACTTATCGGTGAAAATATTTGAAAAAAGTGAAAACATCATGAACATCAAAATTGCATTAACATTTTTTATTGTATTTTGTAAGTATTTCTTATCAATAGTTGTTATTTTTTGCTTCATTCATATACTATTCAATTTAATTTAAGATCTTGCGACATATACCTTAGCATTTGGCGGTGGTAGATCAAGTGGATCAGCTGCAGCAGGAAGTCGAGGAGGATATAGTAACGTCGGTGGACAACGATCACGTTCAGGTGCAAACTATCCATATGGAATGCCAGGAATTGGAAATGAATTCAATAGCAATCTTAGTAAAAAATCCAAAGAAATTCAACCAAAAGCAACTGGACGAAATATTTCAACTTTACAAATTGTCTTTATTCTTACTCTTATTATGACTTTGGGTTTTGCTGGATATTACTTCATACAATTCTATCCATTTCTCTGTTCAAAAGAATCCAAGTATGATGTTATGGACAGACGTACATCAGTTACACCAACTCATTCAAGGGAATTTGAATATGATGAGTCCACGTCAAGTGCAACAAAATCGACAAACGCTTCATACAGCAATGAGCACGATGTTTAAGTATTTTCAATTAACTTTTTTCGTTGCTCTCTCATCAATCATTGATTACTTCAAGACTGAACGACATGATGATTTCCGAAGATAAAAATTATTCTACTCAATATATGTGGCATTCTAAAGTATTTTTAAATGAAGAAGAAAAAAAAAATTTAAACAGGATCAGTTAGTTTAGGTACACGTAAGTTAAATTGTAAGTGAAGAATGAGTTTCTTGGACGAGCCATAAAAAGACAATCGACATTTACTCATCTACCTTTTTCGCACAAATCTTATGACTACTTTTTATATATGCCTTTTTAAAATGAAAAGTTTTCTCATTGACAATAAATATTTTTAGATAAATAAATTTTTATATATTCAAAAAACTGAATTTCACTCTTTTTTATTGAACTTTTTTGTTTGGAATTTCTTTAAGTTTTATAGGGATACAAAGAAGCACAAAGGAAGTTACACTATGAACATAAGTATGATAGGAAAATTTTTTAACTAATTTTAATTTACAGTTCATCTTTTGGATCGAGATCGTCAAGTTCAACATCAGACAAATCAATGTCTTCTTCTAGAATTGGCTCACCATCTTTTCCATCCCATGGTTCAAGGGTATTAATTTTTGGCATTTCAGCGCCTTTAACTGGAGAAGTATTTCCACGACCGAATGATAAATCACGTAAGAATTCGTATACACCATCCTTTGAGAATGAGCCACGTAGGATTGAGTATTTCATTTTCTTGATATTTACTGCAGCCATAGCAGGATAACCGAATCCACCAATATCAAGTGCTTCTTCAACAGCCGATTGCTTTCCTCCCTCAGTCCATAACCAACCCCAATTCTTTTGTTTAAATTTATCTGCTTGTTCAGCCAACATTTTCAATAAATCATTGCGACATGTGGCTGTGCAATCATAAATATTTGGAAGCACTGAAATCACACACAATGGTTTATTTTCACAAGCTTTCTTGGCAGCCTCTTCTGAGATTAACTCATAAACTTCTGGTGTTGGTATATTTTCAGTGTAATAGGTGAGAGCAGTTTCGACAATACTGCTAGCAGTGCGACCTCCTTCGTAATCTTCAACCTTTCCTCCTTTAAAGATCTTGATAGTAGGAAATCCTTTAATGTCGTATTTTTGTGCTAATGATTGTTCAACAGTAGCATCAACACGACCAACTTTAACTTTTCCTTTAAGTTGAGTTGCAGCTTTGTCCCATTCTGGATGTAAGTTTTTACAATGGCCACACCAAGGAGCTATGAAAGCGACAAACCATACATCTTCGCTATTAAGAACTAATTTGTTAAAGTTTGATTCTGTAAGTTCAACAACGTCATCACTTCCACCACTGCTGCTGCTTCCTCCATTTGATTTTTCGCCCAATTGTTCTTTGACCTTCTTCTTTGCTGCAGCTAGACCTGCTTCAGCGATTCCTTTAGCATCACGCTGTCCTTGATAATCAGTCGATTGTTTTCCAGTGAAAATTTTGATCGTTGGGAAACCACGGATATTGAATTGACCAGCTAATTCTTTATGTTGATCACAATCAACTGCTCCTACTTTTACTACACCCTTTAATGCCTTTGCAGCTTTCTTATATTCAGGAGCTAAACTTTTACAATGACTATTAATTGTGAAATTTATTGTTCATGAAAAAGAAGGAAAGAAGATCAATGTTAGTGTGAAATTATTAAAGGTCAACGATTTTGAAATGTTAAGTCTATTTATTGACACTTACCCACACCACGGAGCGAAAAATTCGACCTTTATGAATAAAATTAATGATAAAAAGAAGTAATAAATTGATTATTTATATGTTCTGGAAGTGAGATAAGGAATTTAAATACTTACTATCCAAACTTCATCGCCTTTTGTAACTAATCTATCGAAATTTGATGGTGTTAATTCAACAACCTCATCTTTAGAATCGTATAATGCCACAGACAATTGAATTAATAGTAATAGTAAACCTATTTTACAATCATGGGAGAAAAGGAGAAAGAAAAAGTAGAAAAGCACAACCGGTGCAAATTATCTCGAAATTTCTTACCAAAACTCTTTAAATTTAACATTATGACTTGTTTATCTTATGACTATTAGAAACAACTATGAGTTTTATTCTTGTGCTGCTTCTTTTCTTTATATAAAACTAATGGAAATGATTTTTAAAAATATATTTGTGTCTAGACAATTCACGACTTGAGTATACGACAACTTGGTTCGTTCTGATTGGTTGAAGCAATGTGAAGGCACATTTAAAAGCTCCGTAACGCCTAAACTTCTACAGCATATATCATTTTCATGTGTATTTTTGAATTTTCAATACTAACTGAATCTTCATTTTCATTCTAAAATTTATTATTAATAAATGCTTCATGAAGCAGACATTTACATTTTTTTGATAAAATATTTAATTTTCATGGGTTAATATAAAATTGTTATGTTTGGAAATGAATTGATTTTTATTATAAAATAAAAGTTCTTTCTTATATGCAATCAACAGTTACAAATTGAAAATTTATATGCATTTAGTTCTGTGATTCTACTAAACTGAGGTGCTTTATTGATAGAGATTGACAACGTAAATAAAATTTCATAAAACACATAATAATAAGAAATTAATACTATATTTTTTTGTCGTCAACAATTTCAACTGTTAAGTTTACAAATTTTTATCATTTTCATAAAATTGTGTTGAATGATGAACGATGGCAATTAAAATTAATAATCACATTAGAATTTATAAATTAATTAATCAAACTTATGTTAACTCATCGTGTTGAATGAAAATCTGATAATAATTTGACATCATTGATGATTGATTTTAATATACAATAATTACTGAAATTCTAAGTAAAACATTATGAATTAGAATAGAGTTCAAATGATCATTTACATCAAAACAAATCTTGTATTTTTTTTATAAGTGTTCCGCAATTGAATGAGTCATTAAATGTCTATTTTACAAGTCCGGAAAATTTTCATTATCATCATTTTTACTTTTGTAGGCGACTTGCATTATTTGCAGAAATAGAATTGATAGACGTGAGAAAATGGTTATATTTCACGTGACTTTCTATTATACACATATTCGACCTTGACAACTTCTCTATCATCATTACAATAATAATTATTTTATAATTAAAATGACAACACCATGACTATTTTATCAACTAAAAATATTTTATTTGGTCAAAACAGCTATAAGCAATTTATAACGAGAAATTATTTTTTCATCATTATTGAAACGATTTTCGGTGATTTCTTTTACCAATTTTACATAGTCATTGATGAAATATTTAGCTAATTTCTTCGGCATTCTTTTTGTAAATGGATTGATTGATTCAACTGCATCTGTAAATAAATTTTGTAAGGGAATTATTAAATTTATTTTTTAAAAATATTTTACCTTTTAAATGGGAATAATTTTGATAATAAAATGTCTTTTCTCTCAACTCAATATGTTTGACAATCAATCCATTTTCATTACAATAGCTCTTGACAACATCCAATGGTCGTTTTTCATAATGATATGGTGAAATAAAATTTTTAACATCACTCATGAATTGTTTGTATTTGTTCATTCTCGAGAGCCTTTCGTATATATCAAAAAGTGGTGTATAAGTGAGAAACGCAATTATTGCTGTGCCATCTTTACTGAGAAGCTTTTGTATATTGGCGAATACTTGTCTAGAATGATAAAGAAAAAAGTTTTTATTGACATTTTTAAATGTTTATATGCATACACAAGTGTGTCTTATAAATGCAAATGTGTATGAAATATTTCAAAGCATTTCACTTGTATATACTTTTGATTCTGAATCCAATGAAGACAATAAAATGAGGTGATGTTGTCAAATTGTTGATTGTCAAGGCGTTGGAATGCTGAAATTTCTGAGATATCAACACGATGGAACTCGATAAATTCATTGCCAAAATTTTCTCTTGCATAATTAAGCATCTCGTTTGAAATATCTATGCCTACAATTTTGTGAAAATTTTCTGGTATTTTTTGTAGAGTAAAATCGAACAACACATCCCCTGGTCCGCAACCGATATCAAGTAAGTTGTCAAATCTATCATAACGCCATTTAAAGTAATGCGAGAACTCATCTAAAAGATCACTAGAATCACGTCTCTGTACGTCATTATTCCTTAAATATAAATCACTGTTATTCATTCTGGTTATGCTGATCTCTTGTGACTGAGCGTTTTGAGTTTTAAGTCGCTTCTATTTATCGCATCATTGCTCGCGAGCGTGCCCTAGAGTAGTTAGTAGCTGTGAGAGTAATTTTCCATTTTTCTCCGACTTAAATTTGAGACATTTGTAATTGTTTTACTACAAAAGTCAAAACTAAAACATGTGAGATGAATTGACACGCGACATATAATATTTTTGTGAATGAAAACGACTCATTTGACCCTTTTCACTAGGTTAATTATAAAAACGTGAATAAATAAACACTTTCAAATATTCATTTAAATCAATAATAAGCAATAAAATTAGATTGGAATTTTAAATAGATTAAGAATAAGCTAATAATATCTTATCAATTCACTAAAATAATTAAGTCGCAAATAAAGTAAGAACTGAAATAACTAGATTATGACGAAATTAAAATTGTTTATTGTAATGAGAAGAAAACAAATTTTTTACGAGAATATTAAAATTTAATTGATAAACTTTAATTGCACTTTATTGTTTCTTAAAAAAATATTTTGTTTCATTTAAGTTTTAAAATGTACAGTTCGTGACTTAGTATTTATTGCAGCTAGTAAATGTGACTTTCTATCTATTTTTGTACCATTTCTCTTTTTTACCCAACATACTAGATAAATCAGTATTAGTTGAAAACTAGGTATCTCTATTTATTAATAACTGCAATCATCAACTTGTAAGGTGTAAAGACATCTTTTGTAAATGTATTCTCATTGAATCGTATCAAATTTAGATCATCAATTTTCTTCACATAATCATTTAGGAATTCATTCTGAAGACTTTCTGGCATTCTTTTAGTAAAAGGATTGACAGCAGCAACAGAATCTGTGAAAGGGAGAAAGAAAAGTATATTGAAATTGATGAATATAAAAATAAGATATGAATGCCTTACATTTTAGCAAATCCACATTTTCATAAATGAATATTTGATCCCTGATTTCAATGTGAGATATTTTGAAGCCAACATGTGTAAGTGTCGACTCAAAGACCTCCAGTGGTTTCTCTTCATAGTGATATGGACTAATAAATTTTTCCACGTCACTCATATATCTCGAATATTTCTTCATTCTTGAAAGATGTGTGTATACATCATAAATAGGATTCGAGACAAGAAATACTAACAAGCAAGTGCCATTTGGTTTAAGTAATTTGTGGATATTCGATAATGCTTGCCTATAAAAAATATTTCTTTAGAAATTTTTTTTCAAAGGATGTTAATAGGGTTTTTTACCTTTGGTTTTGTATCCAATGTAAAGCATAGAATGAGGTGATGAAATTGAAGCTCTCGGGTTTAATAGGAGTCGTTTTTCCATCTATAAACATCTCACTTTCAATGTCCACTTTGTAAAACTTGAGATACTCATTTCCGTAATGTTCATTTGCGTATTTTATCATCTCTTTTGAGATGTCAATCCCGATTACTTCAATGTTAATTGGGATTTTTGGTAATATGAGCTCATAGAGAACATCTCCGGACCCACAACCGATATCTAAGAGAGCATCAGATGATCCATCCCATTTCCAATTAAAAATACTTGAAAACTCTTCAATTATTTCTTTTGCATCACGCTTCTGTAATACATTTGATTTTTTATAAAGGTTTGCGTTATTCATCACTGCTGATTGCTTTGGAGCTGTTTGAAGTTAAACTGAATGTATATGACCAAAATGACTCTGAATTTATATAGCTGAGCACCGAGTTTTAAACAAAAGTAAAATGTTTTGTGTTTGTGACATATTTGATGCAATCTCCAACCAATCAGTTAAATTTTTCTAATTTTAGGAAGTAACAATAACTTGATGAGCGTCAATACAAACAAAGAAAGTGAGATTTTTGTCAATGAAACTCGACACTTCTTTACACTTCTCCAATGACACTTTGAAGATCAAGTAAATGATCTTTTGACAATGAACCTTATATGAATTTAAATTTAAAATTCACTTTTTTTTTCACTAGTTTGTTTCTTAAAATAACTATTGAATTGTCTATGACGGAAATAGTAAAAATAAAAGTATTTTTAACATTTCCATTCACGTTGTACCTTTTTAAAGTCTTTTTGATCTTAATCATCTCATTATTTATTTATATCAAGTAAACTCTCCCAAAAATAAGTAAAAACTTTTTTAATCGAAATTATCAAATAAATTTGAATATCAAAGAGAGAAATTCCATGTAAGAAGGTAAAAATATAAAAAAAAGTATGCACTTTTATCTCTTTATTTACATATTAATTGCAATTCTCTTCTCTTTTCAACCCTTTCTTGTCACGTTTCTGTCTCGCTATCTGTGAATTTTGAATTTGTTTCGCTTTGTGGCCTTTCAGCTCGAAATATAAATTTTTTTATTGAAATGCCGGAAAATATGCGTGTTATGGAAATAAATTTGCATAAATCAAACATCAGCAATTGAGGAAAAGAGTAGAAGAAATTATTGGTAAATATTTTCATTCAGTTTGTTCACTGCCATGCATGTCAATATATTTATTCATCATTCTTTTAGCATTACCGTGTGTGCATATGAATTCATTGAAACAAGAGGGGAGGTCAATTGAACGATGACGATGATGTGGCATATTAAAAATGGCAATACATTGAGTGAATTTTATTTTATTTACCTTGACGATGAGTGAAAGAATTTCAACCAAACGTGTGTGACACACAATGAAAAGCCATTCAATTCATTCTGATATTAAATGCTACAATCTTTTTTTTCAATTTCCGTTTCAATCGTTTTCGGTTGTGTCACCAATGAATGCTAATGCCATGGCGCTTATGACTTGACAAAAAAATTTTCTTCCTTTATTTCATTGAAATTGAAAATTTGAAAGCCAAAATCAAAAACAGTAGCAGCAATAGAGGAAAATTTATTCATTTGAATTCACAATCCTTTTTTGTGTAGTTTTTTATTTATTTCAATTCTGAAAAGTCATTTTCACATCATAAATAATCTCATAGGAGAGGAAAGAGCAAAGAAAGAAAAGTTTTTTTTTCAATTTCAATCTCAATTGCTGCTGCTGCTTTTTTATTAATTGTGGAATTGAAATGTCATGATTTTCATATATAAATCCGAATTGAATCATTTAATGATGATTTTCAAATTTTATTTTAAAACATTTTTAGGGTTGAAGACTTTTGAAAGATTTGAATGCATAACATCATGATTCATGCAATTTTTCCTTCACTAAAAGAGAAATTTCTTTCTTTGAAATTTGTGAGATAAATTATTTCTTCCCTACATACAGCAATAGAATGATTTTGCTATTTTTAATCAGATTTGGCATATGCTTAGGAAATTTTCATTAATGGGTGTAAAAAAATAGTTGATAAAAAAAATTTAAGGAAAGTTAAAGAAATTTTAGGAAAAAATTTAAAGTAAAAGAAACCAACTTTTTGAAAGTATAATAAACATAAAGATTTGATCTTATTAACAATAATTTTAATTTATCATATATGATAAATTTAACAAAAATTTTATTTAACTTTAAAGTTTACTTAAGTTGCAAATTTTGCTTTTTTCTCTTGCAAAGTATATAAAAAATTTCTACTGTCTTCCTTCAAAAATAAGAACCAGTTCTTATATTCAAATAAAAGGTCCGTTGCTCAGTTTTTGTTTTGATTTAGTATGAAGAAAAACACATTAAAACATTTGAATCCATTATCCTTGAACAGTCCTTATTTTCGAGGGAAGAAGACGGTAGTAAAAATTCAAGTTAATTTTACATTATTGAGAAAATGTTAACATACGTAATTAGAACAAAAAAAATAAATCAGTAAAGGAAAATTTAAATTTTTAAAATCGTCAAAAGAGGTGGAATAATTTATTAAATTTCTCTCAATTTCAATTACCATTCAAAGAAACATTAACAGAGAGAGATCTTTTTTATGTTTTGCATAATACAAATAATAAGTAAAGAAGAAAGTCAACCATGAGATTCTAAATTGTATTAAATTGCAAATGAGATTATAATGGTGGTAAAAAGTTATGATGAGAAGAATTTTTCTTCTTATTTTTCTTCATGCTTATGTAAGTAAGTGGCATTTAAGAGTCAGAAGTAGTTGGTTGGTTAAATATATTCCAATCTAATTAAAATGTTTCATCAAACACATAAATCATAAAAAAGTAATTAAAAAGTGTTTAATTAAAGAATGTAAGAAAATTGAAAGATGGTTGAGCAAAGCCACGAAAGAGGCTTGTTCAGGTGAGTAAAAGAGAGAAACTATTGAAAAATAGTTGTGTATGTCAAGACATAGATTTCAATTTATTCATAAGCATGTTTCTAACTATACAACAAAGACTTCTAATGTTTATTTTTGTCATGCGACAAGAAACAAACATTAAGAAGCATAAAAAAAAATTTGCATGAAATTAAAGCAATAAATTATTTTAATTTTATAATAATAAAATGGAAACTTTTTATTTTGTTTTAAAGTTTTATAAAATAAACGAATGGCAATGGCAGCAATTTATTAATAGCACGTCACCGTCTTGTGCTTTTTTAGCTACTGCTGCGTTAATTTGTCTCTTTCAAAATGCCATACATTTATATTTTACCATGTCACACACACAAACAATTTTTTAATTAAATTTTAATGTTTCTTTTTACTTTACATTCATATATCATTCCTGCTTGATATATGTCGTAGAATAGCAGAAAAAAAACTTTATATTTTGTCATTCATTCAAATTCCTCTCTGATTTTAATGTGAAATTTATAATAATTTTTTTTTTCAAAATTTTACTCAAATTATATAATGAATGTGTGTGTGTGGGTGATGAACATTATATGAGATGATAGATGTCGTGATATTCCACTTTGATGTGAAGATAGAGAAAAAAGCGAAATTTCTCGCGGTATGTGAACAAGCGAAAGCAGCAGCACAGTTTGTAAATCATCATGATTTATTTTTTGTCTTAATACCGCCTCATTTATCTATCTGCACATTTATGGTTAAAAGATAAATAAATATGAATATTATGGAAGATATACACATATAGACTTTTACTTCCATGAACATGCTTTGCACTTTTTCTTTATCTATCTTTTGCATTAACAACAGAAAAGTGTAAAAGAAATTACACTAAAAGTCGATTAAAGTAATAGATTACATTGAAATAAAAATTAATGTTTTTCCATTTTTAAAAGTAAGTAAAAATGCATTTATGCCCATCCCTTGATTCTCATTGAAAAAACAACATACAATCTATTTTTTATATATTTTAATAAACGTTTATACTTCTTTTTTTGTATATTTATACAAAATTGTTTTCCGCTGTGTATGTCTAACAATCCAGGTAACAGATGCTGGAAATTGTTGTATTTATATTAAGTTTATTAACTAATTTTCCCAAAAAAAAACTGAAAATTGAAAGAAATATCAAAAGCCATTAAGGTAGGTAGATATAATATACAAATAACAATAATGTTGCAAGAGAGTACACAGAGAGTAATTGAAACCATATTGAATAATATTTAGATTAAAAACAACATCGCGTTGAATGGTCAGTCATCAACTTTTTTTCTGCTGATGTTCTGTTCTGTTACATCAAAAAATAAACTTTTCAATATGCTACATTGAAGCACTTTGCATATTTTCATATCTTTTCACCACACCCTTCCATAATTTCCTACTCATACTGTCGCTTGTTTGTTCCGCTGTGTGTTTTTCATTGCCAAATTGTTTGCATTTTTTATTCATTCATTTTTGATGCCAACAAATGTCATTTAAATTTTTTTCTCGTTCTGTTCTTTGTCAACAATGCACAACGACAGGGAAAAGAAATATTTCTCGTGAGGTTAGAGTTCTTTACAAGTAACAAACATGAACATTATTACATTTTCTTTTTGAATATAAAATGCCTAATAACAATAATTTTTATACAATTGATTTCCCGCACTCATTTGTTATTCAAGCTTTTTTGATGAGATTTTTTATTTCTTTTCTTTTTGTGTTTGTTGTAAAAGGAATTTAATGGGAATATAAATATGACAATTTTACTTTTAAATCTCTGTGGAATGCTTTCTTTTTTGTTAGAAAATATTTGAAAAATTTATATATGGGTAATGTTTGTCATAGTTTGATTTAAACATTTAGAAAAGAAAATATACAAGTTTTGACATTTTTGTACAAAAAAAACATTAAAAGCAAAAAATGAACATAATAATCGATGATAAAAATTTGTTAATATTAAGATTTGAATCTATAATTCTAAAACTATTCTATTATTTTTATTTTAATTTATAAGTTCTAGTTTACAATTTCCTTATTTCAATTTTCAATTCTCAATTCTTACTCATTCCTAAAAATAAAAAAAGTTTCTCATTTCACAGTTAGCAAACACATATAAAAAATTTCACAATTTCCTAATAAAAACTCCACTTCATTATTCGTTTGTGTGTTGCTGCATATATGAATTTCATATTTTATTCTTATACTTCATTCTTTTTCTCTCTCTCTCGAGGGGCTTTAAAAGTAGAAAAAAAATTATTTTTGCGCAAATTCCATTTAAAAACGTCAAATTTTTATACATACGTGAAATGCTTGTTTCTATTATGATTGTGCATGATGAAATGAAAATTTTTATTCTTGTTTTTCATTAAAAATTCAACTGCATAAAAATCATAAGCGTTTTTTTCTCGTTTGAGTTAAATTATTCCTTTGATGATGATAAAAAATTGTTTTGGATTATGAAGAATAGATAATGATAGAAGAATAGAAAATTTTGCAACACATTTGAAGAAGAAAAAAGAAATGTGAAGGAAGTCATCTGACGAAGAAAAATTGTGTCTTGATTTTTATCAATTTTATTATACACATGTGACACAAAGGGAAAAAAATCATAATCGTCAAAAGTCATAATCTTCCCTTATTCACTCATATATATTGGAAAGCAAAAAAAGTCACCCATAAAATAAGTGGCAAAAACAATTTTTTATACTCTCCGATATCATTGATGATGATGATGCATGATTGAATGTTTATGTTATCGTCAATGGAAAGCGAAAAGAAAGAGCATAAAAAAATATGTTGAAGGGGGATGATTGAAAATTGAAATCCACCGTTTTTATTCGATTTTCTTTCATCGACAAACAAAGAATTTAATGCAATAAAGGGAAGACAAGGTAAAGAAACTTTAAAGTTTAAATTTATTTTGAAAAAATAGAAATTTATGTTAATTATATTTGAAACTTTTGAAATTATGTATTTATTGTTAAATCAATTGATTTTAAAGCCTAATAATGACAAATTTTAATGAATTTTTCTTTAATTTTTATTGTTTTGATTCTTTGTTTACATTTGAAACTTTTTTGTTTACTTTCAAAAAATTCTATTTATTTTCAAATTTATCTACATTAGTTAACAAATAAAGTAACAATTAAGCTAGAAAACAATTCAATCTATTTTTCTATTATCAAAAATTGAAATTTTCCAGTTTACTTCATTCTAAATTTTCTAAAGTTTCATAGTCTTGAATTAAAAGCAAAGGTAAGGGAAATCATATGGGATTGTGTAGTTGAGTGGAGGGTTAAGAAGGATTATTGAGTGTCATAACAGCGCGACACATCTCCCTCTTACATTCATGCATGTGACTTTAAGGCAATTTTATCATTTTCACCAATAATAATGGTATCAGCTCATGTATTATTATTTTATGAGCATGAGCCCGCAATAAAAATGTGAAATATGCATGCATGGATGTATCGAGATACAAATGTTGAGGGAGTAGAAAACAAAGAAAGGAAAAATTGTCACAGCACCGTCAAAATATCTTATTGCCAACCTCACCCATTCATTCATTGTTCGTCGTGCTGCGAAGCGTTTTTACGTAAACATAAATATATCAAAAAACATAAATTTCAAATAAAAGGAGCGAAATTTTTTTTGACATTGCACATTTTGCTGTAGAGTTCGAGATTTTTACTGTATACACAAAAAAAATATCCAGCAAAGCAAACGACATAAAGTCAATAGTGAAATGGCATAAAAATAAATGTACAGGAAATGTCAACCCATAAAAAACGTATGAGAGAATCGCCCTGAACAAATAAAAGACTCTTTTTCTCTCTTGATGTGCTGCTATGATGGGTAGTAGGTGGCAGAGCGTAAAAAATAGAAAAAAAGTTTAAATGATTTTTCTGTGTAAGTATTTATGAATATGCTATAAAAAATCGACTTATGGAATGGAAAATATTGATTTTGAATTTTTCTCTCTATTCACTGTCAAAACCATCATCATCATCGTCTACATAGCTCAGAAATTCTCAACTTTTTGCCTGCCGACTATTCTCATTATTCTCATCCCTTACTTTAGCTAACTGATGATGAAGATGAAATAATTTAATGTATTTTATTGTTTTTTTTTTCATTCATACCCTATACCTGTCATACACTTAAAATAGCAACAACGAACGACGTCGACGACATCGTTGTCGTTATGATCTAAAGAAGGAATGAAAAGTAAACCTATGATATGATGATATTTGATATTTGTCGAACATTGAGTACGTGTGTGTGAGGAAAATTGTTTAGTAATGAATGAAAAATTTCTGTCTTTTTCTCTTTCTCTTGTTTGATTCAGGTAGCATAAAAAGGGATAATATGTAAAAATGATGATGATATAATTAAATTCCGATGAATAAATTTTCTTCTTTTATTGAAAGAGTGATGACTGATGAGTTTGAAAAATTGCTCGCTTTTTCTCAATTGTCTGCCACTTTGAATAAATTAACATTGTTTCAACATTCACACATATGTGAATCGCTGATGCTTGTAAAAATTTCTCCATAACGGTCATAAATTCATGAAATTGTTCAGTCTCTGGCTTTGGTTGGCTAATGTTATTATTTGAAAATAATAATTTTGATTGCTTCGTTCTGCTCAAATCTCTTTTAATAATAATAATGAAATTGAATTGGATCGAAAGCATATTGATGAAACTAAATTTTCTAATTAATTAGATAAAATCGCCTCTTCATTCAAAAATTTATGCATAGACAACAGCAGAATTTTATTATTGTAATGTATATATGTACTTTATATTTCCAACGGGCACTTTCTGTAAATGTTTATTGTTTGCATTTCAATTCGAAATAATATTTTCATTACATTGATGTGCAGTTTATGCTTTCACTCATTCAATTCATAATTTTTGAATTTGATGCTGCTTGCATTATGGCAAAAAAGATGACTTTTGTGTATTTTGTTTTGTTTTGTTAAAATATCCATCTCTCATTACTTGTTTATTTCAGGGAAATTCTATATTTACTGTCCATATAATCATGACTGATTTATATGTGAATAGAGTCAGTGGGAGTTGAATTTCAATGATATCGACGATGTGGGATGATGGAAATTTTTATGAGGTAAAATTTATGTTTAGATTTACAGGTTAAAAATTTTGGAAAAGTTTAAAATATTAACCAAAATATTGATAAAAATAAAATAATCTTTTTAAATTAATTTTATGAATTCTTTATTATTTGTGAACAAAAATCAAAATTTTTAATTTTTTTTGAATATTTTTTTTCAAATATAAATCTTGAAAACTTTAATTAATTACTTCAATATAATAACTATTTTTTTCTGAATTGTGATCTTTTAAGAACAAGATATAATTGAGAAAATATTTAGAGAACATAAATAATAAAGTTGGAAACTTAAAGTTAGTAGTGTATTATAAAAGTTGTATGTTGAAATCTTTTTTATTCCTAAACTTTGTTAATTTTTATTTTTTCTAAAATTTATCTAAGCATTTCCAAAAATAAAACAAAAATTCAATCGATATTATTACACTCACTATTGTACTCACATTACTGTCATTTTATTTGTTCACATTATTATCGTCCTTGTGTATATTGAATGCTCTTATGTGTGCACAATAATGCTGCCCTAGCAAATAATACACATTTATTTAGAGCATAGAAAAGAGGATTTATTATCTGTGCAAATAAATGAATGATTATGATTATTTGAAAACTGATATACCAAACACATTAACTTAATTTTGCTATTCTGAGTCAGAATTTCTGACTTCAATTGTTCTCAATTCATATTATATTTTCTGCGTTGTTCTTGTTTGTTTGGTCACATACATTGTGTTGTTTTTGTTGATGATGATTTTATCTCACAAATGAAATGCACTTCACTCTTTCGCTTTATTCACATACAATGGCATACGATGAGAAATAACAACAAGAAATGATAAATGAAAATTGCATTTTATGAATAAACTCTATAACTCTATTGCATTGCATTGTGTATGTTTTTTCAACTGTCCTCCTCGTATAACCAAAAAGTGCACTGAAAACTTCATTAAAATTCCTTTCTATTTCTCGATTGTTTACACAATGCAAAAATAAAAATCCCTTTAGGCATGCTCGCAGTTGTGGAAATTGATTTGAAATGAAATCTACAAATGAGTCGAATCAAATCAGTGTTAAAGTTGCTCCCGTATTTGAATAATGAGTTGAAAATTTACATCAATTTATTTTCCCTTTCGAATATTTCGTTCTAATAAAATCAAGTTTCAACTATTTGGCTGCTAAAGCATTTGGAAAATTAAAGTCAATCTTTTGGAATGAAATTTCTGTTTTCATTGCCCTCATTTCGATAGACAAGAGCATGAAGGAACAATTAAAATCCCACAAATCTGTTTGATTGAAAAATCCTTCGTGCATCCATAGAGTAAAGCATGAGTGAGACAAATATAAATTCACACTCGTTCATTTAATTGACAGATAAACATTTGTACGAATTATTCATGCTTTTGTGGACGCACTTCGTAAGTGAAAGGGATTACACTTTACTGTATTGCGTGTGAGAGAAAGTTAAGGCTAAGAAACTTTGATTCAATGTCGACATTTGAAATTCTTTGACTTTTTTGAAAATTTGCGCAGAATAAATAAAATTGCAGTAAGATTTATCTTTTATCTGCTTTATTAAGATTTATTGACTCTTTTTCAACTAATTAAAATATACTTTCATTAAATATGAAGGCTTTTAGTTTACTTTTCATGCAAAATTCAATTCTTTAGAGTCCGTAAAGATTCTTTTGTTGGTTTACATTTTGAAATGTTTTTGTTTATTTTTTGTGAATAATTTTGTTTTTATTTTTGTTTACATTTCTAAATTTTAAATTTTATTAGCAAAATTGTCAATTTTAAGAGCAATTTAGCAAGAAAGATTGAAGTAGTACAATTTTAGCTATTATTAAATAAAAGACCAAATTTTCTAGTTGATTTGTAAAATGATAAATTAGCGAATAATCTTGAAATAATTACAACAGAACTTGAAAGAAGTCAAATTAGGAAAAATTTTAATAGAAATATTCCCATAACTTCCTAAAATAAATAGTGTCATCACCTTGATGAAAAGTCAGAGAGGAATTTAAATTGTATAAAAATTGTATTTGAGGAAATTCCGGTAATTTATCAATTCGTCAATGGTTAAATCCACACTATGAAGCGAGCACTTAATTAATCGCTTTGTTTTAAGTTCATTTTCATTTTCAAGAGAGAAAAATACACAAAAAAAGTTGGGTTAAAAAATAAAGAGAGAGAGATTAAACTAATTAATTCTTTTTTTCCTGCGTTCCTTGCTTTAAATTAAAATCTAAATAAAAAATGAGAATGTTCAGCATTCCGAAAGGAAAAAATAAAATTTAATTAGACTTTTTTTCCACTTTTACCATCATAAAAAAGCAACTCTTTTCTCTTTCCATCACCAGAGTTTGTATATATTTTGCATTTTCATTTGGATGAATTTCACTCACTCCATTCAATTTTTTTTGTTTTTCTCTCTCGTGCATTATAAAAATAAAAATAAAGTGTGAGCAAGCGAGTGCGAGAATAATGTCCTTATTTATTAATGAGAAACCTGGTGCTGTTGCCGCTACTCAACCGCAAAAATGGTGATGCCACGCTTTGGTGAAAAAAGGATAAATTTTATTTTTATTTTCAAATCGCATTTGTCTAACAACATCTCACAACATAATTTCATATATATAATGGAGTGGTAAAATTCTTTCCTCATTTTACCAAAAAATAGATATTATGTTACTGTGAAGTTTAAGTATTTTAAAAATTTAAAGACCTTTTCTTCCTGCTTGCCTTCTCGAAATTAGTAATACAATGTTTGCACCTGCGACCATTTGAGACATTCATGAATGTAGGAAGAACTCACCACTTTTTCACACATTTTTCATAAATTAGAAAAAAAATTTTGTGTTTTTTCGTTGTCGTTTTGTAACCCTCTTAGGCATTTTTTAATTAGCCTCAATTTTCATGAAATTGCTAAATTTATATACATTTGCTCAAGGTGAGGAAGGTGCAATTATGTTTTCTTCTAGAAAAAAAGAGTTCTTATGTTTGTTGTTGAAATTGAGATGTAAAATTGAGATGTAAAATGTCAAAGTGGGAATAAAAAAGTTTAAGGCTGAAAAATTCCTTGTTTGAATTTTTACTATGAAAAAAAAAATATTTCTTTTATACTTTTCTTGGCTTGGATATTTTGTGAATGCCATAAATGGATTGTTTATGTATAAATGAAATTATTTCCTATTAAAGAACAACTATCGCTAATTTTTTTTAACATTTTGTCTGCTTTTGAAAATTTTAAAACTTTCTTGAAGTTGATTACAATTCAAATTTAAATCTTAAATGACCGTTATTTTTTAATAATGTGTTTTTAAATTAAAATTCTCTATATTCAAATTTTTAAACTGTTTCCAATACTTTTTAGAAATCAGTGTGAATTTTCAAAAATTGAGCATTTAGATATAGTTAAATAGTAAAAATTAAAGCAAGAGAAATTAATTTGAAACTTAAAATTGCTTGTTTTTATTAATTAAAAAATTTTAATTCGTATTTTTCTGTCTTCTGTAATTTCAGTCGATTCTTATGAATTCAAAAAATTGATCATTTTCAATATTCAAATATTTAATATTTTTTTGAAGTTGGCTCTAATTCAAGTTTAAAATCAAAATGACGGTTAATTTTTTAATTTCTCATAAATGCGCTAAAATCACTCTAAATCATTTGTTTTTGTGTCAACAACAAATTTTTTCCTTAAAAATAATTTTCCTTTTTTCTTTTGTTTAAGGTCGCACAACCAAAGTAGGAAAGAGAAAGAAACGCGAAATTTATGATCGCAAAAGAATTAAGGCGAGAAAAACGAAAAAAATGCATTAATAATTTAATTCTACCAGACAAATTACACGGGGTGCCGTTCATTTTTATGTGTTTTTCTCTCTTCTTTTTACAGGGTATTGTAGGAAAAATCTCTTGGTAATTATAAAAAAATATTTTTTGTGTGTTATCATATTGGTTCGGTGGTTTGTAGCATTAAGAAAATTTTTGTATTAAAACATAAATCAATGCGGCTTCTTTTGGTGCTGTGAATTATTAAAAAATCTTTTGTTCCTCTTACAATTAGCACTAATGGGAGAAGAGTAAGATTTTTAATTAGATTTTATTGTAATTTTATTGCATTTTACCCTAGCAAGACATAAAAATCAACCAAAATATTTTTTTCTTATAAAAAAATGTCAGCAAGAATATTTGCATTGAAAAAAGATATGAAAAACCGCTTTAAAAAATTTTTTTTCTTCTAATCAAAAACCATAAAAAATGCTAAAAAAGCCATAAAAGTCGTCTTATCGCAATTTTCAATGCTTATTTGCAATTGTGAACATCCTCTAGGTTCACTTTGATGACTTTAATCTCCTCAATTGAACAGAGATTTTCACTCATTCTCTTTTTTATTTGCACAACCAATATTGGAAAATGTGTTTTATCGACATTCATTCTTTAAAAAATTATTATATAAAAAATATGCGGATTCAATGAAATGAATCGAAAGACATAGAAAATGATAGGGTGAGAGTAAACGCATTTATGCATAATCGAGAAATGTTGACTTAACGAAATCAAACGTATACAGGAAGGCAATAAAGAGAGCATAGCAAAGAGAAAAGAAAGATGGAATTTTAAAAATCCTACCAATTTAATTTCCAATAAAAAAATCTGTTCGCATCTATATCATTTTACAGTTATTCAAATTCACAAAAGAGAGAATGAATGAGTGAATATGATAAGGGTGAGGAGAGTGGCATAATCTAAACTGCGGAAATTTGGCACGGTGAGAGGGTGATCAAATGAAACGGAAATATTTATATGCATATGTTGTATGTAGATTATGTTGAATATAAAAAAGGGCATCACATAGAAAAAATGTATATATTTATGAAAATCAATGAGATATGAAAATTATTTGAAAGAAAAAAACACAATAATAATTTAGAATAAACAAGTTCTTTAAAGATTTCGATGCTCTTTACAAATAGATGGAGTTAGTTTCTTTGTAAGAAATTTTTATGTTTACTTTGTGTTTTAAAATGAAAATTTTTATTAAAAAATTTTTAAATTTACTTTTATAACATAAAAACAGAAGTCATAAATATTTTGGGGGTTTTAAATAGGAAGCAACATTTGCAGATTTTCAAAAAATATTAACCGAAATTAACAATATCTAAACATTTCTAAATTAAGGACCAATTTTGATTTGAATTTAAAAATTAAATATTTGTCATCAAATTTAAATTAATTTATATTAATCAGGGCTTAAAATTTTTTTGATTTTTCATAAAAACCAAAAATTCAAATTTAGTTATTTGTTTGATTTATTCAAGAAACTTTAAAAATCAGCTCTAAAAATAATGGAAAATTAATTGTCCCTTTTCTTTATCATTCTTTTATAAAATTGTATTGAGTTTAGCAATAATTTAAAAAGAATTTTCAGGAGTTTTCAAATATTGTATTTTCTCGTTTGTTTACATTTTTTTGACGCGGAAATTTGAATTTTTTACAAAGGTTTGAAATGTTTTCAACTTTTTAACTTTTCATAATTTATTTTCTTTGACAAAAACTTAAAAACCAAATTTTACTTCATATCGAAACTAAAATAGTTTGCAAGCATTGTCAAAAATTTCAAGTTCAAATTTTATCATTTGCACAAACGTAAAAAATCTACATTTTTCATAATCAACCCTTTATTTACTCAAAAATTTCATTTACATGCTAAAAAGAGTGGAAGATTGTCCTTTGATGATAAGAAATCGCATACATTGCAATTGAAATGGTGTGAAGATGAAATCTAAATTGCGAGATCTGCCACAAAAGACATCAAAGTGAGAACACTTGAATAATCAGCATTTGTAGATTCAAAAGTGAAGTAAATTAATGAGAAATGAGAAATTTCAAATGGTTTGACTTTAAAAAAAGATCCAAAATTATTCTTTCATGTGATGTTTGCATCAACATTGTAAAAGTAAAGAAGAAAAGACAAAACGATTAAAAATCACATAAAAGACAGCAATTAAAAAGTGTTAAATATCAACACGTTTCAGTTTATATAGGAACACAAGCACTTTTATTTACACAAACACAATAACCATTCGCAATGGAGCCAGTCAGCTCATTCATTCTTTATGCATGCATACATTCACAATGTGTCGAGTATGTGACGCTATGGGAATGAATGTAAACATGTATATCGCACTATGAACTTCAATGTTGATTTTTCTCTTTGTTTAGGTCAGCAAAAATAAGGGAAAATTTTCCTCTACTCTTTTCATTAGTTTTTCTCTTTTATTTATAAATTCTATCCTATAGCAACCACTGCAACATTGTGCAATTGATTGCAATATGAAAAATTCTTTTCACATATAAAAAATTCTTATGAATAAAAAATACTAAGAAAAAGCTCTGAGAAAAAAAAAAGATTTTTCCCCATTTTTGTGTCATGCGCTTTTTCAAGCTCCCCATTTTATTGTATATCCATCTCTTTTCAAATTATCACACTTAAACAGTCACACAAAAACCATCCCCAATTGCCTTGCGTTTTGATATGTTTTTCTCTCTTTTTTATTTCATTTGTGCAATTTCGAAGGCGTTTTCCAATTCCTTTTTTATTTCAATTCATGAAAAAAATTTTTGTTGGTTGAGAAATGAAAATTCTTGTGAATTCGTGTTTGTTTACGAATAAGAAATTTTTCTTTTTACCTGTAAAGAATTTGTTTGAAAATTTTTCTTTATTGAAGAAAATTTGGAAGCTATTGAATTAATTTTTTATGCAAATTTAAAGAAAATTATGAAAGAAATCGATACAAAAAACTTTTACATGATGAGATTTATGTTGAATTTTCAGAAACTTTACAAGTCATTGCTCAAATCTAGATAACTATAGAGAAATATTTTATTGTTTAGAAAATTTCTGCCGTATAAATGAAAAATCAAATAAGGTTTTTGTACGAGTCTTTTTTCAAATCATTTTGAGTCAAAAAATTTTACTAATATGTTAAACCAAAAAACACAAAAAAAAGTCTAAAATATTTTAATAAAAAATCTTACTTGTCGCTAGCAAATTAACTGAAAATAATTAAAATTTATTATCAAATTCATTGATAAAAATTTTTAATGGCAGAAATCAAAAATGAAGGAATTGATCAATAATTGTTGTGTTTCAATTCAAGTTGACCATCAATTTCAAGGATAAGAAAATTGCGTTTTAGTTTTTTTAATGCTCAATCATTATAGATTTTAAATAGACAGTTTTAAAAGCATTAAATTTGCTGTAAATTTACTGTTCTCTTTCTATCTTAAAAACTAAAATTCTTTACTTCTTCTTTAGCTTAAAGTATTTCATAATTAAATCTTTAGATTCTTAGAAATGATGAACTTAGAAATTTCCTTATTGTACTAAAATATTTAAACTTATAAAAAGTCAAGGTTAAAAATTTATTTTATTAATATTCATTTTATTATTTAAAGTCTTTTCTTCTAAGAAAAATTTTTTAGCAAGACAAAAATTTCTTTTAATTTTATCTGTTAAACTTCAATGTGATCATCGTAATAAATTTTCATTAATGTCATATTTTTTGTGAATAAAAATTATTTTGCAAACTTTTTTGCAAATTAGAATGCTTTCTAAATTTGTATATCAAATAAAATTTTCTTTAATTTTTCGAGGTTGCTATATATATTTAGCATTCTAGGTCATTACTTTCATCAAATTTTTTTCTTTTCTATGATTATTCGAAGGTAAAATAAAATTGTTTTTATGAATTTTGAACTTTAAGGTCATTTGTTATTTTAAAAATTCTATTTTTATTTTACTAAAATTCTTTTGTAAATTTTTATCACAAAGAAATTTTCCATTCCAAAAAATTACTACAATATGCTATTTGCATGAGCAACACCAACAAATCTCAGACGTTAAAAAATTAAAAAAAAATTCATTCATTGATTAAATTCACCATGCAGTCTTAAAAATTTCTTCATTTTTCTCTTCCTTCGTCTCTTCTTCCCTTTTTAAAGCTCCCTTTTTTGGGTTAATATGAAAATCAATACTTTTATGAATGTTGTATATCCTCTGTTGTTTCATCATCTATCTTTTACTGACTTGGCCCGTTTTCTTCTTTCTCTCACCACTACTATGTACGCTATGCTATATGGCGATGAAATAAGATAATGTTTCCTTCTCTTAGTATGCTATATATATATTTAGAAGGAGAAGAAGAAAAAAATTATTGATTATGCCCAAGCGACGACAACGATGAAGACAAAAAGAGAAAAAGAAAAGAGCCACACATATATAAGAAATCTTAACTTTGCCGCATGCAAAAAAATTTATTTTTGAGTATTCAATCATGCGAAAATCCTTGTAAAATTTTATGATATTTGATATGTTTTTATGCATATTAAGAAAATTATTTTTAGCATCTTCAAAAAATAATTTCTTGGCTTCATATCTAATAATTTCTGAACCACAACATACACATAAACAATTTTCTTTCCTTTTACGCAGCTGGACAAATGCCATTATCGCTAGATGTGAAAAATTTCATTTCACCAGCGTATGATGATTTACGAAATACAATAAATTATGTTTTATGTCTATTTGAACGATTTTTTCTAGTCCTTAGTCCATACATGAGAGAAATCAGTTACATCTCAATAGAAAAGTGATTTTTTTTTCTCGATTTCACATCCAATATCGAAAAATGGACTTTTTATTATTGTTATTACATTTTTATTCCAATGGGGAATGTACATATGAGTAAGTGAAAATTTCACAGGCATTTGAGCGATAAATTGATAGATATTAAGGGGTCAAGCCATAGAGCTATCCCCTGGACTTTCATTTACTATGTATATATCGAATTCTGTAATATATTACTTTGTACAAGTAGGAAAATAATTTATTATTGGCATAAAGTTTGTTCTTGTAAAGTAAATTTACAAGTGTTATAAATATTTTTATAACAGTTTTAAGAAATTTTTTAGCAATTATAACAATATTACAACAATTATAATTTTTATATATTTTATTAAACTATTATAAAATTGTTATAACTGTCATAAAATGTTTTATATCATTTAAAAATTTATTATGAAGCTTAAATTTCATTTTGTATGGTTAAAAAATTTCCTTGATATGAAAAATTTTATGTTAGTCAAAAAAGATTTTTCTTCGTGTACATTTTTACTGCCTTAGACTATTTAGCAATGAACTTTACACATTTATCTGTAGTGAGAGAGACACAATTTTACTAAACATTGATTGAGTTTGTAGTAAAGTTTATTCGAAAGGGTTGGAAAATTTTGTAACGCTAAAAGTTCAATTACGACTCATAATTTATTTGTAATCAACTTTTTTTCCTAATTTATTTCTTACATTAAGGCTTAAGAACTGTTAAAAATTTTTCAATTAATTCCGCATAAATGATCAATACATAAAGAAAAATTAATTATTCACGAGTTGAGTTCAGTTAAGATGGATGAGGATGAGAAATTGAAATGTATGAAGAAAGGGTTGAAAGTGTAAGAGATGTAAAAGATTTGAAGATGGTGAAGGAGAAAAATTATTAAATGAGGAGTGGAATTATTAATATTTTTGTCTAGTTTTATTTTTTGGTAGGTTTGGAGAATGAAATATCCATGGAAATTTTAAAAGAAAAAAATTGATTTTTTTAAATTTTATTACAAAATTTAATAACAAAAAAATTAAAACCAGTGACCAAGTACCCGTGTTGCAGATCGGTGTACTTAAGCGCATTTTTGGTGCCTAAATCAGAGTTTACAACAATTACAGAAATATTAGATGCGTTTGTAAAACAGATTCATGTGATAAGATATACTGGTTAAAGTAAATTTCAAATATATTGAAAATTTCATTTGTAAGATATATGAGAATTCGAATGAAATAATTGAAATTTAAGTTGTAGGATATAACAGTCAATTAAGAATTTAGCAGCTATTTTTTGTTTTGTTTACATTTTCATATAGAAATATATTTTATGAAAACTCGAGTAATGTAATTGCTGCTAATAATCCTAATCTATTAAAATTCTTGAAATCGTCTTTATAATATCGGTGATTTGAAAATATCGATCTAATTCAAAATACGCGAAGTTGGCTACGCGCAGCTGAAAAATTTTTTTGATCGCAGTCAACTTCGCGAAAAAAATTTTGTTTACAAATTTTCAATATGGAAAATTAATTCATAATTTCCCAAGTTATATGACTAGTGACAGAAATATAAATAAGCGTCGCCGCACTAACTTTTTAGCACAAATCTAACACAACAAACCGGAAGTCGCTAGCTATTATAGTTTTCGAGATCTCAGAGGGACGGGAGCCAGCCAGCCAGCCGAACAAAGTGAATGTATAAGCTGCATTGTTGTTCCAAAAATGCGCTAAAAAAAACAAGATTAGTAAGATTCCTAAGAATTGATCTATATAAAACTGATATCATAATAATGTTTATTAAAAATTTTAAGAAATTTTTGCTAAACTTAGTATTTGATCTGTTGTCTGAAATAAATTTTATTTTATATCTAATGTCTTTTGAAAACGTTGTTCATTAAAATGTTCCTTTTATAATATTTCATTTTGTTTGATTAAAATTTAGCAAAAAAAACATAATACATTCAAAAAAAACTCTTTATTATTTCAAGAGTTGAATTTTCGAGTTCTTGTACTGTAATTATTTTTCTAAATCTTATCTTTAATTTCAGTAACAAAACTTTCATTTAATTATTAAAATTTTCTTCAATTAAAAAAATTAAAGAAATTTTTATCATTTCCTAATACATATCTCATTTACTCGTCTCAATTATTTCTCAATTCAACATTAATTACAGTTCAATAACAAAGACAAATTATAATCATACAAGGATTCACAATTAATTCCCCAAGAGATAAAAAGATGTTGAAATTTGTTTCTTATGTTGTCGTTCACTCAAAAAAGGAAGTAAAGGAAAATATTATTTAATAATCAAATAACTCAAATTTAATTTGATGAAACGGTTTCAATTCTAATAAGAAGGAAATGAGGGAGAATTGAGTCACATTAATGTAATGTAAGACGAATCGACTCCCATCTGTGATGTTCTTGAGATCAATTTACAAAAATAGCAAGCAAGCTAAAAGATGAAGAAGCTGAAATGTTTTTAAAACAAATTGAGTCTAATTGTTGTAAATAAATTATATTTTTGTTGTTTATAGAAAAATCATCACTTTGGATACAAATGAAGAGTTATTAAAAAATTTATTTTTTTGATGATGAAAATGACTAAATCGTTAATGGATTATGCTCAATATTTTTCGTTAATTATTTCAAGTTTTTACTTCAAATGTCTATAATAAAATAGAAAAAGGGGTTAATAGTAAAATGTAAGGAGTGTTACGATGATGAGCATAAAATTACTAAGAGATTGAGAGGTGTGGAATTTATCTATAATAATAAAGAAAAAATTCTTTCTTGAAGTTTCATCATTGAGAGTTTTATTGAATTGTTTGAATAAAAAATTATTATAAAGTTTGTTTATTTAAAAAATCTAAAGAGAGAAAAATTTCTTTCTTTTGAATATCAAATTAATTAAGGGATTTTTTCTAAAGAAGGAAAAAAGATAGCGATGAGATTGCATAAAGTTAATTTAAATAGGAAGAAGCAAAAAAAGTAAATTAATTTAGCAGAAAAATTCGTGGAATTTCATCGCGAATGCAAACAGACAGAGAGAGGAAAATAAAAACAGGAAATTGAATTTTTTGTGTGTGCTGGACGATATTTCTTTTGATGAGCATAATTAAATCATTTCTTATTTCAATATTTCGGATGCAAGCAACAAATTTGCCATATTATCGCTCAGTCCACATCTTTCTTCTTTTTTCTTATGAGATATATATCATTGCATTGAGGGATTTTATCACCCTCACTGGTGAATTTTTATTTACTTCTTTTTTTCGTTTCCCTCGCTTTTTACTTAGTATTGTATAGTGAGAGGGGTTGGTTGTTTATTGGGCGAAAAAAGAGTTTTCTTCTTCTCGGGGAAAATAAAATAAAAATACAATTCAACAAGTAACAGAATTTACTGCTTAAATTTAACTTATTCTGCAAAAAATAATACACCTGCATGAATTGTCTCAATAAACATGACATAATAGAGTTAAGAAGGGGATGAATGTAGATTTTTTGATGGATGTCATATGAGATTTTTAAGGAGTATTTTCTTGAGTGAGATTACGTGAAGCTTTAATTTTTCCCATGCGACCAATTGATGATGTCAAAAGGAATTTTTTAGCAGTTGAATTTTGTGCATTGATTTTGGTAAAAAATAATTGAAATAAAAATACAAAAAAGAAATCAGAAATTGTTCAAAAAAAAAATTGAATTTTCTGAGTAAATATTGAATTCGAGATTTTATATCATATGTATCATATTATTTATAAATTTCTTATTTATGTTACATTTTCCTTATTTAAACCAAATTTAAATTTAATAAAAAAACATTTTTTCCTACTGTTATCGAAAAAATGACCACGCAAAATGTAAACGAAAATATAGTAAAAATATTTTTTAGGTTTGCAACTTCTCCTTTTTGCCTCACGGGCACTTAGCAGACAGAATTTTTACCAGAATTTTTTTGAAATTTTCCAAGGGGTGGGAACTCTATCAAAAAAGTATCAAAAATTTGTATGGGATTTTTGATAGTTTTTTTATAATTTGCATGAAGTAGCCTGGAAAATGGAATTTTTTCAACGCCTACTTTATGAAAATTATCAAAAACTCACCCCTTGAAATTTTCATTAGAATTTTTACTAGAATTTTAAGCAGAATTCTGATGAAAATTCTGGTAAAAATTCTGATGAAAATTTTGGAAAAATTCTGATAAAAATTCTGCAAAATTCTGATAAAAATTCTGATGAAAATTCTGGTAAAAATTTTGATGAAAATTTCGAAAAAATTCTGATGAAAATTTTGGAAAAATTCTGATAAAAATTCTGATGAAAATTTTGGAAAAATTCTGGTAAAAATCTTGCAAAATTCTGGTAAAAATTCTGATAAAAATTCTGATGGAAGTTTTGAAAAAATTCTTGTAAAATTTCTGATAAAAATTTCGAAAAAATTCTGATGAAAATTTTGGAAAAATTCTGATAAAAATTCTGCAAAATTCTGATGAAAATTTTGGAAAAATTCTGATAAAAATTCTGCAAAATTTTGATGAAAATTTTGGAAAAATTCTGCTTAAAATTCTAGTTGAAATTATGGTAAAAATTATAGCAAAATCATTTTGCAGTATGCTGATGAACTTGACAGAATATTTTTCAGAACTGTTCACCAGAATTCTGATAATAATTAATTCAGAATTTTTAGCGCATTTTCCATCAGATTTAGAAAAAAGGCACTATTGTACCCACTTTGTCTGTCCGTCTGTCTGTCTCCGTAACTAGTCTTTCAAAAAACGGTTTTTTATTCTATGAAGTCTTTTATAATTTAAAACATACACTTGGGTCTAAATATCCAAAAAACTACTTCTCACATGTTTTCTCGCGACGTTTCATGACATTTTAGATTTTGGATGAAAAAAATTTTTTTCTAGTCTATGTGATGGACATCCACCACATGGCATTGGGACAACACCAATCTAAAAACTTTTTATGCCATCTTATTGTACGCTTCAAGACCTTTCCAACGAAGTATAAATATGCCTATATTTGGAAAATTTCGATTTTTGGTACATGTGATGCACCTGTGCGGCACATGCATACACTTGGGATAAAATGTCCAAAAATCTTTGACTTGTATTCTCGATGTTTTATTGATATTATAAGATTTTTTTGGTGAAAAAAAAGTTTTTTTGGTCCATGTGGTGGACGTCCCCATATGCATGCCATAGCTCGGCATGGAGAACGAATCTCGCGAAAAGCTTCCGTTACACCGGTCTCATAGTCAGAACCAACAAATTGGTGCAAAAAGTTTGGTAAAAAACCGTTTTTTGAAAGACTAGTTACGGAGACAGACAGACGGACAGACAAAGTGGGTACAATAGTGC
>CM031380.1:3712932-3769168 GCA_018290095.1 Polypedilum vanderplanki | reverse complement strand
TTTTACTATAATATGCTATTTGCATGAGGCAACACCAACAAATATTCAGACGTTAAAAAATTAAAAAAAAAATTCATCATTTGATTAAATTCACCTGCAGTCTTAAAAATTTCTTCAATTTTTTCTCTTCTTCGTCTCTTCCTTCCCTTTTTAAGCTCCCTTTTTTGGGTTAATATGAAATCCAATACTTTATGAATGTTGTATATCCTCTGTTTTTTCATCATTATCTTTTACTGACTTGGCCCGGTTTCTTTCTTTCTCTCACCACTACTATGTAAGCTATGCTACTATGGCGATGAAATAAGATAATTGTTTCCTTCTCTTAGTATGCTATATATATATTTAGAAGGAGAGAAGAAAAAAAATTATTGATTATGCCCAAGCGACGACAACGATTGATAGACAAAAGAGAAAAAGAAAAGAGCCACACATATATAAGAAATCTTAACTTTGCCGCATGCAAAAAAATTTTATTTGAGTATTCAATCATGCGAAAATCCTTGTAAAATTTTATGATATTTGATATGTTTTATGCATATTAAGAAAATTATTTTTAGCTATCTTCAAAAAATAATTTCTGGCTTCATATCTAATAATTTCTGAACCACAACATACACATAAACAATTCTTTCCTTTTACGCAGCTGGACAAATGCCATAATCGCTAGATTGTGAAAAATTCATTTCACCAGCGTATGATGATTTACGAAATACAATAAATTATGTTTATGTCTATTTAACGATTTTTCTAGTCCTAGTCCATGCATAGAGAAAATCAGTTACATCTCAATAGAAAAGTGATTTTTTTTTTCTCGATTTTTCACATCAATATCGAAAAATGGACTTTTTATTATTGTTATTACATTTTTATTTCCAATGGGAAGTACATATGAGTAAGTGAAAAATTTCACAGGCATTTGAGCGATAAATTGATAGATATTAAGGGGTCAAGCCATAGAGCTATCCCTGACTTCATTTACTATGTATATATCGAATTCTGTAATATATTACTTTGTACAAGTAGGAAAATAATTTATTATGGCATAAAGTTTGTTCTTGTAAAGTAATTTACAAGTGTTATTAAATATTTTTTAAACAGTTTTAAGAATTTATAGCAATTATAAACAATATTACAACAATTATAATTTTTATATATTTTATTAAACTATCATAAAACTGTTATAACTGTCATAAAAGTTTTTATCATTTAAAAATTTATTATGAAGCTATATATAAATCATTTTGTATGGTTAAAAAATTTCCTTGATAGAAAATTTATGTTAGTCAAAAAAGATTTTTCTTCGTGTACATTTTTACTGCCTTAGACTATTTAGCAATGAACTTTACACATTTATCTGTAGTGAGAGAGACACAATTTTACTAAACATTGATTGAGTTTGTAGTAAAGTTTATTCGAAAGGGTTGGAAAATTTTTGTAACGCTAAAAGTTCAATTACGACTCATAATTTATTTGTAATCAACTTTTTTTCCTAATTTATTTCTTACATTAAGGCTTAAGAACTGTTAAAAATTTTTCAATTAATTCCGCATTAAATGATCATACATAAAGAAAAATTAATTATTCACGAGTTGAGTTCAGTTAAGATGGATGAGATGAGAAATTGAAATGTATGAAGAAAGGGTTGAAAGTTGTAAGAGATGTAAAAGATTTGAAGATGAGTGAAGGAGAAAATTATTAAATGAGGAGGTGAATTTATTAATATTTTTGTTTATGTATGGAGAATGAAATATCCATGGATATTTTTAAAAAGAAAAAAATTGATTTTTTGAAATTTATTACAAAATTTAATAACAAAAAAAATTTAAAAAAAACAAGATTAGTAAGATTCCTAAAATTGATCTATATAAAACTATATCATAATAATGTTATTAAAAATTTTAAGAAATTTTTGCTAAACTTAGTATTTGATCTGTTGTCTGGAAATAAATTTTATTTTATATCTAATGTCTTTTGAAAACGTTGTTCATTAAAATGTTCCTTTTATATATTTTATTTTTGTTTGATTAAAAGTTAGCAAAAAAAAAAATAATACATTCAAAAAAAACTCTTTATTATTTCAGAGTTCAATTTTCGAGTTCTTGTATTGTAATTATTTTTCTAAATCTTATCTTTAATTTCAGTAACAAAATTTTCATTTAATTATTAAATTTTTCTTCAATTAAAAAATAAGAAATTTTATCATTTCCTATAACAATCTCATTTACTCGTCTCAATTATTTTCTCAATTCAACATTTAATTACAGTTCAATAACAAAGACAAATTATAATTCTACAAGGATTCACAATTAATTCCCCAAGAGATAAAAGATGTTGAAATTGTTCTATGTTGTCGTTCACTCAAAAAGGAAGTAAAGGAAAATATTATTTAATAATCAAAAACTCAAATTTAATTTTGATGAAACGTTTCAATTCTAATAAGAAGGAAATGAGGGAGAATTGAGTCACATTAATGTAATGTAAGACGAATCGACTCCCATCTGTGATGTTCTTGAGATCAATTTACAAAAATAGCAAGCAAGCTAAAAGATGAAGAAGCTGAAATGTTTTTAAAACAAATTGAGTCTAATTGTTGTAAATAAATTATATTTTTGTTGTTTATAGAAAAATCATCACTTTGGATACAAATGAAGAGTTATTAAAAAATTTATTTTTTGATGATGAAAATGACTAAATCGTTAATGGATTATGCTCAATATTTTTCGTTAATTATTTCAAGTTTTTACTTCAAATGTCTATAAAAAATAGAAAAAGGGGTTAATAGTAAAATGTAAGGAGTGTTACGATGATGAGCATAAAATTACTAAAGATTGAGAGGTGTGGAATTTATCTATAATAATAAAGAAAAAATTCTTTCTTGAAGTTTCATCATTGAGAGTATTTATTGAATTGTTTGAATAAAAAATTATTTATAAGTTTGTTTATTTAAAAAATCTAAAGAGAGAAAAATTTCTTTCTTTTGAATATCAAATTAATTAAGGGATTTTTTCTAAAGAAGGAAAAAAAGATAGCGATGAGATTGCATAAAGTTAATTTAAATAGGAAGAAGCAAAAAAAGTAAATTAATTTAGCAGAAAAATCGTGGAATTTCATCGCGAATGCAAACAGACAGAGAGAGGAAAATAAAAACAGGAAATTGAATTTTGTGTGTGCTGGACGATATTTCTTTTGATGAGCATAATTAAATCATTCTTATTTCAATATTTCGGATGCAAGCAACAAATTTGCCATATTATCGCTCAGTCCACATCATTCTTTCTTTTTTCTTATGAGATATATATCATGCATTGAGGGATTTTATCACCCTCACTGGTGAATTTTTATTTACTTCTTTTTTTCGTTTCCCTCGCTTTTTACTTAGTATTGTATAGTGAGAGGGGTTGGTTGTTTTTGGGCGAAAAAAGAGTTTCTTCTTCTCGGGGAAAATAAAATAAAAATACAATTCAACAAGTAACAGAATTTACTGCTTAAATTTAACTTATTCTGCAAAAAAAAATACACCTGCATGAATTGTCTCAATAAACATGACATAATAGAGTTAAGAAGGGGATGAATGTAGATTTTTTGATGGATGTCATATGAGATTTTTAAGGAGTATTTTCTTGAGTGAGATTACGTGAAGCTTTAATTTTTCCCATGCGACCAATTGATGATGTCAAAGGAATTTTTTTAGCAGTTGAATTTTGTGCATTGATTTTGGTAAAAAATAATTGAAATAAAAATACAAAAAAGAAATCAGAAATTGTTCAAAAAAAAAATTGAATTTTCTGAGTAAATATTGAATTCGAGATTTTATATCATATGTATCATATTATTTATAAATTTCTTATTTATGTTACATTTTCCTTATTTAAACCAAATTTAAATTTAATAAAAAAACATTTTTCCTACTGTTATCGAAAAAATGACCACGCAAAATGTAAACGAAAATATAAGTAAAAATATTTTTAGGTTTGCAACTTCTCCTTTTTGCCTCACGGGCACTTAGCAGACAGAATTTTTACCAGAATTTTTTTGAAATTTTCCAAGGGTGAGAACTCTATCAAAAAAGTATCAAAAATTTGTATGGGATTTTTGATAGTTTTTTTATAATTTGCATGAAGTAGCCTGGAAAATGGAATTTTTTCAACGCCTACTTTATGAAAATTATCAAAAACTCACCCCTTGAAATTTTCATTAGAATTTTTACTAGAATTTTAAGCAGAATTCTGATGAAAATTCTGGTAAAATTCTGATGAAAATTTTGGAAAAATTCTGATAAAAATTCTGCAAAATTCTGATAAAAATTCTGATGAAAATTCTGGTAAAAATTTTGATGAAAATTTTCGAAAAAATTCTGATGAAAATTTTGGAAAAATTCTGATAAAATTCTGATGAAAAATTTTGGAAAAATTCTGGTAAAAATTTCGAAAAATTCGATGAAAATTTTTGGAAAAATTCTGATGAAAATTTTGGAAAAATTCTGATAAAAATTCTGATGAAAATTTTGGAAAAATTCTGGTAAAAATTTCGAAAAATTCTGATGAAAATTTTTGGAAAAAATTCTGATAAAAATTCTGCAAAATTTCTGAAAAAATTCTGCAAAATTCTGATAAAAATTCTGATGAAAATTCTGCAAAATTCTGATGAAAATTTGGAAAATTCCGATAAAAATTCTGATGAAAATTTTGGAAAAATTCTGATAAAAATTCTGATGAAAATTCTGGTAAAAATTTTGATGAAAATTTCGAAAAAATTCTGATGAAAATTCTGATAAAAATTCTGCTTAAAATTCTAGTTGAAATTATGGTAAAAATTATAGCAAAATCATTTTGCAGTAAGCTGATAACTTGACAGAATATTTTTCAGAACTGTTCACCAGAATTCTGATAATAATTAATTCAGAATTTTTTAAAATTCTGGAGAATTCTGAAAATATCTACGGAGAAAAATTTTGTCAAATTTAAATCAATTTTATCAGATTTCTGGCAAAAATTCTGTCTGCTAAGTCTGCCACATCCTTCTTTTTAAAATTCTGAAAATTCTAGAAAAAAATTTAAAATTTTGAAAGTACGTAAATTGATTCAATTTTTAGGTTTGACTTAACGATACTTACATAAAACATAGCTCTTTAAGTTTATTATTATTATTCCAATATTATTCAGCTCTCATCTTATTACTCAAATAAACTAATTTATCATTCACTTAATTAAATACGATGAAATAATCATGGAAAGTTTTTCTTTCAATTATCTGACTAAAAGATAAGATAAAAAACTCGACTTTATTTTATTCATCATCAGTTTTTCAAATCATTTGCATTTGTTAACATCAGAGAAATGTTTGATCCATCAGTTTATACAAAATATTATTTTCAAGAAATTCTCATTTCATATTTCAAGTGCAATTCAATTTTAGTCAAAAAGTTAAATATTGGACCATGTAATGTTCATGGTGATGGATTTCTTTCTGTTCTTCACCGAATTACAATAAATTATCAAATTGAAGATCAAACAAAATCTATAAATATTGTAGCAAAAAGTGATTCTAACAATGAATTTACACTTGAGAAAATTGGACCTAATGGCTATGATGTTCAAAATAAAGAAATTAAATTTTTTTCACAAATTGCTCCTGAAATGGAAAAGATTTTTGGAAATGGCACAATTTTAAATGTAATTTATATTGACAAAGCGAACAAAATTTTAGTTTTCAAAGATTTAAAAGATGAAAATTTTCAAATGGCTAGCAGAATGATTGGATTAAATGAGAAACATATGAAATTATCATTGAGTAAACTTGCGAAATTTCATGCAGCTTCTTTGAAAATGTTGGCAAAAAACCCTCAAATTTTTGACGAATTTGATGTGGGAATGTTTAGTAGAAAAATTGATGTTTTTAATAAAACCTGTTTGATGCTTTTCACTGCAGCAGGTGATGAAGTTGCAACATGGGAAGGTTATGAAATTTATGCTGAGAAAATGAAAAATTTACGAAAATATTTTATTGAAAATGCAACAAGATGTTTTGATGTTAAGAAAAATGAATTAAATGTGTTAAATCATGGAGATATGTGGACAACAAATGTGATGTTTAAATACGATAAAGATGGAAATGTTGCTGATGCTATTATTGTAAGTTTGAATATAAAATCTTTAAAAATTTAATAATTTTTATTTCCAAATAGTTTGATTTCCAATTTTGTCATTATGGCTCAATTGCTTTAGATCTAAATCATTTCTTTTTTACATCTTTAAATGATGATCTTTATAACCATAAAGATATTGAAAGATTGCTACAGTTCTACTATTATGAGTTGAAAAAAATTCTTTTGGGTTTTGATTATGATTTGACTGAATTTCCAAATCTTCATCAATTTATTATGGAATTTTATCAAAAGTTATTTTATGGTATGAATTGAATTTTCTTCTTTGTACAATTTTAAATGCTCTTTTTGATTTTAGGTTTTGTCTATGCATCTTGTATAATACCTATCATGACTAGTGATGATCCTGATAATAATTTTGAAAATCATCATTCGGAAAATGAAAAAGCAAACAAATTTCGTAAAAAGATCATGAAAAATGAAAGATTTTTGAAAAATTTTAGAAAAATATTGCCTTATTTTGATCAAATGGGAATTTTGGATGAAATTTGAAAACTTAATGTTTATTTTAATAAAAAGAAATTTTTTATAACCAGAATTTATGTTCTGATATGAGAATATGTGAACTATTTAGATTTCTTATCATAATTTTTTCGCAAACATTTATAAAATATTTTATGTTAGTATTTTTTATAGTTGGATTTGATTTATTGTGAATATTACAGCAATTGTGTGTTTAAAAGTATTCTGAATCTAGAAATTTTTATAGTTTTTAATATTCTCTAATTATTTTTAGCGCATTTTAGGAACAACAATGCAGCTTATAGTTTCACTTTGAACGGCTGGCTGGCTGTTCGGTCGGGTCCCGTTCCTCTGAGACCTCGAAAACTATAATAGCTAGAGACTTCCGGTTTGTTGTGTTTGATTTGTGCTATCGAGTTACTGGCGGCAATCTTTATTAGAGTGTTGCCATTGATTTCAATAATTACAAAATTACGAATTTAAATTTCCAAATTGAAAAATGTAAACAACGCGAAGTTGGTTGCGAAAACGATTGCAGCGCAAACCAATCCCAAACCCGTTATCTTCAAAGCAACAAAATTTTAATAAGAAGATTCTCTGAATTCAACACCAATTAAAAACGCTTACAGTACTTTCATATATCAAATTTTTATAAATATGATTTTTCCTGTATTTTTATTTATTTTAAAAAGTGAATCCGTTCCACAAATAAATCTTATAGGTCTGTAATTTGTTAACATACACTGATCTAGGCACAAAAATGCGCTTAAGTGTTCCCCTGCTACCACACGGACGCTTTTCATGTCATTTTTTGATTAAAGAACAATTGTCTTATATTATTAGGCAATTATTAATTAAACCTAAACAAAATATTTTTCATTCTATATTACCTTTTTTCTTTGAAATTGCCATGAAAAAGAAGCTCAATTTCACAAAAATGCATTTATGCTACCATCATATCAAGCACACAAAACTCAACTGAAGATAAAAGAGAAAAAAGAACAAATCAATCAAAAAAAGAAAGAGAAAAAATTTATCGGTCAAAAGAATGCAATTTTAATTTTCAATGTGTTTCTCCAAGGCAAATCAAATTTTCGACTGAATATGCTCAACATATATTGACGGTTGAACACAATGTTTGTGAGTGAGCATGGCAAAGCCATTTATTTTTTTTTTCTTTTTTCGAGTGAACGTTTCTCATCAAGGAGCATGATGTATTTTTATGTACAAATGTCTGATGATTTGATTTTGATAGTACAAAATGTCTAACACACATACAGAATGTGCGCAATTTTGCTTTTCTTTTTGGAATTTAATGATACATGTTTTGTAACAATTGCCAGCAGGACTTAGCCAGAAAGAGAGAGACAGAGACGCTTGATGAATAATAAATTTATTTAAGAAACGAAAAAGAAAAATAATTTAATATTTATCGAAAAATGCAAATGTAATATGAAACCGGTCGAATTATGATCGTTGAAGGAAAAAAAATTATTTCATCAAAAACCAGACACTTTTTGGCTCACACAATTTGATCATATGCACTTCCCGTTTAAATATGCAACCAGCATAGGTAGCATATGCATATACATTCGATTATGATGCAACTGAAATTTATTTTCTGAAATGTCATTTGATATTATGCCACTCCTGAATGATTACATTTTTTTAAAAGTAAAGTGAAGACGAAAACGTAAGGAATTCCATTTCAATGAATATTAATTAATTTTTGTTTCTTATAGTCGTTTTTACTTTCATTGAGTGCGCTTTTTGTGGTTGTGACATTGAAAATATTATTTTTGATAAAAAAATTAATTCTGTAAGATTTGAAACTAAATGATTTTTACTAAAAATCCAAAAATGAACTAAAATTCTTTTTAGCGCATTTTTGGAACAACAATGCAGCTTATACATTCACTTTGGCTGTTCGGCTGGCTGGCTGGCTCCCGTCCCTCTGAGATCTCGAAAACTATGATAGCTAGAGACTTCCGGTTTTTTGTGTTAGTTTTGTGCTAAAAAGTTAGTGCGGCGACGCTTATTTATATTTCTGTCACTAGTCATATAACTTGGTAAATTATGAATTAATTTTCCATATTGAAATTTGTAAACAAAATTTTTTTTCGCGAAGTTGACTGCAATCAAAAAAAATTTTTCAGCTGCGCGTAGCCAACTTCGCGTATTTTTGAATTTGACCGTTTTTTTCAAATCAACAAAATTTCATTATAAAGACGATTTCGAGAATTTTAATAGATTAGGATTATTAGCAGCAATTACATTACTCGAGTTTTCGTAAAATATATTTCTATATGAAAATGTAAACAAAACATTAATTGACTGCTATTTCCTACAACTTAATTTCAATTATTTCATTCGAAACAGTATTACAAATGAAATTTCCTATACATTTGACATTTACTTTAACCAGTATATCTTATCACATGAATCTGTTTTACAAACGCATCTAATATTTCTGTAATTGTTATAAACTCTGATCTAGGCACCAAAAATGCGCTTAAGTACACCGATCTGCAACACGGGTACTTGGTCACTGGTTTTTTTAAGCTTGGTTTCAAGACTAAAATAAACCAAAATTTTTAATTTCACATCCCAAAAAATATCTTTACCATCTTCTTCAATAAATTGCAATATGATATGATATGCAATCTTTAATTTCTACAGCACCTATACAATCAATCTGCATTATTTTTCTTCTTCAATCAATGCTTCCATCCATATGTGTGTATGTGCATCCTTTCACTCTGTATGAAGAGTTTTTAATTATTTTCTTTCCGTCTACCTCTAGCCTCTGATTTTATCGTGATGATAAAAAGATGAAATTGCCTTCGAGTGTCTGTCGCATGTGAAGAGGTTGATATTAATTTTTTTTCTCTCTCTTGACTGTATGTCAACAGAAAGAAAAAAATTTAAAATGATTTCTTGGCATTATGCAAATTCATATTTGATATGCTTAATTCTCTCTTTCATCAGAAGTTAAAATTTTTTCAAATTCTCTGTGTTTGCTATTGTGCTGAAAAGATGATTGATGACAAAAAATTCAACTAAAAATTGTTGTGTTGTTTTTTATATTTATTTATTTCAAAGCACATTCTTTTGATTGAAGAATAATTACATTAAATAATAATAAAAGGGGTTTTCAGTCGCTGCTTAGGTATCAATTTCCATAATAGTTCTCTTTTTCTCTTTGCAAATGTGATTAGGTAGAAATTGAAAAGTTTACGCAATATGTAGCATAAAATTGAACATGAAATGGCACAAATTTGCCTATGTAAGTAAAAATCCCTTCCCTTATTCACTATGAATTGATATGATGAGATGGAAGGGTGCGGAAGCATAAAATGTGCCAGCAGAATATCTGTAGATATGATTTATTTATTTAGAAACAATCAATCATCATGGCAAAAGAAATGTTATCAACAAAAAGACGTTTCTGACTAGAAACTGGGAGATTTTTCTCTCATTTCATAAATTAAATTAATGCACTGCTCACTTTCATTTTTATTGATTCGAATTAAATCCCAAAAGCAAGCAAATTGTGTCAACTTTTTTTGTTTCCATTTTCTAAATGATGACTTTCTACCCACACAAACAAACACATATATGCATGAATAATAATGAACGATTTTTTAATTTTCCCTTTTACGACCAAATCAATCAAACAGAAACGCTTCGATAAGCGAAGTGAACTTATTTGCATAAGAAAAGAACAGCTAATGAAGGTAAGGCAGAAAAGGATTTTTTTTCTTTCCTATTCATTTTTTATCTTGTCAAAATTCCTTTTACATTCACTTCATAATTCTTGTGCAACTTTCTTTTTTTTCGGTTGGGATGATTAATCCGATTCTAATTAATATTAATGACTTTGGTTTCTATAGTCCATAAAAAATTGATCGATTGTTATTTTTATTTTCTTTAAATGAAGTTTAAATTGGTCATCCTTTTTTAATTTCTTTTTAAGGTAATTAGTTTGAGTGGATAAAAGAATATTTGAAGAAAAATGAATAATTCAAAAAAAAAACCTGGGAAAATTGTTGAAATGAACATGAACTGAAGTATTCATTAAATAAAAGAATGAAAACTGTTTCTAGTTTCTGATTTTCAACTAGAAAAATATTGTTAATACTACTTGATTTCTTGAATACTTACTTCTAAAATAAAAATTGTGTACAGTTTTACAAAAGAAATTTCATATTAACGAAAAATTTTTGCTTAAAAAACTTTTGTAAACAATTTTGTAGAATTTTGTAAACAAAAAATTTCAAAATATAATGAAAACAAAAGATTTGAAATTTTGAAAAATTGCACAAAATTGATAGAATCTAATCATATTCAAGATAAAATCACTTTAATTAGCAGTTTCTAGAAGTAATAAGTCATAACTAAGTAGATACAGATAAAACTGAAATGAAATTCTGTCTTATTTTTAAGATTTCAAAAAATATTGCTAAAATAAAAATCATCAATAACAAAAACTGTCAAAATAATTGAAGACTCTTGATTCTTTTACATTCCTATAAATAAAACTCGAATCTTAAAATCAGTAATAAATAGAATAATAGCTATTTTTATAACTACAAAATATACAAATGTTCATTCTTTATCAATTGTACTATTAAAAGCACTAAATTATCACCATTTCAATAAGCATTCCAGTGTTAGCGTGTGTAATCATTAACTATTATATGTATAACAGCAACAATAATAGATAAGAAACACACAATTTAAACAAAAGAACCTAAAACTAACTGAAAACATCATCTGCTTAATTATCAAAAATGTTGTACAAACAAAAAAAGTAAGTAACACTAAATGGAAATGAAACAATAGAGTAAAAAAGAAAGAATGAGGAGTAAGTAGGATGAAAATTAAATTAAATCTCAAAATACACAAAATGTTACAAAGCAGCTCGTTTTATTACATTTTATTACTTTTCCTTCTTCCTAATGCTTCATTGGTTTTTCATTATTATCTAATGTTTCTTTATCTATTAATTTAAATCGACACAATTTTCCATTTCATTTTGTTGAGCAAGTAAGCAAGTTGATGAGAAACAATAGGAAAGAAAAAGAAGAAGGGAAGTAATTTCTTATTTATAGAAATTCCCTCTCTTTTAAAAACATCTTACATATGCAAATATGTGTAATTAAATTTCAATGTTTTTTCAATTTTTCAATCTCACATGCTAAGGTTATCTTGATAATACCATCAAGACATACACACATGCTTATTTATTCTCTCTTCCTCCCCTACTTTTTCATCATCTTAGAATTAATTTCATTGTTTTAAGAAAGTCTTCATATGTATGCATAAATAATAATATTAATATCAACATTTTGAATCCTTTACATTTCTTTATTTACAATAGAATAAGGGCAAGAAAAATTTCACGCTGTGAAAAGTAGCGAAGTGAAGTTTAAATCAAAATTAAAGAATTCTTTTTTTGCTCCATCATTTAGATGTTGAACTGTCGAAGAAATGAAAACATTTTTCAAGATAGGCAGAGAGAGGGAGTAAATGAAAAAGTAGGGAGAGAATTTAAGACTTTTTAATGGGGTTAATTTTAAAATAGAAAGACGAAATGAAAGAATGATTATGTTCTTTTTGCTTTTTGCTCTCTCTTTTTCTTTCTCCTACCATCCTTTTGTTATGTACGCATTATTTCTGTTATTATGTTGTTGTTGATGGTTCTCGGGCTGTGTGTAAAATCACAATAATCACGGCATAAAATAAGCAAATTTATATATTTTCTTTTACAGACTTGTCGAGAAAAGGGAAAATTGGAGGAGTTGAGTTGAGTAAGCAACAATCCAATTTTTAACTGCTACTGCCTTTTACTTATATTCACGCTTGTTGACGGAGGGAAATGGAAATGTTTTGATTTTTCCTGTTTCATGGTTTTGAAGTGGAAAATTTGCTGTGTGAATTTTAAGTGAGTAATTTGAGACCAAGGTAAAGGCATTCTGAATGTTCGTTGTTTTTTAAAATTATGCTTTTTTCTATAATTAATTTAATGATTTTTATTAGTCATTTGAAACTTTAAAGTTCTTTGAAAATATAAAAACTTATCTAAACTTTAATTTTTAAAAAACTTTATCACTTATTGCTTCAATTTCTTGCTGGTTTATGTAAATTTGTGTCTGATTTAGTAAGTTTTCAATGATTATCGACTGTATTTTAAAAATGTAAACAAAAGTTTGAGTTGTAAACAAAAAAAATATGATAAACAAAAACTTTGAAATTTTTTAATTTATTTTTTCTAAAATCTAAATATCATATTGTAGCTTCAAGATTTCAACAGTATAAAATCTATATTGAAAATCATTTTTGCATGTATGATATATAAGATTTGTGAAAAATTTTTCATGTATACTATGATGAAAAATTGAAAGTTCGTTACAGCATGCAATCAATTGCAAGCAAAGCTGGCATAGTCTAATTGATGAAACGAAAAATTATTTGATACTAATGTGAATTATTTTTTGAAATATGTAGTTTATTGAATTCAAAACGATTATTCAGTTTGATTTAGCAAAAAACAAATTAAATTAAGATTTGAATAAAAAAGGGATATAAGCTATTCATGAAAATTTATATGTTCTTTCCAAGATTCGAATTAAACTTTGTAATGATTTTAAAGAAATTCATATTTAAATCTTTACTTCTGATTAAAAAATTACATTTATAAATCACTATTTACAACCTTAAAAATTAACAAAAAACCTTCAACTAGTAAAATATCACCCTCACTTAAACTATCACGTCATCCCTATTAAATAAAAACTTTTTACACATTTGCTTTATGTCAATAAGTCATTGCATTCAATTTAACAATGAATCAATAAGTAAAGAGAACAAAAAGGAAAAAAACAATTTATGCAATTATAAACCGTATGTGAGTGTGTGTATTGCATGCAAATCAAGAAAGTTGAAAGAATAATTGTTTTACAATCAGAATAGAAAAAGTGCGTAACAAATGCGAGCACACATGACACGGAAATAGGTGAAATATGTTTGTATGGAATGCTTTCTAGAAATGAGGGCTTGATTTCCTGTTATATGCAAACAATGTATCTTACGAACGATAAAGAAAAAGTTGAAAGTCGAGGAGAGTAATTTTGTGCAATTAATGACTGTGCTATATGTGTGTGGGATGAAGAATTAAATAAAAAATTGTTATGCAATTTTATGTTGTGTTGTGTTGTATAAATCAATCAAGAAATTGAAGGCTTTTACATTGTTTAATGATTTTAAGACCATTGTAAGAATTTATGAGCTGCAAAAAAGAGAAATAAAAATTTTATTTTGTATGCTGTAAAATTAGATTAAAAAGAAAAAACTTTTTTCTTGTTTTTCTTCAATTTTATTTTTTGTTTCATGTTTAAATAGCTTTAATAATTTCAATAAAAGAGAGTTAATTTACTATAACTATTTACATTACACATTTAAGTATGCTCATAATGGATGCATTTAAAAAGAAAAAATTTACACATCGCGATTGTTCTTCAGCATTTGTTTTCAGAGATTGAAATTCTTTCTAGATTGCTTTTTTTAAATTCTTTTGCTGGCTTTCAAATTTCAAACCCTGAAAATAAATCTTCAATTCATTTCGACAGTTTGTTGTAATTTCTTTTTACTTGCTTTATTTTATTTTAATTCTTCAACTTATTACACATTTATGGCATAAGAGATTTCTTATATATTCTTTTTTTTTCTTCTCTTTTTCAAGGTATGGACAATATTTTTTAAGAAAAGAATACCCTGAACAATGTTTGGAAATGAAATTAATTCAGCAAAAAACTGTTTGCATTAGAACAAAAATTTTTTAATTGTAAGTTATAAAAATTTATGATCGATTGAATTTTCGTTAATTATTGTTCTTTTAATAGAAATAAACTCTGAATGACTGTAAAGTTCACTAATTAACTGAAATGCTCAATTATTTAAAGTGTTCTCGTTAAAATTAATTTACCTTGATTATAAGTCGTAAATTATTAGATAGAATAATGGATTTTATCTTCATTTTACATTATTTTTTAAAATATTCGATTCAAGAACATTCTGAAAACTTTTTGATCCTGATTTTCTGTCCTAATAAATATTTTTCCATATCTTGAAATTTCATTAATCTAATATTTTTTAAACTTTCTCCCGACTAAAAAATTTCATTTATTTAAACTTCTCTTCTTTCTTTTATTTTCTTAGAAATGCGAATTGATTGCATGATAAATTTTTACAACATTACATTTTATATTACTCTTTAATTATTAGTTTTAGTTTTTTTTTGCTTCTTTATAATAAAAATAATTCTTTTGCCTACCAAAACAGATACAATGTTCATCATCATTTTTTCTATACGAATTTTTATCTTCACCATGTAATTACTAATAATTATAACTATTAGAGAGAAATAGAAATAAAGCAAGAAGTAAATTTGAAAATGAAATCAATAGTTAATTTAAAGAGAAAGAATTTGTATAAGGAAGTTATTTTTAATACAATTTAAAGCTAAGAAATATTTAAAAGGACAAATTTTTATGAATGAAAATTCAAGTGGGCAAAATAGTGATTTATGTTTTCAATTTTGAATGTTGTGGTCTAGAAATTGCTGTTATGACAAAGTTATATCTTATAATCTCTAGATAAAACATATCAGATCAATGATTTATTAAGTTTTACTTAACTGGTATCAATATGAATAAATTTGACAAAACTTGCAATTCAAATTTGTCTTTAGTTTGAAAATTCACAATATGTAATAAAAGCCCTAGAAATTTGTCATTCAATATCAAAAACTGTCCTTTTATTTATTTCAAATTGCTTGAAATTTTTTAACTAAAATTTTGAATTAATTAAACTTAAATATTCTAATTTGTAGCAAAACATTAAAAAATTTCATAATCATTCCATTCTGTTTAAAATATTTAATGTAGAATGTGAAGCACTTTTATTTAAATCATCATTTATAAGTGAGCGATAATTAGTTTAATCACAATTTCACTTTAAATACGGAACCTAATTATCGTCCTATGGAACCTAATTATCGTCCTATTTGGAACCTAATTATCGTCCTATTTGTTTACATAACACTTTTTGCACAAAATATTTTAAACACTTTTCAATGCTATTCTTTTCCATTTATTAACACTTTCTAAAACCATCATAATGCACTAAATACTAAGAAAATTGATTTTAAATGATAAAATTTAATTTCGAAATTTTTGTTTTGACTTCTGTCGACGACCTCTGTAATTTTTTTAGTGAAGCGCATTTTAAATCGCAAAATTTTAGGACGATAATTAGGTTCCAAATAGGACGATAATTAGGTTCCATCAAGTTTTACTCAATCTAGCTCTTTTATAATCATTTAAATCATATAATAATCTTTGCAATGTATAATTCGAGATAAAATTCAGTAAAACTGAATTTCAAAGTAAAGAATTAAATTCATTTTTAAAGAGAGATAGAGAAATTATTTATCATTTAAAATGAAATTTTTTGTTAGATTTGCAATTTCTTAATTTGATATTTTTAAGCAAGTAGTACAATTTACATGAAAATCAAAATGAAAGAATTTTTCATCTTTGTAAAAATTATAAAAAATGATTTTCACCTTCTCTTTTGAGATTTTTTCTGTTTAAAAATTGATTAAAAGCTTAATATAATTTAGAGTTAATTTATTAATTAATTATATTTATAATGTGTGCTGTACTTGAAATTTACTATATATATATAAACTTGATCACATCTAAGTGGCATACAATGTTGAATTTTTATAATAATTTGCTCTTTCTTGTAGCGATCCTTTTACATCATTTTCACTCGCCTGTCGATTTTTTCTCTCCAACTCCATTTCTTGTGCGAGAGATTCTATATGTAAGAAAAAAAGAAAAAATTAGATAAATGTCAAATGTCGTTTAATATGCAAAGTGTGCTTTTATTGCCATCATGAAAAAAAAATCCATTTGCGTCGCGCAATAATTTGTCTTATGTATATGTCTACAGCCCAACCCTAATGACAATGGAATAATTTTTATTTTTTTTATATTTTTCGCAATCTCATTCATGAATATGACACACTTGAATTTTTTTTATCGATTCAAATTCTTTTCGTCAACAACGTGTCTTCATAAATCCAATAATCGACTTTTTCTCTCCACCTCCATAAGAGCGCCCTTTTTTATCTTGTTGAATTTTAATTTTAATATTTTCGATTCGTTTAGAATTAAAGAGCCGTATAATGCATTTCAAATGGAAAAAATTTCTTATTTAATATTTTCTTTTTTCATCTTTACGGGGGTAAACAGAGCACCGAGAAAAAAAATGAAATGCTTTTTTATATTATAACGATAATCCAATTTTATCCTGTTTTTTATTTTCTTTATTCATCGCGAAATGTGAATTGAGTTGAAGAAGAAAGAGAGAGGAAAATATTGCCTTAACATACAGGCATTCAAATGGCTATGGGGAGAAAGCGAAAGAAAGAAAGAAAGTCAGAGAGAATATGCACAGTAGAAAGGATTTTTCCATCATCATATTTTGCGTTATCATGATAATTTTTTTTTTGTATATTTATTTTGGTGAGGAGTGTGAGAACCCTGAAGGTTAGAAAAAAAATTCTCCTCACTGCTCACTCGCTTGTTGTTGTTGTATCAGTGAATGCGATCGGAAAATGTATTTATCCGGCACAACAAAACACACTCACTGTATGTAATGGGTTTCGGGTATGAGAATTTAGGGTTGCGACATACGATTGTTGTCGATGAAAGGAATAAAAAAAATTGTTGCCTTTGTTTTCTCAAATGTTTTCGCTTTTGCTGCGTAGGAAGCTCAAAATATCAAAAAATTGAGAGTTTATTCAATTTCACGCAACAATTGTTTTTTTTTCTAGTATCTTTTTTATGTGTGACTTTATGAGAATTTTTTGTCAAAAATAATGTTTTTGTATTGAGAGAAAATATTTTTAAATTTTAAAAATCTTCTTGAATTTAATTTAACTTGACATTTTGTTGGTTAATGTCAAAGAATTAAGATGTAAATCAAATCTTGCAAATTCACACAAAAAGTAATAAGAAATAAAATGAAACTTTTTTATAAATTTTTTTTTTTCTAAATTTTGAACACAAGTAAAAATAGCAATAAGTGTTAAATATTTATATTGTGATAACATTTAAATCTTACTTTAATCTGTCTTTTCGCCAAGCATTTAACAAGATTTAAAATAAAAATTTATATGGTTCAACTAACCAAACTTTAAATTCAAATCTTAAAGAGTTTAAGAAACTTTAAAAAAGCATTGATGATGAATTTTTTTAATATTTTTTTTTCAACCACGCATATTTTTTTAAACAGCAGCAGTGGTTTTAATAGCACTGAGCATAATAATCTTCCCCATCAATATAAAAACTGGTGTTGTTGAGTAATTGAGTGAGTTAAAACTAAGCATCAAAATCATCTTATCTCACCTGAATAATTTTGCCAGAATGCTCCTGTTGCCATGATATTGTCCAAACCCGGAGGATAATTCCAATTTTTTTCACGTTCCGCCGTCATATCGCGACTTCGCGGACGTTTTGGACTCGAATTACTATTTGCCTTATTATGTTCATTTGAGCTGCTCTTTTCACGCTCTTTATCATTGCGATTGCGATCTTTTTCACTATCGCGATTTTTATCCTTATTGCTGCTGCTCGATTCATGTTCCATTGATAAGGAATTGTTGTTATTATTTATCGTCGTGTTATTATTTTCTGTAATGAGTTTATCATCATCATTCTTATAATATTTTAATAAGCATTTATTCATGGCACTTTTATATAGAAATAAGAGAGGAATTTAAGAATTGTACATTAAGAAATCTCTAAAGGGGGATTTCTTTTTCTCAATTTAATGACATCTCCAAAGACATAGCAAACTACAGCAGCAGGTAACCGTCATTTCAAGTCAGTAAGATATTTTTTAACATTTAATCATCGTATCAAAAATTAAAATAATTTTCACAACCCTTTTCCCTCTATATTCATTGTTACTTGCTTACTTACTCGTATGGTAACGAGTTTCAAAGACTGCGGGGCAGAAATCTTTGAAGATGTCAGAAGCATGAGAAATTCATAAGCTCTCTCTTCTTTAAAACCACTAATATTAAAATTTATTCAACAAAAATTTTTTTTTTAAATTTACAAAAATTATAGTCAACAGTCAGAAAATTATTTCATACCTGAAAGGATTCGAAGTGCTTCGGCTGGTGCACCGGATGCTTTTAAAATTTCTTCAATTTGGCTACGCTTCTTCAATTCATTTTCCATTTGATGCTGCATTCTTCCTCGCAGTCTTCGTTCGCGTTTGTAACGTTTTTGATATAATACTGGAATGAGAATTAAAATTTGCTGATATTAAAGATTTTGTCAAACGTTTATAAGAATCGAAATTAAAAATATTTATAGTTAAAGAAATTTCAAAATTCGAATATTGAGCTTCATTATTTTTTAAAACTCTGTTTTCTTTTTGTTAAATATCATAATTTTTTAACTTTTACAAGAGTAAGAAATGCTTAAACTAATAAATAAAACAAAGAAGAAAAGAAAGAAATAAACACTTGTAAGCGAATCAAAAATTGATTTATTTCAATGTTGATTAAACACGAAATACATATACACATGAGAATTAAATTGAAATTGGAATCGATATATAAATAATTGAATTTGAAAGGTTAATCAGCGGGGAATATATCAGCAGCATAAATGCACGTTCTCTCATGTGAGAGAATTCACTATGCGATGAATTCGTGCATGTGAACGTAAAAATGGAAAAAAATATTTAATTATTTATCAATAATAATTAGTTTTATAGGAATCTTCTTCACATATCATCACGTGAATACGAATCATAATACTTGCAGAATAAAGAATATGAAAATTACATGAAATTTTCTTTTCTTTTGTTGATTGTGCGCTTTTTAAAATCAAAACGACCGCAATTTAATCTTTCCTCATTCTTTCATCCACTCCCTCATGTTGGTGACTTATGACTGCATATATGTATGCTCCTTTCAACAGTTGTACAATGAAAATATATTGCAGACACAAAAATGCATGTATGAACACACAATGGTGAAATGTCTGTAATAATATGAATATAAATGTGCACTATAAACGGCAATAACTACATATCGTGCTAAAAGAAAAGAATTGCTTTTGCTTTTGTTTTGAACACATTGCAATCAAGAATTATTGATGAATTTTTTGAAGAAAAAAAATATTTTTTTATTTAGTAAAAAATATCTAGAATTTCACATAATGAAGATTTGAATATAAGATTTTGGTTTCATTTAATAAAATTCTTATTCTATTCTTGTTTTTAAACAACAAAACTTTTAATTTATATTAAGTAAAAAAATAATGAATGACATAATGAAATTTAAAAATTTTTATCGTAGGCAATAATTCTCTAGAAGTTTTCTTCAGCATTTCAAATTCAAAAAAAATTTTGTTTTCATTTTTTAATATCGCCATTATAATGATGCATGTACATATCCATAAAGCTGCATAATTTAGGCACCAAAATTAGCATTTTTTATTTTTCTTTCTTTTGTTTTTTTCCTCATTTTTATTTTCAATACTGTGCTGTGAGCAGTGCATATTGTAAAATATTGGCAATTGCAACAATACGTTATTAAATATGATTATAGGAATGAATCTTAAGACTCCTTTTATGGAGTTTAAAATAAAAACGAGTTTATGCCCCCCAAAAAAAATAATACACTTATGGAACGCATATCATTATATATACATATGTATGTATGAATTGCTTCTTTTTATATTCATCACTTTGCATCCATCACAAAAGAAAGAAAGAAAAATATTTTTAGCAGTTAAAAAATATTCCATGTTCATGTAGATTCCATTTATTGATTCCATTGTTATATTTATGCCTGCATTTGCCGAAAATGAACATAAAACAAAACGAGTTGAAATTATTTTTTTTTAGGAAGTGCCTTAAAAATGATGCACCAGTCAGTCAGTCAAATGGAAGTCAGAATGAAATCAAAAAAGAGAGAAAAAATGTCTGGAAGTCATGTGCATTTCTTATCGTGTAAAAAAAAATTTATGGTGGATGAAACAAAAAAAATGAAGAATTCAACGTTGTTTGCTTGGGCATGAATGATTAATGGCGGTCAGACATTGTGACAATGCACATGAATAGCATGATTTCGATGTAATTATTTGATTCATATCTCATATATAAAAGATCTCAATTAAATCTTAATTTGTGGGCTACTCTATTCATGAACTGGAAAATAATCATCATCATTCATTATTTCATGCACTCGAGGGCGACAAACAATATTCATCACATATATATATATGAGGATTATTGTCTTAAAAAATATTTTAAAAGATAGAAAAAAATTTCAATTACAATTTGTTATCGTATTTAACTCATCACATGTTTATCCAAACATACTCAAAAATATAAGTAAAAATCTCTCATGGACAATCTAGAGAGAAATTATTTTCTATTCATCAAAATTCAAGTGGAAAAATTGTTCTTTGCACTTGTTGCTCGCCGCTCCCTTTTTTAGAGAATATTTTTCATATTTTATTTTTTTGCCCTTTTTTGTATACAAATAAATTGAAAAACATTGTTGAGCATGCAAATATTGGCAGCAATTTGCATCAAAACAAATTTTAAAATTGTTTTGTGGTTTTCATTTTTTTAAAAAAGATTTTTTCGGTAAAAATTTGATATTACCACGAAAAACATTCGGCAAACCACAAAACTATCAATCGTTTAAAGAAAAAAGAATGAAAAGGTAAAAATATAACATTAAATTGCAATTCAGGGATTGCAAAAAATCAATGATGTTAAAGAAATTAAATTTAGTCTTCTAATTGAAGATTTGAGTCTAAAATTTAATTGTAATTTTTGATGTTTACAAATTTAATTTGAAATTTAGTGGCGATTTTTTAGTCCTTAAATTTGAAGTGAAATTTCTATCTTAATAATCAAAAAAAATTTATGAAAATAAAAAAAAATTTTAGACCTTGATTAGCTATTTAAGGAGTTAGTTCATCTGAATTGAGAATAAATTGAAATGAAATCAACATTATATTACAAACTAATTATTATTTCTAAAAGATTTAAATTCTATTTTTCACTTAATATTAAAATATTACTTAAGTAAATCTTAGAACGTTGTAACAAAAACATAAATATAAAAAATTGTTCATTTACAATCCCTGCTTCAATAATAATAATAATAAAAATTCACCTTTCTATACCTAATGCAATGCAATCACTTCAAAACATTTAATATTATCGCCACACGCGCTTACAAAAGTCAAAATCAAATGTAGCGAATACAAAGAAAAAAATTGAAATCAATTTTTATGTCATGAGCCTTGTATTGTGCTGTCTATCTATATAGATTAATACATAAAAAAATTATCAAAAGTGAGTAAGAGTGAGTGAGAGAGTAAAAAGGCAATAACAGTAAATTGCCTGGCACCTATTTTACGTATGACTAACAATAATAACATTGAAAAGCGTTTATAATTAAATAGAGCGCGATGTATGTGTAGACATACAATGAATTTTCGCGCTTGACAATATTTGTTGAATAAAAAAAGTAACAAGTCGACGAGACGGTATGCGATTTATGATTTAATTGATTGAGCTCACCTCTTAATTTTTGCTCCTCTGTTAATTGCCTTTCCAGTGAATCCTTCACTTCTCTTTCTCTTAGCACATCCATCTTAAGTTCAGCTGTAAATAGACAAAAAATAATAATTTTAAAGCAATCGATTCATCAGAAGTATTTGTGATTCTCACAAGTATGAAACTTGTTTCCGTCGGTAAATTGATGTTTGTCGATCATATATATTGAGACTTAATAATAATCAAAATTAATTATAGTAATTTTACAAATCGAAAAGCATTTAATTCTCGCGCGATAGTCATGAGTGTGTATAGCCAATATTTCTCCAAGAATAGATATTTGAAAATTGATCAAATTATGGGGTCATGCTAAACGTTTTACTGAAATCGATATCGATTTTTTTTGCCCTTTTTTCTCTTTCTTGAGCCATCATCATCTTTTACTCTTTTTTTCTTGTGATCGATAGAATAAAAGGTCAATTAAATACTTAAAAAGAGAGAGAAAAATTTTTTGCTCTTGGAATGAAGAAGAAGAAGTTGAAAATTTCTCACAACTTTATTTTTAATGAAGAAGACAAGGCAATAATAGAAGAAGTCGCTTTTGCACTCTCGGTCTTTATTCTTCAGAATTTTTTGTGACTTTATTGGGTAGAGGCTTAAAACATCTTCATTTATTTGTTTTGGCGACATTGAGTGGAATGAAACAAAAGAAGATGAAAAATTATTTTCTTTATTGTGAATTTTTTTGGTTTTAAATTTAAATGTGAAGTAATTGGATCAAGGTTTAGAAATTTTGTTTTTTGGTTGATTTTTTTTAAAAATTTCAAAAAATAAAAATTTTAAAGGAAGATTTTAATTTTCATTTGAGAAATTCTAGGGTTCAAACTTCCTTGCATTTTTTACTTGATAATTTTTGTCAAGTTGACTTACACAAAAATGTATCTAATTCTTTCAAATTTTTTTCAAATCATTTAATATCCACCAAGTTTGAATGAAATTTAAGAGTTCTTAAATTTATCATGTAATTTGGTAGCTTTTAATAAAATCTGAATAAATTACATACATTTTTGTGTAAGTCAACTTGACAAATTATATCAAGTAAAAAATGCAAGGAAGTTCGAACTTTTAAAATTCATGTTTTAAAGCTGTTTTTTAATTTCAAATTTTCATCATGAAGTTCTAAGTTTGAACTTTTTTCAAAATCAATAATAAAAATTTCAGTTTAGAATTGACCCAAATAAATATTTTTGTCCTTATCTTTCAAGGTTAAAACTTTAAACAACAACAGTATCACATTCTAATTCAAGATTATTATCCAATAAAACAAAAAGATAAGAGTCACCAACACAATAAATACAAATAGCAAGTCACAAATGAAAGGTAAACAAAAATCCCTTAAAATATCTTTATCAGTTTTATTATTTTTATGTGTATGGAGCGACTTAAAAGAGCAAGAAAAGTTTTATTTTAAAGATGCTTTACAGACAGACAAAGAGAGAGAGTGAAGATATTGAGTAAGTCTATAAGTTATTTCTGGGAAATCTCGCTCGCGATTATCTCTTTTTATGTTGGTTAGCTTATTTGCTTTAATGTCTTTAACAGAAAGAAGCTGCTGCAACTAAGGAGTGAGAGGTAAATGGAATTTCTATATATACACGAGTCTTTAATGTTACAGATAATTATCTTCACAAAACAATGGATTATCGTTATTCAAATTTAATTTAATGAAATGGAATTCTAACAGCATTAAGTAAATAAAAAAAAATGTTCGCTTTTTCATAATTTTCTCTTTGTTGCTATTTACTTTCGCCTATTTTGGTGTGAGCAAGAAAAAAAGAATTTTTTAGAAGTTTTTTTTTGTTGTTGTCATGTTATGAAGAAATGAATAAAATTTTTCCAATGGGAAGGTCTATAATAATATTTAAAGATTAATTTATTTACGCTTGACTAATTCAATTAATTCTTTAAAAATCGCCCACAGCGAAAAGGTCTGAAAGGTTTTTCTCTCCTTTTCTATCATACTTATTTGAGTGATTGTCTATGTGTGTATGTATTTGCAACTGAAGCAAAAAACAACAAGAAAAGTTTCCAAAAATTATTATTATTGTTTCGTAGAAAAAGCAACAGCAGCAGTTAAAATGAAATTTTGATATTTTTATATTCTCATCCTTTTTTAAATGGATAGATGGATGAATTATTGAGAGTGAGAAGATGAAGAAGGAAAAACATTTAAATACACATTAGGTAAATGTTTTTCCTATAAATTCTTCTTCTTGTTTTTTAGGGGATTAAAATAATATTTCTATTGGTTAAGACAAAACTTTTATAAGAAATTGAATTTTTTTGATGAATTTTACGAAAAATATTATTTTTCTTTAGTAACAACTAAATAAATTTCTACAAATTAACGATCAAATTAAATTTAAATTTTTTAAATTCCAAAAAGTCGTTATTTCAAATATCTTTCTTCATAACCAAAATATTTCGCAATAGCTAATGCATATCAATAATAAAATTATGAAACAAATTTCTAAAAATTTTCCCCATCACTTTATGAAATGGAATATGCAAACAACCAAGAAAAAGAAGCGAGAAGAATTTCTTCTTTGAAACACCTCGAGGTGAAATGAAATCAAGAAAGCAAACATTTCAATGTTTTTTTAAAACGCAAGAAAGCACAAAATTGTATATGATACATTACAAAAGGCAAAAGAGAAGAAAAACCACCCTTGAAATTCGCGAAGGTAGAAGAAAAAAATGAAATTGGCATTTGAGTGAAGGCAATTGTGCGTTGAGCGCAGAATTTTTTTTTTTTTATTCACTGTGCGGTGGAAAACATTTCCGTCGGCAATTTTTCATCGACTTCTCTTTTTTGTATGGTGTATATGAGAGCTTTATCATCAATTCTCGTCGACATGGGCGGAAATTTATTTTTTTTATTTTATTTTGTTTTCGCTTGAAATAATTGAAGGAGTTGAGTTGATGGTGAGGATCCATTGTAGAGAAAGAATAAAAACATGAATTTGCATGTATTGAAATCTCTGCAACTTCATCGTTCCACTCTTAGTAAAAGAGTTGAGACAATTATTCGCTTGAGGCATTTAAAGAAGCTTGAATTGTTGATCAATGAATGTGTACATATATTTTCATTATAAATTATCGATTTCACTTAATGAACTATAGAAGTAGCTGCTCATATACTGCTGATTTATTTTTATATGCTCATACAAATAAAAGTGAAAAATTTTTTTTGCTGCTGCTACCTCTCACTCATCTAATCGGTAATAATCGATTTGACGTTATCGCATAAACTATTAGCACGCACGAGATATGCATGCTATACTCTGATAGAAAGAAACATGTGTGTTAAGTGAGAGTGTTGTTAAAGGTAAGTTTTTTGATAGATAATCGATACATTTATGTATGTATATATATGACGTCAGACAACTGTTCATAACAGCAATTTTATCAGTAAAGTTAAAATAAATAAAGTGAAGTCTAAATAAATATTTGAACGAATAAAAATTGTTGGAATGGAACGCATTTTGTAAGTAAAAGACAAAAATTCAAAACTTATTAAGAGTTGAAATTGAAGATTTATAAATATTTAAAAGATTGTTAATTCAAATCTTGATATTATAATATAAAATAATTTCTTTTATTAATGGTTTTTAGCGCATTTTTGAACAACAATGCAGCTTATAATTTCACTTTGTTCGGCTGGCTGTTCGGCTGTTCGGGTTGTGAGATCTCGAAAATTACAATATCTAGAAGCTTACGGGTTTTTTGCATTTGATTTGTGCTATCGAATTATTCCGGAGCGACTTAGTTAGAAAGCTGTCAATGAATGCAGTAATTTGGAAATTGCGAATTTAAATTTCCATATTGAGAATTTGTAAACAAATTTTTTTGTCGCGCAACATTTTTTGTCACACGCAACATTGAATTTGAATTCGACTTGACAGTTGTATTGAAATCAATATTATGTTTCGAATCAAAAGTTATCAACGAAATATCAAATCATTTAAATAAAAACATTTTCTTATTCTCAATTAGTGACTCGTATTCTCTTTTGCATTGATACGTATATATTATTTTGTTCATCACTCGAAATCGAAATGTAACGAAAAATTTAAATTGTTAGTGCGCGAAGCTGCGCGTATGTTTATGTGTAAACAAAAAAGCAAAATTAAAATTGCAAAAGTTTATTAAAAATTCTAAATTAAAAGTAAGTAAGTTGAATAAATTGTTGATTTAGTCATTAAATGTTAGTTAATTGTTTATTACAGCAAAATAAATTGAAGTTCAGTGAATAATCACTATAAATTTATAGAAAATTTGAAAAATAATATTTTGAAGGTAAATTGAAATATTTTATTTGATTGTTTTAGTTTTATTTTTTTATTATTTACAGATAATGCCAAAAAGAAAAGCAAAACCTTTAACTTTGAAAGGAGAAAAGAAGAGAATTGATTCGAGTCGACAAAAGAGAAGATTGAATCTGGAATACTTGCATAACGAGTCGGAACGTGATAAATCAACACAACAGAAACGACGCGACGTGAAGATCCAGAATATTTGGCGCATCAATTATCGCGAGATAACTCGACTCGGCGATCTCGACGTGAATTAATAAAATGTATTCAAATCGTAAACTATTCTTTTATTTAACTTGTTAATATAACTGATCTGGGCGCCAAAAATGCGCTAAAGTCCTCTGATATACGCAGAGACTTTCACCAAATTTTTTGCAAATTTTACCTTTTGTTTCTTTTTGAAAATCACATTTTTTGATTTTCATATTTTATTTAAAATTAAAATTATTTAACGCCAAAAACTATTTTCATTTGAGTACTCCATATCAATATTGGTCTTAAAATTATAATTTTCATCATAAACATTTTTAGAAAGAGAATTGAAAAGCTGCATTGATTTCAGTTGATAAACAAAGATTTTCTGTCATTTATTTTCCCATGGGTTTTTTCAGTTATTTTAAAAAATTCTCAATTATTTAAAGTAAAATTAAACATAAAAAGGAAAAAAATTGAAACAAGGCTTAGCTTAAAATTATTTTATTTTATTTAACCTTTTAATGTAAATTAGACAGACAGACAAACTGTAAAACTTAAAACTTTATAAAAAATTCTTTCTTATTTTATTGTAACTTGTAAGAAAACCACTTAAAGATTTCTTTTTAATTTCTTTTCCTTTCAACTTCTTAACAGTTGCATTTAAGACATTTAAACATTGGGATGTATTTATAAATTATGTATAAATTGTATTTATTGCCATTCTAAATGAGATTAAATTTATTAGTATGGTGAAAAAATCGTAATTAACGCACAGCCACATCGAAGATTTTTTATTATTGCTCGTTTTCAATTGCATGAATTGGAGAAATATTGATTATTGAATTTATCGCACTCGGTGCACATTTCATTTCGTTGCCTCTTTTTTACGAGTTGGGCGGCACTCAACAGTAAATAACAATTTTTTTCAGTTGTTTTGGACATGTGCTAAAGAACTTTCAACACACGAACGTTAAACGAATGTAGAAAATTATTTATATGCAAGCATTCCATAGTTATCAATTTGTTTGTGCATTTAACATTTTATAACCTCACAATGTTCCTTTTTTTTAAATATGTGAACATGCTGCATTTATGGAAATGGATTTTAATTGCATTTCTTTGTTTAAGATTTGAAATTTTTATTTTTAAATCTCAACCCAAAAAGTGCATTTTGCAGTAAATAAATTTCGGCAGGTGTCATTAATAGACCAACACATATTTAATTGCTCCCCCTTTTAGTTATATATATGCCACCCTATATGTATACATTATAAATGTCAAAAACACATGTTATATTTAATAATCAATTAACACTAAATCGAATACACGCATTTAGCGTTTAGTGTTATCAATTTGCTTTTTTTTGATAAACTCATTTCCAATGTTATTGCTTTTTATTGCTCATTTCCATTTGTATTTTATTTTTATCATAACCTTACCTTTCTCAAAGTTTATCTGTCGTTCTTGTTGTCGTGCATTATCGGCAGCAACTTTAAGTAAACCTTGAATATTTCGCAGAAGAGTTTCTGTCGATGATAAGCTCGGATCTTGACCGTTTGGTGCATTTGCTGCTGCTGCTGCTAATGCTGAATAATTCAAAGCTTGTTGACGTGCTTCTAATTCATTATTAGATGCTGGTGGCGGTGTTGCTGTGTGTGGACGTTCTGTATCACTTATGTCTGTTTATTAATGATAAAAAAATTTGTTTTATTTAAAAGAAAAAAAGTTAAGGTTTTTTGGGCAAAAATTCAAATTATTGTGAACTTCTACATGGGAGAACTTTAATTTTTGAACTAGAATTTAAAGTTTTGGAATTTTAATCTTTAAAAATTTTGTAAATCCTGCTTTAATTTACAAGATTAGATTTTCCTTTTTAAAGTATTCGATTCTAAATTTGCAGAAGATATTTGTTGAAAATATTTGTAAATTCGGCAAAAATGACAAATGTTGTGTGTGACATGTCACATGCCATACATGTGATGTAAACATAATAAACTTGATAAAATAATTTTATTTTTGTTCATACTGAATTAAAAGCAGTAAAATTATTAATAAACAATATTGAACGAATTTTAAATACGGCTTAATACCTAGAAGATTTAATTAACGCATTTCTCTATCATAGTTCTGATTGAAATTTTGAATTTAGCGAAACACAGATACATTTGTTACAAAACACATGTGTGATGTTGAAAATGGAGTGAAAGATTCAAAATTTTATTTGTCTTAATCTTTTGCTAAATTCAAAACTTGATTAATATTTTTTCTCATGATAGTCTTTCTTTCAACACGATCTAAAAAATTTAATAATTCTCTTTCTTGTTGATTTCATGCTACTGGGTCATGTCACATGCAATAAAATTAAATCAATTTCTTTAAACGGAATTTATTCGCGAAATCTCTCCCAAGAAACTCAAAACTGCGCCAAGCACATAAACCTAAAATAAAAAAAGAATTTCAGGTATCTGCTTGGTGTGTGCATTCGAGCGATTAAAGATGCGTGTTAATTTGGTTTTTGCGGTTAAATGATTTCCAAGTGGAACACAAAATAACATAAAGGAGAGATATACCGACAGCGAAATGAATTTAAGCGCAAATAAGAAGAAGAAGAAGGATGTATGTATAAGCAGCATGTGCACGGCACAGACAGAAAGAGAAAATCGAAGCGAAAGAAATGTCAAAATCGATTTGAATTTAAGCCCAAATTGATTATAATAAGTCACGAGCCGTTTGCCGGCTCTACGAACCATCATCATCTTTGTCATTATGCTCATCGACCTCAGACACGTTACCATCGCTAATGTTGTCGTCATCGTCATCATGTATGGAGGGATTTGGTGAATGAACATCGCTACGATCGCTTGGCGCACCGCCACTGCCTTGTCCATCATTGTTGCCACTTTTTGAAAGATTGAGTACGGGACTGTGACAACCATTTGATGATTGTGCACGTGGAGACAATTGACCACCTCTCATTTTCGAATCAGCATCACTGCCACGCTCCTCACCCCTTTCATCACGTAATCTGCAATTGACATAAGTATAAGAGAAAATGATATACAGTTGTGTCTAATTATTGTTATTATTATTTAGTCGAGTGGTTCTACACTTTTCAAAATTATTGGTTTTTGGATAAAATAAAGAATTTTTTTTTGTGAATTGTAAAAGAACAAATTAATCGTAATTTAGTTTTGAAAATTTTTAATTTTAAAAAATACGTTAAAATTTGAAATTTTAAAGTCGTTGTAATTTAAAAATTTTATGGAAGTAAAATATATAAATTAGCAATTTTTAATGTCATCAACTTATCCTCATACCAATTTTAAAAAAAAGAAAAAATATGACAGATGTTGAAGCATTACACTATAATTTTTCATACTTTACATAAACATCAAATCCAATCAATCTTGAAATAGCTCGTAAACGACAGATAAAACACTCACTCGCTCTTTTCTTTTTTTCTCTCTGTGTGTCAGTAAAAAATCAAATTTGTTGCTTATATATATATTATTTTGCATAATATTATTTTCTCTTTTTCCCTCCATCAACTGTAAAGTGTTCTTTTGTGAACAAAAACTGAAGGAAATAAAAATTGCAGGGTTTAGCCAGCAAACACACGCAAATCTTAAAATGATGAAAAATTGAATCGATAGATTTTTTGCTTTAGTCATTTATCATCCTTTGACTTCAACACTTGAAATTGACTTTAGAATATAAAATTTCGACCCACAACTTGATTTTTTTATGCACAGACATTCAAATAGTAAAATTTTCTTTTAAGCTCATGTAATTTACATAAAATTTCTTTATGCTGATGCTGACTAATGCAGAGAGTACTGCTACTATGTGAAGACCCCGGAAAATTGGCAAAAAAACACACCGAAAGCAACTTTGAGGGTGGATAAGAGAAAAATTTTACAATTGCCATAATAATCATTTTTTTTTTTGACAAACGATTTTGTCTCTTGAGAATGTCATCAAAGCAATTGCATGCACATTTATCTAACCTTCTCTGTATGTGAATATGTCGTTAGATTCAAACCACTGTACGTTGGGATGGTATAATCTTGTAGAAGAGATGATAAATGGATTTTAATAAAATAATGTGTAAGACAAGAAAATTTGTTTGTGGCGTGAGCTAAGTTTGAAATAGAATAAATGACTTTTCAATTTTTGTTACAGTTGATAATAAATTTTTTTTGTGATTCATATAGTGAATTTTGACACATTAAATCAAATTAAAATTAATCTTAATAGTGAAAATAAATAAGAATTATTAAATTTATAAAGGTTTCTGGATTAGAATCAAAAAACCAAATATTATAATATGCGGGGAAGTTTTTTTTTTGAAAAAAAAAAGTTTAAATGATGTTTTTCCTCAAATTTACCTTTCTAAATGTTTCACAATATCCTCATATGCAGCACGACAATTTTCCCATATGCCTGATCTACATAAATAAATAAAAATGATTAAAAAATAACAAATAAATAAATTGAGCAATTTAATTGCCTTGTTATTGCTTCCATTCCGGGAATATTTTGATTTTTCATCATTGCTGCATCAGGTCGTGGTAGAGGCATGCCTGGACTCATCAATGATGGCGCACCGTGATGACCTATTTGCATAAATGGCATATGATTGAGATGCGTTGGTGGAGCATTATAGCCGTTAGCTAATAATGGTGATTTATCCAAACGTGAAATATCTGTGAAAATTCAATTGTTTTATAACATGTTGGTTGTGAATGAGAGAAATAAAAAACATGCTGGACACGTTATTTATCTTAGTTTTTCAATCATTCGTTTATGAATGATGAATTGTTTATACAAGCATCCCTAAAACATCAAAAAAATTTTCTAACAGAAGCCAGAAGTCATAAGTGACAAAAATATAATTTGTCATTTGAAAAAAACTCGTCATATGAAATCACTGCGTGTGTAAGTGGCAACAAAATGTGTCGCACATATGTGATTCGCATAATTTCATTGATAGACAAAAAATGTTAGAAAATTAGAATTTTTGTGAGTTTTTTGTATTTTCATGACTGCTGTTGGGAAGGATTTCAATGAATGGATGAATGAAAATGATTGATCACTTCTAAATTCTATTTCAAACGGTATGAACAAGAAAAAAGAAAGTATAAAGTATTAGACAGATTGTGACATTTTTATTTTCTCTTCACTAAATTGAAATTAAATTAGAAAAAAATAAGTTTTTAGTTTTTATGAATTTCAATGGAAGCAAGTTTTTTGGAAGATTTGGATAGAACTTTATAAAAAGAAGTGTTATGAAATTAGAAAACTAAAATTGAAATAGATTATGAAATTATAAGAAATGAATTCAAATCTTCGTATATTAAAATACATTATGATGTTGCTTTTGATTTTTTTATTTGTTTTTAAACTCAAGAATTAAAAACGAAGTTACATACTGCAAGTTTACAGTAAATTAACTTTAAACTTTTACCAATTCTTTATTTGGTTTTAAATTTCATAAATATTCAAAATTAGTAAATTTCTTTAAACAATAAATTGTAAAGAATTAGGGTAAAGGAACCTATTGTGGGACAAAATTTATTTTGCTCAAACGAAGTTTTCTCACTTATTATTAAACCAATTTTTATGATTGTTTCACCAAATAAAAGATAAATTCTCCTACTATTTTACTAAATAGACATTAAAGCCAGAATATTAGCCATTTTCCAGAAATAAAATTTAGTTTATTGGAACCTATTGTGGGACACTCAAGAACCTATTTTGGGACACTAAAAAACCTAATGTGGGACAGTAAATAAAAGAAAATTTTTTCTCAAATCGTGGTAAAAGTGGTTTTAACACATTTATTTCATTTTGCTGATTCTTTTTCTACTTATTTTGTTTAGATTTGAGCTCTTAATCAGTAGAAAATTACATTTGAAAATTCTTTGAATTCATTAAAAATTGAAGCGCATTTTTTTGTTTACATTTTCAAGAATATTTTCAAATGTAAACAAAGTGTCCCAAATTAGGATTTCTGAGTGTCCCACAATAGGTTCAGCTAAATTTAATTATTTTGTGACAAATGGTAAGTGCTACGTGAAAAATGAATGTGTGATAATTTTATTCGAGGTTTTCGCTTTAATTTAAGATCTAATTCGCGAGTGAAAAATGAAGAAATGAAGTAAAATAATAAGTTTTAAAGTGTGGAAATTTTTGTATGGAGAATTTTCAAATTGAAATATCTCATATTTTACTGCTTTTAAAGTAGAAATGAGGCATTAAATTGATTGAAAATGTTAATAGAAATAAGTATGTATTAATATTTCAAGAATTTGGGTTAGTATTAAATGAGAAAATTCTAAATGAAAAAGTGTCCCAAAATTTTAGTGTCCCACAATAGGTTCCTTTACCCTAAATTTTTAAATCTTAAAAATATGTAAAAAGTTCATCGTGCAGAAATTTATGAATTTATTTTCAAACTTTATCTTTTGTCCCATAAACTTATTTTTTTTTTCAATAAAACAAATTCTAGGCACAAAAAAAATATTAGTTTAAAAATAAAAGAAATTTCTAGACGATAATGTTATTAAACCCAAACATTTTGATGAAAGAAGTCATCAATCATCTCGTATATTTTTTCTTGACACATTTCAGATGAAACAAGCAAAAAAAAGAGCAAGCTGCGTGTGTGTGTAAAAAGAGCCAAAAGACATTTAAAGTAATTTAGTTAATGCAATTTTTGATTTCATTCATTCAAACAAAATATTTTTTTTATTTCTCTCTTTCAAATAAACGATTAGCATTAATCATTCAGCATAAAAGAGAATTAAAATTGCCCTTTTATAATCTTATTGCACGCTATATGCATTTTGGACAACATCAAAAATGTGTTTTTCATATAAGATACGCTGGTGCTTGCTGCTGACACAATGCAATCAAAATAATGTGATTTTAATAATCTCTTTCTGATATTAAAGACATCTTTTTATTGTATTGTGAAACCACGGCTATATAATTTTTATGCAATTTTTCTTTCTTTTGAAAATGTGCAGATAAATCAATTATGAAGCGATACAAACTTTAAATTCCATTCTATATCTCTTCTCCTTTTATTCGAATTTCGAAATATGTTATCATTTTAAACGTTTTTGTTTTAGATAACTGCTATTATCCAATTGTTAAATGATAGAGGACCATTCGCTCACCTTTTATATCTTTTTTCTTTTCTTGTTTTTTAAAATAACATATGTATGAGTTAAAATTTTCTTTGTGACAGTAACCTAGTCTGAGTCTGAATCTTTTTGTGATTTATGTGAAATTTTTTTATCCGAAAAGATATCAGACTAGACTGACATAAATCAATCGTATTTTGCAACATTTTAAATTTATTGAATATGAAGATATTTTAAATAGGGCTTGAGAACTCTTTGAATTTTTCAAAATTTTGTCTATTTAAAAGTTTTTTGTTTGCCAATTCAGAAATAAAATTCTTAAATTTAATGGTTAAAATTATTTTTATAAAAGGTTATAATTTCAAAAGAAAATTGCAAAAGTTTGAATTTAAATTCAATTCTAATTAGTTTAAAAATCTTAACTTCCTGATCAAGGAAATCTTTAGATATTTCTTTACTCAAAATTCAAATCTTCCAAATATTTTTTGACAAATCTTTAATAAATTAGCATTAAAAATTCCAATGTCAATATTTCCAATACACAAAAAAAACTCTTCAATCTCTCCACAAAAAAAGAGGTAAAAAATTTGCATAACAAAAAAGAGTGAAGAATTTCAGAGGAATTTTTATTTTGTATAATGACGATGAATTAGCATCATATGATGTGTGAGTAGAAACAAAAATTGTGAGAGTGAATCTAAAAATAGATCATTTTGCAAGGGAAGATTTATGCAAATTTCATTTTTATACACACATAATTCACGCGATGTCTGCTCTTTTTCTGCTGACGGTGCTTTGCTCCCAAATATAATACTATACACAGAAAATTGTATATAATTTAATTTTGCGGACTTTTGGATCAATATTGAATCTTATCATGTCATGGCGGAATCTTTCTCTCCCAAAAAATATTTAAAACAGAATATAAAGTAAAAAATTCACTTCTTGTTTAGTGAACTGCTGCTCACTGTATATGCGATAACTTCCAGACATGCTAGTTGCCGCAAGCCATTGAACATTAAAAAAAATAAAAAATATATTTAAGTTTTTCATCCCGAAATACTTTTTTTTGTATGAAAATTCTTCGATGTTATTTAAATGAATGTTTCATGTAAATTTTGCATTTTTCGCTTGCTGCATATTTGATTATTTGATTGTGTTTTTCTCCTTTTGTATATGCTCTGGTTTTGTTCCTTTTGTTTGGACTTTAAATGAAAGATTTAAGTATTCTCATTGTGATGGCTGCTGGAGAAGATAAGAGGAAATTTAAATTTGAAGAAGGAAAGTTTCACATTGGAATTTAAGCGCATTTTTACTAAAATAACAGGTTAAGATTAAGTTCATTTTTAAAAATCAAGTTCAAGTTCCAAAAATTGAGATCAAGTTTAAGATCAAAATAAAAGGATGAAAATTTGCTAAGATCAAGTTCAAAATATTTTAAAAATCAATTTTAAGATCAAAATAAAAAAGGGAGGTTAAAATTAAAACAAAATATAAAATTTGAAAAACCGTTAAGTTAAATTTTTTTCAAAAACACAATGCAACAGCTTGGAGAGAAGATTAACAACAAAAATGAAAAATTAGTGCAAGGCGAGAAATTGAGAACCCTTTTTAACAATTTTACCTCGCACTGCTCGAGGAGGCACTTCAGAAATTTCATAATTCCTTTACTTATTGTATGATATGAAATTGTTTCCGTTTACAAAACTACTTAAGGAATTGTTTGGGAAATGGAATTACACACAGTTTTCTTCTTTTCATACCATAATCATAATTTCATTGTTGAGTCGAGCAACAAAAAATAAAAAAGAAATACAGAAACTGTTTAATAATGAAAGGAAAGAAAGAAACAAGATAAACAAGCCGAGGCTAGAGGAGGCAGCTGTTGTTGTTTAGTGGAGAGTGAGAGAGAAAAAGAAATGTAATAATTCCATAATTTGCTTTCAATCTGATGAGCATTAGCTGTACATGATGCAAAAAAATAATAATAATTCTAGCAAAACCCTTCTCGATGTGAATGGCACAATTTCAATTTTCGCCTCACTGCTCATCAACAAATATATTTGTATTGAATTGTCTTTCATCTTCTCCTCCTTTCGGTTTATTTTTGAAATCAAAAATTATAGATTGCAAATAGTAACATCAGCCTTGAGGTTATGAACTGTATTTTTACCAATCACATCAAATTATCATTTCTTTTGGCAGATTGATATTAATGTGCAAGCCTTTTTGAACAATAAAATGGTTTCTTGCTAATGGGATTAAATAAAAAGAAATGATGTTTTTGGTGACATTTAAATAACGGTCATTTTCGAGATTTTTATTTTTAAATATTTGAGATCAAGATCAAGATTAAATTTAAATTATAAAATTCCGTTTAAATCATAATTTCATGAAAGATAACATTTTCTATAGAAACTTGACTTTGCTTAACCAAACACAAATAAACAACTTCAATTCATTAATGAGAAATACAAAATTTTTTATTATCTGCAACAATCTTGCAATTCCTCTTCGGCTTAACATCAACATTTATGATTGCAACAAATATTTAATTATTCTCTCTTCCAAGTAAATGCCATCAATAAATTATTGAATATTATTGCTCGCGCCCTCATCTATCTATCGACAGTCGAATGCTCGCTTCGCTTTTTATCTTATCCATCCTTCTCTCACAAATAATGAATATTTTTACGATTCCATTTCAGTTTCAATAATATATTTGTTGTTTGGAATAAATTAATATTTTTTTCCGCATTTTTTTACTGTTGCAGTTCTTTTGTTGTGAGCAAGATTGTAAAATATAATAATAATAAAATAATATAAAATGAAATACATTTTTAGTGCGATTTTCTTTACTTTAAGAATTTTTAAGATTTATAGTTTTCACTTTGTCCGTTAAACAGGGGGATGGACACTTAGGCGAAAGGTTTTGCCTGTTTTTTTTTTGTTTTTTGTCACATGTGACATGTTTTTTGTTGCAAAACAAATTGTTTACAATTTTTGAAAACTTTAAACAAATAATATAGAAACTTCTAATCAAGTTTTAAACAATGTAGCCATAATTATTAAACTATGCATTTTAATTATGGTGTCTTTTAAAATGAAATAAGTAAGAATTTTGTAAAAATTAAATTTCTATTTGAAAATAAACAATTTTGTTTATGTCGCGTGTGACAAAAAAATTTTTTGCCTATTTTTGCCTAAATTAGTTTTTTTCGCCTTTCGCCTAAGTGTCAATCCCCTTGCCGTTAAATTTATATTTAAGTTTTAAAGATCGTTATTATAGAAAATAAAAAATCTGTTATAAAAAATTAAAATTTGAGAAAATCGTTATTTATTAAAATTTGCAATTTTAAACAAAATGCGCTTTAAAAGTTAATACTTGACCAATAACTCATTTTCCTTGCTTCTTTCATTTCTCTCTTCAAAAAGTTATAAAAAAGAGAAGCGAGCTTTGTTGTTGTGTTCAATCGGCAGCTCCATTGAAAAATAATCGTAAATTATAAAGTGATATTTTTATTTTCACATTTCTTTCTCTCATTTTTAAGCTCATGCGAAAAAAAATCAATGCTGCTGCCGTTTCTTGCCTCCCTTAATTCATTCCAATTTTGATTGCTTTATACATTAGCATGAACAAATTTGTTGCAAATACAATTGCGCTAAAGTCATAAAATGTCTCGGCGCGTTGATGAGAAAAAATTTATTCTCATGAGATTAAGGTTTAATAATTTATTGTCTAAATTTGAATTCATAATGACTGTTAAAATATTTTAATTATCTAAGTGTCAATTTCTCACAAAAAATTAACTGCTGTTGGGAATAATCAATAAATTTTTTGTGTCTTCAGCATGAAAATAAGGAAAAAATAAATTTTTTTAACTCACCAGTCATATGTCCATTTTCATAATAATCGCCGTTGTCGAGACGATGTTTCTTCAGTTGCGGATGATTGGGATTAAGATGTGATGATGCTGGCAGGGAAAGTCCAACAGGGCCTCGTTTAGGGGGTCTGCCGGGTCTGGAACAACGTCCAAATGGCAGAAAATCATTGAAATTTATTACAAGTGCGCTAGAAGCGCAGAAAAGTCATTGACTTTATTCGAGTGCATGGCTATGATATTTTACGGATCGTAAATCCAAAGGAATATGTCAAATCAAAAATCAAACAAATGGAAAAACCAAATACATTCAGAGAAAAAGAGAGGAGAAAAATATTGAATTTGGCAGCCTTTTTTCTTTTTAATTTTCTACTCAAATGAGCAATGAATTTTATTTTATTATTATTAGTTTTTTCATCATCTTTTTTTATGGACTTTATCGCTACGTTTCTTTGCTGCTGCTGTTGCTGTTATTGCTTCTTATTTTTTTCTTTCTATCTCTCTTGTAGGTTATAATTTTGAAGGGAATTAGTAGAAGCATTGAGTGTGCGATAAGAAAAAGATTCTTTTTTGCCTTTTCTGTTTCAATTTTATTTCATGATGCAGAAAATTTTAAGTTTTTCTTTTGCTACTATTGTAAATTTATTTAATTTTTATTTTTGCTAATACAAAAGTAATATTTGACTTAATAAATTTATACAGTGTGAAGCAAAAGATCTAAAATAGTGGCATTCTAAGAATATAAAATATTTTGAAAAGTTTTGTCATTTTTTAATAAAATTTTATTAAAAGTTAGCTTTTCTTAGATAAAAAATTAAATTGAAATAATAAAATTTCTTCATTGAAAACTTAATTCTAATCTTAATATTTTTGTTTTACGGCGATTCTTTTTTAATTAATTTTTTTGCATTCAATTAAAGTAAATAATTCACTTTTTTAAATTACCATAAAGTTTCATTTTAATTTCACTCAATCATTTTTTATGTTGTCAATAAAATATTTTTTTGAATGCTAAAAGAAAAGGAGATCAAGTGACATCAAGCAGGTCTCATATTTTTTACTACCAGATGCCCCTTTTCTAAAAATTTTAAAGTTAGCAGCAGAAATTGAGAGTGCAAATGATCCGTGAAAAATTGCCACACACATACAGCAAGCATTCAGTCGCAAGACATAATAAAAAAAAATGCGGAACAAACAAATCTTTATTACTGCGGCTAAATTTTCACGCTTCATATTCTAGAAATTGAAATTGAGTGAAAGCGGGAGGATTTCGAATTGTTTAGTGACTGTATAATTTGCAGAATTCGACCTCACATTTTATGATTTTTGCCACTGTCTTCTGTCTTCATTATAACTTAATTAAAATTGTAAGAAATTTTGCCATAACTTACACACTATAAATAATATTTATGGTATTAATAAATAATCTTACAAGAAAATTCCTTCTTCATAAGTAAGCATATATAAGTGAAAAAGTCTATATTACAATTCATTCCAACCCCTTGCTTTTTAACATTTCAATTCTTTTTCTTGTCTTCAAGGCGTTTTCCATCATCATTTAGAGAAAAAAAGATATAGACATTACAATTTCCTTGAATAAATTTCACTCACACATACTCGATAGAAAAAAATTATTGTTCAAAGGGTCAGTTCATGAAAGAGGAAGCAATATTTCAAAAATCATAATAATAATAGAGCAATCGAAATGTAATTTTCTTCGGAAATATGCAGTTGCTGTTTTTTATGTATGGAATTTTCATATTTATTTTCCTGATTGTTCTTTTGAGATATGATAAAAAATTTCATTATGGAGAAAGTAAAGGAAAGAAAAGAAATTCTTTTTATTTTGGAAAAAAATTTATTGATTTTTAGGAATGAAATTTGATAATAAAATTTTCATTTGACTTTGGTAAAAAATTAGAAATTTTATGAAAAATAAAATTGGAGAATTTAGCAAAGAAAAATCTGGACTGCAACTTAATAGAATAATTTTAAATTTTCAAGATTTGAATTCTCAATCGTTTATTATTTTTATAATTTTAAATTTTAATTCTTGAATACTGAGTTAAAAAAAATCTTATTAATATTCAAATTTTTATCATATAGGAAATATTGAATTTGAAAAATATTTCTACAGTATATGCTAAAATGCTTGAATTTGTCCAACTGTTTTTGAAATTGTATTACTATGTAAAAAGATTCTAAAGTCAGTTTAGATTCGAAATTGAACTCAAATCAGCAAAATATTCAAAGGTGTTTGACTGATTTGACCAAAATCTACGAAATTTTTTAAAAATGTTGATAAATTGGGTATTCTTTCTGAAATTTGAAAACTCTAATATTTTATATTCTGATTAAGAAACTAAAAAGTTTTTTTAAATTTAAATTTTTAAATACTGATAAAAGTTTTCGAAAAATCTGCAAATAACTATGAATTAACAAATAATAAAAATAAAAGTTATTTTTTTAATAAAATGAATAAACAGTAAAAGAAACTTCTTACTAAAGCAAGCGCAATAAAGAAAATTTCTTCTATGGTAATAAATCTCAATCTCATTTACTTTTCTACATATAACAAAGAGACATGACGACAGTAGTTGAGGAAAAATAAAAAAAAGAATTGTGTCATTTCCGAGCTCAATTATTTGCTCATGAATCTTTTCTGTTCTTTTACAATAGGAAGTAGAGTATTTACACAATATTAAAACAAATGTGCGTAAATATTATGTGAATGCGTCTGTCTTTTTATTTTTTTTGAGAAGGTAAGAAGAAAATTTATTTTCATCGTATATATATTTATAGTGGAAGAATGCATCGTTAATCTTGTGGGCACACAATAATAAAAATTGAATGAAACACTGTGGGAGACTTTTCATCTTCTTCCTTTCTGATTCTGACTCGTAATGTAATGCAATATAATCCCCATATATATAGAAAAAATTATGAAAAGATTCATTCATTCTGTTGCAAGTGAGATAGCAACTCTCTAACTAAGAGTGAGCAAGAAAGGGAGAGCCATAAAATGAGATAAATACGCACAATGTGGTGAGTGAATTTATGTGCTTTGTACACAGGAAAAGGCAATTACATATTTGCTAAACGCTTTTGCTACCAGATTTAATTTACTTTTATTTCTACTGACTGTCGTGTGTACATTTTGAAACATTCAGAGCAGAGTGTGAGGTCTTTTATGGTCAGCTAGTGGAAATTGTGGTAATTTCAATTGACTTTTAATGTCAATTTCTGGTTTTTCCTACGCTTTGAGAGGAAAATATTAAAGTTTAGAAATTTTTCATTTACCAAATTTATACATTAAAATTTTGAAATTGAAAACCAAATTTTCATTTCAACTTGGAATTCTTAGAATTTTTATTTTTTAAAAAATTAAATTTATACACGAAGAAAAATATTTTATAACTGGCCTAAAGTGTTTTAGATTTGTCCCTACAAAGTCAAACTTGTTAGCCTTAAAAAAAAAATTTAAAAGCGTTATAAACTTTTTATGACAGTTATAAAAGTTTTATAAAAGTAATAAATATTTTTCTCCATGTAAATTAATTCTTTATCAAAATTAAATTATTTAAAATTAAAAATTGAAACTTGAATAATTTTTAGGTTTGAGATATCAAAAGTGAAATTTATTGAAATAACTGTATTTTGATTTTACCTTTATTAAAAACTACCTGTATTTGTCACAAGAACTTTAAAATTTAAATAGAAATTTTTATTAAATTAAACGTTTTTGAATCAAATGTTTATATGTGATGGGGACAAATTTTTTTGGTAATTTTTGGAATGTTTTTTGTGTTTTCAAAACATTTTTTGCTAAAAATCTAAAATTTTAATTTCTTAATTCAAATCTTGTTATTTTATTGAATTCAATAAAAAAATCAACTCAACAATTTTTCTCTATTTCAAATGAACTCTATAGCATGTACATACAAGACGAATATTTTTTTTTCTTTTTATCTCACTTATCTCGTGTGTATGCTCATGCATGTGTATTTTTGCCACTGAATTTACCATCCAGACATGTCATCATAAATTTTCTAACTGATAACGGAGTGATAATTTTTATGATTTTCTCAAACTATCAAGCCTATTAAGTGTATGTGTATATAAATGTGAAGGGGGAAGCGAGAGCACTTAGGTATTATCACAAAAGTGATTATGATGCGGCATGAAAACTGGGGCGCAAAAGAAGACACAGAAGACAGAGAAAAAACTTCAATATCGATTTTTTCTCGGCTTTACTTTAATATCGTACGAGAGAGAGAAAGATGCCGCAGCAGAAAAAAGAGAAAGAAATTAATTAAAATGAAACTTGACAAACACGAACTTGAGATGGGCTTATCGATTACGGGCAAGCATGGCTCTGTTTCTACTCCCGTAACAATGCGATTTGTGTGTGTGCCTACTATTAATTTAGTAAGAAAACACAAATTTTCTCTCTCATCGGCGCCATGTGAAAAAAGAAGTTAAATTTTTAAGTGAAGCCGGCTTAAAACAAGCAAATGGATTAAAGATTTCTGCGCAAAGATTTCTGACTGTGCATGGCACAAAACAATAATTAAAATGTCTTATTTCTGTACTTTTTCTCATATCTATAATTTTTCTCACACACGAAAAAATCTTTTTTGCTCGCTTTGACTGTCGAACGTCTGTCGGAGCCTTTCACGCGTCTTGTAACGAATCTCTAATTCGATATGCTTTTTTTCGATTCTTTTTTACATTTAATAAATTATGAATAGTCTTTCAAAATATTTTCTTTTGCCCTCACTCTCTCATCAATATGTGAATATGTACAATGTACATTTAATGAAGCCACAATCAGACTAATGCTCGAAACAATTAAAAGAAGTAGATGAAAATGCTGCGGAGTCATTAAAAATAAAATTTCTTTTCTTTATTCTTTGCAGTTGAAATATAAGCGAGAGGTGGTCAAATCATGCTACGATGCTGCTAATCTCTATCAATCTTAAAATTGAACTCTTTTTATTTTTACAACTGTTGTTTTTATTTTATTTTACTTGCTTTTCGATATGCTAGTGGGGATTTTAGTAAATTATTTAATGAAGTGTTTATGCACTTAATAGTAATATTATTAGAAAATTTGAATTTATTTACAAATTTTGCTAAAGACCAATAAAAAATCTTTTAAAACTGCTTTTGGAAAAAATATTTAATTTCACGAATAAAAGGTAAAATTTACAAAAAAAAAATAGTTAAATACTAGTGAAGAAGATTTGATTAACTAACTTTCAAGTCTTATCAATATTTCCGTTTATATTTTATAATTTTAATGACAAATTAAAATATTTCAATAAAACTTTGATTTATGATTTTTAATAAAAATTTACCCATTTATTATTCCCCACTGGTTTTATTCAACTTGTTACTCAAATACAATCATTTAAATATCAATACATTTCACTATTGATGTCTTCACATTTCAATTTTAATTTATCTACACGCACGTTCATTTCTTTCTTTTAATTTCTGATTGATTTCAAAAGAAAAAATACCGACGAAAATAACATTCTCTAAATTATATAAAAAGGACTAATGGGGAGGAGATGATAGATAGATAGATAAAAAAAGTATTTTTTAACAAAAGAGATGAAATGAATTAATATTGAATTAAATCTTTATATTTCAACAATGGGCATCTAGTAGCAAATATATGAGTGTTCGTATATATTCAAATCAGTGAATGATTAGGCTTTTTTATTATGTTTACTCTTCGCCTTACAATAGACGAAAGCGAGAGCAATATAATAAGTATAAAAAAGCAAATAGATTGTACAACAAAAGGCACACACAAATTCAAATTCTTTTTTTTCTTTTCATTCTCCACTTCAATTTTTTTCTATTATCTTTCTCTCTCTTTCACTTTTGCTTGTGGATTTTAAGACTTATTCTGATATGTTGTACAAGAAAGAAAATTTTTTTGCGGCATTTATTAATAATAAAAAATTGTATTTATTGTGTGCATGTGTGTGCTATGTACATGGATACATTTCAAATATACATCTATTGTTCAGATTCGACCATAAAAAAGGAAACACCGACAAAGGGAACAACAGAAAAATCACTTTTATAAATAATAGTAATGTAACAATGTATTCATATCTTTCTGACAGAGAGAATATTTTGCATGCAAGAATCGACTCCTATTATGGGCATTAAATTGCGTGTGTACTGCGAGGGTGGAATCTTTTAGAAGTTGTAGGCATAAATAAATCTTAGTCTATCAATTAATTAATTTATTCAAGTGACAAAGAGAAAGAAAAAAATATGATTTTTCTCAGGTTTCAATTTGACTATGCCCATGAGATAGAAAAAGAAAAAGGGGAAAATTTTTGCTTTTAAATATGATCTGCTTAACTCAACAAGCACTACATATAAAAGGATTTTTTTTTGAAATATTGAATGAAAGCAAAAAGTTTTTTTAAAAGAATAGGTAGTCAAGAGTAATTTAAGAAAGACTTTATTTCTTGACACTTTTGAGTGGCTTGTTATTGACTTTGCAAAAAAGAAATTTTCGAACTCTTTAAAATGGTAAAAAAATTTTTAACTTTCAGATATAAATTTTAATTTTTACAACATTCGAATTCAAGACCTTAAATATTTATCCGTTATATAAAATTCAAATTTTGATTTTTAATAAACAAATTTCTATTTAAATCTTGCTAAATTTTTCAATCTCCTTTCTTGCTTTAAATTTTATTCAAATTTTAAAAACTAATTTTTCTTTTCACATATGACACCTAAAAAAGTTCAGTAAAACTATCCATTTACATTTAAAAATAAATTTTACAATTTTTTGATTCATTGCTAACGCAAGCAATTGCATAGCAATTAAAAAGTATAACAAGACAAGGAAATTGTCTTTTTTCAACCACCATTGTTCATATAAATATGTAAAGAAGAAACAAGTACAGACAAGGAAACATTTGTTCATCTCCTCATGATAAATTTAATAGGTAATTTAATATGTAAATGGCTTTTTTTCTCTACTACTTTTTCATATCATCCCTGCCTTTTTAATAATTTTCCTTTCCTTTCATTTAATGTTTCTTATGGCTAAATGCCTTGCCTTATTTTTCTCTGCTTACGACTGCTATTATTAAATATGAAATGAAATGCAATTCCTTATTTACGTTTATTTTGTAACCCTTTCATTTTTCGTCTCAGACTGAAAGAAAATCTCGCCTTTTCTATAAAAACTTTTATGTTTGTTATGCGAAAATTCTTACATGTCCCCATATATTCATGATATACATGTGGGAAGGTATAATGAGACATACGGCACAAAAATATTTATGAAATTGAATATTTTTCTTTTGTTGTTACTACTGCTTTAATTTCTTCTTTTTCTTCTGAAGTTACAGAACTATGTGTGGCATGTCATATATACATGGTTAAAGAAGCATAAAACCACCCTCAGCCTACAAACATTTTTAGGAATTGATATCATAATATTAAAAGAGAAAGAAAAAGGTTCAAATAAAATAGTTTTTATTATTTTTCCTCCTTTTCAACACACTTTTGTGACTTTCATTTGAGATTTTGAGATGATCCAGATTTTTATTGCCTTCTTTTATTACATGTTGAAAATTCTTGATACCATTTTTGTTGGGTCTTTTTGTGGTTTTTAAACATTTATTTTTATTCTAAAATTTTGATTTTTTAAAAGCAGTTGTTAAAAAAAAAAGTTTTCATCAAGTAACAACAATATTTATTATTTCGCAATAATAAAGATTTGATCTTAATCTAAATAGTGTTTGTTTATTTTAGCAAAATAACATATATAAAGTTTAAAAATTGTAATTATTTCTTGTGAAATATATAGTTTTTCTAAAATAGTGTGAGAATATTTTATCAAATGATTTTCAATATCAAGAAAAATCATTAAAACTCATCTAAAAATGATCGAAAATCAACAAAAATCATAAAATATTATACAAAAGCATTCACTTCATAAAGATTTTCCAAGAAATTTTTTACATGAAGTCCAAACCTAAAGGAGTTTTACAATTTAAAATACAAATGAATAAAACTCAATTTGTGTTTCCGCTGGAATAGGAAAACACACATCCTATTTGTTCTGGGTAATAATAAAGACTGACTTTCATTCAAGTAATTATAAAATTTGTGCATTTTACATAGTGAAACAATATGGAAAATGTTTGCGCGAATTGACAAAAATCGCGACGAACAATTTGAAAATTAAAATTGATAGGAAAATAATTCTTGAAAAATGCAAAACAAATTTCAAAAGAAATAAAGAAAAATGATGAAAACAGAAACAACAGTCAGCAATAAATGAAAAAAGGCATAAAAAATGAGGTTGAAGTTCACACATAACAAAAAATAAAAAAAGAAGAAGGAGCAAGCATTAATAAATGAAGAAATGAGCCCTACGCACATTCATATATATTATGATAAATGAACGATTTAATTTAAATGAACTTCTGCTTTTTTTCGCTTTCATCTCTCATTCCATTTCAATTTCTTAAAATATTAAAAAAGGCAGAGATTCATAATTACTTTTTCGGCATAAGAGAGAAAGATAGAAGTTTATGTTACAGATATGAACACTAATTGTCTTACATTTCATATTTATATGTGTTCATCATCATCATCAACATGTGAGGATGTTAAATAATGAAAAGTAACAAACATTAATTTATGATTAGCTTTTTGGAATAAAAAATGAAAATTCATAATATGAAATGAAATATTTAATTTAATTTTGAATATTTTATTACAATAAATAATAACAGCAACAGAAAACAGGAGAAAATCCTCAAAATAACAATATATGCCTACATTATTTACATACGAATGAATGAATGAATAAGTGAGTGGCGTATAGCAACAGTGAAAGGCAATAATAAATGAAAATTGTGTGTTTGTATATGTATACATATGAGGAAGTTCATGTTTCAGCAAAAATTTAGTGTCACGCAATAAAAAAATAAACCACAAAAACGGTACAATAAGAAAGAATGTCTGCTGCCTAAGCGCCATTGCACAAGTGTTGACATTTCGCACAAACTCATTTTTCAAAAGATTTCTTCCTTATATATACTGTCAGTTAGGGCATACTCACATAGTCATACTACTTGAAATGATAAATTGCAACAAAATGTATGTGATTGTTATGTTGTCATTTGTTATTGTTATGCTATATAACAGTAGACAGATATCGTCTATTTTATGCATGACATGATATAGAAGTACAATGTATGGTTATATGCATACATGCACACTCACCTTGTGTCTGACTTAATAACAAATTTCATTTCATACTTTTTTCTCTACATAGGTGAAAGAAGCACAATATGCATATATGTTGAGTTGTAAGTGGCATGTTTTTCTATTCCAAAAAAAGACGACATAGAATATTGCTATTGTGCCATTCATGCATATTCTCATAAGATAGAAGAAATAGATTAGGTTTTAAAAGAAGATTATAACATCATTGGCAATAGTTTTTGTCTGTCTTCTCCCTAACTTTTTTCAAGAATAAGAAGAAGAATTAATACATGGATAGATGAACAACATAATGGCAATTTTATACTCAATGTAGGAAGAGAATTTTTCGTGGTAAAATAGTGTGAGTTTATTAAATTCTAATTTATCATTTTAAAGAAATTGGAAAAGACATTTTAATGTTGTTTAATATTCTTAAAATTTTTAAGATAGAAAATTAAAATACGGCAAAAAGCAGAATATACATAGAAATCAATTTTTTATAAATCTCAAGAATTGTATTCAATTATTAGTTTTTTTATACATTAAGACATTTTTTTCAACTTAAATATTCTTCATTAAGAGACAAAAAAATCACACATCATTCTTTCATTACTGACTGTCTCTAAGATATTTAATTAAGAGTGACAAAAAAAGTGTCTCAACATCCATCAAACATTCAATCAATTCCAAGATAACAATATTTGTGTATATATGAAAAAAGCTGCTCATCATTACGATAAAGAAGGGGAGTTTTAGTATGTATATATTTCACACTCTTCTATCACACTTCATTAATTTCAACACATATCTCTCTCACTTTTGTGTGAATCATTTAGTCCGACACTTACTAAATAGATAATTAATTTCGTATGAGAGCTATTTGTGTGACAATTAATTAAGAAGGTGAGCATTTCATTTATGTCATATATATATGTATATCCATCGACTTAGAAAAAAAGGGAATATTTTTTTATGCTCGACGACCCATTTAAAAAATAACTCACACTTTAAATAAATTTTTTTCCTGAGTTCATTAGTTATCGATTTTTCAATCAAGTGACTGTGAAAACTGACTCTGTTGTTGTTTACAGTGCAACAAAATTAACTTTTTTGTGCGCAGTTGGGGTTAACTTTTTTTTCTTTCTCTTGTCTGAATGTTTATAGATAGGAAGACGAACGTGGTCGTTGTTTTCTAACTGTTGAAATGAAGTAAAGTGTTAGACGCCAATTAGGTAATCATTAGACCGCAACAACAGCAGCAGTAGAAGTAGGAAAAAAGGGGCTTGTCAGATATCTCAATTTCTTGATTCTCAAAATAAAAAAGTAAGAATAAAAAAATATTTTGGAACTTGCGTTAGTGATTGGATCTTCATAGCCGTGCTCGATGTTCGTTGATGTTTGTGTGTATGCGTGTGAATGTGAAATTATCTTATCTAAATGGCTAACAAGATTCATTACCTCTCAGGTGGTTTAATTGACAAGCATCTGAAATTAGAAGAAAAAAGATCGAAGAGATTTGTTGAATTATGAAAGCCATTCAATAAAATTTTTATTTATATAAAAATAAATTATAATGAAAACTACAAGCAACAATAAACATCAACGACATCTAGAAATATTATAATTTTTTCATATTTTCGAGTTGATAAAATTTTCATGCATTGATATTTGCAATTTGTATCAAAATTTGTAAGAATTGAAGTAGATGTTAAAAATAAGTCAAAGAATTTCAAATTTCAAATTTTATAATAATTTATAGCATTTTTCATATTGATATTCTTTTTAAAATTCCAAAAAAATTTCTTTCAAAAAATCATCAATAAAAATTTTATTTTATTTATTTCATTCATAAGAAAATTAAATAATAAACTTCATCAATTTTTCTCTCTTCTTCATCAATTAATCATTAAATATCAAAACAACAACAAGAAATCAAAAAGAAAAGAGCGCAGGGAAATCCAATTGTCGGCAATTAAATCTTTTTTTCTATCCCACACAAAAATTTATATATTTCGTCTCAATATCATCATCATCTTCAGAGAGAGAAAGAGAAAAGTCATAGAAATAAAAAATGAACTTTTCTAGTGTGAAATTATTTTTCCCTCCTCAATTGAAGAAATAGCAAAAAAATGAGAAATGTTCATTAATAACTGTAACATATTTTTCTCTTTCTTTCTCTCATTGAAAATCGATTTGTAAAAGAGGCAGCGGCAGCAACAGCAGCAGCATTTATATGTCGAATATAGAGAGAGCGATTAGTTATCCATTTATTTACAAACAGCAACACACACACACAAAATATAACTCAGTAAACGCTTTGATAATAGCTTCAGGGATTATGCTTTGGCGATATATACGTATGAGCACCGCTTTTGTATTATTAATGAATTGTTGATGCTTCTTATATTGATTTGTTGTGTTTCTTATATGTGCTCGAGCAAATGGTAGGAATTCTCCATGACTAATTTCTCACTCATAGCATTTGAGCATAGAGCGAGTGAATAAGAGAAAAAAATAATAAAATCTTGATTAGTTTGGTAGCAATTGCTGATCTCAAAAAATAGTTTTTTTTTCTATGGAAAACCAGCAATCAAATCAGACTAATCGCTAAATCCATTTGATCTTCTATTTGCTACGTGCTGCTGCTACTAGTGCTTGTAACTGCTACTTCTTTTGTTAGCTGGTGCCAATATTTATTAGTTAATTCTCTTTTCTTGAGAAAATTTCAATGATGATGATTGATTCTTTTAAGTTCCTGAGAACATTTTTATTTGAATTATGAAAATTAAAATTTTCTTGCATAAAGTTTCATCGTAAAAATGACAAAAATTTACATTTTGAAAACGTTGCTACACAACTAAAAATTACTAAAACATTATTTGATAATTTAAACCAAAAAAAATCTAATTTAAGTCATACTTTAGTAAAAATTTAAAATTAACAGTCAGAAGTGTCAAAAAATATTTTTTTATCAAATCTTTTGAATCTTTACAAAAGTGAGAAGAGAAAAAAATCAAATTAGAAATTCATTAATGATCAAAGGATAGATAGAGAGCAAAACATAGCGATATATTTTCAATCGATTCAAGAGAGTAAGAGGCAAAATAAAAGTCATTAATCAAATGAATTGAGATCAATGTTTTATGCTTTAATATTGAAGTCGAATTCACACACAGAGGCAATAAAACTAAATTAATTGTTCATGTTCGCGTAGTAAGGTATATATATACATTTTGAAACTAATGGGATTTGCCGTGAGGGGAGCTCAAATGGCGCTTAACTGTGAGAAAGTTGAAAGAACCTTTCTGAGCATTTTTGTGGCTCCCGTTTTTATTTTTTATCGCACATTTTCAATCGCAATGATATAAGTAACAAGAGAGGGATATAAAGTGCTATGTCAATGAATCCGCCTTGTAATTTAAACTGCTGTGGATGTTTTAAATTGATTTTGACCACAAGCGAGTAGTGAGGGAGGGACAAGATATTGTAAAAAGAATAGTGAAAGAGATTTGAAATCGAAATAAAATAAATAAGAAAGCAAAACGCGTAAAAGAATCATCATCGGTATGTATAAATTTATTTGCTTTATTCATCATCGATTGTATTGAAATTTATGCCATATCATTCACTCAATAAGATTGAAGTTTGAATTTAAATAAAAGAAGAAAGACCGCAATGAAGAAGAGAAAAATTCTCTCACCTTCTGAGCATGCATGTTCTTTATATATGCTGATACATTTCATTTGAAGAGTAGAAAGAAGTTTTTCTGATTTTGAGTGGTGGGCTGGCAAAATTGTCTTTTATCTTTCCTTTTGTATGATTTAAATGGACATTAAGACACGTTTTAGTTTTTATTATTCATTTGATATTGATAGGTCTTTTTTTGTTTGCTTTGTAGTTTGCCGGACAATTATTTCAAAATTTCTTCTTTTTAAACTTCTTTTTTTTAAATTTAGAAATTGTTAGAGATTTTTAAAATTGAAATTTCATAACTAATATAAATGAGAACGTTAGGAATCGAATCTTGAATAAATATATTTATACCATTTTTTATTTTTGTAAAATGAATTCGAACATTTTTTTTTTCAAAATAACAAAATTTTCTCTCAAAAAAAATCACAAAAATTATTTTTACATCACCATTACATTTTAAATTTTTTTTCGTTGAAAAATGCTTGAAGTAAAAAACAATATTTTAAAGAATCACCAGCATGCAAAGAAAAAACTGCACATTTCTCACAAGTATTCATCATTTCAATCCAATCGATGGATCTTCAATTACATACAATTTTTTATTTCTTTGTTCTTCATTTCCATTTCGAATTCTATGCAACTTCAATAATAATTTTGTTTTATTTACGCTCTAAGCCAAATAACAAAGCACTTCAACAGAAGCAAGAAACATGCAGTAGCAAAACAGACAGATATACAGACAAACCGAGAAACATTCGAAACGTACATTTATATTCATAAACAATAATTATTTTATCAAAAGAGCGAGAGAAGTTGGAGTTGAAATTGCAAATCGACATTGGGCAATTGAAAATATAAATGCATGCCCCTACTTATAGTTATATATAAATGTATATGAGCTTGCCAGATGACAGTTGCGGTTTATTATTGTTGCTTATGGCATCTGGCAAGACATGTTATGATAATTGCAAACACACACATGAAAGAAGTCACAAATAACTACTTAAATTGCAATGATTAATAAATCGCACGAGAATGCATTTTGTGTGTTGGGAAAAAACTGCATTTATGATTGTTGTTTGTCAGGGATTTCGAAATAAATGAAAATTATTTTACTTTCGGAAATAACGGTAGAATATTTTAAAAATTCTGATTATTTGAATTTAACGAATTTTTTGATTAAAATTCAAAATAACAGTTTATTAAACTTCTCAGGATTTTAATCTAAAAAACGTGAAATTTAACTTGAAATAATGCGAATGTATGTAATTGTACGAATGAAAAAGAAAATATTCACTGCTTAACACACAGTAGAAATCCTTCATCAACTTTTGCTACTTAACTCTTATAGCATTAAATCATTTTGCATCTTTAAATATGAAACTATATGTGCAGCAACAAAAAGAAGAAAAAAATCGTTTTGCAATTGAGGAAAAATGATCAATAAATCTACACAAAAGCCACACCTCTTCAATTATTTATATATATATTTTCATTTCTTTCTTTCTTTTTCTTGCAACTTCAACTCTCAGCTGTGGCAATGGTAAGAAATCTTATTATCTTTCAGCAATTTCTCTCGAATTCAATGTGCATCACAAAATGTGAATGGCTTCATAGAATAAAAAGAAGAAAACTCTTTTCTTGTGGTGTTTATATTCATGTACATCAATTTTTTTTCTTGTTTTCTTTTCCATGACTTTATCGTTCACTTACTTTTATTACATTTGCCTAGCATGAATGACCGGTTTGTGTGTGACTTAATAAATTTAATAAGCTATTTTGCATGTAAATGGTAAGCATTAAAATGCAGACATGTGATATGAAGTAATTTATTCAATTGATAGTCGAGTATTATAAGAGTGATTGGAAATTTTACTTCTATGAGTAGAAAAGATAACTTTTAAATTATGAAAGAAAAATCAAATTTGAAAAAAAAATTTTTTTTGGTTTTCTAATAATTTGTAAACATTGAACTTTTAAAATAAAATAAAGAATTCATGTAATTTTTGGCGCTGAAGTAAATTATAAAGCTATCAAAAATAGTTCAGAAGTAATTTTTAGAAAAATAAAAATTTCAAATTATGATATGAAAAAAAAAACATTAAATGAATACGAACTATATTATTCAGTAATCTCAAGAATCGAGATTAAGTTTTCAATTACATCTTAAATTTTCAATTTCAATTCTTGAAAAGATTTGACTTTAAATCATATTTAAATCAATTCTTACATGATCATTAAAAAATTCCAATTCACTCTAACTCACTCTTTCAAATAGAAATATTTAATTGATAATTTTCAGTCACGAATCGATTAATTGATCTCATTAATTTATTTCATTTCCTACTGTATTAAATTAGCATTTATTTGCAAATATACAATGTTGATGTTCATGTTTGGTCTCTTGCTGTGACAATTCAAATTGTAAATAGCTACTTGTAATTAATGCATAGAAAACGATTGAGTGAAAAGAAGAGAAAAAGTAGAAGAAGAAGAAAAAAATCAATTAAAGTTTACAGTTGCAGAATATCAATCGTATTATAGTTAATAACGCAAGTCAGTCGAAATAAATAAAAATACAAAATTAAAAGCATTTGCGGTGAAGACATGAAACAGTAAAGAGAGAATTTGCATAAATATCCATTTTTCTTTCATTGCAATGCACGAATGCTTCTTTCCCATTTTCACTGTTTTCTTCTGCTCTGCATTCGTACTCGGGCTATTTCAATTGTATAAACACTCACAAATTATAGCTTCTACTGCTTTACATACATATGAAATTGACTGAGAACTGAAAAATTCTGTAATGCATCACGAAATATGACTTTGATTACAATTGCATTTTTCAATGATATTTTGTGTATACACTGCAAATATCCTGCAACTTCATGCACTTCCGATTATAATCAAATTTTACTGAACAAGTTGTCGATTTAAATTTTCAAAGTTATTGGAGTAAAATAAATAATCTAAGAAAATGACAAGAAAATGTGAGAATAAATTTTTGCTATCTGTTCAGTATGAATGAACATGCACAATGTAGCAAATTCATTCACAAAGAGAGAGAACGCGTCACATTTAATTATTGTGTTGATGTTCAGTTATTTTTTTTCTTTTGTACTGCATGCATGGTCAGTAGTTGCTGCTGCATATTTTATTTTTTTATAAATAAATTTTTTGTACTTCTGCCGAGCATTTATTTTTTGGGTGATGAAAAAATTTTGTTTACAATTTATTTAAACAAACTCGCATGCACAAAATGTTTGAATTATTATTATGCAGCTTTTCTTTCTCTATGTTGAAAGCAAAATTGTTTATTCAATTTTAGTTGACAGAATGACTTTTCAGATACAGATAGATATGTGCGTAGAAATGCATACAAAAACCGCACGCTGCATGCATTTCAACATTAACATGATGATCAGTCATCACAAAATTAAAATGTCACAGAAAGTGTGCACAAACATCAAGTTGATGATGACACACCGGTTCGGTCCATTCTCTTTTTATGATCAAAAAGTGCAGGAGAGAGAAATGAACATGATAATTATTTGAGAGGGTGCATACAATGAAATTATTTTAATTAATTGCTTGCCATCAAACGTTTTTCATATTCACCCTCGCGATATGAATGTAGTTAAAACAAATAATTTTATTTTTCAAGGATTGGAAATATCAAATTTTTATTTTTAACGTTCATTGTAAATTTAAATTTTTTATTTGCAGTCTACTTTTTCAAGTAAAAACCTTTTAACTTGAATCTTGTTAGCAGAAATCTTTTTAAAAATTTAAATATAATTTTACTATTTTATAATGTGTGACATGACCGTGTATGTCATTTTTTCTCTATGTGTGTATGTGAGTTTATACAGTTCAGTAACGGTTTTATTGGCAATAACTACAATTTAATTTACTTGCTACTACCATTATTATTAATGCTTTATAATTACAGTTGCAATATGTCCATGCATTTATAAAACATATCGAATGGGTCGATGACGATGATGACAATACATAAATATTGAAAATATGTCCATCGTCCTCTACTTTATTCATTTACTTGAGTGCTGCCATTTTTTTATATTTGTTTTAAAATATAATTTCAAAATTTTATGGATATATGAGAATGAATTCATTTTGGAATAACAACAACATAAATTTGGCAGACATTTAATTTTATCTCAATTATTATATTGAGTTGTCGTGTTTTGTGGCTCTCTCTCTCACTTGCATCATCATCACTCATCTATATATACTGTGAAATGTTCTCCTTTTTGTTGTGAATGCAAAAAGCAATATTGCGAGTCAAAATGCATGTTTGCGATTCGTTTACAATGGCAAATTGGCTTTTCATTTTCTCTCTCTCTCTCTCGTTTGCCTGGTGTGCCATGAAAATTTATACATTTTCTGCATTAAACAAATATTTAATTTCTCTACTGACTGCAATTTAGCAATAGCATGTCCAAAATGGTAGAACAATGAAATGAAATTGCTTCTCTTATTGGGATTTTTTTTGTTAAATATTGGAAATAATAAAAAAATTTAAAAAAAAAATAAAAAAATGCCCCATATGTTTTAAACATTTGTTTTGAAATTTTCAAGATTTGAATTTAAAATGTGTCATTGTTTATTTTTCTTATAAATTAAATGTGAAAAAAATTTGACAAAAAACTTAAAATATTTTAACATTTTTTCATAATAAAAAATTAGGATAAACGTACCTAATTTTCGACAGTTTTCAGGATTTTGAAATTCAAACACAAATATCTCACTTATTACTTAATCAATACAATTTCTGGCAAAAGTTTCAAATGTAGTTTTTCGGCATCTTTCATTTAAAATATTACTTAAAAGCCGAAATTGAATATTTAAGTCACAATATCGATTCAAATATCGGTCCTAATTTTCGACAGTCTTGACCTAAATTTCGACATAAACAAACCTAATTTTCGACAGTTTTTGTTTTGATTCTGATTTTTACACTTTAAAATACTTGCTCACTCTTTATAATTCTTTAAATCCTTATTTCTTTACAGCAAAATAAGTTCAAACACATTTTTATCGAACAAAACAACTTAAATAAAATAAAAATAAATATTTATAATAATTGAACGCATTTTCTTGAAATCGGTAAAAAAAGTCTCACACGATTTTTGCACAATTTCTCTTTTTATTTTCCTTGTAATTTTGTAAACAAAAACTGTCGAAAATTAGGGCAAAACTATGTCGAAATTTAGGTCCAGCGTTTGTGACAAAAGCTAACTATTTAAATCGTGTCAAATTATGTAAATAAGTGATTTAAAATGAAGATAAAGTTTGATTTCAAATCTTTAATATGTTTGCAGAATGAACTTGAAAAGAATTAGTGAATAATAAGTG
>CM031380.1:3429015-3712880 GCA_018290095.1 Polypedilum vanderplanki | reverse complement strand
TACAAATTTTAATGGCAAGTAAATAAGAAATCTCACAGATGTTATAATTTGTTTGAAATGTGTTCATTGCAATTAAAATGTGTCATTTATATTCTTTCTTATAACATTAAATTAGTGAAAAAAATTTGACAAAAACTAGTAAATATATTGACACTTATTTCTTCTATATAATAAAAAAATAGGATAAACGTACACAATATTATTCTAAGAAGCAAGATTTTCTAGTATTTGAATTCAAACACAAAGAGCTCTCACTTATTACTTTAGATCCAATACAAAGTTTCTTAGGAGCAAAAGGCTTTGCAAATGTAGTTTTCGGCATCTTCATTATAAAAATATACTTTAAAAGCCGTAAAATTTTGAATATTATTAAGATACAATATTCGATTCAATATCGGATACGGGCTAAATTTTCGACAGTCGTTGACCTTTAAATTTCGACATAAACAAACCTAATATATTCGGACAGTTTTGTTGTTGCATTCTGATTTTACAACTTTAAAAGTACTTGCTCACTCTTTATAATTCTTTAAATCCTATTTTCTTTACAGCAAAATTAAGTTTCAAAAACATTTTTATCGAACAAAGACCACTAAAAGTAAAAATAAATATTTACAATATTTGAACGCGTTTTCTTGAAATCGATAAAAAAGCCTCACGTGATTTTCGCACAATTTCTCTTTTTATTTTCCTTGTATTTTTGTAAACAAAAACTGTCGAAAATTAGGGCAAAACTATGTCGAAATTTAGGTCCAGCGTTTGTGCAAAAATCTAACTATTTAAATCGTGTCAAATTGTGTAAATAAGTGATTTAAAATGAAGATAAAGTTTGATTTCAAATCTTTAATATGTTTGCAAAATGAAATTGAAAAGAATTAGTGAATAATAAGTGTTTGAAGAAACTGGAAAATTTTACAATTTTCAAGTAAAATACAAAAATGGATATTTTGTGAAAAATACTGAGAAAAAACTAATAATAGATTGTTTAATCATGATTAAATAACTTTTTAAACCAATTGCAATCAAAATATGAAGTGAATTCGTGTGTTTTAAAAGCAAATGCATAGAATTGAAAAACTGTCGAAAATTAGGATATGTCGAAAATAAGGTTCGTTTACCCTATTTAATATTTTTAGTAAAGCTGATACTTAAAGATATAATATGGCTTATAAACTCAATGAATTTTTGAAAAATATGATCATTAAAAAAATTTTTATCAGAAATTCATTTTTTTGGATTTTATATTTAGCGGTCATTTTAAGGTTAAAAGATCTTTGCTTTTTGATCTAATATTGAATTCTTAATAAAATACAAAATTTCTATTAATCATTATATACAAAAAAGAATCAATGACTTACAATCTTTTATTTTTCCAATGTTTTTGTATGTTTTATTTCTCATTGAAATAATCAAATTAACCTCAAAAACATAATTAAATCAACTTCGTAAATTAATTAAATCCAATGATTTTTAAATAAATGCAATGTCCCTCCCCTAAATTTAATTACCTATTAACAGTCAGGTCAAATATAAACAACAACAAAATAATAATAGAAATTATACAAAAATGACCAGAACTCAAATTATTAATTATTGATTTACAATAGAAACAAAAATTTTCTGTCTCACTCAAATCAGAAACGATTAAGTGCCGACATCCACTCTATATCGTGTGTGTGTTATTAAATTAATGAAAAAAACTAATAGCTGACTAATTTATTAAATATTCAATAATTATTATCTCGCACATTCAAGCTATTGAGATTTATTTCTTTTTCGATCGATATCGAGGTGTAATCGATAAATTTTTAAGTTGATTTTTATCAAGTGTTATAAGCAACAGCAGCAGCCAGACTAAATATGAAAAATTGTTATGATGTCAAAAATGGGTTTGGTCTGCAACTTTATGAAAAGTATCGTCATGTAAGTGCAGTTAATTAGCATACATATTGAAAAGCAATTTAAAGCATACACAATTGTATCTAATTGCCCATAAAATTATGATGCCTCATCGTACATACATTATTTTTTAAAATATATCAGTCAATGCAATGTATGGGGGGTAACCGCACTTAGATATATCATTTTACACCCAGCATTACATTTGGGGATTAGTAGACAAATAAAATAAACGCTGCTTTGCGTGTTGAGGACTGCAAACCCACACAATAGGATCAAGTTTCATTTTAATGTACCGACCACCTCGATTCAATTGAAAAAAATCTTTTTTTTTTCGGAATGAAAAGGAAGTTAATTTTTGACAGTTTTTGTGGTTTTATTATCCGTAATGAGGTAAAGATTTAAAAAAATCAAAAATTTTCGTTAAAAAATCGATAAAATTCTTCGTTAAATAAAATTATAAATATTTTCGTAAAAAAATTTTTAAAATAATTCGTTAAAAATTTAAATTTAAAATGACCGTTAAATAACAATGTAACAGAAATCTTCTGCACAGACAAACTTGTTAACACAAGAAATCATTGAATTGGCAATGAATCGTAGCAAATAAGTAGCAAGAAGGTTTAATTACATATATGAAAGTTCTTTCTTAAAATGAATTATAATCACTTTCGTCATGCTTCGAGAGTGAACGCGAGAGAGAGTAGAAATTACTATGTGTGTGTTTGGTGCAATTAGCTCATCATATAAGATGATTAAGTTGATGATTTATTTGCCTCTCTCTCTTGTCTATTTGCTTTGCACTTGTTTGTTTATACAATTCTAATGTGATCTTCTTTATTCACTTATAAAGTTTCTTTCTTTTAAAAATCTTGATTTAGTAACAGAACAGAAAAAGAATGTAGAATAGCTGCATTTTTGTGGTGCATCAATATAATTTGCATATAAAATTATAAACAGCAGCAACAACACATACATGAATATTATGTGAAGAAAAGAAGCCGAGAAATAAAAAAGAAGCAAAAAATGATGAGAATGCTAAGAAATGAAATATTTTAAATCATCATTTAAAAACTACAGGAAAAATATTGAGTTATTAATATTTACAAAATGATTTGAAATGCATTAATTTTCTACTTGCGCGATTTTTAGTTTTTTATTCGAATGGAAAAATGGAAATTTTTGTGAAAAGTAGAAAAGAATTTCAGAGAATTTTTCAAATTTTGATTAAAAAAAGTATTTAGTTAAAAGGATAAAAATCAAGCTTGATAAATTTAATATAATTAACAGAGCTTACTGACAATTGGCGATGAATTGAGACTTGTATTAGAAATAAAAAAATTAACAGAAACATTTAACTCTGTTAAAGAGTGTCTCAGTCTTCAAATTATTTTAAAAGTTTATTTAAAAAGCGATGATTAAATGCAAACTTTGATTTAATCATGAAGAGTTAAAATCCCTCAATTTTGACAAAATTTATTTTACCAATAAATAATTTTAAAAAATTTATCAATGAATAAATTTTGAAACTTTCCAAGAATTTAATCTTTCTCGAAAAATTAGGCAAAACGCCAAAAAATTCATTTAAATTTCAATCCGGCAGAATTAATTTTATATATGCACCAAAGTATGAATTTAAACTCTTCATAAAAATTTATTTTTGTTAGATTTTAACTTTTATATTTTATTTTACATCCTTAAATTTTTTTATTTCAATAATTTAAATTATTTTAAACTTAAATTTCTTTTCCAAAAACTTTTCACTTTTCATTTTAAAAACACACTAAAACTTGCGCATAAAAAATAGAAAAATTCATGCATAAAAATGAAATCTAATTTTTTTAACTACATAAATATACAAGCAGCATACAGCAACATACCTGGCAGTGGTGCAATCTCTGTACAGAATATCAAAATCCTTACAGGCTAATAATTTACATCGATTAACGCCGGGTTGAATTGCGCCAAGTCCGCGTAAAATTCTCACTTGTTCCACATTACAAACTAGTGGCACAATGTCGAGTCGTTTGAGTTTTGTATAGACAGTATGCAAGCCACCAACAAGATGCTTCAGAAATAATTCAAATGCTTGCGGTAAGCATAACATTGTCTCGCCCTGAATCATAAATGCGGCGACCTTTTGACCACGATAGTCAACTAGTTTGCATTCATTGGCAGTTGGATCAGAACTGCTAATGGGTGGAGGACTATTGTAAGTTCTTGGTGGTACATGATGATGTGCAGCTGCCATTAGATCGAGTGGACTTGCATGATGCATAAAAGAATTGAGCAAGCCAAGACCGTGTGGTGGTAAATGCGATAAACTTTGTGCCATTCGTGATTGCATGCCCATAAGTTGACTGGGAGTTGACACTTGTGGTGGACTTAATGGATGCGGCATTGGTAGCATTTGAGGAGCGCCACTAGTTAATGGACTATGCGGACCATCGCGTAAATTTCTCGTAAGCAACTGTGGTGAGCCTGGTGTTGGCGTTCTAGTCTTGTCATGTGAATTTGGTCTTGAACTATGATGACCAGAATCATTATTATGTCGTCTAGGTGAACGACTTCTCAAATTATGCACTGAATCATTTGATGATGCAACACTATGATCACTTGTTGTTGATAACGAATCCATCGCTGAATCCATACTCATAATTTTCTCAAAAAATTCTTTTTTTTCCCGCAAAACTTGTCTTTTTTTTAATAAAATTTTTTTCACTTTTTTATTTTTATAAAATTCATTTCCACAATAAATTTTTTTTTTCGCAATAAAAATTTTTTATTCGCGCTTGATCATGAACCGAACCGAACACGATACAGACTGCGATTGCAATACGAATTGAAATTTGAAATGAAAGAGAAAAAAAATTTATTTAGTTAAAGAAATATTCCGATTCGTAAAAATGTATTTTTTTTCTCTCTACCGCGCGCTCTCTGCACAAAAACTAAATAAACGATCAACAACAGTAGTGGATGATGTTTGTATATCCATTAACATACACACAATTGAAACGAATCGAAATCGACATCGAGAAAAGAAATAAGAGGTATAAATTGTACACATCACCTTCATACAACAGTCACACGAATAATAATAAAAAAATTGCTGTTGTTTCTTCTACACACAGAGTATAGCAGAATAGTAGCAGCAGTGAGTGAGCAAGAGCAAAAGAGAGAGAGTGTAATATTTCAGTTACGAATGTATTTGTGTGTTTGTATGAATTCTTTTTTTGAGTTGAATTCGAATGAATTTATATTTGTGCCCTTATAAATATCAGCAGCAGCAGCAGCAACATTCAAAGTTGTATTTGTTCTATGTTGTTATCCCAAAAAAAGCTTACTGCTTATTTTTTATTTTATTTCTTTTATTTCTCTGACTCTCACAATTACAAACAAACACACACAAAATTTTCTCTCTTCTCTTATACAAATTCAGACAGAAAAATTTCATGAGAGAGAGAAAGAGGAAAAAAATTGTCGAACGAATCAGAATACATATTGAAACTGAAATGAAAATATAAAATAAGGTGTGGATTTGCTCTCTTTTCTTTCTTTCTTTTTCTTTCTGTTATATTTTTCGTGCACACTTTTTCATTTCCATTTCAAATGTTTGTTGTATTGGTTAAGGATTATTATTATTATTTTTGTACGAATATAAACGAACTGTTAGAGTCATGCGCTAGAAAAAGAGAACGAGAGAAAAAAAAAGTTCTCATGAAATCGTAACGAAAATAAGAATCGCATATCGCAATCAGATTCACAGTAGTAAAAATATACAGACAATTTCTATATATGTACATTTAGTGTGCTGTATTTTTTTCGAGTTCGAGTTCGTTTTGAGTGGGCGTGTGTTTGTGTGATTGTGAATTGTATAACCTCACACCATTCTCTTTCTTTCGCCTCCTTCTCCATCTCTCATTCATATACAGCATATATTAATATAAAGGCGGAGCTACAAAACGAAGAGAGATTTCCGGTTTTTTTCATCTTTCTTATTTCTCTGTTATTTTTTGTATAGTCGAATTTGTTTGTGAAATTGACACAAACAACAATGAGAAATTGTATGTTTGCATGTATGTGCATTATTATTATTATTTGAATAAAATAAATATAAAATTATTATTTTTTATCTCTCTTTCTTTTACTAAAGCTTGCTTGCAATAAGAAAGAAAAAATGTTTTTTTTTGAGACATAACACACCATAACATATAATTTCTTTTGTCATACATTAATTTATGCTGAACACAAAGAATTTTTTCTTTCTTTCTTGTTTGAATTTTTTTAATAAAAACTTTTCATGTTGTCATTTGAAAGAAAGAAGAAGAAAAAAATAAAATTTATGTGCTTTGCGCCATGTTTTCTTGGTAAAAAATAATTTTTAATAAAATAATTTAAATGTTTTTAAAAAAAATCATAAAATAACAACTTCGCTTTACAAGATTTGGATTTAAACTCTTGATTTAAATCTTTTATTTTTATTTCAATTATTAAAAAATTTTAATAATGTAACTAAAAGTTAACAAATGATAAAAAATGAAAATTTCATTATGAAATGCTCGAATAAAAATATTTTATTTAGTTTCATTAAAAAAATTACAAAAACCATTCATTGGTTTTATTTTTAAGAATGCCAGTTTTGCATGTAATGCTCAAATTTTTTTCAAAATTTAAAAATAAATTTTATTCATTTCATAAAAAAAAATCATTTTTGAAGATTGAAAATAATTCAAAGTATAGTTGGTGAAAAAACATTAAAACTGATATAATTCAGAGTTCAAAATTTTAAAATCATTACTTTTTTCAATTAAAAAAAATTTATCATTAAAAAAAATAGGATAATTTTTTTTTAAATTAAAAATTTGAAGATTTTCTTTTAAGATTATGGAAAAAATATTTTATTCCTTAACAAATCAAAATTTTATAAAAATTTGTTTAATATTTAAATTCTGTAATTTCTTTCTTTACTAAACTTTTCAATTTATTGTTTTAAAATATTTTGACAAATTCCTCTATTTATATATTACAAATCTTCAACAAAACTTTCATTTTCATAAACTCACTTAAGACATTCTTCAATTCCCTTTTAAAAAATTTCAAAAAATATCTAATTTCTTACCCTTCAAAAAGAAATCAAAAAATACTGATGCATGAAATATGAGTAAAAATGATGAGCTACATGCATCGATGAGAGAACGAGAGAAAATTTCCCCTTCAAAAAATATTCGAATTTCGAAATTCCAGGACAGCTATTGTAGCTTCTAACAAAATTTTCTTTTCTCTTTTAACTTTTCTCAACAATTTTTCTTCCCTTCACTGTGCGGATGAAAAAAAAGCTGAGAATGAAAACTTTTTCAATTAAATTTATATAAAGGCTTTGCTTCTCATGCCTTTTTTACTGATAAAGAATGAAGGAACAAAAACTCTCGAGCATTATTAATTCAAATTATAATCGTGTTTTTTTCAGAAGGGAAATTTCTTTCTTTGAGGATTGAATAAATTTTTTCTTTAACTTTGTTTGTTGGAACTGGTAAAAAAGGTGTAAGAGAATGATAAAAATTTAATATGTTGTAAATAAAATTGAAAAATAAAAATTTCAATGAGTAGCAAAAAAGTGTTAGTTCAAAAAATAGAAATTTTTAGTTTCTTCAAGATTTGAATATCAAATTTGATATCGAATAATTTGAATTGTATAAATCAAAATTGAAATTAATTTACAAAATGTTTAATATTAAATTTTAAACTTAAAATTTCAAATAAAACTCTACGAATACAGCTAATGGTATTCAAAAATATTTTTTCTCCATTTTAATATAAACATTCTGCGTGGGTATCTAAAAATGGCACGTGTAAATAAATTGACATAAAAAGCTCCAAATGAAATTATAAACGCAGTTAAAAAAAGGAAAAAGGTTGGAATGAAAATGTACATAAGGTACAATACGAAAATTGTGAAAAACCAATGGCAATAAACCGAGAAATATTTTTTTTTGGCAAAACGAATTTTCTCACGAAAAATGAAGAGAAAGATTTTTTTTATTTTCGTATTCGAAGTTGAAATGTAAAAGAAATGCTGAAAGTGCCACAGATTCAATAATAATAAAACTCCGCCTTGAGTGGCAATGAGCAGCAAGCAAAACGAAGAAAGACACACGAGCAGAAGCCTCGGAAAGTGAGTGAGTGTATGGGAGTAAGGTATATGACATATTCTAACTCACAAATATCAAATCAGCAAAAGAATATGAGTATATATGTATGTAAACCTAGATTTTATTTTTGGCACACAAATGCTCCAAACAGAGCGCATGTTTTCAAGAAAGAAAGCCGAAGTTTTTTACTTCAATTCTCATTCTTTATAAATACAAGAGCAAAAAAAATCATTAAATAGAAATATATTCGAAATATAATCTTAACTTTCTTTTTCATCAGCAGCAGCTCCTGATCGTGTGTTGTGTGTGCTTGCAATTGAAGAAAAGAAATAAAAAAAATTTTTTCACGAAGTCAACACACGAGAGAGAAAAGACGATGAGAGAAAAAGAAACAGAAACGGCGCAAAGCAATCCTTAACCAATACAACAAACATTTGAAATGGAAATGAAAATGTGCACGAAAAATATAACAGAAAGAAAGAAAGAAAGAAAGAGAGCAAATCACAACCTTATTTTATATTTTCATTTCAGTTTCAATATGTATTCTGATTCGTTCGACAATTTTTTCCTCTTTCTCTCTCTCATGAAATTTTTCTGTCTGAATTTGTATAAGAGAAGAGAGAAAAATTTTGTGTGTGTTTGTTTGTAATTGTGAGAGTCAGAGAAATAAAAGAAATAAAATAAAAATAAGCAGCAAGCTTTTTTGTGGATAAACAACATAGAACAAATACAACTTTGAATGTTGGCTGCTGCTGCTGATATTTATAAGGGCACAAATATAAATTCATTCGAATTCAACTCAAAAAAAGAATTCATACAAACACACAAATACATTCGTAACTGAAATATTACACTCTCTCTCTTTTGCTCTTGCTCACTCACTGCTGCTACTATTCTGCTATACTCTGTGTGTAGAAGAAACAACAGCAATTTTTGTTAGTAATTATTATTCGTGTGACTGTTGTATGAAGGTGATGTGTATAAAGTGAAATTATAATATTAAATACACACTTAAAAAAATATAACAGCAGCAGCAGTAGTCGAGACAGCAAATTTTAAAAAGAGAAAAAATTAACAATCTGAAATAATAATTTTATTTTTCATACTTCAACCAGCCACCTTGAAAGGCAGGAATGAGAGTGCAAATGTGTATGTTTATAATTAAAGTGAATTTTAAGTGATTAAATTGCATACAGTGAACAAAAAAAAAAATAGTGCAAAAATGAAAAATTAAAAAAAAATTGAGTTGAAAAAAATTGAAAAGAAAGAAAAACAATTGAAAAATAAAAAAATGTTACCAATGATGAATCAACGTCTTCCTTTACCGCCGCATCATGGTTTAGGATTATTAAACTCATTTATGCATCATGCTAGTCCGCTTGACCTTATGACTTCTGCAGCACATCATCATCATCATGAACACCCACCAACACGTACCTATAATACACAACCGTCCTTTGTTCCATCAGATCCTACAGAGAATGAATGTAAAATTGTCGAATATCGTGGTCAAAAAGTGGCTGCATTCATCATCGGTGGCGAAACAATGCTCTGTCTGCCGCAAGCATTTGACTTATTTCTGAAAAATTTAGTAGGAGGATTGCACACAGGTTACTTAAGTACATCAATCAATTTGTGTTTATTACTTTAAATGTTTTTTAGTCTTTCTTTCTGAAAAAAAATATTTATAAAAATTTTTACAACTAAAAAATTTTATAAATATGACAAAAAAATTTTAAATCGTGATAAAAATGAATTTTGAAAAAATAAATAATAAATTCGGTCTAAAGAAGTTTAAATAAATAAACCAAAGAGATTTGGATAAAAAAATTCTATAAAATTTTAAACTGTGAATGAAATTAATACAAATATTTTTTCTCTCTTTTTTATCTGGATTTTCCCACGATTTACAGTTCATTCAAAATTAAAGCGATTGGACATTGTGCCGCTTGTATGTACAGTTGAACAGATTCGTTTATTACGAGGACTTGGTGGTGAGTGATGTTAAAATTATTAAAAATTTATTTATTGTTAGTTTATGAATTTTTTAAGTGAAACGACAAAATTTTAAATTTTAACAAAAAAATTAAAGAAATTCTTTTTGATCTTTTGAAAATTTTCTTTTTTCCAAATTATAAATTTGAATTTTTGAAATCAAAAAAAATTTTTGATTAAATGAAAAAGCCTGAAATAAAATGTTTGTGTAAATAAAATAAATTTTCTACAATAAACAGGATAATTTAGATAAGAACTTGTTTTGTAATCTTAAAAGGTATTTTTTTGATCATATTCATATTTTTATGATAATAGGCACATTTTATGCAATTTCCTAAAATTTTCTATCTTTATTCGTTATTCTACAAATTTAAAATTTCAAAGTACGTTAAATTTAAAATTTATAAGATCATTAAAAACAAATGACAGTAAATTTTATGAGTTTTATTATTTGTTAAAATTTTTGATAATTTTTAATATTTTGATCCTTTTTTTAATGATTATATGAAACATTCACTGTTTAAAAGAACAGTTCTGTTTGTTATTTATTTAATTTTGAACTTTTAAAATACGTTAAATTTGAATTTTCAAAAAGAAACCAAAATTTCAATAAAATCCTTCAATTCGCATCAATAAATTTTTATCATGACAAATTTCACATTCAATAAAAATTAAAATTTCCATATTTTTCCCTTCATTTTAATTTTAACTCCCACTTATAAGTCAAAAAAAATTAAAACATTCATCAATATTCAAATTAATTTCAATCTCATTTTAATTCATTCACAACACAATGTAGCACTGCAACCGGGTGTGAATCGCTGTAAATTGTTGTCAAGCAAACATTTTGACATTCTGTACAGGGATTGCACTCAAGCGAGGTGAGTAGAAATTGTATTTTATGGGAAAATATGAAGGGTGACTATCTGACCATAAATGACAAAAAAAGAGAATCCATGAGGATTACAGAGGAATCAAAAAAGGAGACAGACACAGCATTTAAAATTATTACATAAATACATGTATGAATCTTCCAAAATGTATATAATTTTCACCCTCATCTTCTGCCTGTTACATAAAAAATTCTACTAAGAAGAAAACAGAAGCAAAAATCTCAAAAGGTCAAGGTCATTTCTTCATAGATAAAAAATTGCTGCCTAGGGAAGATAAAAAGAATTTTTTAATGCTAATTCATCTCTTTTTATTTCCCTTCTTTTCTATTTTACAGATGCATGTCAGTGAAGCCAAATGAAAAGTAAGAAAAGAAAAATTTCAAATTTAATTGGATTGAGGCAAACTCTGCCTTTAACTTCAATATTTATCGATCAAACAACAATTTTTAAACTAATGAAAAGAACAACGATAGAAAAATGAACAAAATTGAAATTAATAACATTGTTGCTGTTGCTATGATTTTTTCTCTTTACTCTATTCTTCCTCATTCTCTATCGTTTCCCTTTATTTCGTAATTTAATTATTTTAAACTGATGTTTTTGTTGTTGTTGGAGTTTAATTGAAAATTTGTTAGAACTATTTAGAAAAACTGTTGATTGAGTTCAAGTTTTTTTATTACATAAAAAAAGGTAATTGAAAATTGACTCTTGCTGATTTTTAATTGAATGTTTTGTGAATTCAATTTTTCTATTTACTTTTGCTCTATCTTTAAGTGCTCTTTTAATGAAATAAAATCTCAGGCAAGGACACTGAAAGATCTTTTAGATTTTTTAGGATCATTTAGGATCTTTTGAGATCTTTTACAATCTTTCAATCTTTGTTATTTTTTGTCATTTTAAAACATTTCCTTACTCTTCTCACTACATAGTAGCATCTATTATCAAATTTTTAATCTTTATTAAACGTTTGAATGAAGAATCAATTGAGAAATCAAGCAAAAATTAACAAAATTCCAATTTGATTTTTTTTTGTTTACAAATTTCGATATTTTTAAAAAAAATTTCGAATATAAACAAAAAGAAATTTGCAATTTTAGCTAAAATACAGCCTTAAACTGTAATATTCTAGTAGAAAAGGATAATAAGGGATGGCAAAAGACTTTTCTGTGTACATTAGAACCAAGGCCTGTGAACTCTTTTTGATATTTCGCATCAAGATACCTTTGTTTTTCGAAAAATAAAAATTTTTAGAAATGGACTTTTTTTAAAATGACTAAAATTTTAAAACGATGAACATGAAACTATGCATTCTTTTCTGATTTTCTTTTCTCATGCTCATAGTTTTCTTTTAAGGTATTAATAAAATTTTTATGGTCTTTAATTAAAGAGAAAATCACGATATCAAAAATAACAAAAAAATCAAAAATATCAAAAATAACAAAAAATATTAAAAGAGTTCTCAGACCTTGACTAGAACATTAAATTCAACGAAAAACGCGAATTTTATCAAAACAAAAATTTGCGATTTTTTAAGATCTTTTAAGATCTTTTCAAACTTTATTGAGAAATCGTTACCACATTTGATATTTTCAAACCTGAAGATCACAAATTTAAAATCTGATTTAAGATCTGATGAACTATGAAGAAATAAATTAAATCTTGAAAAATTACCTATTTAAATTACTTTCAAATAAAATTTAAGCTAAAAATATAAAAATCAATTCATCAATTTTTCCTCTAATAAAAAGAAATTTAAAAATTTCTCTCACGATATTAACTAAAATTTTTTTGTTCCTAAACACATAATAAAAATCAATAAACTTTCACACGAGCACTTAAACTTTTTTCAATCAGCTTAAAATCACCACCAAAAAAAGAGAGCAACAACAGTATAAGCAAAAAAATTTTAATTTACTTCATCTGTTGAAAGGTTAGACACATAGAAAGATAGAGTCGTGAGTGAGAATGAGCGAGAAAGTGGAAGAAAAAAATCAATATTTAGTCAGTTTTTTTCTTTCTGTATAGACATAAATGTTTATAGTGAGAAAAAGAGCATCATCAACGTCAATCATGAAAAATTATTTTTAATGATTTTTTTTTTCATTTTCAATTATTGTCATAGCAATAGAAGAGGTAGGCCACCAAAACAGGGTCTTCCCTTTGACGATTACAATGATGATGAACCAGACCATGGAAAGAAATATCGACTAGATGAAAAAGATTCAAGTGGTAATGAAGGACATTCACAAGATGACGGAAATGGTAAGAAATGAAAAAATTTCTATAAAAAATTTTAATAAAATTTTCAAACAGGCAAGTCAAAATACTCTGGCATAAGTGGTGATTACAATCCATCTGCAATGCATTTGAATCACATACAATTTATGCAAATGAATCAACATCGATTAGCACAATCAAATGCAATTATGGGGCAAGAATTGCAAGCTCAAGCTCATTTACAAAGGGCAATTGAAGAAAATAACAATAAAAATTCAAATCTTGCCAATTTGCATCGACCGAATCTGTGGGAGACGTGCAGTGCATCATACGAGAGTTTTGTAAAGAATCTTGAAAGGTAAGAAATTTTTTTCCAAGGTTTGAAAACGAAAGAAAATCTAGGGAAATTTTTATAAATAGATAATTTTAATTCATAAATGTCGAATACATAATATTTTTTTTGAGTTTAGTAGATCAAATTTAGATTTAAAATCTACATTAATTAACGTAAACAAAAAAAATTATTTACAAAACATTTATTTCTATTGTATTTTTTGTTGCAAAAAACAACATAATTGCTCAATGAATTAAATTTTAGTCGATTAAATAAGAGTTCTTTAAAATTTGAATAAAAAATTGATAGTTTTTGTTTAAATTTTGTCTTGTAGATCTTAGTTCTACATTTTGATCTACTTCACTAATACTTATAAACATTCGTGTAGCTTTAAAAAATTTTAATATATACTTCGCAAGAGCTGATTTTCAAGACATTAAAATTCTGAATATCAGTCCTTTTGTTTCCACACCTTGAAAATTGCTGTCTGTCTGTTGTTTTATTTTTTTTGAAATTCAAATTATGATGATGTAAATTACACATATTACATACAGATTGCGAAAGGAGAAACTTGAAGAGAATCTTGAGAATGAGAAAAGACGACACTCGGAAAATGGCACACCAAATGAGAGTTCCATTTTGAATTTGTCAAAAAATCGCGAAAGATCGCAATCACCCGAATACATTCGAAATACGACAGATTCACCAGGTCTTGAGAGTGCTGAAAACCTTGATGTTAATGAAGATCCATCTGAAGATATGGAAGTGTCAGAAAATTCACCACGGTCTCGTTCACAGACACCAACACAACTTGGTAGCATTGGCGGTAAAATTAATTACCATGCACGAGATTTTTCACGACCCGCACCAACAATTGCATTTCCATCGACCGAAATTCTTTTGCGTAATATTCAGGAACTATTAAAAGTCGTTTTGGAAAATTCCATACAACAAGAACAGCAATTGAGCTTTGAAAAAGGTAGGAGAATTGTCAATATTAATTTACGAAGCACATCGCGACTGAATAAATAATTTTTATGAGCACTTGCAAGACCTATACAGTAATGAACGATATGAAATTAATTGTAATTTATCAATTGCTACGCATTCAAGTTTTGCATGTTGTTTTATAGATCAAAATCACCTGTTAAGTGCATTTGTGAAATTGTAATAACACGTTCATGCTTTTTATTCACAATGATTTTAAGAGAGGAGGAAAAAGACCAATGCATATTTTCATGTTTTATTACTTTGAATAAGAGTGGATGATGTTGCTTACAATTTATAACGTTTAGTAAAATTGCATTCATTGTTCTTTAAAGAAATGTTTTCAAATTGATTCACAATTCATGAAATTGACTGCAAAATAAATCTTTCTTTTAAATTTAATAAAACCGTAATTTCAAAATTTAAAATCTTTTCAAATTGACAATTATTTTCTTCAAATGAAAGAAATTCTATTTTTAAAATTGAATAATGATTTTTAAACTTCTAATTTGAAACATGAATTTGTAAAACAAGTTTCTGATCAAAACTAAAAAAGCAATTGTTTTTAAAATCTTAATTTCAAATTAAAAAATGACCGTTAATTAAAAAAAATTTTAAGTTTGTATGAAATATTAATATCCATGATTTTTTATCAAGGAAAATCAATTTAATATTTTTTTATTAAAGTAAACTTGCTACTAATAATTATCCTTAAATAAACGCTAGTCTCATTAGCCTTTTAAAACTTTTCATCATCGCTATGATTAATTTCTAAACTTTAAATTAATTTTCTCATATATACAAAGAAAAAGTAGCAAAACAAAAAGTTTATCATAAATGAGAATCAATTCTTCAATTTCAATAATCATAACGTCAAATACACACAAAAAAGTTATTTATTACTTGTGCTGTAAAAAGAGAGAAATAAAATAACTGCCGTGAATTATTGAATCGAAGAAAGAAGCGTAGTAGAAAAATTATAATTTATAGCTACCTTTCACTGTATTTTAATTATAGCTGAGCTAAAGATGAATGCTTTGCGAGAACGTGAAATTAATAGCAACTTGGAGCGTCGATTGTCAGAAGAGCAGAAGCTGAGAGGTAAGCTAAAAAGTGATTTATAAACCCAATTTCAAGAAATAAAAGAGAAAAGAACTGTCACATTGTGTTAAAATAGAAATCAACCGCTATCGGAGCGAGACACAATTGAGATCAAATTACGAAGCAGCAAAATTTTAACTAATTTGCAATAACAGCAGCAGCAGCAGTACAAAACAAAACCTGTTGCGAACGCGCATTCAAAAAATCAATAGATATCTCGTAATATGAGGTGGTCTCGCTCTTTTGATGGAGGATGACAAAATGAAAAAAAAATCATTTTTATTCACTTTTCCTTTCCTTCTTTTTTTCTTTCTCTTTTATCATCATTATTCGTTGTCTGCTGCGCTTTCATAATCATCATCAACTCACATACACAGTCTTGTATCAAAAACGATACAATCGAGATCGAAAATATCGATTTAAGTTGCAGAAGCAGATTGAAGAGGAATATGAAAAACACAATCGTTTAGAGGAGATTCTTAAGAAATCTAGCACAACTGATACACTCAAGAAACTCACAGGTGAATAAACATAAGCAGATGAAGATTATAAATTTTTGACTGTTAAGCTAAAAAAAGAGATTTTTTTTAAGTAGGGTGAAATTATTTTTTTATTTACCGTAAAAAATTGCAAAAATTTAATAAGATTTGGAAAATTCTAGTTATGGTCTTGTAACAAAAATTTAAAATTGATAGTTGATTTTTTAAAATTTTAAAAAAATTTTAACTGTTTTTAATTTACAACACAACAAATGTTTTTGCGACATGTTTTGTATTCAACAAAGTTTATAATTTAATTGAAACTAGAAATGTGCCTTTATTCATTTGTGAAATAATAGAGAAATCTTCAAATACTTCTTTACTATTGGTTCTTCTACTATTAATTTAATAATAATGAGCAATAAAAGAAAATTATTAGAATAAAATATTTTTGTTCATGTCACATGTCAAGTGAAACTTTTGTTTTATAATTTAAAAAATTAGTTACTTTTTTTAAAATATAATTTCAAAATTTTTCTGTTCTTCATATTCACAGATTTTCTACGTGAAAATAAGAAAATGTTCAACAACAATACCATCGTCAAATCAACGAAAGAAGAAACAGAAAAGATTGATGATGAAGAGATGAAAGATGTTGATGCATCGGACGATACCAAGGAGAAGGAAATGTCTAGTCCAAATTCAAAATAAACTCACATTAGCTTCCTCTCTCACACTCATAGTACTTTTTTGGAGAAAAATGCTCAAGATGAAAAATTTTAATCCCATTTTAAAAAAAAGAAATACTCAAGAATAACTGTGTAAATATTAATAAAAAATAATGATAATAAATATGGTAATTGATAATTCTTTAGATCTCTCTAATACTAAGAAATTTTTTTGTGTTTGTATTTGATTCTTATAAGAATATTTTTATGACGTCATAGTGATGAAATCGATAGGGTGAGTGTCGTTATAACGAGGATATTTTTCAGCCAATTTCCTTTTTTCCCTTCTGCTTTTAAATGTGCTATTTGATTAGGACAATTTTCAAATTTTATGGGTTTGGAAGGCAAATAAGTAAAATTGTTTTCTTACAGTTGTTTTTCTTTCATTATTGTCAATGGGGAGTCTTTTAAGTGAAATTGGATTTTTGTTTTTTACTTAATGGGGAAAAAATTTATCAAATTTCAATGAGAAATCGAAAAAGTCTGTAATTATTAATTTAAATATTCATAAACACAACAAAACTCATTAAAAATGCAATTTCATCCCAAAATATTTCTTCCTTTATCATTTCACTTTCATCTTTTTCACATTCACACCATGAAACTTTTCATTTTCATCTCAAACATTCTAATTAAACACTAAAATCAAATAAACTAATAATCCTTTTTCTGCCTTCAAAATTATTACTCTTATGTATCCCTGAGGACATTAAAAAGTAACTAAAACATTCTATCTTTTCCCTTAGAGCAAATGTAAATTAAATTTGAAAAGAAAATGTTTATGATAGAGAGAAAATCATCCCTTATGATTTTTCTCTCGCTCTCTATTTAAATGTCAATGTATATTACACTGTCGGAAGTCTATTTTTTAAATCGAATCTTTTTATTGTTTGCCAGATGAATGACAAATTTTATGGATGGACATAAGTAATTGATTTTTGGATTATTTCATTTTATTTTATTCGTTAAATTTAAATTGAAAATTTGTTGATTGGTTTTTAAAATTGAATAGAAATTTAAATTTAAGAAGAAAAATTTTGTAATTCGAATCTCAAAGATCATCAGGAAATCTTTATTTGTAATTCTAGTTCTATCTTTTTTTTAAATTTTTCACATTTTATTTAATTTGTTACTTTTTACTTTTAGAAATTAAAAGTTAATTCAAAAAATTTTTCATATTTAATTTTCATTTCTATGCTAAAAATTACAACTTACTTTTAAACTTTTAAATTGAAAAACCATTGAAATTTACTAAAGCTTTGTAATTTAAAAAAAGTTTTTGCTTACTGATACCATTATTATTTTTTTGAAAAAATTAATAATTGAATAACGAAAAAGAAAATAATTTAATGATGATATTTTTTATATTAAGCCTAAGTAAGCAGTAGCAGAAACAGTAATTTTTTAAAGAACACACAGATGAGACCCAAAATGAAGTAAGAGTATTAGTGTATATGTAAATGTAAGGTATTTTATGATTGTCATAAAAATATGAGAACATCATCATCACTTTACTGCTGCTCAAATGCTTAGCAATTGTTTATTCTTACTTCAATTACACAGCTGCAATGCATTCATGTATTTTTTTTCTAATTCATTATATTGATTGCTACATAAAGAAAATACCAATAACACCCGCACATCAAGTTAGGCAGATCTGACAGTCGATATTGTCATCACAAATCGAATTTAAACTCTTTATCACGTATCACTTCTTACATTTATGATATTCGATATGGATTACGTGCTGATGAAGGATACGGGCATTGAATAGATTTTTTCTCAAATACTTCCTTGTCGATTGATCTATTTAACAGATAAAATCACGTTCTGTAATTATTTGATGGAATAAAATCACAAAAGAAGAAGAATAAAATGAAATATGAGAATTGTAAAAAATTAGCAAAAAACCTACCATTTAATAAATATTTTATTTATAAGATTTGATTTTAATATTTATACATTTCTAATGTTTTTACAATTACATTTTCCAATCTTGATATTTAATTTGCAAAAATCATTAATGAAATTTCGAATTAATTTCCAATTTGTGAATAAAATTTTTTAAAAGACACAAATATGATAGAAAAAAAGAACAATTTAATCCAAAGCATGTAGCACTTAATATTCTTCCAGATGAGCACATTAAATTTTAATAATGTCTATATAAGCGGAAAATCGCGAAATAAAACAAAAAAGGCGAGGAATTACTGTATAATTTAACCCCTTTATTTCCTCCTTCTTATTATTATTTCTCATTCTTTTTTTGTCTTATAAAAGAATAAAAATTATTAAATTTCACACCCCTTTCTCATCATTCTTTTCCTTTTTTCTCTCTCCTACATTCAAAACACAACAAGCCATGAACCCATTCAGAATGGTGAAACAATTTTCACTTAAAATTTAATTTATTCTAGAATTATTATTATGTGTATATATATATATATTCTCATATCTGACAACAGAGTGTCTCTTTTTATTATCACACGCGAAATATATACATACATATGAATAAGAGAGGTGAAAATAATTTAAAATTTTTAAATTATATTTTTTTGCTCTTTTCACATTCTCGAGAGTTGATGATAAGATATTAATGTATGCTGTAACAGAGAGAAAAAAAATTTTTGTTTCTACCTTCTATATTTGAATGTGTGAGTTAAATAATGAATATATTAACATGCGAGTTATTTGGTGAAAATATATCAAATTGATGACAGTTTACGCATGCATGGGAAAATGAAGACTCTTACTTACTTATTTTTTGATGTTTTATATTTATTTTTAATAGATGAATGAATTTATGTGAATTTTATAACTTATGAAACAAAAGGCTGGTGAAATATTCATATGTGTGTAATGTAATTTTAATCTCTTATTTATCAAGAGTGTCAGGAAAGTGAGATTAAAATTTTTCGCTTGAGAAATTTAAAAGGATTTTGGCTTGAAATGTTTTTAAGGACAAAAAATTTTTTTTGAATATATTACAGAAAATTGTTTGAAAAGTTTTTGTATGATTATCAGGAACAACTGTTCTATCAATTATTATTGATCACATGAAAATCAACAGAAACAAATTTAAATTTACAATTGTGGCTAAAATCAAAAAACTTGTTTTTAAATTTTTAATAGTTTCACATTCTATGTGAAGTGAAATATTTTTTTTTGTGTTAATTATTAAATTCGTAAGTTTCAATTTAATAAAATCAATATTTGTGATTTATAGAATTTGATTTGTTTTTTAAAATTCAAATTTTCATTTATATTGAACCTTATGTTAATTATTAATAAGATTTTATTTGTATAAAAATTACAAACATAAAAGATAAATTCGAATCTCTATTTTAATAAATAATAATTTCGTTTAGTTTGTACATTTTTGTATTTTCTTTTCTTCAAAATTTTGAATTTTAAAACAAAAACCTAAAAGATGAAGATTCCAAAACCATTAGTATGATTTTTTATAGATTCAACTCACTCTCATCGATAAAACAACTAAAAATTTAATCAAAAACCGTTGAGAAAATTAAACAACAATTTTATGATATCAAATATTCATTAAAACTCACACGCATCATCCAGTCAGTTAAATTCTCTATCTTTAATCTCTACAAACTCAATAAAATCACACATCGTAATGAATGAGGAAATTCACATAAAATATTTTTTTTTTTCAGGAAATAAAAACAAGATTCTCTCTCGATTTAACTCAACAATTGTCGTTGCAATATAGTATGATGTTTGATGATGACTTAACTTTATTAAGTAATCTTTATTGACCATCATAAAATTCGGAAATGAAAATGAACTCATATCACTTTTACGATTTGCAATTCAGTCGCAATATTACATTTTTTGATGAGTTGATACATTTTCATTACGTGTATACAATCGTATTTGAAATGTGAGAGAATTTTATGGAGAATTATTAAATGAGCAAAATGATGATTGCTTGCTATTAATAAATGACCATTTAATGATATCACAGTCAGTTGATTTGACGAGTTTTATGATTTGGATGGAAATTTGCTGAGGGTGTGAAAATTGACTTGATGTTTAATAATCTAGTAGAAAATTAGCTTTAGTAATTTTGATTTCAATAAATTAGGTCAATTTTTTTCAAATTTTCAAAAAAGATTCCTAAAGCTTAAAAATCAAGTTTGAAAAAAAGTTTCAAAAAGTTTTATTTCGATTAAAATTCTTAACTTAAGAAGAAATTCAAATAGGCATTTTAATTCTTTTTTAATTGTAAGTCTTGAAAAGAATTGAAAATATTTAATTTAAATAAAAGATTTTGTAACTTAAAAACAGAGATTGAAATGTTAAGATTATTACAAGTCTAAAATTTAAATTCAGATCTTGAAATTACTTTGTAAATTGCGCGAATATAGTGCCTGGTTATTTTTTAAATTTTTTGAAGTTTCAATTTTTCAACTAAATGTCTTAACTTGATTAATAATTTCAATCAAAATGTTTACATTTTACCAGAAATTTCCCACATTTTTATATGAACTTAAAATATTTATTTACTTTTCATCACTTAGTTCAAGAAAAAAAGATAAAGAAAATTTTTCTTCTTTTAATGTCTTATAAATTTCATCTTCTTATTTTATTTATTATTCTTATTATACCAACATGTAAACCAAACACATCATTAAATTAAATTACATTTTTTTTCTATTTCATCCTCCAGCCGATTTGACTTCTTATTCTGACATAATCGTCGTAAGAACTCGACATTATTTCGGGGATGAATAATTAAATTCTTAATTTACATACTCAGTCATTCATCATTGTGCTTGTGCAGCCGCTAGCTAATGACAGAGTGAAACTGTCTCGATGACAATTGTTAACAATGAAAAAAAGTGAGCAAAGTCATGCATGGCAGTCAGTGGTGAAAAATTATTATTTATCATTTCAACATTTCATGAACTCCTCACATTGCGCAAATAATTTTTATAATTCATACAATTTTTCATTTTCATGTCCTTATGCCACACGACGATGTCTCATCTCCCTATCTATCTCATTTACAAGGTGAATAATGTGTGGTGTGGTTTTTTCTTCCCTTCATATCATCATCATCATCATCATCATGGTTTAGATTTCAACAAGAGTGAGCGGGTATCGTATTTGCAATTAGATTCGTGTTTATGAATATTTTTGTCCTATTTAATCTTACGAGTGTCTCCCTTTACATTACGTTATACTGCTTTTTTGAGTTGAAAAAATGAATAATTTGATAACACACATTTGAAAATAACGATTTCTGTCCTAATTTCGACACACAGTAATTAATAAAAACAACAACAGTGAGTTGGAAATTATATTTTATTTTAATGAGTGTGTGGATGCCTATTATGAAGTGTTGAATTTCCTTTTTTCATAAAACATTAATTTAAGTGGTTCAAAAAATATTTGTAAACATTTTGTCTGTCTAGATTTGAAATTTTAAATATTAACGGTTTTTTAAATTTAAATTTAAAAAATTCAGTTATTTTTAAAATTTCAAATATCTTAAAATTAGCTTTTTTATATCAATATTGTCATTTTATTGCATGTATTCATTTATAATATGGCCTTCCTTCCTTTATATGTGTGTAATGATATAACTCAAATATAATTAACATTATTTTATATTGCATACGTTCATAGGTACTTATTCATTGTACACACAATTTAAATTATTAATTGACTATAAAATTATATACACATCTCTTTCTCTATATATTTTTAATATATGAATGTGTTGATAGTAAAAATGTCGAATAAAAAATTTAAATATTCATTCAAAGTCGATTTACAATGATGTCCAAAAACATCTTTTCTTGTAGAAAAGTTTAATAAACTATTTTTATGTAATTTTAAATGAACTTGTTCTGGGAATTTCATTGTATGTACATATACGTTTTATTATTATTAATATTTTATTTAAATGAACGTGAAAAAGTTCTTGTAAAAGTGCAATGAAAAAATTACGTAGTTGAAATTTTTAAGGTTCAAAAGAAAAAAATTAACAAAGTTCAATGAAATTGTTAAGATTTGAATTCAATATGACAAAAAAAAAGAAATATGCCATTAAATAGTGTCCTTTTACAAGATTTGAATTTAATTTCAATTAATTGTATTCAATTTATAAGTTTATTTTTGATTCTATTATGAAATTTTACAATTAATAAATATTTTTATTTTATAACCACAAAAAAATTCTAATCGGGTTCATTTGACAGTTTTTATTCTATTTCTAACACAATAAAATAAAAGATTAACAAAGTCAAATTATCAAACCAATTTTCTCAAGTTTACAAAAAAAATTAATTTGTCTTCATTGCATTCAATTTGCGCCTTTTTTGTCTCAATCACTAATGAAATTTAAATAGGCACAAGAAAAAAATGTTTTACAATGGCAGAGTGAGATAAAAAAAACATCTAAGCACAGCAATTACTTTAAGCAAAATGGGAGATAATAACACTCATTAAACACAAGTAAAAAAAATAATTTCATGAGATCAATTTTCCACTTATCTAAGAAATCTACAAATATAAAAAACATACACAAACATACACAATATTGTGAGGAGCAGCTTATTCGAATAAAAGAGAAAAAAAAGTATGTAAATCGCTTTAATTTCCATTAAATGAGAAAAATACTACTTCAATGTCGTATGGCGCTCTATCTAAAATTGTCGAGTTAAACGAAGCAGAGATAATTAAAAAAATTCTCTCTTTTTTGTTATATTATGGAAGAGTCTTTTCTAACGCAGTTTATTTAAATGTAAATTGCGAAACATTTGAACTTTTCTTTGTTATTTTCATGAATGTTTTATGTTATGCTAGCATGAGCAGATATGCAATTGAAAAAGATGAAATTTATTGTCATCTAGTGTGCAACTGTGATTTTAATTATCTCCTCATTGTCTCTATCAAATTAAAATAATTTTATCAACTATCACGTGATGCTAGCGACATCTTTTGAAGAGAAGAAGAAAAATAAAAATAATCCCATCGTACAAAAAAAAAATTTATCAGCCGTGAATTATCGAAAATTCAATGCAATTCAATAAACTTGTGCTGTGTTCTATTCTGATATGAATTTGCTGTATTGATACAGTCAGATAAGAAACATTAAATATTCTCTATATATGTTTATTCTTATCCATTATCTTTTGAACATTTTCACATAAAGCAAATATTTATTCACTCTTCTTTATTGCGATTATTGTTAAATATTGTGACTTTTGTTGTGAACACGAATAAAAACAACATACGATTGTTATGAGATTGAGATATTTTGCCAAGGTATTGACACTTAATTTTATTAGCTTGATTTAATTTTTGAATTTAAAAATTTTTAAATTTGATTTGAGTTTCTTAAAAGTTTAATTTCTTAAGAAAAATCAGGTAATTTTATTTGTTTTCCATGCATTTATTAAAATTTGAGAAATTACCTTTAAAAAATAAATTTGATGAATGATAAAATCAATAAAACACATTACTTTTTTTACAATTTTCAAATTTTGTTTTGCATTTTCCAAAGTATGATTTTTGTCAACAACTCAGGCAACAAAGAAGAAAAATAAGAAAGAAAAGAAGAAGATTGGAAAAAAGCAACAATAATGTAATTGCAAACAATCTAATTAACAGACAGAAAGAGTAAAGAAATGATGATCATCTTGTTATTACATTGAGAATTCCATACATAACTAAATTGCATAGCCAGTAACATTCTATTGATTTTTCTTCGATTGTTTCTCTTTGCAGTGTGCACTCAATACTTAAATGTTTATTTACTCTCTTATATTTTTTTGTGAATTGATTGTATCCAAGATATGTGTAATGTAGGCCCCAAATGAAGTCATTAAACGAGTAAAGACAATGTGAGGAATGTCTCGGGCCGAAATGCACGACTTTTTTTGTTTCGCCTTCGTTATTTCTTGTTAACTCGTTCGAGTTATTGCGGGAATGTCGCTCGTTTCTTTCCACCATCTCACGAGTATCAGTTGAGATCTCTCGAAATGTGATAAGATTTGTGTCTTTTAATGGACATCAAGAAGCAACCCCAGCAATGGAACAGAAGGGAAATAAGCTTTAATGATATCTCAAATTGACATACAAAAATGATGCTTAATGTAAATGCCCTTACTTATCCATATACTTTTTTATTTTTATTTTATTATACCTCAGCATCTTTCAGCAATGGACTTTAATTATTTCCTTTAATAAAAATACCACGAAGGGAACAACTTTCTGTATATGGGTCTTGTAGGAATAATTCAAAATCATGAAAAACCATTTAAAGTCGTGTTATAAAAATGAATTCTTAATATTTTTCTCTTTCTCTCTCTTATTTATTTTCACGGAAAATGCGATTTCTCATGGCTAATAATAATTTCTTTCTTTCTCTAAATGAACAGTGCGGGGAATGAAAAAAAAACTTTTTATTTTTATTTGAGGGAAGGTACGGACATTCTTAAAAAATATGTTCCATGTCAGTTGTAAGGAATAATAAGATATTCTATCAGATTACTTTGGTCGTCGTTGTTGGCATTTAATTGGACTGTGACTTGATACAGTAATGAGTGGTTTGGGAAATTTAAAGAAAGAGAAAAAAACATGAAATTATTAATTTTTAAAAAATGTAGGACTTAAGGCAATTTTTTAAAAAAATCTAGGATTTATAAAAAGTTTGAAAATTTGACAGAAAATAGTTGAGTTTTTTATATGTTTATAAGCATTCAAGATTTAAATCTAGATTTTGGAACAAATTTATCAATTTTCAATTCAATTCTTAAATATTAATAAGTAAAATTTTTTTTAAATCAATTTTAAAAAATTTCAACTCAATTTCAATGACATAAGCATTTTGTCATGTAACTTAAAAAATGAACAACAAAAATATTTTAAAAAAAACCTCAAAAGCCACAAAACACTAATGCCACTACATTATATTATGCTGTTAACTGTCAAGCACGTACCTTGTTAACTTAATCGGATTTCCATTATCGCGAAAAGCAAGAGAATAAAATACAGGAGCGTAAGAAACAAAGACGGAGAAGAAGCAAAAAACAATGTATAAAAATATATCATTTCAAAGGCGCTTGCTTACTGATTTAAATTTATATAAAAACAATTGAAACAGCAGAAGCACATATATTTTAAAATCACAAAGATAAATCATCATAATAATAATAAAAAAATGTTGAAGCACAAATATTGTGAACTCTCTTTCCCTTCTTTTCTTCTCGCTACGATTCCTTAATGGAAGCTAATTTTAAAATCATTTGGATATGAAAATATGCTGATGGCTATAAAATATTAGAGCAGTAGCAGCAGCAAAAAATGCAGTGAATGTTATTAAAATCTTATCACCAATGTTGTATCAGAGGGTGCACCTATTTTGCATAAAAACATGCTACTGTTGCCCCATAATGAATATAAATCTTAATAATAAAATATACTTTTTTGTTCGTTGTTGAACGGTCGCACAGATGCTTCGTCATTGAGCATAGTTTCTTGGAGATATTTATCTCACTCTTGCACATTCATTTTTGCCAGACCAACACCCAAACAAAGAGACTCATTTCAAACTGGTCCATATCTTTCATGTCAACAGCAATTGCGACATTTTAATTGATGCCAAATTTTATTCTTTGATGTCCTTTTTTGACATACTAACGCCTTCCTTTTTTACATATATGTTCACACACAATTACATTTATATAAAAGTGAAAAAAGATTTTTAAGGGAACAAATTCTTTTCATTAACTTTGAATGAGAGAAATTCAATGCAAAAATGAAAATTTTATAAAGTTAAATGAATGAAATGGACAAAAAGAAATGAGAATGGTGTGAGATTGAATTTACAAGGGGTTGAAATTTTTGGAAAAAATAGCAAAAAATAATTTTAGGTTTAGATTTAATAAATTTATTTAACAAGTTTTAAATTTAGAATTTTTCTTTCTCAAATTGAATTTTATTTTTAATTTTTTGAAATTATTCAATAATTACAAATATAAAAAAATAAATTTTAATAGAAATAAGGAAAATTTAAATCTTCTTGATAATATAAAAACACCTTTTCATCACTCATTGAATGTAACATTTTATTTCTTTCTCTTTTTCATTCATATTAACACACTTGGTGTCGAGATTTTTTTTTCCAATTTATTTCCTTTTATTTTTGAATTTTTGTGACACATCAAAAGATACATAAAAAAGGATGAAAGATGAATGTTTAAATAGTTATAAAGAGAATGTGTGTATAATTTTGAATGACCATTTAATTAAAGTCACAAAGAGTAACCATCACATCTCAAATGTAAATATAATGAAATAGTTCTTCAATGTCCGACTCAAATTACCCAACATACGATTTTAAGGGATGAATAATATGAGTCAGAAACAGAAGAAAAACATTTCAAGGGTAATAAAATTGAGTTGACTTTGATTCTTTGGTGCCTAAATAGAACCAAAAAAAATAGCGATAAATGATGTCCGAAAAAGAAATTAATTAGAAAGACAATAAATTTTAGAGTCGACATCATGTCGTCTAGCTGTCGCGATTTCAATTGAATTTTTACACTTAACTAACACTTCACATTTGCTTAGAATCGATGGAACAAAAAAATCTTTTTTTACCCTTTAACATAAACGACAATCAAGTTACAATTTTAATGCTTATTGAGACAGAAAACAAAACTTGGGGAAGATTTCACATCGCATAAACACAAGCAACAGTTTATAAATTACTAATGCACCCCTTTTTATTTTTCCAACCACTCTCTTAACCATTATCTTTCGATTTTCTTCTTGTGTTCACTTTTTAATCGATTTTTAAATTGAAATGGAAAAGTTACTAAAATAGAAGTTATTGAATTTGAAGTAGTTGTTTGAAGTGGAAAATTATTGTTTTTTAAAATGGAAATGGTAAAATGTTTTCTATTGAGTAAACATTTTCTTGATTTTGATAAAAAAAATACTAAAAGTTTGAGTAAAAATGATTAAGAAAAGGGAAATAAAATAAAGATTTTCTATGTATTGAATTTAATATTTTTGTTCTTAATTTAATTTTTCTAAATCAATTCTTAAAATAGGAATGACAAAACATTAACTTAAAGTCTAATATTTAATTCTTAACAATTCTAAACATTTTATGGATTTATTGGCAAAAAATCATTGCAACCATAAATCGAAATAATTAATAAAACTTTTTTAACCATGATTTTCATCAATTTTTCTTTGGTCTTATAAATTTATCCTTTTAAATATTTTTTGAAAATCAAAAAACAGCAATTTATTTGAAACTCATTTAAATATTAAAATTCTTTTTCAGATCATCCTTTATTCTTCCTTTGTATTTAGATAAAAACAAAAAAATTCCCCATAAGCAATAAACAAAATCCACTAAATAAACAACAGCTACTCAAATAACAAGAAAAAATCATAAAAACCGGATACAAAAAAATAAAAAAACAGCAAAAAGCTTTTCCAGTTCAATTACCAATTTTGAGTGAGTGTGAGAGAAAGAAAGAAAAACCCAATTTATTGGTTTTATATGTTTATTTTCATAATAAGTGTAAGTTATTCGGTCTCTCTTTCTTACAACTTGTTGTCTTTTCGTTTTCCATATGTGCCGCAATATTTTTTCTCAATATAGAAAACTAAGGTAAGTAGTATATGAAGGGAGGTTAATGCGAAAAGGGATATTGTTTACTCAAAAGAACACATGAAGTGTTTCTCGATTATGTAAATTTTTTCTTTTTCTACTTCTCAAAATCATATCCACATACAAAAGGTTTGTTTTTTGAACAGCAGCAACAACAGTAGAAGTAGCAATGCTAGTAAAAGGGTATTGGCACTAAATCCACATAATGCGATAGATTTCCTCGAGTAGTCTTCAGTCGTCGTCTCGAGATGAGTGCTCTTGCCATTGAGAATGAATAATAACAATAATTCTATCAGAGACATTCAATATGTTATGTGTAGAAATATAATATTAATTGAAACAAGGCAAAGGTACTCTAAATAATCATAAATTGATTAGATTATTTAGAATTCTTTAATTTTGTAGTTTTGTTCAAAGTTTGAAGATTAAAATTTTGAAAATCTAATTGAAAAGATAATTTTAATTGTAAAGTATTAGTATTCATATATTTTCAATTTATTGCTTCTATTTCTTGTTGACTTAAGCAAATTTATATCAGATGTTGAAAGCTTTAATTGATTTTTAAATAAATTAGAAAATTAAGAAATGTAAACAAAAAATTGTAAAGAAAAGTCAAGGCCTGAGAACTCTTTGATCCGAGTTTTTAAATTTTTTTTGATCCGAGTTTGATTTTTTGATTCCTGTTTGATTTTTTTGATTCCTGTTTGATTTTTTTTGATCCCAGTTTGATCTCGGATCAAAAAAAATCAAACTCGGATCAAAAAAATCAAACAGGAATCAAAAAAATCAAACTCGGATCAAAGAGTTCTCAGGCCTTGAGAAAAGTTATATGTAAACAAAAACAATAAAAATGTAAATATATTTTTTTTTTGAAAACATTAAACTTTCAGTTACAAAACTAAAATTTTCAAAGCTAATAAAATAAAAAGCAATAAATTTAAACAATTTTATGCTTCTATAAATTTCTTCTAAAGGAAACAAAATTTCTAAATGCTTTCTATAAAGTTCAAACTTAATATTATTGAAATTAAAATTAATGTCAAATCATTTAGATTCAACTTTCGTAATCATCTAATAAATATAAAATTCATTTTAGTATTAATCGAAATAACTTTACCTTGAATCAAACAAATTGTGGATACTTGTAAAATCTCTTTTATGTGTATGCAACATATGATGACTATAGTACGGTATGCATTTTTGTAAAATTAGAAAATTTTATTAGAATTTTATTGTTATAATTTATAGTCAGAAAGAGAATGAGTGAAAAAAAAGATTATGGCAAACATGCATGACTAGAATCTTTTAAAACTAGAAAATTCCCAAAATATTCATCAGAGAGAGAGAGAATAAAGTTTTCTATCTAAACATAAAAATCGCAATCTAAAAACAAAAGAAAAATTCATTTCAAAATATTTATTTCCTAAAAAACAATGCAAGTTGCAACAACTCAATTTTCTAACCATCCTTTGTTTACAAAAATTCACTTGCAATTGAGTGGTCATCGCTGCTTGCTCATAAACAATGAATTGAATTTACTGATGGTATAGCGTGCAATGCATGTGTGTGATAGCAAACATTCTGCTGCTGCTGTTGTTGCCCGCATCATTCAGTGCATTTCATTGTGTTGCCATTTAATTTATGAAAATGAAAATTGTTGTAATTTTATTTGACATTTTTCCACTCAAAGATTAAATGTTATTTTTCTCTGTGATGTCAAATGTAAGCGAGTGAAACTCCTCGAGGCAACAAAACACTTTATTTTTGAATTTACAAAATTGTTCACTCTCTGACTTTATTTAATTATGGAATGGAGATGATGAAATCTCGCTATGTGCGCTTTACTCACTTTGCATTTAGCATTTTAATGTTTTTGTGTCAAAAAAGCAACGACACTTAGAGATGTAAAATTAAATTGTACAATTTTATCATAAGGGAGAATAAAGGGGAAAAATTTAGCTCAAGGACGAAATTTTTTTCTTTATTTTTCTTTCTTAAAAAGATGAATGACATTACTCGATGATCTGATTATGGAATTTTTGTTGTTGGTGACGATTAAAGAATTCTTTTCGAATGCATATTAATGTGTTCAACTGTCAATTTTTATTAGCATTTAAGAATATAATTTGAAATAAAATTATTGAATAGAAAAAATAATAGAAATTGCGAAAAAAGAAAATAACCTATTAAAAATAAAAAAGAAATTGAAAGAGAATTAAAAAATTTTATGAATTCTTCAAGATTAGAATTTAAAAACTTTAGTTGATACCAGAGTTGTTACAGGCGAGTTTGCCTGTTTTTCGCCTGTTTTGTTAATATAAATTTACCGTATATTTGAAATGACAAAAACTTTTTTGTAACTTATTCTACATATCTTCACCTTTAAAACAAGCGTTGTTTGAAATTTTTTGGTTGAGTTTTAGCTGAGTTATGATTTTTTAAGTGTTCGCCTGTCAGAAAAACAGGCGAAAATTAAAAAATCCGTACAGGCGAACATTTAAAAAATCATAACTCCGCTAAAACTCAACCAAAAAATTCCAAATGGCACTTGTTTTAAAGGTGAAGATATGTAGAATAAGGTACAAAAAAGTTTTTGTCATTTCAAATATACGGTAAATTTATATTAATAAAACAGGCGAAAAACAGGCGAACTCGCCTGTAACAACTCTGGTTCATACTTTAAAGATTCTGTTTAATTCTTATTTTAATTTTGCTTAAATTTCTATAAGTTTTATTTGAATCAAAAATTTCAAATTTTAACAATCTTTCTTTCTCATATCACAAAAAAATCAATTTATATTTTTGATCTTTAACTTTCTTAATTATTCTTCCATTCATTTACATGTTCACATGTAATAACTCATTGTCTCTCACTCTTACAAAAATATTTCACAATTTTCATGTCTTTTAGCATAAAATTTATTACATTTTATTGCGTACGAGAATAATTCAAGTAATTTATTTCTTACTCAACGTCTAATTATTTATGTATGTGTCTATTTTATAACAAGCGAAAATCTCTTTTATGTTTCTTATTAAATAAACAACAATGTGCTTATTACTTCGTAGGACGACCCCCTTCGCATTAAAATTTAATTAAAAATTCAACATTTTTTGCTACTTACATATATCGCGATGTGCACTGTAAAGGAAAAAAAATTGTGTGTACGCATAGTAACAAAAAAAATGCATTTGCATATAAAAAATGTGTGTGAGACCTGCTGCTTGTTGTGCTTGTCATCGTTTAACAAAAAATCTTAATTTTATCATGAGATCAATGATTTGAAAAACGTATTTTCATCCTTTGTAAATTTATGAAAAAAAAACATAGTGAAAAAGTTTTTCTTTTTTAAAAGTTTAAGCTAATTTTAAACAACAACAAGCGACCATTAAAAAAAGACCAAACATTTGTTAAGAATTTGATTCAATTTATATTTGACAAAGACACAGGACGACACAATTTTTTTGCCCGTGCAAATTTGATGAAATAAACAAGAGAAATTAATTAAAATAATTATGAAAAAATTTAATTATTTCCCGTATTTCTTTTTGTGCTTGTTGTGACGTTAATCCCATTTTTGTGTCATCTTTCACTGTGGTGATGTTCAAGACAAAAAGGTTTCGAAAATATCTATGTTTTCTCAATGCTTTACTTTATCTCAGGCAAAAAATATGTCCAAGTAGCAAAAAAAACTTTTAATTTTGAGGGGTGATGATGTTTTTCCTTCTACCAACTAAATATAACACAAAAACGACTCTTGAAAAAGAAACTTTTTTTGTGTGTGGCGCGTTATTAAATAAGAGTGAAAAAAAATTCGTTCTTAAAAGATGATAAAGAAATAAAAGAAAATGTAATTATAAAAAAATTTCCATTAAATATAAAAATTCTTATTTTTTGTGCATCTTCCTTATCTTTTTCTCTTTTAGTAATTATAATGACGACGATGGCAAGTGAATACCTTTTTCCTCTTATTCTTTTTCTCTTTTGGCCACAAAAATGAAGAGAATAAAAGCAACATAAACATCGATCGAGTGAATGAATGGGAAATAAATAGGTGGAAATTATTATAAAAATGAAATTGAATAAAGACATTTTTTAGAAATAATTTAAAGCGCATTTTATAGAGAAAAAATTATTTTGTCTATTTTTATAATTTAAGTTAGGGTTTTTCAAAAACAGCATTATTGCTGTTAACAGCAATGAAAACCCCTAATTTTAAATAATAATGTTCCCTACAAATAAAATAATAAAAATTCATTGAGATTTGGAAAAAAATATCTTAAGAATAAAAAAGAATGAAGAAGAAACAGACGAACAGATTTTATGAAATTTCAAGAATCGAATTTATGATTTCTACTGTCTATTTATTATTTATAATTTTCTATAAATTGATGTCTTGCAAAATTCTTACTAAAATGTAATTTAATAATTATGACTTCTCTATACTCTAATTTAAAATATTTTACATGCAATTCATCATTACAATTTCACAAAGATAAAAAAATTTCTTACTAAAATCTGACAAACTGCAACTTTATCATAAAATATTTGATATAATTATCCCCATAAAACTTTTAGCGTCAATAATAAAGAAAAAATGTTTTCCTTAAATTACAATTTTTTCCTTACAATTTGACGTAATTATCTTTCAATTATAATTAAGGCATAAGGCAGTAAGTGAGTGAACACACAAAAATAAATAAATAAATGAAAGAACCTGGCGACTGTTCATCTTTTTTATGTAAATAAGAAACATAGAAAATATTTTAATTGAATTCTCAAATGGATGGAAATATTATCTTCCACATCCATATTTATTCCATCTTTTAGCTGTGTGAATTGTTTTGTCTTTAATTAAAATCATTATTGAATAAATATCAAATTTTCTCTCTTTTATTTTTATGTAGAAGCGTCGATCTTAATCTCATAATGTTTTGTGTCTTATAATTGTAAATTTTCCCTTTCTTACTTTTGCCGCTTTCATTTTCAATTTACATAAGCTTTTTACAATCCTTTTTCTCTACTACTTATGCAATAAGACGTAAAATTTAAATTTTCAAGACAAATATTATTTCATTGAAGAATGAGCAAATATGGGTGAAGTGAAGTATTTTAAAAGTCCATCAACAGTTCTTAACAACTTTTGATTCATTAATCCCTTTTACACAGCTCACTCTCTTTCTCTTATTGTTAGTAAATGGAAATTTCCTGCTTGTCTATAAGAATGGAAGCCTTTTTTATGTTTCCTTAATTACCCAGAAATAACATCGGTACTATAAATTTTCTCTCACACTCAATATCGATCTTAGTCTCTCTCTTGAAAAATAAAAATCGTGATGAAATAATTTAAAAACTACTAATGGATTGAATTAATCAAAGCCGGAATTTTTTATCTTGGCTATTATTGGTAATTTCACGGGAATTCAATTCTGCAAATAAGTGTTGTGCATTTGATTTGATTTTCATGATTTGAAAATTATTGGTAAAGTTCAAGTTTCAATTTTAGAGTGAAGGGTAAAAAAGAGTTTATTTAACAAAAAAAAAAGACCTCTCATTATATTAAAAGCGCTTTGAAATTTAATCTTAAATTAAATTATTTCATACGGGTAAACTGATAATCATCGAGATCATTTGAAGATTTGAAATCAAAAATTATCAATTGATTTTAAATTTTCAACTTCAATTTTTGATAACTTTTGACATATTTAATGTTGAATCTTCAATTAATTTCAAATCAAAATCATTTAAATTATTGATGGCTATCAACTTGTGTGACTTAATAAATTCTCATTTAATTAATAGAATTAATAAAAAAATTTTAATCATAATAAATTTTCTTTCAAAGTCATTTAGAAATAAAATGATGTTGTAATTAGCAACAAGTTTGTGGTCGTTCATTTCACATATTAAATTGTTTTCTCATTACGCACTAAAACATATGCAGATATAAAAAATGTATTTTATTTATTCATGAATAAAATAATTATTCTCCACCTCATTTCAATATTAATAAACTTTTTTTCTACTTTATTTTCTGAAATATCATTATAACAGCACTACAAGAGAAAAAGAATTTTGCTTGATGTCGATTAATGAATCTTGTAACTAGATGTAAGTCAGCACCTCGGTAAAATAGCCTTCAAGCTATATTCATAAGTCGTCGTCTGTCGATTGCTTGCAATGTTCATAGTTCTTTTTATAAATGTGCAGCAGTCAGTTTCAATTGCAACATTCAATACACACAATTTCACATAATAATACCAACATTTGTAGCCATTTTGTTGTTTAAAAATGGTAATCACGATGGTATGAAAGAAATAAAAAATAATGCGATTGCTGGTTGTTGGTTAATGAAATTTAAATGCAAAGTCGTTCCTGCTTGCTTGCTATGTTGTGTGTATGTATAGAAGCCAAGGTAGGTAATAATATTAAATGCCACTGAACGTATGTGCGTTTCAAAATGAAATAAGAACATGCATCAAAACAGAAAACATGAAATTTATGCAAATTATTATTATTCCTTTATTCAATGCAAGAATGTAAGGAAGTGAATCGAAGAAGAATATTTAAATAGAGCGCATTTTTAAAAATAAAACTGCAAAAAAATTTATGATAAGATCTGAAATTTGATTTTTAGGTGACAGAATTCAATAGAAAATTTAAAGAATTTAAAAACATTTAATTTTTGAATTTTGATTTATTTTGACAGACTGCACTATATTAACTTCTGATGAATTTATATAAAAAACAATTACAAAATAAGCTCTATATAAGTGAATAAATTCTTATCTTGATAACGATTGGTATTTTTTATTGGCTTTGGCATTGCGCTGCCATTGCAATCAACACATACATAAACGATCAAAAGACATATTTAATGTATTTTAGTAAGTAGTGAGAAAGGTCTATATAAGACTTGTTTTTAGTACTACTAAAAATTATAATTGAATTTTTACTTCAACACACCGCTCGATTCAATGGTGATGATATGAAGATTGCACGATATTTTTTTAATGAATTTAAAACATGTAAGATGTACATACTTGCTTACAAGAAAATATTGTTCATTTTTCTATATTTACAAATTGCTAATATTCATGGCAGAATTTTTTAATGAGATTTTTCATAGATATTTTTTTCTATCCACCAACAACACCCTTACTTATGATATTTGCATTTAATAATATTATTTTTGAGTGATATAGTTTTAAATCATATTAAATTTAACATGTATGGAAGCCAGAATATAATCAGATCAGAAAATTTTTCCATAACTAACTAACAAACTTAATATGAATGAGTGAGTGAGTGGAAAAACAACATCTTTTTCGCATGAATTAAATAAGTAAATAAATAAATCGAAAAGAATTTCTTGGTTGTTGCTGTGCCATGTAAACATCAACAATTTGCTTTATAAATGTGTTGTGCCTTAATATTTTCACATCATGTGAGATAATCATAAACATTAGTTAGTTCCTTTATATAAGCACACTCAATAATGAAATGAGAGCAAGTGAGAAAGAGAGAAAAATTGTTGATAATTAGGTGCTGTTTTTACTTTTATTATATTATAAACAATTAATTTTTTAAATATTTTTAACAATCTTATTGACGCATTGATGAATGAGAAAATAATATAAATATGATGAAGGTGAGTAACTTACAAATGTTATTTTTTACATAATTTTTCAATTAGTCCAGTTTTTGAATAAAATTATTTTATTTCATGGGAATGAATTTAAATTTTAAATTTCAATGAAAAATAAAAGAATAAAATGTTTAAAATAGACTGGAAAATGGAAGAATTTTAAAATAAAAATAATGAAGAAAGAAATCCAAGGCATTAAATGTGACAAAAATTTTATTTTTAAAGATTTGAAATTGAATATTAACTGAGAAATTTTATTTTAATAATTTGATTTTAGTTTTAATTGACAAAAAGCTTACAAATAAATTAAAATAAATGATTAAGAAATTTCAAAAAGATAAATTTTTCAAAAAATAATGAATTTGTTAAATATTAAAAAACAACAAAAATTATTGTCAAAAAATTAAGAAAATAAAAAAAAGAAATGTTTTTTAAGGTAAAATGAATTATTTAATTTATATTAAAGATTCGAATATAAATCTATCATACATTTTATAATTTTCAAATCATTTTTAAATTTCATCATGAAATTTTCACTATATACCTAGTAACATAAAATAATTGCAACAAGTGAGTTGCTAAAATTATAATGATATGATCACATGTTGAAATTTATAATACATTTTTTTGAGATATATATCACATCTAACTATCATAACTAAAACTCAACAAGACAACAACATTAAAATATTTATGTTTTTAGCGAGGAGGCATTATCTTTCAAAATCGGTTGTGTTTTTGCCATTTACATAACTTTTTCAAGCTCATATGTTTTCATTCTCCTGCGAGACAAAACAAGGGAAAAATATTGTTATAAAATTTATTCATCTTGAAATTCTCTAAAATATAATAAAAATAACATGCCACAGGCACTTATGAGTAAATTCATCGCATAAACACAGAAAATAAAGTTTCATTTTTGATTTCTCATTTTATTTTCGTTATTATTCGAATCACGTTTTTGATTTTACTTAACTAAAGTGAATGATTTCTTTGCAAGTGATTGCGATTTATACTAAATTTGAAATTTCATCTTTTTCTCGCTCATATATTTATATATTGTGTGTGTTTCTTATAAATTACAGGTTTATGTTTCACGATAGGCTTGCATCCATCACAATAAACAGAGACGAATAATCACTGCAAATTATTTCATTCAATCATCCATCAATTTTCATTGAATGAAATCAAGAATTCACTTTTTTTCCTTTTGGTCTCTCTCTTTTTCATTCTCATCCCGGTTTTGTTATGTGTGTGCATAATTCTGATTTTGATGCGAATGAGAGATGGTTGGATGGGCAGTCAATTTATACAATTTATGTTTCGTTGAAATTCATTCATTTTTATTTTCTGCAAACATTCTACAGCTTCTTGCGAATAGTATTTAATAAATGTTCCTTCTATATTGCCTCTCGTTCGATGATTGAAGAGAAACACTGGCTGCAATCATGCATAATTATAGAAATATGTTCATGTTGTTGTTCAAAACGAGTTATTTTTAAATTAAATAAAGTAAAACAAAATTATTATTTTAATTTTCTTCTGTTGACTTTCTTTTTTACATCAGAATGACTCTTTTTATGTTTTTCGATTATTTCCTGCTTTTTAACATGAACAATAAAATTCAATTTTTGTTAACATTGATTAGATCAACAAAAAAATTGTTTAAAAATTTAATCTATCAATTTTTTCATTGCTGTTCTTTTTGATCGTGTTATTATTGTACAAATTATAAAAGTTTTCCAACTCTGCCTATTATCACCATTTTTAAAATAATTTCAGCTATTTTTGACTTCCTGCAAGTGCAAAAACATTTTGCAGTGATTTTAATAAATTATGTGAGAAATTTAAACCAAAAAGAAAATAAATAAAATTTTAATGGAAGCTACAAAATTAAAATTAGTTTTTTAAATTAAATGAAAGGTTTCAAATTTCTAAATTGGCTTTAATATAAATTATTTTGCTATAGGATGTAATTTGAAAACCATATTTATTTATTTTTATTCTTTTTAAAGAGAAAATAGGCAAAAGAAATTAAAAAATTATAAAAAAAGCATGGTGTTTAAACCTTATTAATCCTAATTTATATGATTTGTATTTGAGGAGAATTAAGCTCTTGACCGCTTCAAAATTTCTAATTTTTCTTATAAATTTTTAATATAGGGTAAACGAACCTTATTTTCGACATATCCTAATTTTCGACAGTTTTTCAATTCGATGAATTTGCTTTTAAAACACACGAATTCACTTCATATTTTGATTGCAATCGGTTTAAAAAGTTATTTAATCATGATTAAACAATCTATTATTAGTTTTTTCTCAGTATTTTTCACAAAATATCCATTTTTGTATTTTACTTGAAAATTGTAAAATTTTCCAGTTTCTTCAAACACTTATTATTCACTAATTCTTTTCAATTTCATTCTGCAAACATATTAAAGATTTGAAATCAAACTTTATCTTCATTTTAAATCATTTATTTACACAATTTGACACGATTTAAATAGTTAAATTTTGTCACAAACGCTGGACCTAAATTTCGACATAGTTTTGCCCTAATTTTCGATAGTTTTTGTTTACAAAAATACAAGGAAAATAAAAAGGAAAATTGTGCGAAAATCGCGTGAGGCTTTTTTTACCGATTTCAAGAAAACGCGTTCAAATATTGTAAATATTTATTTTTACTTTATTTAAGTTGTTTTGTCGATAAAAATGTGTTTGAACTTATTTTGCTGTGAAGAAATAAAGATTTAAAGAATTATAAAGAGTGATCAAGTGTTTTAAAGTGTAAAAATCAGAATCAAAACAAAAACTGTCGAAAATTAGATTTGTTTATGTCGAAATTTAGGTCAAGACTGTCGAAAATTAGGACCGATATTTGAATCGATATTGTGACTTAAATATTCAACTTTGGCTCTTAAGTAATATTTTAAATGAAAGATGCCGAAAAACTACATTCAAAACTTTTGCCAGAAATTGTATTGATTAAGTAATAAGTGAGATATTTGTGTTTGAATTTCAAAATCCTGAAAACTGTCGAAAATTAGGTACGTTTACCCTATAAGCTGCAAAATGTTAATTTAATTAAATAAACAAAATAATTAGTGAAAATGCTTTGAACATTTCAAAAAACTTATTTACAAAGTATAGCTCAACATGTTAAATTAATTATTTTCATTCATTGAATAATAATTTCATTTTTTCTCTTTCTTAAATTGACTGAGTAGCAAAACACTAGCGGCAAATAGCTCAACTAAAATTAAACTTTAAAGCTTAAATTAGATTTTAAATTTAAAAAAACCGTTAGCAATGCTTCTGAATCAAAAATAGATAAGAACAAATATATGCTCTTTTTTAAATCTTTTTACTGATTGTAATTTGTTTATTGATTGTATTGATCTATACTAATTTCTAGAAATTTAATATAATATGCATATTTTTAAAAATTGTTTGTCGTTTTAAATTTTAGAATTTAAAATGCGATTTTCTATTTTACACTATACTGAGATTCTTGTTTATTTTTAATGAAGTCATTTTTAGTTTAAATTTAATTCATGGTTAAAAACAATAAATAATATCTTTACCTTTACTCTCAATCTACATTATTGCCAAAATAAATCACGGAACAGTCATAGAAATATTTAAATGACAAATGGAATTTTCAATTTTAATAGATTTGAATTTACTCAATGTTATTCAAAAGCATTTGACAAACATATCATAGTAACATAATAAATCATAAGTTATGATACATTTAATATAGATTATTCTTGACATATGAATCATAGCACATTCAAATTTTATTTTTTAATAAAAATCAACAATGTTTTTTACTCAACCAAAATGATCAATTCAATCAAGAAATGCAAAACTCATATTGAAATCTGTCTTAATTTATTGAAAAAAATATAAAATTTTTGATAATTTGCATGAAATAGCCTGGAAAATTAATATTTTTCATTACTGCTTGAATTTAATAAAATCAACAGTCATGAACATAAATAAATAACCGTAAAAGAGCAAAAAACTTAAGCACAGTCAATTTTAAATGAATTAAAATAACAAATGTCTAACATTAAATAATTATAGATATTTTTTAAGCTCATTAACGCATTTAATGCAAGCAAATAAAACAATATAAAAATATGACAATAATCAACTTTCAAAAATCCTTCTTCTAAAATTTATTACAATAAATTAAAAATTGAGATTATCAGCTTAAACATAATAAATGACCCAAATAAAAGAACACGGACAAAAATATGCCCCAAGCAAGACAGCCTAATAAACTGATAATAATAATCGATGCCGTCATCATCTTAATACAATACAGCATTAAAGTTCATTGATCGTTGTCGCTTATGTACATGCGGTAATGAAAATGAAACTTGTAACGGAATAGTTTGTAGGTCACTAAGTCTCGTACAAGTAATATGAACATTTATTGTACATTGGTCGTTGTTGCTTTTATTTACTTTACTCAACGGCTACTTGTTCACTGTTGATGTTGTTGTTGTAATGTTTTGGTGTATTGAGTATCAAGTTCAACTATCAAGATTATGTAATGCTCATAAATGATTCAGACGGCATGAATGAATTAAAAATATTCAATTATTTTCTCAGCTGTTTGTGTGCAATTATATTAGCTCATGTGAGTTTGCCGTTATCAAAATGAAATTCAAGGGATGGATACTTCAAAAAAGATTTGATTTTTTGATTTTTGAAAAACTTAAATAAATAACGTTTTTCTAGCAATCTGAAAATTTTTGAAAATTCAAAAAATAACGATAAAAATTTTAAACTTAATTTAAAACAAACTTCACGTATTTGAATCGATGATCCTCGAATTCATGAAAATCTATAAATTGTTTCATAATTTCTTAAATTATAATAATTAACAGCAACATAAAAACGTAAATTTTACACAATTAACAAAATTCATCTTTTCAATGCCAAATAAAAACATCGTTCCGTCTAATCAAACAGCTGTGAAATACCAAAAAAACCGAAAAAATTATTTTTACACAAAAGCAAGTTGACCCTTGCGATAAACATGTATATACATACACGGCTCCATTCTTGCTCATTGCAATACACGAGTTCACAATTAAAAAGAGCTAAAAAATAACAGAGAGCAAGAGAGACTTAAACTTAAAGCACTCGAATAATAATAGCACTGAAGAAAAAAAATTGAATAAGTTTAAAAAAAATATTTTGCGGCAGCAACTTTGAGCCTCCTCGCTGTATTCAGTCGTGAACGGGATTTAAGCGGTGTCAGTCGTGTGCGATCGGTCTTTCGTTTAATTGTAGAATAATTTTAATTTTTATTATTTTTCGGTGAATAAAATTGAATGGCAATTAACATATTAAGAATGTGTGCATAAAAGGGAATTTGAGTGAAATAATAAAAACAAAAAAATTTTAATAAAAAATCAAAACGAGCTTGACAATCAGCTGTGAAAATAAAAGCAGATAATAAAAAAATAATGGAATCTTTATTTCAAATGATTACCAATGTAGTATTTAATGCGAATGTGCCATTATATTTAATTGCTTTAATTGGAGCATGGGCTTTAATATGGTGGACATATGATAATTTTAAATCAGTGATACAAATTATTAAAAGCATTCTAACACCATACTTTCAGCCTAATGAAAATAAAGGCTTTGTTGAAAAATATGGAAAATGGGCAGGTAAAAAATAGTGAATTATTTTGCAAAATATTGTCTAAATTAAAGCTTAAACATTTGAATTAGTCATTGGTTCTAAAAAATATTCCAATTTTTGCAAGACAAAAAGAATTTTAACGTAATGAGAATTTTTGAAAAATATTTTTTCCTTGGAATTTTAAGAGTCCTTAGGAGTTTTAGTTGTCTTTTAAATTTGAAAATTGCGTGAATATTAGATGATATACTATCTGTGTTTAAACGTTTTCAAACTATTGCTTCAATTTCTTATTAATTCAAGCTATTATATTTTTAATATTACGAGTTTATGTTAACAAAACATTTGCAAATTTTCGTAAAAATTTGATAACTTGAAAAGTGATAAAAACAAAATTTACAAATATAAACAAAAATATAGTTGAATATGAAGTAATGGATTAAAATTAAATGATAAGATTGTGTGAAATAGATAGCATACAATGAACTATGTCATTTGATAAGAACTGTGAAAAAATAAATAAACAAACAGCAAAACAAATATATAAAAAGAATATTTAAAAATGTGTATGAAGTCTATTTTGAAGCTTTCAGAACAATAAAAGCTTATAAATTAGAACATTTTAAGACTTTGAACTCGAAACCAATCAATTTTAAATATTTGCACGATTTCCTTAATACCTGAGTATTGAGTGAAGAATTTTGTGCAAAAAATTGAGACTTTTTGATGTAAAAATATTAAAACATGAGTTGCTCATTAGTTTACGAACAAACAAATAAAATTTTTGCAAGTCTGATCAAAAATAATAAAATTATCACATTTTACTTCAGTGCTAATTAAAATCAAGCCGGAATCTAAAACACACAATTAATCTTCATCACAAATAATGGAAATATCGTACTGAGTAAATAATAGTATACTTTTAAAGAATCGGGATTATAATTAGATAAAAATTGTTTCATAAAAAATGAATATAATTTAATTAATGATGATGAATCGACAGTTAGCATTTTATAGTTAAATTTCAAAAAATGGATGTGATAATGGCAAAGCATTAGCATGTTTAAACACAAATATTTAATGGTGACTATAGAGGAAGAGTCGTGAGTGACCATAAGCATGGTTGAGTAAGATACAAAATTTACAAGAACCATCTAATTGCTTGGCCACTGCTGTGCTGCTTTTATGGTGCTCGTAATTACACGCAAATTTATTATTTTTTTTTCATTTTTGATTTATCATTGTTATTTTCATGTTGGTGCTCCGTGTAATTCAATATGTGGTAGATAATTAAAAGAATTAAAAAATTATTTATTTCCAGCAATTTCGCTGTCGAAAGTTTTATTGCAAATTAAAATGCAATAAAACTGATTTTCTTTCAATCATAAATCCATAATTAACTGAATCAATCAGCGTTGCAGTTTTTACATAAATATGCATAGTCTGATTGTAACTTTAATTTTAAGTCTATTGAAAAATTGATGATTCGTTAAATACATACAATTATAGAAAGATTTAATAATCATTCTCTATCAATTGCAATAAAATTTTTAGAATGTGGTAATAAATTTTGAATAATAATAGAGACATGATGCATTTGAAAATTGTAATTTTTTAAGGAAAATGTTTGAAAGCAAGATATGAAAACATTTGATAGTTAAAATATAATAATAATTGAAAAATCAATAAAATTCAAAAATCTTATATGGAAAGCAATGAACTAGTATTTAAGGAAAAGTATCTGCTTAAAGATAGTTAAATATTACAACAAATTTTAAAAAACTGCATAAAAGTTCAAAATTCTTTCTTTATTTTATTTTGATAAAATATATCAATAAATGATTAATAGTTAGTAGATATTTTTTAAATGAAGTTCTCATCCCTTGATTGAAGTTATCAATTAATTTTTTTTAAAAAAAATGTGAACAAGGAAATGTTTTTAATTTATCTCTTTTGTGACACTGAAGTTGTGTATAATAATTAAAACCACTTCATTCATAGTAAAATTATAGACAATAACTTTAAATTGTTGTAATTTGTTAATAAGTTTCTATAATAATTTTTGTTCTTTAAAAAAGCTAACATGCTTTCAAAAAATCTTAATAAATTCATGTTCATTATCATTTAATTTTAGTCCTTTTAGCTTCTCCTTATTGTCAATACTATTAACTTTTAATAAATATTGTTTAATATCCAAAACTTGGCATAACTTTTTTTAATAACAGTCATTATTTAATAATTTCTTTTATTTTGCATACAAAACAGATGTCTAATTTCATTTCCTTTTAGAAATAAGAAAACAAAAAATTACCCAAAAACATTATAATTTGCTAAACTCAAGAACCCTTAACATTCTATGAAAACATTGTCAACAAATCTTCAAATATGATAAAGCGCAAAATTCTAAAGTACACATTAAAGAAGATTTCCTAAAAAATAAGTTTACTTACTATAAAAGAACTTCTTAAGAAATTCAAATAATGTAGATTCATGTAAACAACTTCTTTTTATCAATTAATGCTAATTGCGTGGTTAATACATCAATGAACAATGAAGACATTTTGTGGTTAACAAAGAAAAATATTTTATTTTGTATTTTTAAGAAATTCTCAATTGACTTGTTGATTTTTGCAATTAGCACAAATATAATATCCTCTAGAAATATTAACCTTTAAATTCTCTATCATTAGAAACGAAAAATTTAGAATTAATTAAAAATAAATGCAGCAAGTGTGCAATAATACCTAACTACATTCAAAAACTAGAGACGATTAGAATGTGCATATGCAAAGCTAACCTTCAAATCTTAACATTTCACGAAGTGCATTTAAACAGGTTTAGAGAATTAAAAATGAAAATGCTGCGTTCCACTTAACAGAATCGATAGAATTGTCATAAAAAGACTCTAATAACAACAGAGAACAAGGCTAAATTTTAATGTCACATGTATTGATCATATTAGTGATTAAGCGTTCATCTTCTCTAATTGAAGGATTTTTCATTTAACTTTTAGTTATTACTGGTGCAACTGATGGCATTGGTAAGCAATATTCTAAAGAACTAGCAAAACATGGCATGAATATCGTTCTAATCTCAAGAACTGAGTCAAAATTGATTGAAGTCGCTAAAGAAATCGGTGAGTTTAAGTTTACATGCAATTGCGACCTTGACTAATGTTCAATCATGTTTAGAGTCAATGTACTCGGTAAAGACAAAGTATGTGGCTGTTGACTTTGGCAATGGCAAAGAAATCTATGAAAAAATAAAAGAAGAATTAAAGTCAATGGACATTGGTGTGCTGGTCAATAATGTTGGACGAATGTATGATTTTCCAGACGATTTAGATCACATTTCGGAAGAACTTTTATGGCAAATTATCAATATTAATATTGGTGCAGTTACAATGATGTCAAGAATTTTTATTCCACAAATGAAAGCAAATCAACGAGGAATGATTGTCAACATTTCATCAGGTTCAGAATGTCAACCAACTCCATTGATGACTGTTTATGCATCATCTAAAGTTTATATTAGAAATTTCACATTAGCATTAAGAAAAGAACTTGAAGAACACAATGTACAAGTACAGTTGGTGACACCAATGTTTGTGCAGACCAAAATGAACAATTATTCAACATCTGTGATGAAAGGAAGCATCTTAGTGCCAGATGTTGAGTCATATACACGCTCAGCTGTTTTTACATTAGGAAAAAGCTCGCAAACAAATGGATATTGGAGTCATGGTCTTCAAGTAAGCGATTACTTTTGTTTATACAAACTGTAATTAATATTTTTTGTGATTTACAGTATGGCTGTATGAAGCTTGTGCCAGAGTTTATTAGGACTTGCGTCTCGTTTAGAATGAACAAAAAATTCAGAGATGAATATTATGCACAACAAACGATATGACAAGTGTGAAACTGTGAAATTCAAAATTTGCTAAGAGGCCTAATATTAATTATTATTTACATGGGAAGTGTAATAGAATATAATGACAGTTATTTTTTTAAAAAATTTCAATGCATAGCAAAAATAAATTTTCATAAAAATTGTTTTTAATTGCTTTTCTTAAAAATGCTACATTTGAGCTTTTTAAGTTATTATATTTATTGGAAACAAATCAACAAAATACATTTTTAGAAAATTCTTCCAAACTTGTGTAACGTATTTTTTCAAAATTTAAAAATTATCGGTCAAAATTAAACAGTTTGTTTCAAAAACCATTTCTATTGCACTTCCTATTATTATTTGATATCTTTTGTTGATGAAAAATTATTCTTAAAACAAAATAAAAAAAATATTTTTTTAAGAAAAACTCCAAGTTCCGTAAAGAATTACATTCATCAATGTCAGTAATCCGTAAAATTGCTTGGAAGTTTAATAACTCACGAAAACAGTAAGTAAGTAGTAATACAAAAGAATTTTCGGACACAAACGCATGCCGCAAGTAATTTCAAATCTTTTTCTTATTAATGACTCACAAGGCAATAATTGAGTCTCGACTTTTTCCATAGTAATTGATTGAGCGTGTCGATGTTTAAATATTCTTAAAAAAAACCAATAATTGAAACATTGAAGTTTGATTCGCATGTGAATAAAAAGGAAGTTAAGATGTTCACGTTCATGGCTAAAATTACAATGACTTTAAGTTGTCAATATTTGCATATTTGTGTCAAAAAAGAAGATAAATAAAAAAATTCGCAACCGCAAATGTAATCAACATTATGTATGGTATTAACATCTTCACCTGCAAAACGTGATAAATAAATTTTTTCAGTGTCATTTATTAGCAACAATGGGTTGTTAATTTGGAATAATGTAGACGTGAGAAAAATACAATTTAGTTTTTCAATTTAGCTTGTTTAGATGATGGATGGAATGCGAGATTGTGAGAGAAACTTGGCGTGACATGAAGAAAATTATGCAGGTCAACTTAGAAATAGTTTTATTACAGCTATGGTTTCATCAGCTTACCTTTTTGTAAATTATATTTTTATCTTAAAAAAATGAATTTTTATAGCAAGAATTTGAAAAAAAAAACATTGGTAAGTTCTGAAGATTCAAGAGTTCTCAAGAACTCTAAAGTGATAAACAACTGAATAGAATCTTACCTTTTACTTTTATTTAAATTTAATTTGATGATAACAAAAAATAAAACATTAAAATTTCTACTGGTCCTTTATTATTATCATATTTTTTCAATACTTTTTCTTTACTTATCAGAAATTAATTCTCACGATTTCAAAGTTTCAAAAATCACAAATTTTGTGTAGTGTGTATACTTGAAAAGATTAAATATTGATTGAGATTGAAAAAAGCTTGATTGAAAAAATTTCTAATAAAAGTTAAAAAATTGTGATCTAAAATTTTAGTATAACCTTATGAAATTTGTGGATTGAATGTCAATTTATGATTGAAGTTGTGTTTGTGTAGTAGAAGAAAAAAGTGACTAAAATGCTATTATGAGAAGTGCACACGATGGTGAAGCTTAAAAATAAATATCGATTGGTAAAAAATAATACTTTGATTTCAGACGCATTTAAAATATCGTCCTACTGATTTCAACTAGTGTCTAATGCTAGTCATATTGAGAGAAAATGTCTATGGTAAAAATCACTGAATGTCAAACCAAATAAAAGAAATAAAATCTGAAAAACTCTTAAACTACTCATTCTAAAACTACGCACAAATGTAAAAACTCTAATGTTGAAAAATGAAATGTCTTAATGGAGTTTATTAAGTTCATTACTTCTAAAAAACTTGATTTCTTTTTCCTCTTGTCTCTTTTGGTAAAAAATTGCAAAATTGTCGATATTGATGATATTTCATAAAGCTTCTCAATGATCACGAATTAATTGTTTTTTTGCTTATTCTGCAAACGTCTTTTCTTCATATTGCCAATTTTCTTGAGCAGTTCGGAGTTTTCATCTTCACAATCGGGCAATGGCTCCCACAAGCGCATCTTTTTTGGAAGATAATAAAGTCCTGATAAAGTTATTGCTGAAAAATTAATTCATGTTAATTTTAAATATTTAAGAAATTACGCTATGGTTATTTTTCAAAGTATTCTAAATATAAATTTAAGGTAACGTTTTGTATCATTTGATTAATTGTGAACTTCATAAAAAGGGGTTTGAACTTGCATGCATATTTTACTTGATATATGCATATTTTTTGTCAAATTGATTCCAAGTTGACTTGCACAAAAATGTGTTTTATTCATTCACAGATTGAATTTAATTCAAATAAAATACATAGTAAGTTAAAGAATCATTGATTTTTATACAAGTTTGCTGGATCTCAAATGAATTAAATAAAATTTGAATGAATAAAAGACATTTTTGTGTAAGTCAACTTGAAACCAACTTGACAAAAAATATGTCCATATCAAGCAAAATATGCATGCAAGTCCAAATCCTATTAAAAAATGATTATTGTCTAATAATTTAAAATAAATCACTTAAATGTCCAATTCCAACATAAAATATAAATTAGAAACTTACAATTAAGGATAAATGGAAATACTACGTAGAAATTCATTGTTGATGATCTAAAAAGAAAAATTTAATTAAAAATTTATAGAAAAAAATTCCACATTGTTTTCTTACCTAAAATAAAGGCACTCTGTGATGGAAAAGATCATATTAACCACTAACATCAATGATCCAGTAACAACACATGCTGAATATGAAAAAATATGCAAATTAAATTAAGCAAAATTCCATCACATTCTCACGTTATAAACTAACCTTTATCATGTATGTAAAGTGTCGTTTGAATTAAAGTTATTGCTTTCAAAATTGAGTAAATACCCATAATTCTACATATGGTGAAATCGGCTTCAATTAGCTTCACATCTGTGAGCTCTTCATTGCCAGACATGAAACTTCTTCTTTCGACATAATTTCTCAATGCAGTTCCCAAATCGATAAATGCTACAAAAGCAATGAAACCTCGAAATGCATACAGCACTTTATTGCTAGCAGTTTTCTGTACCGGCATGCTCAACTGAAACTTCACACCTTATAACTTAAAGTATAATCAACGAAAACTAACAATTCCTTCTAATTCTATTTTATTTTATTTTTGTTTTTAAACCACATTAAAATGATTTTTTGTGTCTAATGAGAAATTTTTCTTCCTCTCTCTTTTTATTCTTCAAAATATTGCAAATGCGCATGCGTTTGGAAAAATGAGAGCATAAAAAGCAAGGCAGAAAAATGTCGATAAAAAATATTCTATTTTCATCCTCACACAGTGCTACGCAACGGTTAGTGCGTGCACATGATCATCATACAATTTTCACTGACTTGACATTAAAATACACGCGTTGTTGTCGCTATTTTAATAAAAATCAATGAATTTTTACTCATAAATCATGAACATTTTTTTATTTTTGTCAGGTTATGAAATTTATATTTTACCAATTAATTTTATTCAAGTTAAAGGTCTTAGAAATCAAAATCAAGACTGAAAAACAATTAACAATAATCCCGTGTGCAGAGTTAATTTATTCTAAATTAAAGAGTTCAATGATTTTCTACGTGTTAAGAATGTGAAATTTGTAACGGCATCATTTGTAGGTCAGTCAGCATTTATGAATAAATCAACAAAAATGAAGGAGAAGAAGAAGCAAAAAAATAATTACTCTCGTCATAATGCATTTATGTACTCACATGTTTATGATCGAGCATAATTGTTCGCGAATCAAGTTCAACGTCTACGATTACGCAATAAAAAAATAAATTTTCTGCTTGAGTGCAATTAATGTCGTTGATAATTTAAGTTTGTATGTGAATGAATGTAATTTGTTCTTTTTAAGGAATTTAGGAAAAAATTCTCATACGTGTTCAAGTGCGAGGTTTACAGCTTTTTTTTGCAAACAGAATGTTATGGTCATTTACTTTTTTTGTAATTAATTTGATATTAACCTGATTTCTATCAGATTTTTCTTTTCAGTGTTTAAAGCTAACAGTGAGTCATTAACTTTAATTATTAATTAATGACAGTTGATGTAATATTGTTGTGAAAATTATAATTTGAATTTTTTTTGACATCACGTGAATAAAATCTTCCGGATCGACCCCTTGTGATAACATTTTATCAATTTCAATTTTCACGAGTAAAGGTAAAACAAAATTCTAAAAAAACGGTAACTTTTTAAATTTTTAAATTGAGGATAAAATTCAAAACTATTTCATCATTATAAATTTAAACAATGAAATATTTAAAATTTTAATAATTTACAAAATTTTTTTGATTTCCGTAGTAAAACCTTTAAAATTTTAGATAAAAACGGAAAATTTGAATTTGAATCTAAAAAATCGTTAAAATGAAATTTTTAATTTTTGAACTCATTAAAAATTAAAAAAAATATATTTAATAACTAATTATCAAATTTAAATTTCTCGCTAGGAAAAAAGTGCAATTGATGGGTAATTAAGTAATATTATCACCCATACAACTAGTTTCACAACACATTTTAGAATTTTTCTAGTATTTAATTCTAGGTACAATTAGGGTAAGTAAGCTATAATTCCATGAATTTAGAATTTACTACTTTTTTGCTCAGATCAACTTTTTTCGCGTATGAATTAAATATTCTAAAACACAAGTATAGATTCATTTGAAAGTTTAGCATCAGTTGCAGTTTTTGATTCTAGATGTCAAGTTGAAAACTTTTATAAACAAATTTTTCACGCATCGACACTTTTTGATAATTTCACAATACACAGACACTTTTTAGAGTTGCTCAAATTTTTTTATTATCAAACAAACTGTTTTATTTTTCTGTGTACATGTTTAAATAATTTTGATAGCTTCAATAAAGTAAACAATTTTGAAAGAAGCTCTTAAAAAATTTGAAACATAAAAAGAATTGAGAAAACTCCGGATAGTTTTTATGTGTGATGATTAAAAAATAATTGTGAATAAAAAGTAATTATGTTTGAAACATTTTTAATTTGTGTTGGTATTTATGCCACAATTTGGTATTTGTATGAAAATTTATCATCACCTATTTTGATAATTGTCAATACTCTATTGGAACTTTTTATTCCTTCAAAGAAGAAAAGTTTTAAGGAAAAATATGGTGAATGGGCAGGTAAGTCAATAAAATCTTACTAATTTAATTTCATTTTTATAAAATAATTTACAATGAAAAAAACTTTTTTTGACTGAAGTAAAATTGAAAATTTAAAATATATTTTTTTATCATTGACATAAATCTCAATAATTACACTGAAAAATTGTCTGAGATAATCAATCATTTTCATATTCAATGGGCATTTCATCTTTTTTTCGACTCAGGAAGAAGAGTCATTAACTCATGCGCAGCAACAACTTGTTCAGTTAACTTAATATTTGACATTGAATTTAAGTGTACTTTTGAACTTGTTTTGCATTATTTTAGCATCAGTTTTTATATTTACTAAGCAATCAATGCGTTTGCCGATAACCTCTTATATGTCACACACATATTTTAAAATCTCAAAGATAAGAGCACTTAACAAACTCTAATTAATATTCAATTTAGTTGTTACTGGCGCAACTGATGGCATTGGTAAGCAATATGCAAAGGAACTAGCAAAACATGGCATGAATATCGTTCTAATCTCAAGAACTGAGTCAAAATTGATTGAAGTCGCTAAAGAAATTGGTAAGTTTGAGTTTACATGCAATTGTGACCTTGAATAATGTTCAATCATGTTTAGAGTCAATGTACTCGGTAAAGACAAAGTATGTGGCTGTTGACTTTGGCAATGGCAAAAAAATCTATGAAAAAATAAAAGAAGAATTAAAGTCAATGGATATTGGAATATTGGTTAATAATGTTGGATCATTTCATGAATATCCAGAATATCTTGATAAAATATCAGAAGATACTTTATGGTCGATAATGAATATTAATGTTGGGGCAATTACAATGATGTCAAGAATGATAATTCCACAAATGAAAGCAAATAAAAGAGGAATGATTGTAAATTTATCATCAGGCACTCAAACTCAACCAATGCCATTGATGACTATTTATGCAGCAAGTAAAATTTATGTTACTAATTTCACTTTAGGTAAGAGAAGGTAAAAAATCTATAGTAAATATTTAAGTAAAAATTTTAATTGACAGCACTTCAAAAAGAACTCAAAAAGTACAATGTTGAAGTTCAGTTATTATCACCTATGTTTGTTAAAACTAAAATGTTAAATTCAGACAGATTAAATGAAAATCCATTTGTCACAAATGTGGAAAAGTATACTCGACATGCTGTGTTTACACTTGGAAAAAGTTCACAAACAACCGGCTATTGGGAACATGCAATTCAAGTAAGAAAACTAAAATTTCTTATTTGATAAAAATTTGTTAAATTTATATATTTTTTTAGGTTGCATTTATTAAAATTGTTCCACAAGTTTTAAGAACACAATGTGCATGGATCACAGCAAGATTTATGAAGGCAGAATATCTTCAGAAACAAAAACTGTCATAATTTAGAATTAAAAATATTTTGGGGATTAAACAGTAATTGATTGTTTAAAAACTGTCATAAAAGTAATTCTATCAATTAGGAATTGCATTTTCATTTAATTCTAGGGAATGAATTTATTAATGAGTGTAATTAAAATTTTTATTGTCATCTTTCATAAAAAAATTTAATTTCAAATGATTTCTGTCGACACAATTATTGAGTCCCATGTGTAAAAATTTAAATTAACAGTTTGAGCATTCAGCTGACAGCTAAAATCATGAGTTTCAAGTACTTTTTTACTTCCTTTTACCTAAACTGGTTTTCTAATGTCTCTTGATTTTGGTATGTAGTAAAATTAATGTTAGGAATTTTTTCAGAATACAATTCAAACTCCTTTTGGTAATGCCTTTCGTTAATTTAACTTGACTCATAAAAATTTATTACAGATCAATACTTTTAATTAAAAACTTTTAAATGTCTTAGTTTATGAGTCAATAACATTTATAAATTTTCATCTGTATCAATAAAGTGTCAAAATATATTGTCAATGCTCATCTCATAAGTAATTTATTTGTATCAAAGAAGTAGTCATTATAAGAAGTTCAAAAATGTTCTACTCTTATATTTTATTTTTAATAAATTATCTCTTTTTAATAATTTATTATTTTTTAATATTTGTTGGTGTAGCAAATTTTTGTTATTATTTGTGCCATTGTTTAAAATCACCACTTGATATAACTTTGAATATTTTAAAATCTTTATTTTTTTCATCAGAAAGAAAAAGTTTTAGTGAAAAATATGGTGAATGGGCAGGTGAGAATTTATTAATGAAATCAGAACTTGCAAATTTGATCTGAATTTTTTATGACTATTTTCTTTTGCTATCCATAAAAAATTTTATGGTATTAATCTGAAAAAATAAATACAAATTGTTTTAAAAATTTAGTGATAACTGGATCATCTGATGGAATTGGCAAGCAATATGCAAAAGAATTAGCAAAGAAAGGAATGAAAATTGTTTTGATTTCAAATGTTGAAAAAGATTTGATCAAAGTTAAAGAAGAAATTGGTAAGAAATCCAAAATAAAAAGCACTTTGATCGTTTTAGGAAAATTAAAACTTTAATTACACTTGAGTGCAATTAAACTTTCAAATTTTTTCCTTTTTTCATTCTTCCAGAACAAGAACATTCAGTAGAAGTAAAATATATTTTTGCAGACTTCAGTAAAGGAAAAGAAGTTTATGAAGAACTCAAAAAAGAACTTTTATCACTTGATATTGGAATTCTTATCAATAATGTTGGAATTTTTCATGAATATCCAAATTATTTTGATTTAATTTCTGAAGATTTAATTTGGAAACTTTTAGAAATTAACGTTAAAGCAACAACAATGATGTCAAGAATGATTATTCCACAAATGAAGAGCAAGAAACGTGGATTGATCATTAATATTTCATCAGTTATCGCCACTTGTCCTATGCCTTTAGCTACTATTTATTCAGCTAGTAAACTTTATGTTCACTTCTTTACTTTAGGTAATTTTTAAGAAACTTATAACAATTTAAGTTAATAATTTTATTATTTTAATAATTTAGCACTTCGAAAAGAACTCGAAAAATATGGAGTTCAAGTTCAACTTATTTCACCTTCATTAGTTGCAACTAAAATTAACAGTTTCTCAAAATTCCTAGAAACAAAGAGTTTTATTATACCAGACGCAGAAACTTTTGCAAAAAATGCAGTTTTTACTTTTGGTAAAACATCTCAAACGACTGGTTATTGGAAACATGCACTTTTGGTGATAAAATAATCTTATTACATAAATTTATATTTTTTAAAAAAATTTTTTTATCAGGCGGCTTTTTGTAAATTAGGTTCACAAGCAATGAACACATTTTGCTTTCATGAAGTAGGAAAAATAGTCAGAGAAGAATATTTGAGAAACAAAAAAACATCATGAGATTGTATTGTTAAATTAAGACTTCAAAAAGATGAAATAAATTTTTTAGTCTTTTGTGTTTATTTCAGCAGATTTCATAAATTGCCGTCGTATTCAAAAAAGGTGTCAAAAAATCAAAATTTATTGTTTTCGATTTTTTAATGATGACAAATGAGTTTTAATTTCAGTCTTAAATTGTTGCCTTAGCTGGAGAGTTTAATTTTTTCGCTATGTTAAATACAATTTTGTGTCTAATTGGAGCTTATTCAGCATTCTTTTATTTCTATGAAAATTTAAAATCACCAATAAAAATTATTTTTAGAACTTTGAAAAGTTTTATTTTGCCATTGAAAGAGAGAAGTTTTAGTGAAAAATATGGTGAATGGGCAGGTCAGAAATTAAATAATATTGACTTAGTCAAAAACTATAAATTTATTAAAATTTTTTGAAAATTACTAAGGTTTGGTTGTGAGTGCAGAAATGTGCGCATATAAATTTTGCCGAACCCTAAAAACAGCAAATAAAAGTTTTTTTAAATGTTTTATAAATTTAGTGATAACTGGATCATCTGATGGAATTGGCAAGCAATATGCAAAAGAATTAGCAAAGAAAGGAATGAAAATTGTTTTAATTTCAAATGTTGAAAAAGATTTGATCAAAGTTAAAGAAGAAATTGGTAAGAAATCCAAAATAAAAAGCACTTTGATCATTTTTATAAAATTAAAACTTTATTTACACCTGAGTACAATTAAACTTTCAAATTTATTTCTTTTTTCATTCTTCCAGAACAAGAACATTCAGTAGAAGTAAAATATATTTTTGCAGACTTCAGCAAAGGAAAAGAAGTTTATGAAGAACTCAAAAAAGAACTTTTATCACTTGATATTGGAATTCTTATCAATAATGTTGGAATTTTTCATGAATATCCAAATTATTTTGATTTAATTTCTGAAGAAATGATATGGAGGCTGTTATATGTCAATATTGCAGCAACAACAATGATGTCAAGAATGATCATACCACAAATGAAGAGCAAGAAACGTGGATTGATTGTTAATATTTCATCAGGTTCTGACAACCAACCGATTCCATTAATGGCAATTTATAGCGCAAGTAAAGTTTTTGTTAAGTATTTCACATTGGGTAAGTTTGTCTTAAAATTCTCACAGTCATTCCTTAATTGCAATTTTATGAAGCACTTCAAAAGGAACTTGAAAAACAAAATGTTCAAGTTCAGCTAGTGACACCAATGTATGTGCGAACCAATATCAATCGCTATTCAACATCTATCTTTGAAAAGAACTCATTGATTGCTGATGCAGAGTCATTTGTGAAATCTGCAGTATTTACATTAGGAAAAACATCACAAACCTCAGGCTATTGGATTCATGGTCTTCAGGTTTGTTAAAAAATATTTTTAAAGTCTTTGTTACCTTTTGATGATTTTGTTTTCATTAGATTGCTTTAATGAAACTTATACCACAAAGTGTGAGAACAATAATCGGTTATCGATTGTCAAGGATGTATCGTCATGAATATCATGAGCAACAACAAAGAAAACACTTGAAAAAATAAAAATTTTATATATTTTTCTTTATTATGAAACTATTTTTAAGACAAATAATGAATACAAAAACAGATCGCCTCTTAGTCAATAAAATTAAATTTATTTTCTTTTCTTTATGATAAATTTCAATACATTTGGGTTAAAGTAGTACAATTGAAAATAATAAAATAGTATAAAACAGTCTCTCAATGATGCTGCTTGAATTTTTCTTTTTAGTTGGTCTTTATAGCACACTTTGCTATTTGCATGAAAATTTAACTTCATTATTTCAAATTATTTCAAGTCTTTTATATGAATTTTTTGTAAAGAAAAGAAATTTACAAGAAAAATATGGTGAATGGGCAAGTAAATGAGTTATCGTTATAAAAATAATTTTCACTTTACTCACAGCAATTTAAACTTTTAAATCTAGTTGTTACTGGATCATCAGATGGAATAGGCAAAGAATATGCTAAAGAACTAGCAAAACATGGCATGAATATCGTTCTTATCTCAAGAACTGAGTCAAAATTGATTGAAGTCGCTAAAGACATTGGTAAGTTTGAGTTTACATGCAATTGTGACCTTGAATAATGTTCAATCATGTTTAGAGTCAATGTACTCGGTAAAGACAAAGTATGTGGCTGTTGACTTTGGCAATGGCAAAAAAATCTATGAAAAAGTAAAAGAAGAATTAAAGTCAATGGACATTGGAATATTGGTTAATAATGTTGCTAACATGTATGATTTTCCTGATGAATTCGATAAGAAGTCTGAGGAAATGATATTAAAAATGCTTAATGTTAATATTGGTGCTGCAACAATGATGTCAAGAATGATAATTCCACAAATGAAAGCAAATAAAAGAGGAATGATTGTCAATTTATCGTCAACTGTTCAAGATCAACCAATTCCATTAGCTAACGTTTATGCATCAACTAAAGCTTATATAAAATTTTTTACAATTGGTAAGAACGGTTAAAACCTAAAAATTCTTAATAAATAAATCTTTTAATTTCAGGAATTCAAAAAGAGCTCAAAAAATTCAATGTTGAAGTTCAATTGTTAACTCCATCATTTGTTAAAACAAAAGCAAATTGTTTCACAAGATTTTATATGCATGATGCTTTTTTCATTACACCAATTGAATCTTATGTGAAATCAGCTGTTTTTACTTTAGGCAGAAGTGATGAATCAACAGGTTATTGGGCACATGCTCTTCAATTTGCATTATTAAAATGGATTCCTCGTAATATCAGAATGATTTTCATGCATAAAATTGCAAAGTTTTATAGAAGAAAACATTATGAAAATTTTGAATCAGATAAAATAAAATAAATTCAATGATTTGAACTAAACTATTTGTAAGTTCCGCAAAAATCATGTTTGTATTCATTAAAGGTCAGCAACACAACCAAAAAAATCACAGCGTAATGAGATCTTGCTCATGTCTTTGCATATGAGAGAGGAAGTGTTGTGCTTGAAAAAATAAGAAGGAGACAAAATGAGTAATTTAAAGTTGTGCAAGCGAGAAACAATTTGTATTAATTATGATAAGCTATATTTACTCAATTATCATGTAAATTTCTTTAATGATGCTTTTTACAGTGTTTAAAATTCAATTTAAGGAACTTTAACAATAAATTCACTTTTTAATTTCTTTATTTTGTGTTGAAATCAATAAAATATTAAAAATATGAGCTGATGCAATTGACTTAAAATTAACAGAGCATTTAAAAATCACAAAGGGCTTAAAATTAAAATTCAGTTTCATCTTTTAATCACTGTTTTGCAAAACAATGGATGAGTTAGGCAATTTGTGACCACAAATAAGCGAATATCAATAAGAATTATAATTGACATTGACTTTAATTTGTCTTCAATCGACAACTGTGGCTTTGTTTTTACCAATTTGTATTTTCAAGTTTAAGTCAATAACAATGCTTATGTACAGTTATACAGAAATACAAAAAAAAACTCTTCGCTAACTCAATGACATAGCCGAACATGAAATCACAAGTTTTGAATTTATCTCAAGTAGTGTAAATTGCAATGTATGAGTGTGAAAATCACAAATTGGTGAAATCATTGTACGCTTATTAACACACAAATCAAAAATGACAGTTCTTTTTCAAATTGGTTGCTCAAATTGAATCTCTAATAATCACCATTTACTCGTGACATTGACTTTGAAATTTTTCATACTAAAATTGAAATTGTCACGACAATTTGTAATTTATATGCGTCAATTAATTCAATAATAAGATGTAAAATAAATTTTCAAGTCCAATAACGTTCAGCAGCTGTTAATGCTTATGTCATAGAAGATTCAGTTAGTTATGACCTTGGAAGACTTTACTCATTACTCGTATGATGCTAGTAGAAAAATTGAGAAGTCTCTCACGCGATGTATGACTTTTATTATCTTGAATTATATTAAAAATCTTGAAATGAAGGTTTTCAAAAGATAAAATGTTCAGAGATTTTACTGTTTAAGCTAAGCCATGAAATAAAGGAAATAAAAACTAATTGAGGAGATGAGTTGTAAAAATAATAAGAAGTTTCTTCATTAACGCTATAATATCACTTTTATAAATTGACTTTCATTTGACTTCTTTTTAAATTGTTCTTTGGAGTTTCAAAAATATGCCTTTAAGGGTGCCAAAAATATCTTTTCAATTGTTTGATGAAGTTCACACATTTAACACAATTCTAGCAATTAAACTGACATAAAGTCAATGGCATCAAATGAATGGATGATTGAAGGATTGAAAATAATACAAAACATTAAATTGTACAATCAGCTTACCACTTCCTGAGTTTGAAAATGAATAAAAAAGTTCGAAGGCGAAAGAGAGAAAGAAGCTTCATTATCATTGAATAAATTTACAATCGTTTGATGGACATGTTTTAAGCTTAATTGCTTTTTTTCGCAATAAAACCTTCAAATCACTAATATTCAAATGACAAAGTAGCTCTTAAATGTCAGTGCAATCATTGGTAGATTTTTTTTGTGTTTTCTATGAATTGAATTAAATTAACGATTTATTGTTCAATACTCGACGAAAATTTAAATCCTGGAGAGTGCAATAGACCGCTGATTCTACTAATTTAAATGGCTCAATCGTCGATTCACTAATTTAATAAATACTTTAAAAACCATTTTCATTATTTTCGTTCAAATCTCATCTATTTTTTGATAAAATCACTTGTAATAATTACATTTAGCCTAATATTTAATGAAGTAGCGTATCTGCAATAAATAAATCTGATTTGAATGATTTTCTAGAAATTTTCTAATTTGAAATTTAGAATTCGTTCAGAGATTTTAAATTTTCCAAATTTTTCTAAACACAAAATAACGGACTAATTTTTTTATATTGCAGACCCCAGCATTTAAATTTAGCTGGAAAAGCATTCAAAAGCAATTAGTTTTACTATCTAACAAAAGAAAATGAACGTCACGAAATTGTATTCAAAATTCAAAGATTCTGGATAATCCCAACAAATGATTGATACTGTAATAAATTTCTGTCATGATAATACAAAAATTTAAATAAGCAGAATAAAGGAATTAAATGTCGTTGAACTTTGTTTTAATTATAATTGCTAAGGTATATTTGGTAAAAAATTCTGAATAATTTCAACGTCTGGCATGGTTTTGTAAAATTTATAAAGAATTTCAAGAGCATATAAAAATATTTAATGAAAAATTCATTCTAAACACTTCAAAATGAACAAAAAGGCATAAAAACAAAGCTTAAAAATTTAAATTTAACTTGAAAAGGAAATCAAAGTTTACAAAAACAAAATGATCTCAATATTAATCCTAAGAACCTCATCAAATTGAACAAAAACTAACTTGATTAACATTTAAAAAAGTCAATAAACCAATTTCAATCTAATTAGACATGTGTGTCTACCAAAGGGCAACATGTTCTTTTTTTAAATACTCACAACAAACAAAAAAGCCTTCGAATGATCAAAGAACAATCTAATTCTACAAATGACCTTACATATTTTGCAAGATACAAACAAATATATATTAAAAGAATTGCTCTCATTTACAACACATTGGTTTCAGATAACATAATATGCTGTAATAACTTTGGTACTGAATTCTTTTTTTGCACCTTGACTTTAAAAAAACTTTAATTGCTTGCCTCTACAATCATTTGCATTATAGACAATTATCGATCTACCTGAGGATATTACCTCATAACTCATCTAACTTAAGCTCAATTAGAAGAGAGAGAAAAAAATCATGACTTCAATGCAACCTACATCATTAGAAGAATCTTGCTTACCTCATTTACACTCACATGTGCTTATTTTACAAGATGTTTATTACATAAAAGAGTATTTTATATTCATATGCTGCACCCGCTGTATTTAAAGAATTTAAAAATAGAAAGAATAACAACATGCGGCTCGTGTCTCTTTCATGGTCAATATATGTGCATATTCAGTGATCTCTACATGCAATAGAAATAAATATCTGCAAAAGAGTTGACATCAGTTTAGTCCTTGACTCAGAAATATGAAATCGACAACTTCATTCAATTGAGTTTCTGTACCAAATTGTAACAAGATGAAAAATTCTTTTTTAATCATCTTGATCTGTTTTACAGCATTTTAATGATCTCGAGACACCTCGATGACAAGTGCAGTATTCATACATATTTGTATTTTGTAAATAAGCATAAAAATTCAATGTGAAAGTTGTTAACGGACAATAAATGCAGTTGTGACCAATTAAAATGAAATAATAAGACTTTTTATGAGAGCACCAAATGAGCGTGTGAATACTGGAAGCATAAATAAAAATTTCCTTGCTGTGCCAATTAATTAAAAGTAAATAAAGTATTTAAAATTTTCAAGACACAGTAGGGAAAGTAGCATTTAAAAAATGAACATAAAATGTTGCAATAAAAACTTTTTTGTAAATCTTGATAACAGAATTAAATGGTAAAAATATTTTATAAAAAATTTCAAAAGTCAACCGAATAATCAAATTAAAAATTATCGATATTAACGGAAAAATGGAACTTAAAAATTTATTATAGCTACCGTCTTCCCTCGAATATAAGGACCGGTCCTTCTATTCAAATAAAAGGACCGTTGCTCAGTTTTTGTTTTGATTTAGTATGGAAAAAAGTACGTTAAACATTTTGAATTCACGAAATTTGAATAGAAGGACCGGTCCTTATATTCGAGGGAAGACGGTAGCTTCACTATTTATTGATCTGAAATTTATATTAAATTATAAATATTACCTAATTGATCAATCAATCAATTAAGTTAACACCTTTTGTATCACATATCTTACCATATTATTTTTTTCCAATCTACAAAAATTCAACTATCACAACGAATGGACAAAAGCAAAATAATTTTTGTAGAAAAAGTCTTTTTAACTATATCATTTTTATTCTCTTTAGCAACATGATAGCATCAATCAATAAAAGTTTCAATTAACAACACTTCATGAAGAGATTATATTGTTGTTTATAAGCTGCAGCTGTAATGATGACATGTCGCAATTGTTGTTTTGTATTAGATAGTAATTCTTTCTCTTAAATGTGTGTGATCATCGGACAAAAAGGAAGACAAACGCCAAAGAAAACAACATTCTGAAATTAAAGAAAAAGAATGAAATGAAAAATTTATTTTTAAGCTGTCAGTAGCAGAAACAGAAATTTGTCAAAAGCGGCAAACTCAATGAGTGTCTAGAAAATTTCATAATTTCTTTTCCTACACTATTAATTTTCATGAAAATGTCACCAAGTTAAATATTTAATTTTCCGTGTGAATTCTTTGTTCTCAGTTTCGTATTTTTATTCCACAAGTCGTGGAATTGAGAAAAACATTTTCGTTCGGCATGGGAAATAAAAATTATTCGCTCGATTATGAGGATGGAAATAATTTTATATACAGACATATTTTTGTATAAAAAGAAAATTCCCAGGGAAACATTCAAAAATTTTTAATATTTCTATTTTCATTCATCATCAACTGCCAAAAAATGTGTCTGTTAGTTAAGGTCAATTTTTATTGATGCATGTTTTATTGTAATCATCAACATTGAACTTGCTATACACACGATTAGTCCATCACCTCTTTTCACCTCACAGACACTTAATTGTAATAATTTATTGAAAGTTTGCACTTTACAGTCAGTAATTATAGAGATCGAAGATTTCAATAAATTATTCATGCTGTAATGACATTTTTAGTGCCGTTTCACCTTTACTGTACTACTTGAACTTTAACTTTTAATTAATTTAAATTTTTGAATATTCTTTTTATCTCTTTGTCAAGTAGTAGTAAATCTACTTAATTAATAGCGCTAATCTCTTTAAAATTTTCAACTTTGTCTCATTAGCTTGAGCCATACTTAATTCAAATTGACTTTTTGACAAAAATAAACATTCAAAATAAAAAAGATGAAAATTTCAAACTCAATTTGTAAAGAGAAGAAGGAGAAAAATATGAAAAATAATTGCCGATTTAAAAACTTTTTAAAAAATTTTTACGATCGTTAATTGTTAAATTGCCGGACATCGTTCACCTACATGGAGCTTAATGTTCGTCTAGAAAAAGAAAAGAGAAAAAAATTTCCGGGGCACTACGAAGAGCAATCACTCTGGATTAATCATTTTTCCTGCTGTATTTCTCTTTATGTTAGTCAACTCTAATTTTAGCAAGCCACATCAAGCCACAAAAAACATTGTACACTTTTGATGTTTCGGAATATATGACACGTGCTTAGCGTGAGATTGGACAATGTTATGCGGCAGATTCTCTGTGTGTGTTTGCCACAAGCAAGACGATTGGAATGGAAAATTAATAATTTCTTTCCTCTTGTGAATTTATTTTAAGAGCTCGAGGAAAAAATTGACTTAGGAATTTTATTTATGTGTAAAATTTTCACTTTCATTCTTTGTGGTGACATGTGAGAATGAGATGAGCTCATTTGAGTTTAAGAAACTAATGTTCTACTATAATCATTCTTCCGGAATTTTTCAACGCCAAAAAATGTTGTCAGTCAAAAAGTTGAAAGAAGAAGTATTGAATGATTCATGAGATGCTCGCGGAATGTTTACAATGACATGCTTTCACTTTATATGAGATAAAAAATACTTTTCTTTCATCTTTTACTGTTTTGACTAAGAATGCGAAAGTGAACAATGTGTATTTGTGTTTTGGCATTATTTATTTTCATGCATTTGCTGCTTCTTTGTTTCCTTTGCTTTTTGGCAAAGAATTTGTTTTTTTGCGATATACGCGCAAAAGAAAAGTCAATAAATGTTTCATGCCGCTAATTTTTAGAAAATGAATTTAAAAAAAGAAAAATTCTTTGACATGTTCAGTTATAATTTGTTTATTTAATTTGTAAACGGCGCTATGAATTTATCTTTTTTTTATGTCTTATTATAATTATAGAAGAGAATTTTCTTGGTTTAATAAATTGCAATTTTCTCTTTTAATTATTGCTTTTCCATTTAAAATTAGCTATTGAGAAAACTAGCTAATTAAAATTGTAATAAAATTCAATATCTATTTTTATTTCTCGTATATAAATCTTCATTCTTTTCTTTCTTCTACTTAATTCAAGTGAGATGAAAATATTTTAATCGCAAACTTATGTCCACAATGTATGAACACGCGTCTCGTGATCAATGTTTACAAAACAAAAAATATATACGTGCTATTATGTACGCGCTTTAGTTTTAAAAACAATGACGGTAAGACGGTATTATAGACATTTTTATGATGATTGTAGCTAAAGGTAGCGATTATTGTACGTAATTTTTACTAGTGCTGTCACATTGACTTTAATGTGAAATTTTAACAACGCAAAACTCTCTCATAAATCATCCTTGAATTTCTTTATTTTTTTCCTCGCTTCTGCCACAAATTTTATGATGATTTCGTGTGAGCGAAAAATCCTAAAAATCGTAAATGAGTGAAGCAGCAAAAAACATGTCGACATGTGAAAAAATAAAGTCAATTGGATAAAAATACAACAGAAGCACTGCGAAACGAAAATAAACCGGAATGGGATTATTTTGGGAAGAAACTCAAAAAAAATTTTTTGAGAATTTTTTGAGTGCTGTTGTTGTTGATGATGATAAGCTTCATTTAGTTAGAAAGAAAGAGCAGAGCCAATTGTAAGTGAAGACAAACAAACATTTCACGGTTGAAAGAACTTCCAATAGATTCATCTTCTTCAGTAGTAATTAATTATTTTTGTTTGCTTTAAAAAAAGTTTGATTTTACGTGACATAAACAAACGAAAAAGAGAAAATCTTGAAGGACATTGATTTTTGTTAACCACAAAAGTTTTTGATTTCTATTTGACCTACATAAGATGTCATTTATTATCTTTAAATTTTTTTTTTTGATTTTTTAAATAAATTGCAATTTTTAAATGAAAAATTTTGAGTTAAAATAAGTGATCGTTTGAGAGATAAATAAATAAAAGTCATAAGTGATATCTCTTGACAGATTCTTTGTATATTATGATAATTTGTGTGCGGCTACTATTTTATAAAAATAAAATACGAAAAAATAGAAGAAATCAGCAACTGTTTTATAAGACAAAGATAATTTTTCAACATTCGAAATCAACTAAACTTAATTAGTAAATAAAGATTTATGTTTTTTGTATAAATTCAAGCTATCAACGAACAAAAGAGAAAATTTTTCTTGTTGATATGTATATCTGCATGTAATCAAAACAGCATGGGTTAACGAAAATAATTTCAGTGATTATATAGCTGCTGACGTCTTTAAATGACGACTGATATTGCATGAAAATAAATGACTATAATAACCACTTGTTCAGTTTCGGTGAACAGCTCTTGATCCCTTGATATGCACTTTATTACCCGCTAATTGTGACATTTATGCTTAAAGTAAAAATAAATGAAGCAATTCCATGTGTCGAAAGATTACAATAAAAGAAATTAAGTGACAAAGTTTATATAAGTATTTTACAAAAAAATCCCAAATAAAGAAGAAGTTGATCTCATTACATTTGTTTCAATTAATTCAATCGTCTTTTATAAAAAAACTGGATTCGCAAACGTATGATCGCTAAAATATATTGTATTTTGCTAATATTAATTCAATTCTGACGTCAAAGAGAGAAAATGCTTAAGTAAAGAAGAAATTTCTACTAGGTAATGATGGTGGTGCTATTGTTACTTTTTAGGTGAATTTTAAGAAAATAAAATTTTTCACTTATTGAGTCATTGCTTTTTTTCAATAAATTTGTAAACTCACCATTAAATAGTTTTCATTTGTTGCATATTCTTGCAGATTTTTATTCTAGGTAGTGATATTTTATATATTTCATACATGTATGTAGAGCCATAAACACTTAAAATTTTTTTTGTTAAAAAGAAGGAAATGATGGAATTTAAAGGATTTTGATCATGATATGGAAAACTTATAGTTGGGTAAAAGGAAAATTATAAATAATAAAATGTAAATTTTAGTTAAATATTAGTTATTTTAAGATGTATGTGTGCGTCATTATAGTCGCTGATATGTGCTTATACAAAACCACTGTATAAAAGCCACATCACTGTAATTAAATATGAAAATAAATCAATTTGAGAATAGTAAAAATATATCATATATTGTATTAAAGTGGTCCATCAACAAACTTCTCAAATTCCCTATGCAAAATTCTACACACTTGATTTATTTCACTCATAGTTGAAGCTGATGCGTTACAAGTGATCTTTTTTGGAATATTTCCAACAAAGCATTCAAAGTGAGCACAGAGAAAAAAATTATCTGAACTGCGTATTTTTCTTCTTAATTGTCTTCCAAGGCTCAGGAAATTCGGTTTTCTATTTTTAAAGCACAATATTTTTACATTGATTTATATATGAGGAATTATGTACAAATGTATAATATAAAAAGCAGCAGGTGGATTTTTCGATGAAATCGGCGTTACATATGGTTGGTTCAACATTGGAGAAAATTATAAGGCTGTCATATAAAAATGCTTAATTGATCGTAATTTACTGCAAAGTGATGCACAGCAATTTTACAATTGCCAGGGAAGCTTCATAATTGTCGTAAATTTTTAAAAAGTATGAAAAAATTCAGCATGCATCGAAAATAATTAATTTGTGCTCACAAATGATTTGTGAAGGCGTTGAATTGTATAAATTTACATTTTGATAAAATTAAAAGAGAGTGAAGACAACTTTATGCATCAGAATTAAAAGTGAAAATGAAGCAGATGAATAAATTGAAAAAATGACGGTCATTATTAATGTTCATTCATTAAGGTGAAATAATTAAGAGATTTGTAACTGTACACGTTGCACTGTCATTCGAATCAAATTCAATTAAGACTCAATTATCGAATGAAGATTGAGCGGATCTGATAAAAATAATATTTAAAATTAATGAAATGTTAATTGACTCTGAAGAACTCTTTCATGAAGGAAATTCAATAAATTTTATTAATGGACCACCGAGAGAAATGTAAAATGATCTTTATGAATATTGCACAGTAATTATTTAAATAATAATTTTACCTCCAAGAAGAACTACTAAGATGCTAAAAGTTGTGACAAGATTGTGAAGTTCACTCATATTTAAACTTTTTTATCTGCAAAATCACAAAAATTTTATTTTTAATTTTTTCATACTCAAAGATGAGCGAAATATTTTCGTGGATATTTTTATCAAATTTTATCACATCATCACAAATGACGTTCACTTTTAAAGAATTTTTAATGCATTATTTTATATGAGCCTTTAAACACTTACTTTATTTTTTCACAAGAAAAATTATTTTTTAATAATTTGATGTGTCTAAAAAAGACGTTGGTTTAGTTTGAAAATTGAAACTTGAATGCGAGGAAACGCTCTGGAAATTTTTCAATTTTTACACTTTTCAACGAAGAAAAATCGGAAAGAAATTCTTATTTTTCATTTTCATGAAGATATTGGCTTTAACCGATGATTGTGTGAATTTCGTCTTGCCACTTAAGTTTGTATTGAAATATTCATCCCGATTTTCTTTACTTCCACTTCAGAGTCCATTAAATGTTTCTTTCAACATTTTTTTACGAAAAAGATGCTCATTTGTCAAGAATGTCATAAAATTATAATGCGCGACAAACATCTTACATTCATGATGAAAATTTTTAGTCTGATAATGATTTAAGATTTCATAAGTAAAATGAACCTTTGATAACATAGCAAAAGTGCTAAACATATGTAAAACTTTTTGGCTTCTGTTTTAATTGAATTTTTTTATTAATTAAATTTATTACGATCATCATCAAGTTATTTCTTCTTCTTTTTAAAGAATTTTAAATGAATTTTTCTTACACATTTATTTTTTACTCTGTTTCTCAATCAATCAATCTCTCTTACAGCATGTTTCCAAATAATTTTTAAAAAATATTATAAAATAAATCTAAAAATTGAAACAATTCATGAGAGAATATAAATTCTTTATAAAAAAAAATGAAAAATTATTGTTCACGAAATTAGAAAGTACATATTAATACTAAAAGTAACTAAACGATCTAAAAAAAAATTTAGAAATCAGTATGTTTAATAAAGAGCAGGAATTTTCTGCGACAGAGAGGTACTTAATATTATGTTGTTTTCTCTAAATGTATATGATAAAGTTGTGTGTGTATGTAAAGGACCAATTTCTCTCTTTCTTTAACATCGTCTTGTTAGTATGTAACGAAATAATAAATTTCTTAGTCAGTGTGCCATGTCAGTCGCTGCTCATAGAAGTCAATCACGAGTTGTGGACAACGTTGTCGAGCGAGTTTTGAAGGAATCAGCATAGCTTTGTTGCTATTTTTCCATTGAACAAGGAATGCAAGTTCTCCATTTACATCTGTTGCCCCGATAATCTTTTCAGGCTCAAGACCACTATCAAATGGTGAAGGTTTCTCCTTGTCATCTTTCTTTTCTTTTTTCTCTTTCGTAGAAGATGATTTCTTTTCTGAATCATTCTCTCTTTCTGAATCTGAATGCTTAGATTCATTGTGATTTGATTCTTTTTTGCTACTGCTGCTATCTTTTAATTTTTTTGATTTTTCCTTCTCTTTTTCTTTTTCTCTTTCACGTTCACGTTCCTTTTCTTTTTTGTTTTCTTCTTTCTTAGCATCTTCTTTATCACGATCCTTTCTTGTATCATCAGAATCTTTACGAGATTTTTTCTCCTCAACTTTCTTTGAACTCGTTGAATCTTCATTAGAACTGTTGCTAATACGCCGTTTCTTTGTTACTTTAGACTTTTTTGCCTGCAATAAACAATAACCCGGTTGACAATCATTTCTAAGTAATTTCTTAAGAACAGATGTACTTACTTCTTCCTCTTTCTTACGTTTGTCTTCAAATTCTTTAATCAATTCATCACATTCAAGATTCTCTTTTGGCTCCCATGTATTTTGAGAACTATCATACCCTTTCCATTTGAGAAAATACTCAATCTGAAGAAATATGTTGTGTTATTTGAATGAAATTAGATAAATTTCTCAGAATTACTTACTTTTCCATTTTTTGTTCTTTTATCAACAACTTTTTCAACAACGTATTCTTCTTCTTCTCCTTCACTACCGCTGCCTGAATCATTACGAGACTTATCAGAATCTGAATCGCTATCTCTTTGATTTTTAGGCATTCTAAAGAAAATATACACAAGATTTTAGAGCGTCAATAAAAAAATATTGAATTTCAATTGAAATAATAAATTTACAGCTCTAATATTAAAATGACTAAATAAACACTTACTTTGTTCTGATAGATATTTCAGTTATTTGATTTTTAAATAGTTATTTCACGTTGTTTTGTTTAAATCTATCAACTTTTTTTCTTTCAATAAAATAAATATGCAACTTTCGGAATTCGCTTTTCGAAAACATTCAAAAATTTTTTAATTCGAAAATAAAAATATTTTCGTTTTTTCCCGCTAAAACTTACAATTTTTCAAGTGATTTTACAATATTATTATATTAGGTGAGTATTTAATGAATACACAATAAAATTAAATTAAATGTCTTTCTATATTTGTAGAAATTAAGTCAGAATGTCAGCAATAGATTTATATGAAGATTTTAATGATATAGATGATGCTTTAATGGGCGATTCTGATGAAGACGATAATAATAGAAATCAAGAAAATATAGGAAATAATGAAGATAATGATCAAGAACAAGACGGTGCTGAAGCTGCAAAAGTTGATGTTGTCTTAAAACCAAAAGGTCCAAAACGAAAGTTAGTCACACTCAATGCAGAGAAGCTTAAAGGTCCGAGAGGCATTATCGCAATAGATGATTTTTTTAAAAATATGAAATTTAAAGGAAAAGGTAGAGAGAAAGAAGATTTAAATGAAATTATGAAGAGACTTGAACATTGGTGTCATCGAATGTTTCCTAAATATCATTTTGACGATGCACTTGCAAAAATTGAAAGACTGGGTAGAAAAAGAGAAGTGCAAGTACACATGCAACGATATAGAATGGATCAATTAACTAGAGATGATGAAAATAAAGTTATGTCTGATAATGAGGACAATGATATGCTTAAAGATACACTAGCAAATGAAAATCCAGTCGATGAATTTGAAGAACTTTTGAATGAACAAATTGCACTTTCTACTACACATAATATCAATGCTACAAGCATTTCACATGATCAATCTTTTGGAAATATGTCTGGAATTTCTTCATCTACACAATTACCAAGAAAAGTAGCTTCACCTCAAGTCAGTGATGAACAACGTGTGAAGATAGAAGAAAATCGGAAGAAAGCTCTTGAAATTAGAGCCGCAAAATTAAGACAAGCTGAAGAGAAGAAGAAGCAAATTGTTATTACGCAAGAAGTTGATGATGATGAATTTGATCAATTATTGCAAGAGCAAATGGCAATGCAACAAATGTCAACTCTCACTCAAGATTCAACTGTTGAAACAAATCCGATAAAAGAATCTTCACAAAGTCAGCATATAGATGAAATTCCTAAACCATTCCTAAATGATGAACAGCGTGCAAAGATAGAGGAAAATCGGAGAAAAGCTCTTGAAATTCGAGCAGCCAAAATGAAAATAGCTAAGGATGCTAAAAAGCCTAAAATTAATATAATTATAGATGATGACTTTTGTTGAATGTAACGGTTAAATTATTTTTAAATTGCTACCAAAATTCAGTTTTCATTCCCCAAAAGTTCTTTGAATTCATTAAAATTGAAAAGTGAGAAGAAAAAAATTCAATAAAACGTGCTTTATTTCATTAAAAGTTAGTTTATAAACGAATTTAGGACTTGTAACTTCAATTCATTTCTTATATTTCAATTAACACTAAAGGTAATTATTGATTTAGGCAAATAAGCGGCTATTACTACAGTAGGAGAAAGAAAAAAATTTCCGCAAAGAATGAAAAAAAAAATTTGATTCCTATTTCGCTGTGTCGTAACAAATATATTCACATTTATAGGCAATACGAAATGGATGCGGATAACAAACTATATGAGCTTTTGAATGTATCAAGGAATGCAACTGATACTGAAATTAAGAAGGTAAGAAAATTTGATTGCTGCATATACCTTTGTCTGATTTATAATGATGACGGTAAAGGTGTTGAAACTAAAACCATATTTATTCTAATCTATGCTATCAAGGCCAGATTTAATTACTATGAATTACATGTATATATTTACTTTAATTGTAGAGCTATCGAAAGCTGGCAATGAAGTATCATCCTGATAAAAATCCAAATCCTGAAGAAGCTGAACGATTCAAAGAAATTACATATGCTTACGAAATCCTCTCAGATCCAGAGAAGAGAAAAACTTACGATCGTTATGGTGTGAAAGGTTTGCAAGAAGGTGGTGCAGATAGTAGCGATATGTTTAGTCATATTTTTGGTTCATTCTTTGGCGGAGGAAGTAGTCGGTCATCTGGACCTCAACAATGTGAACCAATTGTAATTCAAGAACTTGTAACGTTAGAAGATCTTTATGTTGGCGGGCGTGAAACTCCTCGCAAGGTAACAAGAATTGTTTGCTGCTCAAAATGTAATGGTCAAGGTGGCAAGAATGTGAAAAAGTGCAAGGAATGTAGAGGTACAGGCACAAAAGTTATTATTCATCAAATGGGATTTATGACTCAACAAATTGCAACTAAATGCAATGATTGTGATGGTAGTGGCGAGTTTATAGACAAAAAAGATCGTTGTGATGCATGCAAAGGATCAAAAACGGTTGAAGAGAAAAAAGAGATTACAATTCATATTGATAAGGGCATGAAACATGGACAGAAAATCGTATTTCGTGGTGAAGGACATCACATGCCAGATTCAGTTCAGGGCGATATTATTGTTGTGCTCAAAGAGCAAGCACATGAGACATTTAAGCGTGAAGGAAATGACTTAATATTAAATGAGACAATTTCCATAACGCAGGCTCTCTGTGGCTTCGACTTAGTGATAAAACATTTAGATGGTCGAGATCTTCATGTTAAACATGAAGCTGGAAATGTTATGAAAAATGGCGATATTAAGTGCATCGTTGGAGAAGGGATGCCAATTTATAAAAATCCTTTTGAGAAAGGAGTTCTGTTCATGAATTTCACTGTCGAATTCCCCACGAGCATGGATGTATCAGTTCTTGCTGAGCTCGAAAAGTGTTTGCCACCGCGACCAGCCTTTGTTATGCCTGACGGTGAACATGTAGAAGAAGTCAGTTTGTCCGATTATGATCCGCATGCTAGATCAGGAAGAAAGAAGCATTCAGCAGCTTACAATTCTGATTCTGAAGACGAAGAAAACGGTGGTGCTGGAGGTCCTGGTGTTCAATGTCGTGCATCGTAAATTATTTAGTAAAACCTTTTTCAAAACACTAAAAACAGTAAAAGTGTTGTAATCGCTGGTGAATGGAAATTTTTCGTAAGAAAAAGTATATATTCTGATTTAATTCTCCATATTTTTTTTTTTATTGCAAATCACCTTCAAGTAACTCATGCTCAAGCACCAAAATGCGTGAATTTGTAGCGACATTAACATTAATGTCTATTTAGTAAATGCGACTTTTTTGCTTTCATATTTTTGATAAATCGAACACAAATAGAATGTTTCAATAATCCTCCTCAAATATTCCATAATAATTGTAACATTATTTATAATTAAATTTTATTTTTTGATTTGATAGTGGCAACAAACACTATGCATAATAATTTATTTCAACAAAATCTCTTTGCCCAGTTAGTTAAATATCATTAATTTGATATTTAGATAATAAATAAAACAAATTAAAAATTTTAAAAAATAATTGAATGAAGAAATCTGACGATAAACATAAAACATATATGATTGTGATTTAGCATTGAATGAATGATCGTGAAGGAAACAAACAACCATGATTAAATTATAAATTCAGTATATAACAATTTATTAATTAATGTCTTAGATAACGTACATTAAAAAACACAATAATCCTTCATCATCTTTTATGAACAATTCCTTTTTCAATCAGATTGATTTCTCTTAAAAGAAAGAAGGAGAAATGTACAAGACGAGAAAAAGAAAAAAACAAGAAAAATTGCTTCAAGCGAACACTAAAAAAGTAAAATAAATAATTAATGAGTATGCAAAAAAAGGCAAGCAAGAGAAAACTGAACACGTTGAAAGAAGAAAATGAAATCCAATAAAAAGCCAATTCATAATCAAAAATGCATTTTTCTTTTTTACTTTTGTTGTTTATAGTATTGTCTATTTGTCACAATTTGAATTTCATTGATTTCAACGCGTCAGAAATTTAAATTATATCGTAGCGTCTTTACATTTGCATTTTTATTGCTACAACAAGAGAGTTCAAAAATCTCTGATTCTTATTTAATTACAGTCGCAATAAAATAATAAAAAATATTTTTTTGGTAGCATCAACAGCAGAGATAATGATGAACATTACTCTCAAATGACGGCATCCATTCATAGAGAGACGAAACTGACCCCTAATTGAAATGAGAGTAAATTCATATACATAATGAAGAACATCATATCGTCACACTCACAAATGTATATTCGAATTTTTTTTCAAAAAAGAATAATCGTTTCAGTCACATTTGAGAGATCCATAAGTTACAAAGTGCATTTTTTTTCTTTTGTACGCTCTCAAATTTCCTTCAGTGTGTTTACATTTTCAACTTGTAGTTTATATAGTAATGTAATGATTCTAAGCGCGAATGATCTTGTTCCAATTTAATAAAAAACATTTTTTTTCATCTTATTTTGCTTGCGCTTGCATAAAGGCAAGAAATTTTTTTCTCGTGTTTGTTTGAATTGCAGTAAGAGAGACAGTACATTTTTGTTGGAAAAATCAAGTGCCAATTTTCCTCTTTTGAATGTGTGTGGTTTATTTTTGCAGATGTAAGTATTTTATTTAGTTTTATTTGAGATGAAAACGGAAGTTCATTTAATTAAGAGTCAACTATCACTTTTATCAACATGAACTAAATATGAATCATTTAAAAATGTCGTATAAAAAGTAAGAATGTGTGTGATGTTAAGAAACAACCAAGAATGAATAATAATAAAAATTAAAGAAAAAAATTACACATAATGGAGAAGACAAATAAGTATAACAAACTGCACAAGTGTATCGTTTATAACAATAAAATAAAATTGTATATACATAGCTCTGTACCAACTCACAGAAAGTGAGCGAAAGACAAACAATACGGGGGACAAAATTCATTTAAAACAATTTATTTAGAAACATCATCATCATCAGCAACATCATGCGATATGCTGGTGTGCTCTCTCTCTCTCGCTGTCTTTTTCAATAAACATGTGTTTGTGCCTATATGGCCTAAATGGTCTACTCTACTCTACTATCATGCCTTGTGGTACGCGATGACAATTTATTCATTATTAAAGCGAAGAAGGTTTTTTTATCGTACAACTTTTTTCTCTCTTTTTAAAACGAAGAATTCTTAAAAAAATTTCATAGTTGATAACGAACATACGACAGCAGACATAAAAACCACACATACATACATATATAATATTAAATAAAGAAATTACATGATGATGATGATGATAATCTGAATTGAGGTCTTTGAGATAAATATTGCCCATTAGGAATCCTCCCCTCTTTCACTATCTATAATTTACTCCACATCTTCCTTTTTTTCTTCTTTTCTTTGTTCGCATCACACAGCTCATCATCAACGTCGTCTTTTCAATTTTACTTACTTACTGTGGAAGTCGTCACTCAGTTGATTTGTTATGTGATTGCACAACAAAACAAAAAAAGAGAGAAAGAGACATAACACACACAATTTTTTTGCTGCCTTGCCCTGACTAAAGTTCTTTTATTATTTAAATTGATACATTATGGAACCATTCAAGCCATTCAACAGAAGTTCAAGAAACGAATGCCCCCGAATGTGTTATCATTTATATATTCTTCTTTTCATTTCTTTACACACAGCCTGTATTGTCGGTTTTGCTCTTTTGTGAGAGTTTTTTGTGACAAAAAAATTATAAAGAAGTTAAAGAAATTTTAATCTTCAGAGGTGAATTAAGTACAATATAAAATAGCAGAAAAAAAATTATAAAAAATAACATGTACTATAAATGTGAAACTTCAAGAATCGAATCAGCGATGATTCTGTTTAACACTTAATTCTAATTTTTATCATGTGAGCTAATAAGCTTTTTTATCAACTTTAATTTAATTGGCATTTTAATAAATATAATTTGAATTATCAAAAAATGACAAACTATTCAAATAAATTTTCTTTTATACACAAATATTTTTAATCTAATTTTCATATGAAAAGAAAAAAATTGTAAATTGAAGAATGAAGAATTTCCTGATTTAAAATTGTAAATTTCTTCACAATTTAAATTTTTCATTTAAACGTCGTCGTTCTTTTTATGCCATTCGCATCATCATCATCATCAACAGATGAAGAAGAAAAAATTTTCCGCACATTGATCCTCGCCGTGTATTTGAACGCGATCACAGCATTATCACAAATTGTGATGCAAAAAATCCCATTTCTGCTACGCGATCACTCTTTTATGACGATAGATTAATTAATTAATGAGAGAAGAGTGCTGTTTCGAGTAAAAAAGAGCTTCCCAGTGCTAGTAGTAATGTGTGTGAGTCTTAAATTGAAGAATGTTTTTAATCCATACATGCGCACATACAACCACCACATGTGAGCAGCGAGAAAACTCGGAGTATGTGAGAGAGTTTCGTGAAGCACACGAAAACTCGCCGAACGAATAAAATATAACCAAAAGGCAACAGCAGCAGTAAAAAAAGTTAGTTTAGTTAGTTGCGCGCGATTTTTTAATACAATTTTTTTGGTCTTTGGGGAGAACTGCAATAGTGTTTGAGACACAACCTTCTCCTTCACAGAGCAGCGCGAGAGAGAGAAAAACAGAGAAAAAAAGAAAAATTCAAGTCAGTCGTGTATATACAAAATATATTGTACTTGATCATCAGTGCTGAATCGCTCACAGTAAAACCATTTGATATTTTTCTTCTTTCATTTTGTGAGTACATCTAGCCGAAGTTGGTGCATTACTCAAACAGTTCTTTGCTGTTCGTCAAAGTTGACGGGACGACAAAAAAAAACTCTCTCACTTGATGATCAATTCAAATTTTATTTTTTTGTGCAGTGATTTTTAATTTATAAAAAAAAAACTTTTTGTGAAAGGACATTGTAAAAATATAAAAGTGAACAGTGAATTGAACCGTATTGAAAAATAAGAAAAAAAAATAGTTTGAATAATAGACTAGACTAAAAAAATCTCTGATTTCAAGAAAACATATTTTTCTTTTTCTGGTGTGAATGCTAATGCTAAAAATATAATATTATATATCGAAGACTACCGTCGAGAAAGAAGCAAGAAAGAAAAAAACCTCTTCTGTGATTCTTGCGTTGTTTTTCTCATCTCTTAATATTTTTTTCTCTTTTCTCGTTCGCTCTTTTAATTATTGCTTCATCGCGGGCAAGCAGAAAAAAGAAGAAAAAAGAAAATTTTTGTGTTTTTCTTTCTGTACTCGTATAAAGACGAAGAAACTGAGTTTATTGTGCCTTTTTTGTGTGAAAATATAAAAGAAAAAAGAAAGAAAAAGAGCAGAGGTTTACGATTTCCATATACTACTCATAGAAGGTAAGAAAAATATTTTCCAAGAAAAATAATAAAATTTTTGCGTCATAAAAAGATCGAGATCATTAAAATAAAATGTTTTGACGTTTGAAATGTATTTCATTAGAAAAGAAATTGATAAGCAATAGCACTTAATTGAGATTTATTGTGAAAATCAAAGTGAAAGTCACCAATTATATAAAAATTATTGATAAGCTTCTTTATCTATTAATTTCAAGTGTATTTCATATTATAAAAACTACTAAATAGATGAGAGATTCTTAACCTTGAAAAATAATCAACATAACCTTTAAAGTACTTGCAGTTTTTATATAGCTCTATACATTTACAATTTTAGTTTTATTTTTTTTGCATGTGCAATTTTTTTTGTTCATGTGCTGCACATATCAGCCTTTTATATATTCATAGATGGAATTTTTTTTCTAACTCTTTTTTTCTGTAAAAGATTTGTTTTATTATTGAATATTCATGAGCAAATACAGTGCAGTAATAATGCAAAATGGAAGATTTTCTTCTCACTCAAGGTTCGATTGATTTGTTTCTTTTGTTATTTAAATGTTTCTTTGAAATGCAATTAATTTTTATCATAATAAAAAATTTGCAAATTCATGAATAAAATTTATTACATTGTTGCTCTTTCAACAGCAACTAATTTGATAAATTGAAAAGAAAAAATGAACCTTCGAGTTAGTTTTTCTCCTTTCCTGAAATAAATAAGTAAGTCATCATGAAGAGTTAGTAAAAGGCAATTAAAATGATCACGTGCTCTCATGACTATTTTTAAATGACATGTTATTGATGAAAAAATTTCGTGAAATTCTAAAAAAGATCACTGTTGAAAAACAAAAGAGAAACACATGGTTACCAAACTTAAGATTATTATGTCAAATTATGACTCATTTTTTAGCTAATTTCAAAAATCTTCTATCTCTTACTCTTTACATACGAAATAAAAATTGTATTAAAGTCGACATTAATTTAATCTGCTAAGTTTAAACCACAAAGCCAAGTACTTTTTCCTACTCTACTTAGAATTCACAATATTTTGTAATACAAAACAAAAAAATGATTGACTTAATGTGTTAAACATATACATACAACTTCATCTTATTCCTCCTCCCTATATAACACAATCCAACAAGCAATGAGTGGAGTTTTCATGGCCGAATGGAAATAAAAACCACTAAAGTGTGTTGCTGATAAGAGTTTGAAACAAAAAAAGTAGTTTCTGTTCGTAGGCAAAAATAAGAAAATGTTGAAAAATGGCAATTATAAAAATTCTACTTATTGAATTTTTTTCTTCCTCTAAAAAGCTTGTGTGCAGTTTAAAATGACCATTATCGCTGCAAAAAAATTGAAAAAAAAACTGAATTCACGATCCGTCAATATGAACTGGAAATTATAGTTGCATGCATGTGCAGCCGAAGCAAGCTTGTGCATTTCATCATCCTCATCGTCGTCTATTCAATTTGAAAATGTCTTCTTTCCCTTTCTTGATTGTACACACTTTCAACGAGCGCGAATGAGCAAGCTAGCTCGCTCTAATAGTTGTGCTAATCAAAATCAAGAGCAATTGCTGTTGTTGATGTAAATGTGTTTTAGAATTTACGTCTTTAAATTAAGAGAAGAAAAATTTGATACATTGTTACAGTAGCTGATTTCATCAAGATTTTTCTCTGCTATCACAAACATACAGAAATACACACAAACACATTCATAGACCACCTCCAAGCCTTGATATTATTAATAATAACTTTTTTATGTGAATACACGAGTTGTGGCCACATTTCGAAATGTATAGAAGTAAGGAAAAAAAGAAGACTTTTGCTTCGATTTTTTATGACCCCACAATATTGGTGTTGAAAATTGAGTAGCGGAATGGCTATTAAGAAATTCTAGCTATTACTAAACTTCATGTTTACTGTACTACACTTTACTTTTCTCTACTACTTGCTCGCTCGCTTGCTGACCCTTGATTGTTTATAATATCAATCGCTTTTCAATATTTACACACTTACAAATCACTTCTCTTATATGTTTGTACGAGTGGCGATGTAAAAAAACTAGTCTTTATTGCCATTGAGATTTCATTTCTTCTTATTTTCTTTCTTCTTTCCATACACTTTATTTTTTTTGGAAGTGTGTGAAACGAAGAAGAATGAAAGAAATCAAAAATGGTGGAATAAAAGACCATTGGAGTCTTTTTTTGTGGGAATTTCCATTTGATATTATTATTTTTGTAACTCTTAAACCACATTAGATTGGTTGTCATTAAAATAATTGTTTTTATTAATATTATTATCTCAGAATTTTCCAAGAAATCTTCAAATAACATGTTTTGTTGTTCATGCAAAATGCTTCTGGTGTAAACAAGGCCATTAATCTATGAAATTGGTAAAGAAATGTTTTGTTGATGTCTTTTTACGCAGTTTTTTATTTTTCTAAAATTATCAGCTTGAAGTTTTAAAAAGAGTAAAAGAGAAAGATCTCAATCAAAAACAGTTTTCGTAAAATGCAAAACAAATTTAATGAAGTCTTGACTAATGAAATAAATCATTTTATTATACAATAAATCATTAATTGAGGAACTTTCCAAGATTTCAAGCAATTCTTCTATTAACATCATCAACTTTATTTTCGCCATATTTTCGAGAGCTTTAACAAAATGAAACAAAAAATTAACTAAATAAGAAAAAGAGACGTGTGTTTACTTAATCTCATTTTCAAGTATGATAGAAGCAACTAATAAACACCACTTAAGGCAATCATTTTAGAGCTAATGAGGATTAACTGAATGATGCAAGAAGCAAGCAAGCTAGTTAACTATCTCTACTTGTATATGCACATATTTTTATTCTAACGAAACCTTGATGCCCTGTGGGATAAATACAATAATTTCCTGTGCAAAATATAGAAAATATGCACTGTATACTGGATTATTATTCATGAATCATATTGATGTGCCTGCTGCTGCTTGGTTCTCAGTTTCTGTGGAAAAACCTTTTTTAAACGCGCAGATGTAAATGAAAAAATTGTTTCTTGTTTAGAACTTTATTATTTCACAATAAAAGTAAGTAAGTGAATTGAGTTAAGTAATGTAAAATGGACACAAACAAAAGCAAACTAGCACTCGAATAAACGAGAGATGATGATGATCGTACAAAATGGAAGAAAGAAACGTTTTTCTCTACTCGCTGCTTGCTCACTCGACATCTTCCCATTCTTTCTTTCTTTATTCTCAATGGGTAGCAAAGCACTGATGATCTTATTGTTATTGTTCAATTGGTGGCATGATGTTTTTGTGTTGGTTTAAACTTTATTCTCTACACATACACACATTTGCTTAATAATTAATAAATAAAGAAATGTGTGCTTCTTACTAAAGGTTGTTTCTTTCTTTTTCTTCATATTCTTTTGTGCTGCTTCTCAGCTTTTTTAGATAAGCGAAGAAAGAAAGAAAAAAGTTTCTAAAACGCAATCGTTGCCTATTGACTCAAAAAATGGAGCAATAACTTTGTGATGAACAAAATATGCTTACATATGCATTGCATGTGTACTCATCTAACTTTTATTATATTTCATGCTGCAATCACATTTCTCTCGTACTCGCTCTTTTTTTGATTTACATCAATTGATGTCATTCTCTTTTTCTCTTTTACATTGAGCGATGCAACAGATTTGACCCGATGATGATGATGCATAATGATTAGTATTATCTGATACTTGTATAGCAAATAATAATTTTATTTTTTTGTTTTGTAATCAAAAACGAACCCAGTTAGGAAATTTTTAATTCAAACACGGTTTTTTACAAGATATCAATAGAATAAATCGATTGCATCATCTTTATAATTGATCATTTTTTCTTTTAGACAGATTTTCTTAATGAGAACTCTTTTAATTAGAGAAATTTTTAAGATTTTATTTTTTGTTTACATTTAAAATTTAAAAAAATCATATTAATTTTCATTGATTATTTTTGAAAAAATACGTTATTTTATAAATTTTATTTTTACTCACTGGGAAAAAAACATTTGTAATCAACGTGAATGAAAAAGGACAGTAAATTATCAGATTATCAATTGCGTTGTTAGCACAAAACTGATTGTCCAAATGGGAAAAAGCATACGTAGTACAATATATATATAAATATGGAAATGATGAAAAAATAAAATAATGTGGTACAATCATCATCACACCAAGCGAGCCACGCAAACACACATAACATACAAAAAACTCAGTCTGTGTGTTGATAAGTGAAATATACACACATAAATAATAATAGCAAGAATAATAAGAATAACAATAATGTCTCTCCACATCATCATCTCATCCATAATTTCATAACCATTTTTTTCTCATCTTCTTTCAAATGATGAACATTCTTTTCTTTATGGAATGCTTTTTATTGCGAAATATGAGCGCGCTGTTTCAATTTAGTCTTGTTGGATTTCGTTACGCAGACTCTTGTATTTTTTCTTTTCAGTTTCTTTTCTCTTTCTGGAGAGCGCATGAAGCACACAAAATTTATATATACACACTCGAAATAATCACATTAAACAAAATTTATTTCATTCTTAGTTAGCAAGAGAATGAATTGTTTGCTTGCTTGCTTCCCATTAACAAAGAACTTATTTTACGAAAGAATAAAAACGATGATGATGAAAATTGAGTGAGTTTGAATTGATTAGAAAACCAAAAACATGTTGCTTGCTTTTTTATTGCATCAATAATGTAGAGCAAATTTATGATTATTAAAAAATTGAATCTAATAGAATTGCTGATTTTTTTTTTGGAAAATCCCAAAGTCTTTGAAATTTAAAATTTAAAATTTAAATTTCTTTTCTTTACCAAGTAAACAATCATTAATGACTGAGTCATATGCATAACAAAATGCTCTATTTTTCACCATCATCATCAGATTTCATCATCATATTAAAAACAAGTGTGAGATAAGTGAGTTTAAAGAGCGATAAAGTAAAGTTTAATGACAACAAGCTGGTTGAATTTGAATAGTTCTAATTTTATTATCTTAAATTTCTTTAAAATTTTCAAGAATGAATTTTGTTTGTTTATATTCTGCATGAACTTCATAGTTTTATAGTCTAGAATTGTCAATTTATAAATAATTTTTAAAACCTTGAGCATATTTTACAACATCTTTTATCAAAAAATATGAAAAGAATATAAAATTAATGTCTTCCTTTTCCTATAATCCATATGTGTATATGACCAGTAACTGCATTCTATCATCATCTTTATTTGTTGTTTACAATAAAATATCAGAAAATTGAGATAAGCTAAATAGTCTTACTATAATGATGCTAAGCATGTGTTAAATCTCATTGAGTCGATAACGAATTGAGTTGACTTCAGCATAATTTTCTTATCTTATTCGTCAATCATATTTTATTACGCATACACTCAAATAGTAAATCTACCTCTAAACGACAACAATCTACAAGAGAAATCTCAATAAATTTATTATTCATGAGAGAATGAAATAAAAATTAAAGTCAATAACACCAAAATTGATATTGACGTGAACGAGTGAATGAGAAATAGAAAGAAACACTGTTCAGGCATAAATCTGTGAAGGAAAAAAAGTTCTTAACTCAAATAAGCATAATCTCAGAATGGCATTAAATAAAATAAGAAAAAAAAAACTTGAGAAAAAAAGAGTGAGTGAGAGAAAAATTGTTGTCGTTCTTGATCCATTTTTAATGTGATTATACATACGGTTGAGTCTATATATAAATTTCAATTCTTAGTTCAGTCTCCATCCATATACATCATATATGTGTATTTGTGTAGCACACAAAATTTCTTTCTTCTTTCTTGTACACAATACAGTTGAGCTGATTGTGCCATACTCGCACGAGTGATGCTTCATTGAAGACGAAATAAAAATTATGAACAAAAAATTTTATTTTTTTATGACTTGAACGCATTTTTCTTTTAAATTAAACAAAAAGCGATAAAGATTTGACTTCGTCTGCAAAAAAAGAAGAATTGACTTTTGTGGCCAACAATAGAATTTCTGAATAAATTTTCTTTCATTTCGATTTGGTTAAATGACTTTGAATTGGGTGTGTAACAAGATCCATCAACAAACAATTGAAGATTTCGTTTAATTAGCAAAATTGAGTGCTTCTGTGCGCGCTTGATGAATTTTCATATTTATTAGTCTAAAGTATATCTCGTTAGAGTCCAATCATCATTGTCACTGTCGTCATCAAATGACCCCGACCGAGAGAGTAAGTCTATGACTAACATGACTACTTAAATGGTCATTACATGACAGCATTTTGAAGTGAATTTAAATTTACTGCCTGCAGCACAAAAACAAGAAGTGCAGCAAAGTGCAGCAATAATAAAAAGAGTTATTATTGATGTTTACAAGTCAGTTTACCAACCAATGTTAATTGCATCTTTACAAGGTTACATTTGCACATGATAAAAAGATGAACACATGACACAGGCACTCATGCATATAAAATGATTTGAAAATTGCCTCTCTTGGGACATTGCAAATATATAAATAGATCCATGACCATATTAATATATGACAGACAACGAGGCTGAAAATGTAATAAGTAATCGAATGTGTGTGCTGTGCACCCTTGGACCCAATAATTTGTATGCAAAAATCTATCTAAAAGACTCTCTTTAAGTTATTTTCATTGACAATAGCACACACAAAGATACTCTTTGGACATTCTATTGTATGCATACAACTATAGTTCTCTCTCTAATAATATTTAATAATAGTCTTAAACGCACACATGAAGACGAAAGAAAATTTTCCATTGAGGCACTGCAATAACTATCAAAAGAAAATAAACAAGCTAAAATGAAATTATTTCAATGAATTTGCACTTGAAGTGAAGGAAAATGTGTCCTACAAATTGACTAAAAGAATTTATCGTATTTTTTTAAATTTAAAAAAGACGTTATAAAAAGAATTTTAATTAAGTAGGAAAATAATCTTGTTAATTAATTAATTCAAATGTTTACAAGAATTCAAACTTTATTTTTATTCAATCTTCATTCCGTGCCTCTACGACTTTTACTATTTTATATAACAACTATTATACAGCACATCTTGCTTATATTTTTTCCATTAGAATTCACATTAAGACAGCAAAGTTGCTGCTTGTTTGATATTAAAAAAGAATTGCATTTAATTTATTTTCATTAACGTCAATTGCAAAGATGTTTTTCTTGATCTCTACATTTGGCTCGACTTGTTTGGCTGTTTGGCTGGATACGCGAAGTGCAATTTATATAAAAATGCTGCATATGTGCTTGTAAACAATATTTTTTCTCTAGCCGTATTGCATTTGGCCGTGTAATGGCATTGAAAAATCTACTCGTTTAGATTTGCGCTTTTTTTTGCCTCTTGCCTTTTTTTGGAAAGCAGTAGAGAGAGAAGAGCTTTGTGTTGTTTCCCATAAAAGTTACAGAACAAAATAAGATAAGAGAACTTGCACTTGAACATAGTTTTTTACCTAATCACGTAATCATAGTCAATTATAAATGCATTTTAACTTTGCCATTGTTTAAAACCAGAATCTCATCGCGGAAAAATCTTCCCATCATTCTTAGCAAAATGCAACAAAAGAGCTGCATTTAAATGAATTATTAATGGAAAAAACCTTCCACAATGCACTTACACACATCTTTGCTGTAACTCGGGAAGCTTTTCATTATATGACTCGTAAAGATGCACTTCTTTAATGACCATTTTCCTTTAAACACGTGCTACAATTACCTTCAATCTTGTACATGCAATGTAAACTTTTTTTTCAAGTTTAATCGATGACGATAATGCAATAATGGCCTCTACTTCGTTTATACTTGATTTGGTATTTGTTAGATTGATAGACAAAACCCACAAAGTCATTCTCTCTTCCTGGATCATTGTGGTTGTATATATATAAAGCGATAAAAGTCAGTCAATTGCTATTTGCAGAATTTCATTTCATTGTCCTCTTACTCACAGTTTGCTATCGCTATGTAAAGATAGTGCACTCTCAATAAATCACATTCAAGAACTTTTAAACAAGTGCATGCATACAAGTTTCTTTGTTAAAGAATTCAAAATTATCTTTAATAGCGGTTAAAAACAGATTTATAATATTTGTTGGATTTTAAACAATATGTTTTTAGTATCATGTGACATGTAAGGTGACAGCAGTAGCAATTGCATGTATTTAACATGGAAAAAAGTAAATCAAAGCTACTGCACTTGATATAGCATGTGAATCGCAAAGATATACAAACATACATCACAATTTGTGCGCACTATGGCACTGACAATAGCAATTTGCAGTTGCACTATAATTAATTGTCGATCATCTGATGATTGCAGTGCAATACTAACACATATAGTCAAAAAATATATTGTGATTGTTTGAGATCTCTTAATTGCACTACTGTCGTTGTTCTAAACCAAACCATACTTATACAACAAGCCAGAAAAAATTCACCTTCAAATGCTTTTTTCCACGATGCAATTACAAATGACGCTATTAAAAGCTTGGAGCATTTTTTTTAAAAAGATCTACTATTGCTGTTCTCTCACACACAATATAAGCATTTTATTTCCATTCGGCACAAAGTCAATGCTGTTGCTTATGATGATGATGTGCATATTGCAGTTGATGCCAATGACAAATTTCTCGTTTCAATGATTTCGTGACACATTTTCCTCATCTCTCACATAGAAACACACATGAAAATGTTGCTTCTTAATTCGCTATACTTCATGGTGCGTATCTCTTACTAAAAATCTCTGTAGTGCTTTTATTTATGAAACTGTTGACATATTATAATTGCTAAATTGATTTTTAATTTATGAATTATTCATTTTTCATACTTTTGATTGACGTCGATCAACATGGTTTCTAATTACATGACAAATCTAATTTAAATTTTTCGCTATGATAACTTTTTACAGTGATATTTATTGAATTTAAAGTGATTTTCTTTTTTATTCGAAAAATTAAGAATTTTAATATGATCTAATTTCAAGATCAAGATCAAAATTTTCATTTAAGATCAAGTTCAAGTTCAAAATTAATTTAAGATCAAAAGCAAATATATTTTTTCAAAAGTAAATTCTATACAATTTTAAATAAAAGCCAACCTTCAATATAAAATTACTATAGCATGTCCACTAGTTCATCTATTTTAAATTCTTCTGATAAGCGAACTATGTGGGGATAAATTTGAGTAAATGAGCACGTAGTTTGCAATGAAATTCCAATTAAGGAATTGTAATGTAATTGATTGAATATTTATTACCACAACATTGTAGTATTTGATAGATAGTTGCAAGTAAGCCAATTTCTGTACTCTCTTGAATGTGTAAAATAGTCATAGCAGAAGATTTGTAACTATGACGTTTAATTAATTACGAGTGATATAAGCTTTTGCATGGTTATTATGTGATGACTTGAAAGTTTGCTCTTAATAGATTTGAATTTTTATTGCAACTTCTGTTTTATTCATCATTTAAAAAAGAAAATGAATTATTTGCTAAAAAGCAGTTTTCTTTCCGCACGCTACCATTGAATGATCATGATGAATGCATTTGAAAAAATATAAAAGAAAAACAAAGAACGCAATAAGACCTTTTTTCTGTGTGCTGACTCTTTGTACTTACATTATTGATTCATTCAACTGTTTGATGATGATCGTATATGATGATGACTAATGCATAATAAAAAGTAATGTGACTTATGAGCACAGTCACAATATATTGAAATTGATTTGTGTATCATTTAACATGATCCGTATTGATCGATGACATGCGATTGTGACTTAATTGAAACAAATTTACATATTTTTGTTGCCTTTTTTTTTTGTATTTGGTCACATAAGAATTTCAAATTCCATCTGATAGTAAAGTCAAAAGTTCATGGTATTGTTTCGATTTAATATATGCTAAATGAGTTTCATCGTTAACCGTGACATATGGGCGTCGGCGACCACAATGAAAATGAATAAAACAATGCAAGTAAAAGAAAAATATTCGATAAATAATCTTTCTATGAATTTTATTATTTAGAGTAAGAAAAGATGATGGTGATGTATTTAAAAATTCCTACATTTAATTATTTAGTCTTGTTCTCATTTAAGTGTGTTACATAAGCTATAGAATTATGACCACAAATGAAGTTGAAAGCGATTACTTCATCCTTGATTGCTCTGTGGTTTAGAATTTACTGTGAAGTTTATCAAAAATAAAACACATACAACTTCTTCATTTGCTGACGAATGGAAAAAACAAATTTTTGTATTATGTTTGAATTCACGAAGAGAAGAGAGATAATGATGGCTTTTAGTGATGTGGTATTTCCAACGAAAGACGACGTTGATATGTTATCAACACTGAAACGCCTGCTTTTCATCATCAGCAACATGTGCGGTATAGAAAAAAAACATTTAATAAAAATGACACAGAGACAGAGAATAAAGAATTAGCCACACACAATACGACGATGCTGATGATTATTTCACACTTGACTTCACACTCTGCTCACTCGCCTCGATTGCATAAATTAATTCAATTTCAATTGGCAGTATATATGCAAGCGTGTAATGTACACAATGCAGAGAATAACAAACAAAATTGAATCGCGATTTTTTTTTTCTTCCTTATGCATTAATTGAATGATGATAGTCATTACGTCATAAATATTATAATATTATTAAGACAAGATTCTTTAGTGTATGCAATTATAATTAAAATGAATTCTGGTTTATTTTTATTTTTTTTGCATTTCTTAGATGCAAATGCATTCATGCAATAAATTAAAGCAAATGAGGAAGTTTGAAGGTTATGTTACCAGGTTTTTATTATAATCTTTTTGTATTGCATCAAATTAACAATTTTTGTGACAAAATTATAAAATTAATCCTAGTTTCTACTATAATTCAATTGAATTTAATGTAATTGAAAGAGAACTTGTGGCAAGAATATTATTACATAATTCCTTCCTCTAACTAAACTTTATACACACACACACACACCAAGTGTATATTCTCTGCGCAATTTACATTTTTTCGTCTTCGTTTTTTCTTCATGTTCTTTACTATTTTACTACATTCGTTCTCTATGTGCTACTGTTGCTGCTGTAACGTACAGTCAGTCTAATACTTGCATATTAGATTTTATAGTTTACTGCATATACAGTAGTTAGTTGACTAAACACTAACTTTAAATGCAATTGACTATTTTATTCTAATTAAAAATTTTGCTAAAAGGCATAAGATGAAATTTTTCAATTTAACGGCTTTTGTAAAATTCAAACATTTTAAATTTTTAAAAGCCGTTAAATTGTAAAACTAATAAATACTGAAAGATAATTATCATAAATTACTAAAAAGAACACTTTAGGCTACTTAAAAATAGTCAAACAAAAAAAATAAATTTATTAAGTAATAAAAATTTATTTTCCTTCTTTTCATGTTTGTCTGACTTCATCTGCAGTGCAGTGCAGAAGTAAATAAAGTAAATAAATGTCTATTCATTGTAAAAATATCTAAACAATTACATTTGACGATGAGATGAGGGACAAACTGCATCTCTTGCAATAATAATAACCGTCAATGGCTCTCTTCATACGACTTGCTTTATTGCCAACCTTTATCTGTCGCCTAATAATAATAATCTTCTTTATGGTTTTTTGCCTAAACCCAAACAACTCGCGCGCAAGCGAGAGTGAGAGATAGACACATATACAGCAGTAAAAAAAAGTGCATTGAAAATGTGCACGAAAAGAAATAAAGTGCAAAGAGGCCGAGGTCATTCAAATGGTGTATTTTTTAGCGTGTGCTTATATTCAAACAAATATATGTACGTACATACGTGGATAAATTTGAGATAGCGAGGAGATATAACTTTGCTATTGTCATTTAGGTAGACGCGAATATAAAACAAATTAAAGAATCACACATGACAAGAGCCAAAGCCGCAAATGCATTTTCAATAATATTATTGCTATTTGAAATGCAACTATTTTGATGGTCAATGTTAAATGTGAATGAAAAAAAAAAAACAAGTTTTATGACAATCTCGACTCTAAGCAACTCTTAATTATCAGATATTGAACTTGCTTACATTTTACAATTTCATTGACTTTGACTCTTTGTTATTATTTTCTAATTTTAAAAATGTCTCACTTATACATTCTTACTATGGATGTTTTTTTAAAATGACAATTAGGTAAGATTTGATTTAATTCAGTTGTTTTGTAAGATTATAAATTCATTGCAGTAATAGCATATTAATAAGATGATTATTTAAGATTATTAATTGCTACTTCTAGGAAATGAATGTTTTAAAAGAACGAAATTGAAGGAAAAATCTTGAGTGCTGCGCAGCAAAGTGTTGAGAGGAAAAATAATAAATTCTTCATAGACACGATATGTAATTATTGAACTTGAGAATACTAAAGCGTATTAATTGGTAGTGAGTTCCAATAATTAATGCTAATAATATTGTAATAAGTCATAACAATTTCATTGAGGTCTCTTATGGAATTCAATTTGCCTATAAAATTATTTCTTAGAAAATGTTTTTCCATAAAATACTTAAATTATAAGAAGATTTCAATTTTCCTAAATAAATATCAAAGACTTTAAAAAATCTTTCAAATAAAAAGTCAAGGATTTCTCTTGAATGACCACAAGTACTTGCTTGCCCTTCATAAACGTGTTTTAAAGAACAAACTTCTTCAAACAATGCAAATTTATTTGTCATCATCATCAAACAATAAAGAAAATTAACTTTCAATTTCAATTACTTTTGAAACGAAAATAACAAAAACTGTCAACGTCCAAAGACAAATGACACAAAGGTGAATAAAATAGAGAAAAAGAAAAGAGACAAAATCAGCAATGGTTGCCAAGAAGAATGCATTTCATTTCATCATCTAAAAAAGCTTTTCCAAGAAAAGCATCTTCAATGCTGTAATGAGATTATATTTTTCCCTTTTGCACTGACATAGAGAGAGAGAGAGCGGAAAATTTAAAAAGAAAATATTTATTACTCAAGAGAGAGAGTTAAAGAAAGAGCTTCCTCGATTTACACTGATTTTATTTTTCCTTTCATCTAAATTGTAAAAAAGTATCTCATTGTAAACAACAAAATTAAAATTTGTCATATGGGACGAACGAATGAATAAATGCAATTGCAAGAGTCATTGAAAATTGATTAGTGTCTCTTGTTTGGCTTTTTGTGTATAGTGTATACTGCAATATAGCTAGATTTTCTTCATTTATAGTTAAACTGACAACGTTATGAGTCGCGAGTTTTTTTTCTCTTCTTCTACTTGCAGTGTATTTTTTCTTCTCTTTCTTTTCGGTTCTGTATAAACTATATTTAGTTGATGTGTTTTTTTATTAGTGCAAGTGTGTAAAGTGTAATTTGCTTTATTCTTTCTCTTTCTCTCTCGTCTTTTTTTCAATTGACAACGTCACGTGTTGTTGAAATGTGCAATTTTCAAGGTTAAGCTTATCAGCTTCATATAATGAATATGAAAATATAACAGCAGCAGCAACACTCTAGTGTAGATAGAGAATATTTCAAAAGCGGAACAAAGACATCATCATAATAATAATAAATAGCAATAAATATATTAAGAAGAAAATACACACTCATATCTTTCTCATATAGTCCGATTTAACTATAAGTATAGAGGAAAGAATAAATTTTATTACACAGTCATCATCATCTTAATTGCTCTCTTTGTGACTTACTTACTTAGTTGGCCTGCTCTTCTTTTTCCATAAAATTATATTGTACACTACGCTCTGTGTTATTTGGTTTTGGTGAGTGAAATATAATAAAAGAAACAGAAAGAAATACAAGCAAATATTTGCGATATAGAATGAATTTCAACATTTCAGCTGAAACTGAGACTTTTCATTTTTCTTTCCATATTTTCTTTCTCTCTTTGTAGTTAAATTAAGAAAAACCTTTCATGCTCTTCTAGTCTCTCTTTCACTCTGTGCTGGTCTGCAATTTTTTGTATATATTTAAAAATTACTTTGGCATTTTTTTTATTATTTCTTCTCTCTCCCTCTCGGCAACGACGCTCTGCCTCAAAGCATTTTTTTATGGAGGGATTGGTGCTTAATAGAGCAATGAAAATTATGAATGATCTTCAAAAAAATGAAAAAAAAAATCATAAGTATTATTGAAAATTGACTATGCTTGATTCTTTTTATTAAGCAGGAAAGAGTCTGTCCTTGAATTAGGAATTTTTAGTGATTTTTCCTATAAAGCATGATTCGGATTATTAGATAATCGAGAATTGATGTTGTGGCAATGATTGGGTTTATAAAAAGATCACATATGTTTTGTATTTGTATTTTAAAGTCCAATACTTGTTTTTAGAAAGTCAAATGTCCGAAATAATTAAAAAATTCAAGAAATATTCCACTCATTCGAAACAGACCACTGGAAATGAAATGAAAAAAAACACATCTCAATGGGGTAAACAAAAGGTTGTTTTTGCAATTTGTTGTTTGTCACTCTGTCCTCTGCGTCTGTTGATAGTCAATACACTATCAAATATATAAAAATTTGTCCATATTGTGTTCTGTACCGTCATATATTTCTTTATTAAGAGCCTTGAAAACACTTCTTCAAATAATCCAGCCGTAAATATTAATAAGAAGAAGATTTCATTACTTTAGGCGCGATGCTCTTCCAAAAAAATTTATTTTAAATGAACACTTGCTTATGCTCGTCAATAGCAATGACAAAATATTTTTCTGGAAACAGCTTTCGTCATTGCTAAGAAATGTTGGGATTCGAATGACGCACATTTTTTCACAAGTGATGATGATGCCAAAAAACGCATTTTAATGATGGTCTTGTATTTCAATTAGCGCAGCAGTAAGTGAGGAAGACTTTTTCTTTCACTTTCACACATGTGAAGAATGAAAATGCAAGTTGAGATGAAACTAAAAATAAAGCGCACAATATTATTTTACATACAAATATGCAGTAAAAGAGAGGAGAAGATTAAAGAAGAAAAAATCTTTTTCTACATCGTGCTTAGCCGAAGTGCAGAAAGAAGAAAAATATAAAACTAAAGTAGAAGTAAAGAATTGGGTCAAGTATATCATGCATCTCTTGAATGCTCTCCTCTAAATGGGCGCTTGCATACAGACATAGAGAATTACGATGAAGGCAGAACTCTGCCAACAGCCATAGAATAATTGTAATAAAAATTTATCGATAGAAGTCCTTCAATCAGTGTCAGGCTTCTCAAATGTCTTTCTAATAGCTACTGCATATACATACACACTAACAAGTGTGGTTAAAGGTCTTGCGAATGATCGCTTAAACAGCATACAATCAAAAACAAGGCAAAGACACTTCAAATTTCTTGATAATTGAATTTTCCTTTAACAATGAAAATAAAAAGAGTTCTAGTAAAGTAATGTTATTACTTGCTTTTTTTTGCTGAACAAAGCAATTTTATGCCAATTTTGACGAGTATTTTGGCTGCATTTGACAATTTAATTTATAAAACTATTGTTTTGAATTTTTTATTTATATTTTAAAAATGTTTGTTTACAATTTAAAATTATTTGTTTACATTTGACATTCTAAATTTTCTAAATTTTTTTTTTCTTAAACAAAGAATAAAGAGCTCAATAGACATATTTATTTTAATGAACACTTCAACTTTCTTTATTTTTATTTATTGTAAACAATGATTGACTCTTTTCTTCTTTTTAATTAAAAATAATTATTTGAATAAAAATTCTTTTAACAAATAAGTAAGAAAACCTTGATTAAAATCAAATAAAGTTAGTCAAATGACAAACTGCCATAAAGTGGTTTCTTCCATGAAACTTGTATAAAAAAATTTTAAATGCGTTTTTGGTCAATTCAAAGTCATATGTGCATGTGCAACAAATATACAAAAAAAAGTGGCTGCCTCTCTGTGCTCTGTTCGTTGAAATGAAATATTATTATACAATCCAGTCACACAGTGTCAAGTTTACATCGCACATGCATATGTGTCTATAGTCATTACAAATAATTTAAAGTGCAACTCGTAAAAGGTATTTGAAAAAAGATAGAGAGAGAAGCGTGGACTACAATTAGAAATAGACAACGTCTTTCTTAATTAGCCAATTAGGAACTGATTTTTTACTCGCTGCAATTAATTCATGTTCCACGCGATGATTGCTATGGTTATTAATGTCCTCATGTTTAATTGACAGATCATTTATTTATTTATTTATTCATTCATTCATATGATCTATCGAGACATTCTTATTCTACTTCACTCAATGGCACCTGCTTCTATTGAGATTTTAATCTTTTATGCATGCACAGCATCACTCAATGACACTTAAATTCAAACTGCACGCGTTATTACTGTAAGAATCTAGAATTAAACTTTTTTTGCTGCTTGCTTACTTAATTGCCCATAAGGAGACATAAATTCATCACATAGCGACCATGAGGTACTTTTTTACTGAATTTACAATTCTCCACATGCAGTTTCGATAGATAGTTAGAATTGTGACTTTGTGCAGTATTGCTTATTATGTAATTTATGTGCGAAGCTGCTTTGAAGTTTTTTTCTTCTCTTTCTCATGTTTCTCTCTCTTTCTTTTGTGAAGAACTGCAACTACTGAAACTCAATTGGTTTGCAAATAAAACACGAGTCAAATAGCGGCGGCAAAGCTCAATTCATTTTTTTATTCATTCAATGCTAAATGCATTTAGTTACAAGAATTTTAAATTTTTAATTTATTGGGTTTTTTGTTTTTTTGCTGCACGCGCAGACTTTACAGTCGTTAAAAAATGAAAAATGAAAATGATTTTGATGATTTTTTTCGACATGAAATTTAAGGTGTGGGTGAAATGATGGAAAAGAATATTTATTTACCTATTTAACCTTGAAATTTGAAGCGAATTGTTTTGCTTCATTTGTAACTCAATTGAAGTGGAAGTAAAATATGGAAATTATTAACTTATAGTTTTCTTAGAATTCAATTGATAATTTAAGTAGTTTTGTATTTTATTTTTATTGACATATTAGGAAAATTTATTTTCTTTTATTAAAAACCTTGACATTAACCTTGAAAATTTTATTTTTCTATCTCTTTACAGATTGATTGAAAACTTTTAATTTTCTGTCGAAATTTCATTGAGGAATTTGGGTAAGAAAAATTTTTCATTTCATTTAAAATTGTCTTAAGATGAATAAAGAATGAAATTCTTGATTATTCCTGGTAAATTATGAAAGAATCTTGAATTTCTTATCTACTTAATTATTTGTTAAAATCACTATCCACAACGCGTTCCTTTTTCAATAAATTTTCCTCATTATCACTTCAACTTTAATTGCTTTTGTTCTCTCTTTTAAAAAAATTTTCTCACCATTATGAGATTTTTTTCAATTAAAGAATTTTTCCCAATATAAAATTTAAAAGTAAGAAAAGATTGAAGGTCATTGCAGTTATTGAGAATAAAGATTATTTTTTTCATCTTAGTTAGTTAGTAGTCTGAGAGACTCATTGTCTTTGAATTCTTAATTAGATAGATAAGCGATGCAGTTGTGCTATTGATTTAATTTTAATGAAGATGATTGTATACTGCATTAACTTCCTTGTTTGCATTTTTGTGTGTGCATCCAAGGACGTGATTTAATTCAATTTAATTGGCTTTAGTGTATGCTGCTGTAGTTGCTGCTGTTGTATATAAAATAATTAGTAATTTACCCTTATACCATTATTGAGTGTTAATGGAACGAGAAATTCTAGAAAATCGATAAAAAGGCATCATAATAGCAACACACAAAAATCCAACAATCACATATTTATTGAAGTGAGAGCGCGAGCAAACGAGAAAGGGAGTTCAACAAACTTTTATTCTTATTCATTTTTTAGTATTTTTCTTTTTTTCTTTCTTCCTTTTACTGAAATGAAATCATACGCCAAAAAAGCATTTCACAGTACACACAACAGAAAATCGTCTGCATTTTCGTGTTGTATTTCGATAAACATATTTATTTATTTATATTTTATGAGGCACAGAAGCCCTCTGAAAAACATTTAATATTGCATTATTTGAAATTGACAATTCTTTTATTGTACTGTTATTGTTGTTACTGCTGGTAGAGTCAATCATATAACGAATTCTTTCTTCATTCGAAATTAATCATCATTATTATTAAAGTAAATGAAATCAAAATCAATAAAAAGATGAAAAACATTTCCGTTTTTTCTTATGAACAAACAAAAAATTTGCTCATGGCTCACTCAACTACCCTTGTTGTTAAGAAAAAGACACACACAGAGAGAGAAAAAAAGATTATTGATTTGTGTAAAAGCCGTAACAACATGAAACAACATGATTATCATTTGGTGCTGTCAGCCACAACACAAAAAATATGTACTAGTATAGAAAAAAAAACAATTTTTTCCTCTCTCTCACTGTGTTGTGTAGATTAAGACAGTTTTGAAAATGAGAGCACTTTTTTTCTATCGATAAAGAGAGAAAGAAACTATTTTGTGATAATTGGAGATCGATTAATATTTATTTGGTTGGTTGGTTTTCTATGTTTTCAAAAACAGTTCAAAGTTTGATATGAAATATTTTTCATTGGACTTTGGTTTGTTTACTTTTTCTTTTGAGTTGATTAATCACTAAAATTGTCAACAGTTTATTTATAAAATATTCAAAGCCTTTCAGAAAGTAGCATACAATCTTCGGTATAATAAATTACAATATTGGATGGATTAAAGATTTTGTGCAGGTGGAGCTATTGCTAGCTCCAGGAGACGTAGACTAGTGCCTGTTGTTTCCCAAACCTGCCACATCATAGTGATCGAATAATCTGTACTCTACAGACCTACAGCATAACTAAATGACTGCTACTAGAGACACAGAGAATTTGAGTCTTTGTGCCGCATGAGTGTCCCCATTCCGCTGTAGGAATGTAAATTATCTCAGAAAACCTATCACTATAAAGTGGGACCTTACCTTTTAAAGTGCGTTCCGAGAGCACTTAAGCAGTCGAAGTATCTAAACTTCTGAAAAATATCTGAAAGAAAGCGCAGCCTGGACTCGAATCCGGACCAGCCACTACGCTGTTCTTCAGATCGAGCGCACGAACCTCTCGGCCACAGAGGCGCTCGACTGCTTTAAAATTACAATAACTTTCATTGTCTATTATTGTAAGCAATGTCTAATTAACAATTAAATTATTTTTCATTAGTAAACAAAAAAGAAACATTAAGAAAATCTAATGAAATTTTGCCAAAAAATCAAGAAATTATGACAAAATTCATTTAAAAATCAATTAAATCTATCTAATCTTATAATTTTTGTAAAATGTTCCAGCTAAAGAGAATTAGAAGTAAATATTAAGCTTAAAAGTCAAAATCACAATGAATTTTCTAAGAAACTTTAAATTTCGATAGAATTCTTTCAAAAATTATTCTTTGGAAGACATTTTAGGTCTGTTTTCAGAATTCTGTAAGTTTCAGTAAAAGAACAGTCAGTAATATTTGTTTAGTCTGAGGAGAATAATATTTTTTCCTCTCTTGTGAATAATATTTAAGAAATGACTCAGAATTCAAGTCATCATATTTATTGTAAAAAAATTATCTTTTCAACCTACTACAAGAGAGATATTCATGAGATTTTAATTTCAAAAAAGGTTTCTTCTTAATGCTAACAACAAATTTTAAAATAAATTTTTCTCTTAAGCATGTGTATGTAGTCAGAAAAGAAAAATCAAATCTAAATACTTCTCAAAGTGTATATCAAGTTACCTACATATCTTCTTGTAACTCTATCAACTTGACATTTTCTTTTTTCTCTTCTTGAAACGTCATACATTCACATACAAATAAACACATAGCAAAGTGTAAGAGTACTCAAAGAAAAATTTATCATCTTCATCAAAAGAGAAGAAAAAGTAAGGATGATGATGATGATGACGATAAAGAAGATGTCAATGAGTTTGATAGAGAATGATGAATGAGAAAAGAAAAGAAGAAGTTTTTCCGAGTATTTTTTTTATTTTTTTTAATGATCAAAAGCTTCAAGATTACATTTGAAAAAAAAGGAAATTTTTTATGTGTGTTATTGCGTCATCAACAAAATAAACTTAACATTCAATTTTCCAATATTTTATTTTACTACATAGCTCTGCACAAGCACACACATACACATAACAATAATATTAAAACGAAGCGAGTGAGAGAAGAGAAAAAGAAAAGAAAAAATCAATAAAAAAGCAGTTGAAAAGCAGCAGCAGCAAAATTATCGACAAGCAAGGAAAAAACTTAAAAATGTATTTATAAGCTGTTGAATTGTGATAAAATAAAAGCTTAAATTGATCCTTATTCATAAATATAAATTTAAATATGTTGGAAGACATTTTTTCCTTTACACAAACTCATGAGCTACCTTAAGTCTCATTCTCATTTTCTCTTTGTGTGTATTGAACATGAAATTGAAAACGAATCCGTTGCCATCAATCTAATCCATATATAGAGCCTTTTTTCCTACAAATACGAATACGAAAGGTGAAAAACACCACCAATACAAATACAAATTCATGCGCTAAGCGTTCAAGAAGAAGAGAAAATTTCTTGACGGCTTTTCTTTTTTTGATTATTTTGAAATTCTTCTCTGCTGCGTAAAGTGTGCTAAAAATATAAACTGCTGTTACCAGCAGAAGCAGCAGCAGCATGTAGGGAGAGAATATGGAAAGAGAGAGAAAAAACACACATCTTCTTCATCACCATTCCTCGAGAGCATGTTATTTGTTCAAGCAAACAGCACAGCACGATTACCGAAGAATCCAATCTCATTTTCATTGCCGAATGTTTACGCACACAAATAAATATTTCGTATAGCATATTTCTGTAATCAAATCCCGCACAATCGTCACAATCGCATCGTATTTGGTGTTGAGCATTATTGCTCTGCTGTCTAATTACTTGAGCGATTGCAAAAGGCATATATGAAAAAATTCTTCTTCATCATCATCATCAATCGTTTGTCGCTACATTCACTAATACAATCAATCTCTGTACAAGCCATTAACCTTCGCCTCCCTTTTTTTCATAAATCCACCTTACATTCATTCTTCGTCAACAATGGTAACATACTGTTGTTGTTTATATGTGTGTGCTCTGTTGTATCTAATCTCAAGTCAATGCGTCACACGATCCCTGATAAAAAAAATCATTTAAAAAAAAAAAAATTCAACACAGATACACACATAAGAATGAATAAATGTGAGGGTGATGAAGCAGCAGAAGAAGAACCCTATTCTGAGTTATAATTAAAGTTAAAGCAGCATAAAACACCACAAATACAATTGCAACATAATTTCTGTGTATTTTCAATGCCCGTTGCTTCGACAACAATATGAAAACAACCCCACACAGCCGTGCTGCCGGATATTTCGGAAGAGCTCGTAGATTCACTCTCTTTATTTTCTCTCTCTCTCTCTCTATTTTACTCATTCTCTCGTGCCGTGCATTGCAGCAACAACAACAAACATACCAATTTTCTTTGCTTGCTTTTCTTTGCCATCCTTTTTTGAGTTGTTTAGTTACGTTTTCGTTTTTCACGATCGAAGACCTAAAAACAGCACTAAAAACGTTGCTGCTCGGCTATGCGGTGAAAATATAACACACAAGTAGTAAAAGAGCTGTTGAGTTTCACAGTGCGAGAGAAAAATTTTTTTTCGGCATTTTTTCTTTAATGTGAAAAAATAAAACATTAGCAGCAGTTTTTCACTTACACGAGCTAAAAATTGATGTAATAAGTGTGAAAAAAGTTGAAACAGAAAAGTTTTTCTGCAATTAATAGACGAGAATTAAGTGGAAAAAAGAGAAGAAAAATTTTCCGATTTTTGAATGTGTATGTGTGTAAAAAATTGGAAACATACATTACAGGCGTGTGTAGTTACATTATTAATACACACACACGCGTTTTAATATAGTTTTTCTTTTCGTCTCTTTGGGCATTTTTTAATGAAGTTTTTACTACAAATTTTGCCTCATTTCTAACAAAAAAGAAAAAAAAGTTAAAACAAAAAAACGTGAAAAAAACTTTTGCTTTTCGGTCGCTGCTCTTTCACGATTTTCTTTTACTTCTCTCTTATTTCTCTTATTTTCACAACATGGGACACGAGTCGAAATGAAAATTTTGTTTCTTTTATATGAAGCAAGAAGAAGTCATTCAAAAAAATAAAATAAATTCTTACGAGAGAGAGTGTGAGGCAGGTGTATTTTATATTTTGTTTTGTTGCTGTTAATAGTCAATAGAATGAATGAATTATCAAGAGACGATAATGACGTTTTATAATAATTAGCAAAAAAATTAAAATTTGATAAATTTTTGTTTAATTTTATAATTTTGACAAGATTTAAATTAAAATTCAGCAAAAAAATTAAGACATAACCTTTTTCAGTCATACTTTACATTAAATCTCAAGAATTGAATTTTATAACTGATATTTGTAATTACTAATTGTTTAAACTAATTTAAGTTTACTTTTGCAAATCATCTTAGTAAATAATACAAAACTGTTTTATCTATTATTTCATTTAACAATAAAAATATATAAGTAAATAATTCTATGAATAAATAAAAAGGACTTCATTCAAAATATTCCCAACAATTAAATTGATAAACATTATCAAAAGCAACAATCCCCCCTTTCGATATCTTTCATTAACAATATCATAAATCTCTTTCAATTTTCATCAATTCACAAGTAAAAGAAAATAAAAGTATTACAATTAATGAAGATTGACACACATGTAATAAAGAAACAAGAACGAGAATAGCAGCTCTTCAACATATATTTCACTCGCAGAATAATCGATCTCTCCCTATGTTCGTGCTCTTTCACAATTTCTTCGTCGTCATCATTGAAAATGTGAGCTGTACGAGAGAGCAAACACGAGAATCACTCAGACAGTAATGAATAACAAGAAGTTGAATGAAAATTAAAAGTAAAATTCTTGAAAATTCTTACAAAATTATTTTTTCTGTTCCATTTCAATGTTCAATTATACACTCTTTTTATCAAATCAATAAACTAACATTTAAGATTGTAACAATAATTTTTTCACCTCTACGGCTTATTCTGTTGCGCTGTGTTATCAATAAATCGATAAGGTGCTTCGTTGTGTGATGGTAGAGAAGAAAGAATGTTGAAGAAAAAAATTGTATTTATTAGTTGACTGTGTGTCAGTTTCGATATTGCATTCAACTTGAACGAACTATCTTCATGATTAAGAATTGAAAGAAAACAAAAAATTGCTGTTCGTTGTCTCGTGTAAATAAGGAATTTCATGTGAAAAATAAAGCAATAGAGAAGGAAAAGCACACCAATACATTGACAAGTGGTGTGTGCGGAAAAATCACAGAGAAAAGCAGCAGAGAAAAAAGAAACAAATTTTTTTTATGAGAAACTCTCGATTCACATTTCATTCAGTCAGTCGTGTGCTGTACAGTTGAACGTTCAGATTATAAGCGAGAAAAGGTTTTTTTCCTCCTTTGTAGTGAGAGAGAAAGAACAACTGAGAGTAAAAAAAAATTATGAAAGAGAGAAAAAAATAATTTTTCATGTTGCATGAGGATTTATATGAATGTAGTTGTGTTGGATATTTTGTTAAAGCAAGTAAAAAAGAAAAGTAAAAGCAGGGAAATGTAGGCAAAATCTATATACATATAATAATAAAATACGTGCGAATGGTGAAGAAGAAAAAGTTGAACGAAAAGAAAAACGAAGAATTTGTGTATTTGTGGTAATAATAAATTCCAAACGACAAAATCTAATCAATTATTACAGAGCTGCTGCTCCATTTGTGTTACACATAAAGAAAGGAGAGAAAAAATTTAAATATTGCTGTATGAAATTAAACATAAACATTTTTCTTATGCCTACACATAAGGCACATATGCATGTATAGTAATATAAATATATAATTAATAACTAACTTACAAGACTAACAAGACTAAAGTAAATAAATAATAAAGTGGAGTGCTTGCAAAGGATACAAACTAATTATTACTATATCGTACAATACTAACACTTTTGGATACTACCTATTTGTGCACGCAAGAAGAAAAAGTTTTTTTTGGTATATGTTTGTGTGAATATTTACATTACAGACAGTGAAATTAACCAAAAAATAATAATTATTTGGATTACATTTTAACTCACAAAAGTACATCAGCTAATCTTTGGAAAAATGGTAATTTTCAAAACTATTTATGGCACAAATCTTTGCATGTTATTAAATTATATGTTATCACAACCTGCACTCTGTATGCTTAATTTTTAATTTATTTTCGCACGAACACTTTCATACCATGACTAGTGAGATTTAAAACTGTTGCAATATTGTTTTTGTTTTTTTTTATAAAACAAAAGTTGTTTTATCAAGTGTTTTGAAAAGGCAGCATGTCACAAAAATTTCTGATGTGGACAAAAAAGTTTATTGATGCAATGAAAATTAAAATTTTTGTTTAAAAAATTCAATGGATATCTAAATAGGTCACTTTGGAAAGGTTTAAAGTCATTATCTCAAGAGAATTAAGTTTCAGTTTGGGAATTCTTTGAGAATCCTTAAATAAACTCAATTAAAAAAGTTTTAAATGTCGTAGTAGAAATTTTTACTCCATTGTGGTCAGAAAATTTCTCTTAATTATTTCTATGGCAATTTTCAGTTTAATTCTTTAATAAAAATTTTTCCTTTATAAAATTAACTTCTTATTAAATGTCTATCACAATTATCAAAAACAATTGCTTTATTTTGACAGCAGAATAAAATTTCATTAGACGAAATAATTTTTTACAACCGCATTATAATCATAAGCATTTCACTTACTAATCCATTAGAGAAAGCTATCAAAATTTTTATAATCCTCTAATCTCATTAATGTGATCTTTCTCTTTCTCTGTCCGTTCGTCAACTTTTTGCATCATCTCTTCCTTCCTGACTAGTGTTGCTCTAGAAAAAATATTGTTATTTCATAATTTCACCGCAAAGTAAATGTTAAACTTTTCTATTTACATAGAAAGAAAGAAATAAAAACGACGTAGTTAGTAGTATAGAAATAGCTCATAGACATAAAGAAAGAATGAAAAGAAGAGTACGAGAGATAAGCAAAGCAGCAGCAATGAAGTAATGAACTCTCCATACAGAATTTTTTTGGCATTTCGTCACACGAAAAAATAACATACCAAAGAAAGAAATAATAAAGTCGACGTAGAGATATGAGCCGTTTGCCCCATTAAAAGTGCTTGAGTCTCGGGCGAAAAAAAAATATATGAAAGAAAGAAACAAATTTTTTGTGTTGTAACAAAATAACTTATTTCATTTCAATTTTTTCATCGTCTTCTGCTGTTGTGTTATATATTTTTCTGTTTCTACTGATAAGCGTGTTTTTATGAAGCATTTCTTCACACAGCACATACACTGGCAAGCAGTATAAAACACTTGATAAATACTCTTCTCTCTTGAACACGAAAAAGAACGCAGAAGAGGGAAAAGAAGAATTTTTTCCTCTCTTTCATATTCTGTTGTTGGCAAATAGAAATTATGCGTAGATTTCATAAACTTGTGACCTTTACCTTTTTATCTTTACTTCACTTTCTGTCTTTTGCAATAGAATAGAATACTCAAGTAGATAACAGCAGATTTCTTTACTCTGTTTTCAAGTATTTCATAATGATTGAAAAACATTTTTTATCTGCTATATTCAAGATTATTGTTATTTTTTAAAAGAAATTGCGCATGATTTTCTTCTCATTATTTTATTTTGTTTCTATTTATTGTATTTACTTCTGTTGTCAATCGTGACAAAAACATAAAAATTTTAAAAATTTAATTATGACAAACAAGAAAATAATTGATTTGAATTTTTATTTATTTGCAGGCGCTTTCTAAGGAAATAAATTTCACTAATTTATCATTCTTAATGCCGATTGAACCACAATGGACTCAGCTCCATCAATGGTTCATCGTGCAGGCGATACATTAATTGTGCGTCGTGTTGTAAGCGGTGAACAATTGGTTCTTGATCAAAGTGGTCATTCATTACAAGAAAGTGATAACAATAACGCATTATTGGATTTACGAAAAGATCCTATATCAAGAGAGGATCGTGATACTAGTTCTAATAACAATAATAATAGCGCACATTTACAACAATCGCAATATCCATTGCCAATATCATTGCCAGCTGCTGTCGTGGCAGCCTTGACATTTCAAGCCGCTAATAATTTTAAACTCGATCAGAATCGTGCCGAGAGTTTTCAACAACAGCAACACGATCGCGACTTGGATGATAATTTGTCGGGCAATAAAAGTGATTCGGATGCACACTTGCCTCAATGTAAAATAAAGAGAAATTATTCGTGCAACAATTGTCCATTTTTTACACAAAATCCAAGAAAATTTCTTGTACACTTGCGTGACGTGCATGGTGAGAAAATTGTAATTAATGAATGTAAATTTTGTCTCTATGCTTCGAGACATTATCAAAAACTTGTTCGACATATGAAGATGGTACATGGTTCTATTGAAGGAATAAATCAACCATCACACTTTAGGAAACGTGAAAAACGCAGACGATTGAGCGCTGAAGCGCGCGAGAAACAAATGCAAAAGCAAATGCCAACATTTTCGTCGACATCGTCGACAACAGCAGCAAATACCGTCACTGACTTGACAGCAATAAATCAGATGCTTCAATTACAAAATCAATTACAAATGCAGTTGCAAGCACAATTACAGAATCAATATCAAGAATCTCTACCACAAGATATTCCAAGCGATGATGAGATGGCCAGTTTAGATTTATCAATAAACATCTCACCAAATGGCACAAAAGTCTTCAAATGTATTTTATGTGAATTCTCATCAACTGAAGAATCACAATTGATACAACATGAAAAGGATGAACATGCAGGCACAAAGTTTTATCGTTGTAAAAAGTGCTCATATGTAACACACATCAATGCACGTTTCAATAAGCATGTCAAATATCATTCGATGCCAATGATTAAGTGCGCACTTTGTGATTTTAGAACTCCGGTGAGTGCTCGCACAATTGTATTCTTTAATTAAATCATCAACACATTCTCAATTTCATTTCCTTCCTTCTTACTTATTTCTAACTCTAGTATAAATGGAATCTTGATCGTCATATGAAAAACCATGGCGGAAATGGACCATTTAAATGTTCAGTTTGTAACTTTACGGCCGATATAAAGCAAAGTTTGACTGTGCATGAGATGAATCATCACATACCGCCATTAGCAAACAGTATGGATATTGAGAGAACAATCGACGATCCAGTTCCAGACAATATTAACATTTTTGATATGGTGAGTAGTACATACAATGTGTGTTTCGTGTTTGCTTCAATAGAGTTTCATTTTTATTTATTTGCTGAATTTCTGTTGAGAATGAAATAATATTTCCTAGAAATGCTTTAACCAATTGTTATAAATATATTTGAAAAGAACAAGAGATTGGCTTGAATCTGCAATGACAAAATTTAATTTCTGAGAATTTCAATCTTATTTATATTTATGTCAAATTTTTATTCGTATTAAAGTACAACATTTATTTCTGGCTTTGTTAGATAAGTAACATTGGTATAAATAAAAAGACTTCCCGAGTAACCATTGAGCAAGCAAACAGAAAGCAATCAGCATGCTTAAAATCAGCGGGAAAGCTTGCTGTTAGCTTGCTATGCCAGCTAACTTCAAGTTGAATAATTGACTGGCTGAAGTTAGTCTTAAGCAAGCACTTTTAGCATGCTGTTAGCTAGCTCATTAGAAAGCAACCAGCAAGCAAATTAAGCATACTGTTAGCATGCTTAAACCGCTTGCTTTTAAGAAAGCGAGCAGCAAGCAAATAAAGTACGCTTTTAGCTTTCTATATTTTTATTAAATTAGCCTGAAATAAGAAGTTTCAAATTTTTCCTATAATTTTCCTATAAAATTTATTTTCAATAAAAACACAAGTTCATTATTTTGCTTGTTTGCACTTATGTGCAATAATCTTTTATTAATTTTTTTTTTAAAAAATACAATAAAAGTTAACAACTAAAACATACCGTGAAATATAAACTATAAACCCGATAAAACTTGTCAAATCAAATATTCTTGCAAACCCCAAATATCTTATTTGAACTTCCAGAAATTTTAAGTCTGCTGGATTTCATCTGAAAACAAAATTAAGAACTTCTAAAGTAAAAGTTTAATTGATTAAAATTTATTCTTACCTTTCATGCTTATCTTAAATCATATTGCAGCGACTGTAGAACAATATCTATAATTATTAGACTGCAATTTCTATTTTGAAAATTATATGAAAATAGTAAAGATTCATTTCAAATATACTTACATATAAGTATAGACTATATGTTTGTTCACTCACAAATGTTCTCCTTAATGAAATTCTCTAAATGCTGGCAATATTTGACACTAAAATGTAGAAGAAAAAGAATTTCAATTTTTTAAAATAATCCAACATGTTTTCCGAAATATTTAAATTTATTAATTAGAACTGTTTACCTGTTCTAACACTTAAACTTCACCTTGTTCATGTTTTTTGTGATCCACCTAATTGATTTTCGGGCAAAAAGTAATATTTCTCACTATATTCACATACATTTATGATTTTCTGAAATTTAGCACTTTTTCACGATTTGAAAATTTTTCAACATGTGGACACTTTCTTAATTTAGCATGCTGGCTGCTTGCTATAAAGAATGCAAAAAAAGTTTGCTGGTAGCAAGCTAAAATTCGAGTGTAACAACATGAGAAAAGAATGTTCTGTTTTTAAGCAAGCCATCAGCATGCTTAAATACCTTGCTTTTTAGCAACGCATGAGAAAGCCAAAATAGATGAAAACTTTACTTGCTGAAAAGTGTCTTAAAAGAAGCAAGTCTTGCTGCAAGCAAGCTATGGTTATTCGGGCTTAATTTTACAATGTCAATAATTTCATCAACCCACAAAATTACATCAATTAATTAAAATTTCACCACTGTTACAAATATAATTTGCTAGAAATTATGAGTTTTAATTTAATTCCATTTAAAATATTACTTGAAATCTGATTAAATTTTAATTGGGATGGAATTGTATTTATTTTTAATAGAAAATCTCACTTTAATGCAGTTATTTCATTTCATTATAAAATCAGCTGTTTTTCTGACTCAATAATTTTATTTTCTTAATTTTAATTTAATTTATTATTTTGTTATTTTTTAAACAATTTTATTTTTCTTTTCTTTTCATTCGTAGTTTGCCATCTCTAATATTATGCAAAATAACGATCAATTTTTCCAGAATGAATCATCAAATTCTAAGGATGAACAGCGCTCAAATCCAAGTCCAGGTTCAAAGCGCAAACGTCCAATGCCTTCGTTAATTCCAATTCCAAATAAAATGTCACAAAGTGGCACAAATACAAGTCAAAGTAACAAATCAGATTCTGATGGAAATCAATCGAGTGGTGGCGAAGATGGAGTTGAATCAGACTTGCAGCAATATAAAATTATTACATCGCTTCTCTCTAAACCCGAGTTGAGCGTTGAAAGTGTCAATAAAAGTGGAACGAACGACAATCTTGCAAATTTAAAAAAGAAGAGTAGTTCTTTCTTCGATGTTCTACGGAAGAAGTTAATTGAGGGCAATGCGACAGGAAGCGAAGATAAGAATCTCGTGTGCAAATGTAGCTATGAAGCAAAGACCTTATCCGACCTTATAATTCATCAGAAATTGTGTGGAGCTGGTCGTCATGCGGAATTGTCGCAATCGCCTTCACTTGGCTCAACACGTTGTCAATATTGTCGTGTTCGATTTAAGAAAAGTCAAGATTTGATGTCACATATGCAAAAATGCCCTGGAGCACAATCAATGATTGAATGTCTTGATTCCTCTTCTGAGGCAAATGGTGATGAGAAAATGCCTTCAATGGAAGATTACATGAGTGATGAAGCAGTCATTGATAATCCCAATGAACGTCACCCTATGGAAAATCGTGTCTTTGTGTGGAATCAATTGGCAAAATCAAAGAAAGAACCAAGTGACACAAATGATGATCAAACAATTGCATCGGATAAAAATGATGATTCAGATGATAATAATTTGGTTGTAAATGAAGACGATGATTTGCCTGAAACACCAACACTTACAGATAGTGAATATTTGGGCATTGAATCAGCACCAGGTTATGGTGAAATAACAAAGAAATTAGAAGCAGGCGAAGAAGTGATGAATGCAGCAATGAAAAAAGTTTTCAAGTGCCCACATTGCTCATTCTGGGCATCAACAGCATCACGTTTTCATGTACACATTGTCGGTCATTTAAACAAAAAGCCATTTGAGTGTTCATTGTGTGCATATCGTTCCAATTGGCGATGGGATATTACAAAGCATATTCGACTAAAGTTATTGCGTGATCCACAGCATGGAGAAGCTAAAGTTCTTATGAATGATGAAACTGGACGTAGAAATTATTCGAAATATAACAAGTACATCACAGTTATGCGTGTCATGGATAAAAAGCATGATGGAAAAATGTCCAAATCGGGAGTTTTGAATTATTCACCTAAATCTTCACTTGTAATGGAAAACAATGTCCAATCGCCACCGTCATCAGCTTCAACGCCATTAAGTGGTTATTCTGACACACCAGTTAACATGAATGTATCAACAGCATCATCACCACTTAGCAGTATGCTACTCGAGCATCTATCAAAAGACATGAACTTTTTAAAGAATTTACAAAATTTGCAAAGTTTAAATATGGCTGCAGCACAAGCCTTCAATTCTAATTTATTGTAACAACAGCAACAAGTAGTAGCAGAAGCTCATGAAGCACAAGAAAAGGCAAAGGAAACTGAAAATGCAAAAAAGACCCATTTTAAATGCAAAAAATGCAATTTCAAGTAAGAATTGAGAAAATTTAAAAATTTTACAATTTTAGCAAAAGAATTTTTATTTTTTTAGACATGCTGTACGTGAAATTGTACTAGAACATGTGAAGACACATTATCGTGAAGATGGAACACCACAAACTGATGGCAAGCAACAGACATCACAATCGCAGCAGGCAGCAGTATCGAGTGGCATTGAATTAGGTCCACCGCCTCCGATACAAATTCAAACGCCATTCCAAATAATGAGCAACTTGTTAAATGGTCATACGGCCGGTACATCAAATGTTCATAATAGAAATCTTATAACACTTGGTGGTGGTGGTAGTAGCAATCAAGCTAGCAATCAAAATCCGTCAAATACACACCAAACACTCAATTTCAATTCTCAAAACACTCTCTTGACACCAGCGTCACAAACCAATGTTGTTGACGTTACTAGAAATAATAACGGTATGCCGGAGACGAATTCAGCGAATAATAATAGTAATAATTCGTTTAAAGGCTCATTTCGTTGCGGGCATTGTGGTCAAGTTTCTAACTGGAAGCATGTTATTCAGGTATATACTAACAAAACAAAAAACAAACAAAAACTGTCTCTTAGCAATGCAATTATTTTTTATTATCTTTTTTATGTCCGTCCATTTCATGTGTCCCTTTTTTTTGATATTATTATGCTTGCTTCCGAAACCATTTTCAAAAAATTACAAAAAGATGAAATTTTAAATCAGCTATGATTGGCTTTTTCATAAATTATGTTATAAATTCATTAATGCTCGTGTCGTTAAACAAATCTCACATAAAAAATCCAAAATTTTTATGGACAAAATAATTTTTTTATTAGAAGCATCTTTATAATATTTGTATATTATGTGAGAAAATGTTACGCTTCCTTTTATTAAAAAGAGAGAGAGAAATTTTTATTAACATTAGTTTTGAGAGAGACAAATCTTAGGTAAGAAAGAAAGGTTCAATGTCAGCTAAAAAATCCAAAATTGATGAAAAAAATTTAATTGACAAAATTTATAATGACATTGAACCAATTTATTTATATACATTTGAGAGCACCAAACAAAAATTTAATTTAACACAAAAAAAAAGAAAATAACTGGTTATGGTTTTTAGTGAAGGTTTTCTCTTTTTTAAAGAGAGTAGAGCTATCAATCTCTACATAATCCAATCAATCAAGTTATATATTTATAAATATAGCCTAAGAGGGGTTGCTGTGGTTCAATGTCAATTCATTATTTATAGATATTCTGCATCAAGTTTATTTTTAATGCAATCAATTCATTTTTATAAATAAAAAAATTTCTATTTAATCACAAATCCACTTTTAAAATTTAATTTATGCTATTCATTTGACAGTATGCAGCAAAAAATGGTTTTGGTTCTCAATTCTCTTGTTTATTATTCACTCTAACCATGAGTATAGATTACGTTGTCTATTTCTCACTATAACAATCATTTTATCATTATTAAAACAAGTAAAATAGCTTAAATGAAATTTTACAATCAAAATTTAAAATTAACTGAGACATTTTCTTCAAATCCTTTTAGCGTCATTGCCGTTTAAAGCACAATGGGGACATTCGAATCGAAGTGGGTGGTCAGAGAAGTGATAAAGTTGTTCGTAGCAATCAACAACCGCAACAGCAGCCATCTTCAAACCAACAACTTCATTTTCTTCAAACCACATCGACAACAGTCCCAACAACAATTTCCCTTCATGATGGCTTGCATGCTCAATTGACCACAACAAACCTTGACAATGGTTTCAAACCAATTATTCTTCCCCAGCGAATGCCGACTCTTGTGATGACACCAACTGCTACAGGCATTACAACCATCGTTTCACCGCCTTCAACATCTGCAGCAGCAGTAGAAATAACAAATCAACTTATTGACAATCACAATCATACTAAAGACTTTTCACTCGCATCAATGCTCAAAGTTGAAATCAATAGTGGCGAAGAGCATGATAAAGTTGAAAATGAAATTCCAAATAGCACAATTTTCACATCGCAAGGCAATTCAAGCGAAGGCAGTATCTCGTTGGGTCAATTTGGACAGAAAACAAAGCGCTACAAGTGCGAAATGTGTCCATATGAGACCGATTCCAAATCACAATTCCAATATCATTCTTCATTTCACAAGCCTAGTCGTAATGAGAGTTACCAGTGTAAATATTGTTCATATAATGTCTCAAAGCGTCATTTATTGAATCAACATATGAAAATGCATGCTGCAAGTGGCACAAACATAAGCACAGAAGATTTGAATGAAATTCAATCGACACATGAGCCTATAATGGATCAGCAGCTGACAACAGCTAATGAAAAGTTCATTCACTTCTGCTCAATGTGTCCTGCACGATATTTGTCATTGCGTGAAATTTTAAATCACGTAAAATTGCATGAAGTGTCAGCAATACATAAATGTGATTATTGCTCGTTCTCATCGTCAGATGATTCGAATGTTAAAGCACATAGTGCTGTTCACACTTCTTACTATCAAGAGAAGACAAAAGAATTTATGGCAAAGTACAAGCAAGCGCAAGACTATCCTAATCCTGAACTCTATCCTATTAAGCACGGTTTTGATGATGCAGGTGCAAATGATGATGTATGGGTGGTAAAAGGTGAAAATAATAGCAGTAACAGCAGTAATGGTAATAAGAAAAAATCATCAGACACCGAAAATACACCATCAGATGAGAATAAAATTGATGAGAAATGTCTTTACTGTCCTTTCCAAGCGACTTCACTTGATGTGCTAAAAAATCATTTGCAATATCATTTTGCCATAAGCAATCTTAATCGTGCACACAAATGTCAACATTGTGATTTTTCAATCGACAATGCCGAACGCCTTCGCGAGCACAATGAGCTTCATTTTGCATTCTTGCGCAATGGCACAAAAAATTTAGACATCTTCACATCATTCTGTGGACTGGAGTTGAATGCCACAAAAATTAATCCAAATGACGCTAACAATAATGTAAATGGTGAAAATATAATTTTTAAGGAAAAGGATGTTAAAATTGACAGTGATTCAGATAATGAGCGAAAGGATAAAGTTATAATTGATGTCTAGCTTATTCTTCATTAGTTGAGCTTTAGAAATTTAGTGAAAAAAATAAAGTTATTATTTTGTTGATGATGAGAAATTTCTTGCATATCTTTAAGTAGCGAAAATGATTCACAAACAACAAAAAAATGAAACACAATTTTATTACGTTTATTATGTAGTTCAAAACAAGAGAGAAAAAAAAATCTAATTAAATTAAATTTACTTTTACCAACAGCTTTTATATAGCAGGCATTATTAAAAAACCATTATTCGTTAGATATAAATCTACCTAGTTTAACAATTAACAAAAGAAACTTTTTAGAATTGGGAAATAAAAAAAACTTTTTAGTTTAATTTCTGTTGATGGTGTATTAATGAATTAATTTTAATTTTAATAATATTAAATAGAATGATAAATTTTATTTAGTGTCATAAAAGTCAATTTATTTTGCACTTTTTAATCTTTTACTTGTTTTTTAGTATCATAATTTAAAAATAATTTCAATAATGATGAAATCACATTTACACGCGAATGCAAGCAATATGATGGAAAATCCATCTTTTTCTTTTTATTTCTAATTTAATTGTTTAGATAGTTTTATATTAATAGAGTTTGTGCTCAAAAATGTTCACATTTATACAAGATGATTCAAGCCATCCATGAATTTTTTTTGAGCACAAACATTTAGAAATTAAACTTTGCATATAATGGGCCTAAACAAATAAGCAAAAAAGAGCTATTAACTGTAAATAATCCACCATATAAAATGTAAAAATTGAAAATAATATTAGACGAAAAAGTATATAATAAAATTAAACCAAAGGAAACAACCAAATTCACAAAAAAATATGATGATGCCCAACAAAAAAAAGAAAAGATTTTATTATATGCATGTATGAAATTTTATCACCATGGCAAAAAAAGGGATGAGTTGAGTGCTCTTCAATTATTCATGTGTATGCTAATAAACATATTCGTACATAAACTTTAAAAGAGCATCTCAATATCAACGTTTAAGCCCACAGAGAGAAAATAAATAAATTTATATATGAAAATTTTCTATGATAGACATCTAATGTTATAATATATGAAAAAAAATATTTAACCACGAATTTTTCTAATGAATAGAATTTGCAAACTGATAGACATCCAATAAAAAACCATTTATATATTACCAATAAAACGATAAATATTTTTATAGATTGTTAAGAATAAGATGGACTAATAAAGAAAAAAAATGTACCAATTCACTAACAAATTGATTAATCATTAAAAATGCAACAAGAAACATCCTTTATTTCTGTATTACAAATTTAAATATATTATAAAAATTTCTCACTTTCATTCATTTATTCGTTTCTGTAAATGTAAATTTTAATTTAATTTTGGAAGGAAATAAAAAAATTAAAACAAAATTTTATACCTCTTAAATTTTATTACAGCATACATAAGTAAATCATAATTATTGCCTTAAATATTAGTCAAATACAGACAGAATCATATGAGCATAAATAATCTTCTCTAAATATGCTTTTACAATAAATCACATCAGTTTACACATGAATGCAGTTCATAATTCAAATTTAAAGTTAATATATTTTTCAATGACATCACTGCTTGAACTATTTTCATCATATTCCGGGTTAATTATTAGTTTGCAGTAGTTTTCATATTTCCTTCTGTCACTTTCAGTAACTTGTGGCTCTGTTATTTGTTCTGAGGAGTCTTTATATTGCACTGAACTTTCTAATATAATTGGTTTCTGCTTTTTATCACTTTTTTCTGCCGATGGCTGAGATCTCTTCTGAAAATTGACATAACTTTTATATTTTGTCATTGAATCTTTATCCGGACTGTTCAATTCAAAGCCATATGTTGCTTTGCAATCACTTGGAAGAGAGTCAGTGAAATACGATTTATTCTCCATTTGTCTTTGCTCAGCAATTGAAGATCTCAATGATGAATGTGTGTCCTCATCGTCTTCTTCTGAAGTATCTTCATCATCAGATGAACTATTCATATCTATAGAAGTTGGTGTTTTAACTGATTGTGTTACTCTTCTGGTAGGCTCGAATGGTGAAAAATTAGTACGGTATGTCGGTGTTATAGTTCTCTGAGATATTTGTGAAATCTGATAGGCAACATTTTCTTCTAATGATGTCAGTCTATATGTAAGATGATAGTTTGAGTATAAATCAATCATTTCAAGATCAAGTGAATGAATTCTGATAAGTTCTTTTACAATTTTATTTGCAATACTTGTTGAAAATGGTAAATTTTTTCGAATGATGTCACTGTACCACATTGTAAGCTCTTTCTCTTTAGTATCACTATCAACACTTAATGAATTGTGAAGGTTGTAATCTGTCGTCATGTCCCATAAGTGTTCATTGTTAGTATTTTCATAAGGAATATATAAGCCAAGAAATAAATTTATACTTTGCTGTTTCTCTTGATCTGAGAAAGTATTTGAATAGTATCTCGAGAGATTTTGCATAATATCAGACCCTTGACTTGTCCATGCAGCAGTTTTACGATAAGTTTTGATACGATGAACAAGTTGACTACCACCATATTGAAGTGCTAGAGTATCTCCTTGAATATCATACAATGATTCAAGCATTGAACAACATTCTGAATCAAATTGTAAACGAGAATCAGCTTTTAAAAATCCAAACTTGTGAAGTTGATATGCAAGTGCTGCACGTCCCATAGCAAATTGAGCTGTATTTGTACGATCTAAACAGTCAACACAACTAGTTCGAATGACACCCGTTTGATAAGTTGTTTCATTACTGTCTGTATAAAAAACTCCAGTCAAAGCTAATAAATTCTTTCCTTTGCCATCAAGTTCTTCCATTACATTTTTATCTGTACGATTTTTTCTTGCCATATCAAAATGAGTGTAACGAATTTGACACTTAAATAGAAAGAAAATTAGAATCTGATAAATGAATATAAAATTTATGACTTACATTAGGTGGTAGAAATTGATTTAAATATTCTACATCATTCACTATCACATCTGTCAAAATGCTCTCATGTTTTCTCTTTTCTTTTCGTTTAACCAAATTCAAAATTATAATTGGAGAACCATAATGAAATAGAAGCTTTTCAAAATGTTTTCCTGCAGTTATTGCAAAAGGATCAGGAATGTCAAGTGAAATCGGAGGTTTCGGAACCATTTTGCTAATATCTTGTGACCAATGCGCTGGAACTGATCCTCGCATTTGAACAAACGAAGACATTCTTCTTCCATCACTCACAATTTGCTCAGTTTCAACTTCATTAGCAACATCACCAAATGTGTTTGCACCTCTTTTGAGAAATCTTGTGCCAGCATAATTTTTAGAACGTCTTGCAATCAGACAAACATAAATAGAAAGGCCATAAATACTTATTGAAGATTGATTTACATAACCATGAACTAACTCAAGAAGCCAATCTTTATGCAACACTTTCTTTTGCATAGGTTTCAATAGAAATTCATTCCATACAAACTTTTTTCTAGATGTACTTCTGTATGCATACACACGTTCATCTCTTGAATTTTCATTATTCCAATCAAGTGGCTCTTCTTTTGAAATATCGACACATTCACCAACAAACTTAGGTTCTGCTAAATTATATTGTAATGTCCTTGTTAGATCATAAGAATATGAGAAATAGAAATTTGAACTTAGATCGACATTCATAAACATTTTAAGATATTTAGACTCGAGTGGATTTGATGAATTTTTGGCAGCATCAGGAGTAATTTTGTAAATTGTTGTATCTTTGATTGTATAAACTACGTGATTTCCAATGAAGCTCACTTTATGTCTTTTAGTGACAAGTATGAGATAATAATGCTCAAGAAATTTCACAAATCCAACAATGCCATAAGCTTAAAATAACATCAGTTAGTTATAAAATTAATGTGTATAAATAAAATATTACCAGATAAGCTCTTAGTATGTTTCAAATTAGAGATTATTCTCCGAATTTCTTTGGAATCATATTCATTTGGATCTTCATAAATTTGCAATTCATTTGATCGTGCTATTTGCAATATTCTAAATCGAGTTTCTTTGTCATTAGTTCCTATCAATTGAATACTCTGTAAAGAAGAGATAAAATAGATTTCAGAGAATTGTCCTTTTATAACATATAATAAACCTTACAGTCTTTGTCTCATAAACTCGAATCTTTTGAATAGAGCTTATTACTGGAAGAAATTTTGTATTACTAGAATGTGTAGCCATTATTTTAATATCGCAAAAAGCACAATAATTTTAAATAAATTCTTTATAAATTACAAATCTGTATTTTTTCTGAAATTTTGCTTCAAAACAAAAGTCATATGTTTTGATAAAATTAGTCTGTCTGTCACATTTCAAAGCGGCTTTTGCTTAAAATTATTTTAATTCAATTTATAATAAATAGCAATGGGAAGCAGTAAACAGAGACTTCAAGGACTTCAGGACTACTTTAAAACAAATAATAAGATAAAAGAATTCAGACCACATCAACAAAAAGTTCATTCTGTTCGATTTAATTGTGATGGAAAAAAATTAGGTAAACAAAAATATATTTTCCTCATTTTATTTGATTAATAAGCCTAAATTACTTTTAGCAAGTGGTTCAAATGATAAAACAGTGGTCGTATATTCAGTTGATCGTGATAGAATTACAAAAGATAAATCATATCATGGACATACAGGTCCAGTCGATCAATTAATTTGGCATCACACAAATGCGGATCTACTCGCGACTGCTTCAGGAGATAAAAGTGTTCGAATTTGGGATACAAAGATTCAAAAAAATGTCACTACAGTAAATACAAAAGGTGAAAATATAAATATCACTTGGAGTAGAGATGGAAATACAATTGCAGTTGGTAATAAGGAAGATCTCATCACATTCATTGACACAAGAACTAATAAAATAAGAGCTGAGGAGAAATTCAATTTTGAAATCAATGAAATAATGTGGAACAGAACAAGTGATCAAATGTTTTTGACCAGCGGGCAAGGCAGCATTCACGTTTTAAGTTATCCAAATCTTGAAGTGCTCAATGTTCTCAAAGCTCATCCAGCAACGAATATTTGTATTGATTTTGATCCATCTGGTAAATATTTTGCTGTTGGCTCAGCAGATGCACTAACATCTATTTGGGATGCTGATGAATTGGCCTGCATACGTGTTTTCTCTCGACTTGATTGGCCAGTAAGAACAGTCAGCTTCAGTCATGACAGCAAACTTATTGCTTCGGCATCAGAAGATCATTTTATCGATATTTCATGCATTGAAACAGGTGAAAAAGTTTATGAGATTAAATTAGATGCAGCAACATTCTCAATAGCATTTCATCCTAAACAATATTTAATTGCTTTTGCATGTGATGATAAGAAAGAAGATGGACGTGATGCAGGTAATTTTAAAGTTTTTGGATTTTCTGAATAATTTGTAAATTTCTTTAAACGACTATTGAAATAAAAAAAGACTTGAGAATTTAATATTGTTTGGTGTCCGATATATTTTCTATCATTATGTATATCATAGAATAGAGAAGACACATAAATGTAGTACTAGACTTTTAAATTTTATTTTTTTAAAACCGTGAAAAAATTGTCTAACAACTAAATTTAAGTAAAAAAAATCAGTAAAATTAACCGTCAGTGACATGCATGTGGTGGACCACTTTTGGGTCGAAATGTCTCAAAAATCATTTCTGACATGTTTTCTCGACGTTTCATGACATTTTAAGACTTTTTGCAAAAAAAATCTTTTTAGTCCATGTGATGGACATCCACCACATGTATGCCCTTGGGTCACAACCAATCAAAAAACTTTTTATTGTCATCTTATTCTACGCTTTAAGACCTTTCCAACGAGTATAAATATGCCTATATTTGGAAAATTTCGATTTTTGGTCCATGTGATGCACCTGTGCGGCACATGCATACACTTGGGATAAAACGTCTAAAAATCATTTTTGAGATGTTTTATGACATTGCAAGACTTTTTGGTGAAAAAAAGTTTTTTTGGTCCATGTGGTGGACGTCCACCATATGCATGTCATAGCTCGGCATGGGGAACGAATCTCGCGGAAAGCTTCCGTTACACCGGTGACCGGTCTCATAGTCAGAACCAACAGATTGGTGCAAAAAGTTTTGAGAAAATCCGTTTCTGGAAAGACTAGTTACGAAGACAGACAGACAGACGGACAAAATGGGCACAATAGCGCCTTTTTTCTAAATATGATGGAAAATGCGCTAAAAATGAAACAAGTAGATAATACTTTTGTAGGTTTGAGAGCTTCTTAAGCTTATTGCTTATATCTGTTCATTTTTGCACTTTTACACATATCTACAGATTTAAACTTAAATTCCCAACGTTATTTTATGAGATAAATTTTTTTATTGCTCTTTATAATCGTGAGGAAAATTCTAAATTCATCGAGAAAGCATAAAAGGCAAAAATTTCTCTTTGAATAATCTTAATCAATGCCAAGTTTTTCTTTCCATTTGCGTACTTCCTTCCGACCGATAACAAGAATTTTTCCCTTTCTTCTATTTTTGAATACTAACAAGACCTCATCATCATCAACATCATCTTCGATGTCTTCTCGTGCCTTATGCCTTAGTCATAATAATGAAGACAAAGATTTTTAAATAGCAATTCACAACATGCGTATCTTTCCAAAAGTACATAAAATAAAATTATCCATGTGAATGCACGCGTATACACACACACTTTTTCGTTCGATCTCATAAATTTAATTTTTATATGAATTTTTTTTCTATTGAAACTTTGGATGTGTTTGTTGCTCGACGGTTTGTAATTAAATTTCAATTATTATTGCTGTGTGTAAATGTTATAATATTTATATTATTATCGCGTGTGCCTACAGGTTTTCTGTATTACGCGTTACTGAGCAAGCAAATGATTCTTTACTCCTTTAATTTTTCTTACTGTCTCACTCTTTTCTCTTCTACCGCCTCGTTCACTTTTTTTCGATGGTTCATTAAATTTTCATAAAAAATGAAATTAAATGGGAGGAAAATGTCAAGCTGAAGATTGAGTTCGCAATATGAACAGCTTATTCAAAGCACAAAACACACAATTTGGCAAAGCTTAAAGACGACAAGCAAAAAAGGTACTTTCTCGACCGTTCGCTCTTTTTTGCTGCTGTTTCTATTTAACATTAGAAATCTTTCTTTTGCTTGTCCGAAAGTTAAATTGCTTCTCTTTTTCTAATTATAATTCCTTTTCATTTCGTTTCCTTATGTTTTTATTTATCCATTCATTTTGCTGTTTTCTGTCTTTTAGATTGCTCTTGTCGTATTATTCAAATGAATGTCACCTGTTTTAATTGCAGGGTTGAATACTACTGAATTCAAAAATATTAAAATTTTTTTTAATTTTAATCAAAATGTTTTAAATGAAAAAGTTCTTTAAGAAAATTTAAATAAATATTTTAGTGTAATATATCAAATCATTAACATTTTCTAAAAAGGACGCTTCTACTTAATTTACTTAACCTTTTTTTTCTCACGATGAGTACTTGAAGAAAAGAAGATAGAAGAAGAAAAATAAATGACGCAAGAAAAAAAACTTTGATTTTCTGCAAATGAAATTTAATTTCAGTGACATAAGTTCAAAAAGAAGAAAAAGGAAAGTAATTAATTAAGTAGAAAAAGTAGAGTGCTAAAAAAAGGTTTTCTTTTTTTGGGCATCCTCTCGTCGCGCGAGAAGAAAGAAATAAATTTCAATGTGAAAATCTCATCAGAAATTCAGTGAATGTCGCTGATAGTAGAGTAGTAGGAGGGTGAGAGAAGTAAATTAATTTATTTTTTATCAGATTGTATTGCCGGTATGTGATGAACATTAATCCTCTAAGTTAAGAAATTGAAGAAGCGTGTGCAGAAGGTGAGAAGTATAAAAGGAACAAGAGAGGAAATCCATTTTTCTCAATTGATTTTCTACTTGCAAAATCCGAAAATTTAAATTTCTCTTTTCCTTCATTTAGAAGGAAATGAAGATTTTTCTTTCGCTTACTTCCGACTATAAGTAAAATTTGATTAATCACAAAATGCCGTGCTGGTGCTCGAAAAATGTGAAATTAAGTGCACGAAAATGAACAATTTTTTTCGCATTTCAGCGTGTCAACGTCTGTCACTCGAAAAAATGTTATATTTATATATATGTACATTCCAACTTCATTAGTAGTAGGCACAATTTACAAACACACGTGTACTTGAAATGACTGAAGTAAAAATAAATTTATTTGTCAAGGCAAAATGAGAAAAACTTTTTTTTGCTATGAATGACAAATTGCAGATATGACGTGGGAACGAAAATTATTAATTTGGAAAACATTATTTAGTGACCATAAAGTGTTCCATACAAAAATTCAATATCTATTATTTTCAACAAAGTAATGTCAATCAGAATGAAGTTGAATGAATACGTGTTGAGAATTTTTCCATTCATCGCTTACCCACATATAAAATTATTTATCTTAATCATCCTGCTCACATACATTTGATATCTATGTGAGAGAGAAAGACGACAACGAATGTGAGTGTATAAATTACAAAGTTATTGCTTTTCTAACCCTTTACCTTTTGTATCTATTTCTATCTTTAAATTATCCTCAGGTTTATGTTCTTTTCACCTTTATTCATTCATTAAAATCTATAACCTTTATTATTGCTGCTCTTCTTGCTTGCTTTTTATACATAAATATCTTGAGGTTGTGATACTTTGATTTCATCCGAATAGATTGAATTTCAATTTCAGATAGAAAAATGATGTCATGCAGAATGAATGTTAAATAAAATTTTTACTACTTTAAAATTCAAACCACAAAATTAAAAAATTTAATTTTTTATCATCAAAGAAAGAATTTTAAAAATAAAAAAAGAGAAACCCTTATTAAAGATTATGACACGTAGATGCTTTTTTGTTCTCTTTATCAAGATAGACATCATACAAGTGGAAAAATAGATAGAGAAAGCATTCAGTAGACCATAAAGGGAAAAACTTTTCTTTCTTTCTGTTCATCTCATTCTGTCGCCTTTTCTCTCACCACTTCTTCTCAATCACCCAAAAAACTGACAAAACAAACAAAGAAAAAGTTTTTAGTCCGTGCCATCCGATTTGTGCTCTTGCTCCTTGTATCCTTCACTTTAGTTCATTTCCTATATCATATACTGACATAAAAAAAGAGAAATAAGGAAAAATTCATAAGCAATTCAATTCGATCATCAAAAATGAAGAGCAAAAAAAAGTTTTATTTATTTTCAGACGACTATGTCGCCACATTTTTAATGAGAGCAATGTGTATAAAATTAAATTGCAAAAATATGTAGAAGAGCAAAAAAAGAGGCAGAAATCATTTCCCTTTCCTTTTTCAACGAATGACAGGAAAGCGCCATAAAATGATAAGAAAATTTCTTATCGATCCGATTTAGGCTGTAGTATGAGTGGATTATTATTATTGCTACTGCTCTCACATCCCGCAGGATAGGATCGATTTACATACGATTTTTGTCCTTTATATTAAAGTTATCGACTTTAATAATATTGGATTTATTTGCTATTTATTCTTATCACGTAAATGGGTCAATATTGGTGACGTTGAATCATTATTGGCTTTATCTAATAAGTTTCGTTATATAATGCAGTTTCTGTTGTGCGATATCTTCAATAAAATTATGATAAACAACTTTTCCTTTGTTTTACTTTTTGTTCAAGGGTGTTCTGTCATAGTTATTGGAAAGTTCTTTATAAGCATTATAGATGCTATCATAGTTTAAGAAATAAAACTTTTTCTAATTGATAAAAATCTAAGAGTTTCAACTCACGATCACTCAATTCCTATAAAGGAAGAAAAACAAATTTTTATGACACACTTTATGTTTTGCGAAAAGTCATAAAAACAAAAGAAAAAGCGAAGAGGAGCCTGATTCTTCATTCTAGAGTAGAAAGAAACTCATTAAAATTGACAGTCATGATTTTTTCTTCCCAAATCCCATCGTCTTTTTATTCGTATCATTATCCATCTATCCCTGTAATTAACTGACATAAAACATTTCATGTTTCAATTAAGAATGCGAAGAATGTTGTCTTGTGCACAGTGTATATATTTAATTAAAGTCAAATTCTCCTTCTGAATAAATAAATTAAGAGACAAAGAAGGAGATAATAGTAATTCATGAGATCTAATTAAATATAATTAAAATTCAAATTGATTTGTTGCATTTGAGTCAATTGGGATTGAAATTGAAAATTTTTAAATTTCTTTTTTTAAGAAAAAAGTGCTTTTGCTTAATTTCAACTTTTTCTTAACACAATTGACAGCTTAAGCAAAAGCTCAATTTCAATTTTATTCTTATTTTATTGAATTTGATGAAACAAGAGAAAAAAGAATGAAATAAAAACTTTTTTTCTATCTACTTTCTTTCCTTCATATCTAAGACAAATTGGCATTGTCACTTTATTGTCAACAAATTTTCTTCATTCTATTTTGAAAAAAAAGGAGAATAAGAAAGATAATAACGAAAAAAAAAGATGAGAGGGAAGTGAAAATAGCAACATTATGTCATACGACAGATCAAAAGTTTTCTTTTTCTCCGCCATTTCGCCTTTCTTTTATGACAATTTAATGAATATCAACATTTTTCTCTGTGAACACGCTCGAGGAGATGGGTGGATGAATTTTCATCTTTTTTTATTTAATATCCATAAATATGGTAATTTAGCCTTAGGATGAAAACAATTTTGATAGCAAGAAGGAGAAAAGTTTAATGTTGAAATTACATCTCTAATGGAGTTAGTATGGAAGTAAATTTAGAGTGAATGATGTTGAAAATTATCAAGAAAAACTATTCAATTCTTAATGAGTCTCAATAACTTTCATATTTTTCGTGTACCTTTTTGCAGTTAATAAAATTCATTGAAAAATCATAACAGTGTGAAAAGCAAATACAATTTTTATGAAAAGGGCCTTTAAATAGGCTATAGGATGTCGTATCAACTTGCCGCTTGCCATGTTGATTAAATGAATAAATTATCATCTTTAAGTGGAGTAGATGGATGCCATATCTTTTTGTTTAGTTGGCGAATATCGAATTTCCAATAAATTTTTTATATATTCATGTCTTTGAGGCACCAAATGGTAAAGTAAAATAAAGTGAAGAAAACTCTGCTGCTTCATTTTTGAATTGCAAATTTTTTTCCTCTTTTTCATGCTGTTATCAGTCAAGTCAAGCACAAAAGTTTTCCCGCTTTCGCTTTTTTTTTTTGGTAGAGAAAATTGACTTGTTAAATCACATTGACAGATCATGCTGTTGCGAGTCAGAGAGAATGAAATTAATGACTTAAAACTCATAGCATTGACCAGACATTTCATTGACATTTTCATTATTCTCTCTCTATGTGCAGAAAAAAAACATTTTAATTGACTTTCTCTGTGACTTAAAATTTATTCAAGTTTATGATTAGATTATCTTTCAGTTATGATATATTTCAATTAAGATTAACAAGCTTTTGACATTATGGAAAATTTAGTTTCAAGAAGTTTATAGCACATGCTATAAAATTTTATGAAGTTTACTTCAGTTTAATTTTAAAAATCTAAAAAATCGTTAAATTAAGAAATTTTAATGAATATCTTAATCATGATTAAAATTCAAAGTTTTAAATATGAAAGATAACCTAACATGTCAAAGACATTCAAACAGCGATGATGATGACATCGTGGTTGTGAATATTTAATTAAAACTTTCAACTGATAAGCTCGCATTAAAATAATCCAAACAGTCATGTATGAGAAATAAAACTTTCTCTTCCATTGTCTTGATCAAATACAAGATTGTTAATGATATTCCATTGAAATTTGAGGATTTCTCTCTCTTCAAGTTTTAATTAAATTTTCAAAAAACTTTTACATCCGACTTCAAATAACAAAAATTTTATAATTCAATTTTATGCTCTCTTTTCTAAATCAATTTTAAACAAAAGTAGCAGCAGCACTCTTGCAAAATCATCCATGAAAACCATAAACTCCAACATTCATCAGCAAATATTGAAATTCGAAACAGTAAAAATCAGCAAAATTTAATTTTCCCTATGTACTGAAATGCTTTTGAAAATTAAATCAAAGTGAATTTTTAGCAAAGAAAAACATTCAGAATTTGATTGAATGTAATGAAAATGAAATTTCCAAAGTGAAATGTATACACACTTCACTACTTCACTTTCTCTCTGTATTTTGCTAATCACAAATTCCACAAAATCAAATTGCAACATTTTTTGCTTCCATACCCACGTTATGTAAAGAGAGCCAAAGAAATACTATGGTATGTATGTTTGCTTTTTAGAAATAGAAGAAGCACAAAATGAGATACAACATCAAACAAAATGAATTTTCCTTTTGAACATTTACTTTTTATGTGATGATGCTGTTGGCTTAAATTGAAAAACAGAGAAATCTACAAACGCACAAGAGATGTAAATTTAGCAAAAAAGCTTGACTTTTTAAAAATTTTCATTTAAAGCTTCTATTCCCTTGTACAATTGAAATATTTACATTGCAAAAAATTCCAATCCAAAAAAAATTTGTTTTTACTCATTTAGATTCAATTTAAAATGATGAAAAGGATTTTTTGTAGATAGAACGAAAAAATTTTCTTGTTAACTTCATCAAACATTCAGCATACCTACTTCTGCAGAGAACTTTTTACTGTTTCATAGAAAGAAAAGGTAGAAGATACAATTTGTAAATTGATGCTCCTAAGTAATTTAATTACCATTAACCATAAAAAAAGCTTTTTCAAATTTCTTCATAAATGAAATTTTTCTCTTATTTTCAAGAAGGCAAGTCTGCAAATTCAATTAAACACAATTTAACAAAATTGAGCTGCTTCTCTTATCGTTGAAGCGGCAGTATAGAGCAGAGAAGAGAAAGAAATTAAAGTTCAAGTGCTTATTGACTCAATAATTTCACTCGAATTAAACATTTCGCTTTTTTGTTGAGTTAAAAAGAGAGGAGTAAAACAAGGCAAAAAAATTGAATGAAAAGCACAACCTCAATAGTCATTGCTCAAACATCGGAAGCAATGAGTTTTAATTTTCTCTCATTCTCTTGCTCAGATGTTTCCATAACTTTTTCATTTCATTTTAACGCAGGAAAAATTTTATTTCCATTTCAGTAAGTTCAGAGTAAAAGAGGGATAGCTGCATAGGAAATGTTATTTTTACAGTATTATTAATCCATCCAAGTTATTGCAATGTTGTGAGATGGGAAGCCACAGGTATTTGCTTTAAATTATAAATTTCTCGCTCGCTCATGCAATTTGCAACATAAAAATTTTATGAATAGCATTTGCAGTTTGTTCAAAAGAAGATAAAATGCGCAAAAGACTTTCAAACGTTCCTGCAATTGCTATAACTTTATATAATCATTTTATTAATAAAATTATTATATGCAGGACTTAATGACTTTGAAATTGTATGAGCTACTTTTTTGGAGAAAAGAAAGATAAAGAGAGAAAAATGTTTGCAATATGTCTGAGGAAGCTTATTATGTAGAAAATAAAATTTGTTTTCTGCTGTGGTTGTCTATGAAAATGTTATTTTTAAGTTTTTCATCCTATGCCAAGTGCATTCATTATAAAATGAGAGAAGATTTTATAGTAACCAGCTAAACATAGATTAAATGGATAACCATGAATAGAGCGAGAAATTTATGCGGTTTTATGTAGCAAATGAAAATTAAATATTTCTCAATTAAAGAGATGGAATGAAGATGTGAAAAAATTTATTGTGATTTTATGAACTTTTGTAAATATTTTATTGTCATTTGAACAAAGTGTTTGTGCTGAAAATTAATTTTTTTATTGTCTTGTTTACAGTTTAGTTCATTTTATGTGTACATTCAATTAAGTAAATAAAAGTTTCTTTACTACCGTCTTCCCTCGAATATAAGGACCGGTCCTTGTATTCGAATATAAGGACCACCGGTCCTTCTATTCGAATAAAAGACCAGTTCTTATATTTGAATTAAAACATGAAATTTTGAAAAATTTGAAAATTTTCAAAACGTCTTAAAATTTTTCAAAAAAATTGGTAAATTTTAAAAATTACAAACAAAAATTATCATTTTTTAACGGTTTTTTCAAAAGTGGTCCTTATATTTGAAGGTCCTTCTATTCGAAGAAAATGTCAGATTTTCGGAAAAATTTTCAATTTCGGTCAATTCAAATACAAGTACCGGTCCTTATATTCGAGGGAAGACGGTAGCTCATAAATTGCTTTTTATTAATGAATGTCAATTATTTGCAATTTTGTCAAAATATTTTTGATTTGATTTTTAGACAAATTATTCTCGTACATATTTTAATTACTTTTGATACCAAAATGTAGAATCTGGTGCTTCAGCGTTTGTGTTGCAACAAAATTTGCAATTCTCAACATAGTTTTTAAGAGACATACATTCATCGTTTGTTTGAAAGTTAGGGCAATTGATAAAATTTTCTTTCAAAGCGCATGTTAATACTGTTGAGCTGAGTTTGTTTTTATCATTCATTACTTCAGCAGATTTTTTTGATAAAACTGAAAATAGAATGAATTAAACAAAATAAAATTATAGATCGCTTTATTTGTTACCAATTTGTTCACATTTTTTAGCTGATTCACGAACAATTTCAGACCAAGTTTCTTTAAATACGTTGTCAACATTTGAAAAATCTATAAAACTTTTCACAACCATTTCAATTTCAAATTTATTATTATCATCAAAAAAGCGCATTCCATCATAAGCACAATCATTGACGCAATCTTTATATTCATTTTTACATTTTTCAACGCAACCTTTATAAATATCTGCTGACACTGTTGGAAAAAGATAACGACAACATTTCCGTGGATTTGTCATGTTTTTAAAAACGTTTGTGCAGAAATTTCTTTCATCAATACTAAAAACAAATGTTTTTAAAAGAATAAAATAAAATAAAAGTTGAACTGAATTCTTCATGGTTTAAATTTTGACTGAATATTTCCTTTTCAGTTTTCATATATACTTTTAAAAATCACCAAAAATTAAAAAATTACATTTTATTACCAAGCAAAAAAAATTTAGTAGCATTAGTCAGTGACATTTTAACACCAATTTTTATTTTTATAACAAATTTATCAATTTAAAAATTTTGTTTGAGTTAAGGTTATAATCATTGTGAAGTTTTCTAGCACATTTTTTAAATTCTCACTCCTGAATATTAAATTTTTTTCATATTTTCTTACATACTTATTTATAGTTTGCAAAATATAGTCGAGAATTTGCTTAATGCTTTATCATAATATTAAGAATAAAAAGTCACTATACTGACCTAAAAAATGAGAAATTTAAATATTATGTGACATTAAAAAGGATGAAATAAAAAATTCTCAACTTCTAAATATTTTACGTAAAAAATAATGCAAATATGGTGAAAAATTTTTTTTATCAAAATGCAATAAATTTTTTCTATTTTTATCTCCATTCAGAACATAAAATTTTTTAGAATATAAAATTTTTTCCCTTAAAAATGCAAACCGCACAATCAAAAAACACATAGTAAAGCACATAAATTTTATATTTCTGCTAGTATAAGTTAAAAGATACAGCTAAATCCTTATAAATTTTTGTCATTTCATGCAAGCCACAAGAATAAATATTTAAAAAAATCCCTTTTGAAAAAGTCCGCTTTCCATTTTTGATGAACATTTAAAAATGGGTTAATTTATAAATGTGCGGTTTATGTAAAGGATAAGAATGCCTTTTCGCACTTTTTCATTCTCCATGTGTCGCTATCATCTGTAGCATAAATGTTGAATTAGGATTATAACATGTACACATACATAGACCTTATGAGGGTAACGGCTGGTGCTGATATTTTATTTATTATAGTGCGATTTTTTTAAAGGCACATTTTAAGAGTCTAAAAACAATATTGTAAGATAAATTTATTGATCAATAGGTGTATGCACAAGCAGTCACAAGCAATGATAGTGAAGGACACCATCTGGAAACGACACACATGAAGAAATCGTGTAAATTATAATTTATGAGACACGAATGTCTTTAAAGAAAAAAATTCTTGCTTCTTTTTAAATAAAAATAAATTGACGATGACATTATAAGCGGCAAAAAGCGAAAGCTTCTTATGGCATTAAACATATCTCGTATATTACTCTCTCTACACATGAAGCTATTTACATTCATATCCCTTTGGCTGCCAGCTTCATTTTTGCACTCACTCCATCGCATTCGCAGCTGTATGAATTCATATAAGACTCGCAGTGTTATGAAAATATATGGTTTTATCATATTTGCTACTTAACGGATTTGCATCTCAGGAAAAAAATGTCGACTGAAGGAGGAAAAAAAATTATTTTTATAAGCCTTTTTCTCAATGTATGCATATGAATTTACTCACAGTAGATTGCTGTAGGGAGAGGAAACGTTGGTTGCAGCGGACGACATTCGTTTTTAAATGAAAATGCCATCAACCGAAGCATGTGTATTTACGATATTGAAAAATTTATTATTAAGAGCTTTTAACTCGGGAAATATTGAATAATAAATAAAAGCTTTTCATCGATATTTAAATGTTATTGTTTTTGTTTCATTTATAAGTGAATATTTTTTATTCTTATTTTTGAAAGCATTTTTAACCTTTATTAAATCATTCAAATTGTAAAATCAATAACAATTGCACAAAATATTTTTTACACATTTTTGGATTGTTAATTTATCGAAATGTCATATCATGTTTTGAATGTTTCAAATTTCATATTCACAATTGATGTCCTGTTATATTTTCTTTTTTCGAATCCATGTTGAATACATGAACGCATTGTTGTGCACACAGGTACATATCAAATTTTGTAAAAAGCACAATTTACATGATTTTATCATAAATGTATTTTTGAATACACCGGAGAATATTGTTGCCAATCGTTCATCAATTTTTACAGTCTGTAAATTTCAATTTTTATTAGAGTTTGCAAAAACCAATTTCATATAAATCAGAAGTTTTTGTAATCAATTTTTCCAAATCTATCATGCAATAGAAAGGTGAAAATATCCAATTTCAATAAAGTTTCAATTAAAGAACTTTTTTCTTTCTTTTCAGATTATAAAATTACACAATAAAAGTTTGAAAATAATTTTTAATTATCATTTTATAGTGGGTAGTTTTGTGACAATTTGTGAAGAATTAATTTATTTTAAATAAAATTTTTGATTACCATAAGCTGCAATTGAAAATTTTGAAATGAAGTAGAGCTTTTATTTACTTTTTAATATTTTTTACATCAACTTCTACAAAAATTCTATATTTATTTCGGTCAATTGGTCATTTTCAGATGTTTTTGTGTCTGTTCTATATTCACCATTTTCTGAGACGACGCTGAACTCATAAAATATAGTAAAAAAGAAAGCATTTTTTAGTTTATTTGTTATATTTTGTTTTGAATTCTTCTCGAACTTTCTTCAATTTATAGTAAAATTTTATACAAAATGTATTCAAACTTTTTTAAAGTAGTCAATGTCAAATGACTCTAATTACCCGTGTAACCAAAAATACGTTATAACATGCCTTTGGTATGCCGCGGCATGCTAGCGGCATGTTGTAACGTATTTTTGGTTACACGGGTTACCAAATCTATATTTTTTTATATGGAACATGATGAACTTTTATTTGCTGAAAATATTTTCAGTCAAAGAAACTTCATATTGTCATTTCTAAAATGATTGAATAAACGAAATTTAATTTCAATTTGTAGAATTTTTCAACAATTGAAAATTTTTGTCATTAAAATTTGTGATTAAATATTCAAAATGTCAAATTTATTTTTATCATCTTATAGATAGAAATTTATAGACAATATTTGAGGTGACATATTTATAAAATTTAGTTTAATTGTAAGAGAAGCTATGATAGATTATGATTATATATATTTGTTATGCTTAAATTAAAGCTGAATAAAATATTTATAATATTGATTATTTCTAATTTGTAGTGAATTTCAATTTAATTTTATTGCCAAATTGAAAATGAAGTGACAGGTGGAGTTGGAAAATGTGTGGTTGTTGTTTTCTTTGTGGTTGTTTTTGTAGTTGACGGTAAAGTTGAAGTTCGTGTTGTTGGAATTTCAGCGGTATCTACTGTAGTGGACGAAATTCCTTGCAACCCGCTCATTGTCGGTGGCGTTGGAAATGTTCCGAGAGTTGAAACAGAAGATCTTTTCACTGTTGTACTTTTAGTACCGGAACTGCTTGTGGTTTTTACTTCGTCATCGGGTATTTTTGTTACGGTCACTGTTGATGCTGGACCTGTGAGTAATGGCGGTGTTAATTCATCAGGAAGTTTACGAGTTGTCGACGTAATTCGGGTCGTCGTGGTGCGTGTTGATGTGGGTGAAACTGAGGTTGTTGGTGGCGTTGAAAATACTGAAGTCGTAGTAGTAGATTGTGTTGTTGTTGTAGAAGGTTTTTGTGTTGTTGTAACTCCTCCAGGACGAGTGGTTGTTGAAGATGTCGTTTCTACTGTAATTTGACGAGGAGTTGTCGTTATTCCTCCTGGACGAGTTGTCGATAAAGTTGTCGTTGCTAATGTTGTCTTTAGATCGATTGGATTATCTTCGATATTCTAAATTTAATGAAATTATTAGTTTTTAGAATTTTTTTAAAAAATTTTGGCTTACATCATCAACAATTCCATCATAACCAATTCGAATAAGTGGAAAACTTCCCTCACCACATTCATTAGCTATAAATGAAAAAAATTGATTAAAATTCATTCGAATGTTATAAAATTTTCAACTAACAAAAATCATCACGATCGATAGAAGCATAATTGACACCTCCAAGTCTTTTATTTCGTGCTAAATGAATTTTTGCAATGACAGATTCTTTTGCGTCATATGAAACCCATTGATCATCATTAAAGACGGCATAAAATGCAAAATGTTCTTCATCAAGTGTTTCTTTCCAACCATTATTCTTTACATTGTAGCAAATTTCAGCATATGGCAAAATTCCTGCATTATTTGTCAAGGTACGGAAGTAAGAGCTTACTTTTCCAATGCTATCAACAGGCGCACCAATGCCAGTTTGACTGATATCCGATAATGTGTAACTTCGACCATATGTTGCAATACCGAGTGTCAATTTCGATGCAGGACAGCCTGTAATTAAGTTCAACTTTATTTTCAGCGTTAACGACAAATGTGTGACAAATGAAATTACCGCGTACAATCCAATTGTCGACAATTGACTCAGCATTCCATTCGGACTCTTCTCCACTTTCACCACTTTTCTTACGATATGGCGAATGAAATGCAGTGACAACATCATTTGCTGAACCTCGTAAATTGTAAGTATTGAGATTGATAAAATCGACATGTTGATGTATTTCTGCTATATTATAAGAGAAACTTATGTCTCGCTGTCTCGGTCCAACTGATATTGAAAAAATTTTTGAATTTGTCAATTTTTGACGCCATGTCATAAGAAGGTAAACAAAGTTCTCTTTATCTGCTTCTGTTGAACCTGTACCTTGATTTGGATATTGCCAATCAAGATCAACACCATCGAAACCAAAATTATCAATATATTCTTTCACTTTTGCTGCTGACAAGGCTCTGTCTGTTTCAGTACTTGCAATTAACGAGAAATATTGTGATGGTTGATTTGGTCCGCCAACACCAATCAGCAACTTCACATTCGGATTTTTCTGTTTGAGGTTAATGAAGGCAACAATTGTGTCTATATATACATGTGTAATTAATAAAAAAAATTAAAAAATTAATTTACTTGTAATTAGTCGGTAATTAACAAATGAATCAATATCATGTTGGGTGATGTTTTATTATTAATGTTCGGTTTGCATGGAAACCTATAAAATATTTTTTTTTGATTAATAATTGAATAATTTATCAGTCACTAAAATTAATTTTAATTAATTAGGTTAACGACTTAGCGAAAATATAAATCATGTCATAGATTATTTTCAAGTGGAAAGTCAATGATTAATCAAAGTATTGTTTTGTTTCCGAATTCACTTACCATTAATATTTTGCTCAAGTATGATATTACTCTGCAAAAATCGGATGTACGTATAGATTATATGAGTGCAAACTGTTGGATCGATGTCTTCCACTGAAAAATATCCTTTTAAATTTTCATGACGAAGTGACTGAAATTAAATTTTTTTAACAACTATTTTTAATGAAATAAAAGTCAAAGAACTTACTGTAGAATCCCAATAACAAACAACACGTTCTAAAAAGATAAAAGAAGAAAAAAATATCAGTGGTACTTTAAAATTTGCTTTTTATCAATAATAAAGTTCAATTTATTCTGTGAAACACTCAAATCACTTCCGTAGTGTGTTTTTTTGTTTTTTGAAGTTTATTTCTGAAAAAGTTTTAATTGAAAAATCGGAAACGAGCAGGAAGGAAAGTTTCTTTCTTGGAATTTAAATTTTAAAAATTTTCTCTTCACCATAAAGAAGCACTTGAAAGCTCTTGAAGTTTTTCCCCTCTTATTTCCACTCTCTTTATTTATCAACATTCAACTTTGGGTTAATTATTCAGAGAAAATAATTAAGTTGCTGTGGAAATTTTCATTAGGAAAAAGTTCAAAATTAAAAGCAAATTTTATTGCTGTGGATGTGGTGAAGAATGGTTGAAGGGTAAAATGAAGTGAATCAAGTTTTGCTTAATTGGCATTTTAACTGACTTTAATTTATTAAAAAAGCATTTTAAATTTCAAGTAATTTCGTATATTTTAGAATAAATTTAAAGCAAAGCAACAACAGGCTGTATTTTGTGCCAGTTTATAATTTTTATTGACCACTATAATTTTAAAGTTTTATTGGCAGATAATTCGTGTTTGAACTCATTTCATTGAGTTTGATCAAATAAAACTTTTTATTGATTTTTAAAGTGTTTCACGTTAATTTTGCGTTATTTCTTTTTGATGTTTTTGCGACATGAAATATTAACGTGTGATTCTATGATTTTTCCAGGTAAATTTGTTTTTATGATTCAGTATAATTTTAAATTTTTTGAAAAAGTCTCAAATTAAGCAGAATATTGATTGTATAATATTTGTATCTGCTAAGTTACGAGATATCTTTTCTTTTTCTTAATAATTAAAGTAAGTTTGTACTTATTATTACGAGTTTTTAGTGTTTTATATTTTTAAAATTGTATAATAAATGGTAATAAAAATAAAAACAAAAATATAAACAAAATAATAAACTTTTTTGTAAACATTTCTTTATCAATTTAAAAATGCATTTGCGAAAATAAACAATTGAGCTGCACGATAACTGTAAATCTATTAAAAGAACATTTTTATAGTCTTTTTTGGCGAAAAATAAAACTTTATAACTATTCGCTATTAAATAAACTACTATTTTAAGCTTTATTTTATTGACAACTTCACAAAACTCTTGAAATTAACTTTTGTCAATTTTTACTGCCTTTATTAATTTTCCAATCAATTTCTTTATTGTTCACTTCAAATAACCGTGTTGTCACTTCAATTTATAATTCACATTTATAACAGCGCAAATTTCATTATTATTTCGCTTTGAACTTTCAAGTGTTTACGATGAGTGTATCTCTAGATTTCTTTCTGTATTTTCCCAAAATAAAGAACTTTTGAGTGGATTTTAATGATTTTTCTTCACAAGTAAAACTTTGACAGGTTTTTCAAATAAAACAAAACTTTTCCAATATTTTCTTTTTCACTCATTTTCATGAAAATTTCTTAAAGATAGAAAAATATTTTTAAATATGAATTACTTTGAGCTATTGTGGATGAAACAATGCATAAAATTATGCAAATTAAGAGCAAACTTTTCCTCATTCTTGTGTTCTTTCTTTCACATTCAAATTTTTCTTTTTTTTGTTCTATGTACTTAGGTATGTGCCTATAAGCACTCTTCACTTCACTTTTCAAATTATTTTTCACAAAGTTTCTTCAACTGACTAATTGGATTAAGGCTTATAGCATGAGCTTATATAGACAGGTGATAAGTGTACTGATGGCGGTAAAATAATAAAAGGCATTATCGAATTTGACAATTATGATAGCTTTAAAACCACATTCATTCGGAATAAACTGAAGAAGAAGAAAAGCAAACAAGATAACATTCCTTTGTCATGATTATTGTTCTCTCACAAAATGACGTTAACTTGTTGTTTTAGATTCAATTGAGAAATTTCGCAATAGTTCGTAGAAAAATGTGATCATAAAATGCCTCATGATGAATGATAAAATTTTGATGTTTTCCTTTGTTTAAGATCAATTTTTATTTTATTTTCATTATCTATTAAAAAGTTGTTAAATAGAACTGGGTTTTGTAACTGTCTTATCTTTCAGGTAAAACATCCAATGCTTACTTTCAAAATTAGACTGAACTTACAACGTTGTAAATGCCAGCAGAAAAAGATATTTCTATTTTCACAACTCTGCTGGAAAAATCCCCAATTTCCTCCTTTTCTCACAGACATATTTCACGCTTTGTTATTTTTATGATGAGAATCATAAATAAATGAAGAATCAAAATTGATAAGGAAAATGTTCATCAATTGATCGCTTTTACTATCGTATTATAACTATGTGATATTTTACTGTCATATTTCCTCAATCAAACAAGCATATGTGATAATAAATATGTTTTAATAGTTTTCTAATCATATCGATATAAAGCAATTATATTATCAATCAAGTTAGATAATAACCCTAGTCCTAGTGATAAAACCAACGACATCCAAATATAAAATTCAATACAGTCTCATGTGTTGATAATCAATCAAATATGATAAAAAAGAGCTAAAAGTTCAGCAGTTTTTTTTTATTTTCATGCTCTACATTTTTCACCCCCTTCCTTTCTCTAACTTAATTGCATATATGAAGCTATAAAAGTAGCAGTTGAGTGTATCTAGCTAAAGCCATCATGCGTAGAACTTTTGATTGATTAAATTTCAGAATTATGTGACGGTTATTTATTGTGGTGTAGGGATTTACGACAAAAAACTGAATTGGAAAACTTTATAGCATTTCGAATGAAAAATTTTTTGTCACATTGTTTTATGATTTAAATCCTTAATAAATGCGCCTAAAAAACATTTTTTATTTTCCTATTGCATGACAAAGTTGCTGTATGCAAGAAATTGTTCCGAATATTGCATCAATAATAGATCGATGAAACTATCGCATTTGACTAATCAAATTTATGCTTATTTCTCGTTTATATTGCTGCTATATTGATGATAGAAGCAATGAAAATCATGTCACAGAATAATTGTAGCTTTTTTAGGTCATAAGATGTTCATCTTTTCCATTTATCGATCAGCAAACACATACGAAATATCAAGAGTGAGATTAAAAATGCTAAATCGCTGACAGGCAAGCAAATATTACCATCACCGCAACACAGAACGAGCTAGAATACTTTTTGGCGAGCGGGTTTAAAAGATTCGAATGAAATTAGTTTTGAAACATTCCCTCGAGGATATTTTTACATTGCAAACGTAACGAACGAAATGTAAAAGAAATAAAAGAACAAATTTTTATTATGAAATACGTTTAAGATTAAAAACTGTAAAAAACGGAAGGTAAATCGTTTTTTCATCATCTCATACAGAAAAAATGAAAAAGAGAAAATTGTTTGTCGCTTCGAACAAAAGAATGAAACGCTTCAGGATAGTAAAATGTCTTAGCGAAAATTTATTCATCTTTGTTTGTAACTTTTGTTGCCTCCGTTTTGTGACTTTTCTTTCCGTCATCATCATCATTTACATTGAATGAATTTTCATCACTCATTTTATACTGAAAATGGCATCAATGACTTTTCATCAACAAAATGAAAATTTTCTCTCCTTTTTTGATGAAAAAGAAAAGCTTTCAATTCATTTCAATCTGTTTTAAAATTAAAGTCATTAAAATGTGGAAGTTGATGGCAATCATGGAATGGGATAATTTTTTTGCATTTTGCTGCTAATGAGAAGCCTTTAGCATTTAAATTAATGCTTTTAATGTTTTGAAATGAAATATAATTTAATGAGATATTTTTAGAGTCAAATGAAATTTTTTTTCTGTGAGGATTTTTTGAATGTGGTGTTTATGGATAGAAATTGTCAAATTATTTTGTGAGCTCTTAAAAATGAAAAAAAATTCAAATTAAAAGGAATTTTAGCAAAAAAAATTTAAATAATACCCAGTGAGAAATTTTTTTTTCAGACGGAGTCCAACCGTCGGACTTGATTATAGTCCAATGGTCGGACTATAATTTTTTTTATCCGACCATTGGACTTCACCAAGTCCGACGGTTGGACTTCAAAATATTTGATATTTTTTTTGTCCGACCATTGGACTTCACCAAGTCCGACGGTTGGACTTGAAAAATATCAAATATTTTTGCTTGGTGAAGTCCAATGGTCGGAAAAAAAAAATATTAAAAAATTTTTTGAAATTTTTTTTAGTCCAATGGTCGGACTTGAAGTCCAACGATTAGAGTCCGAAAATTGGAAAAATATTAGAAAATCCGGAAAATATTAGATTTTTTGTATGAAAAATTAGTCAGATAGTCCGGCGGTCGGACTACATTTAGTCCGAATAAGGGGAAATATTAGAAATATTCGGACTAAATTTCTCACTGGGTATCGTCATTACTAATAATATCTTACTATAAGATTCGAATTTTTAATTTTCAATCAACTTATTTTTTATAAATTTAAATCTATCAGTTTCATGATTAATTGCTTAATTTAAGTCACAAAAAATTTAATTTTATTAAAATAATTTAAACTTAAACAGATCATCATAATAAGAGAATGAAAAATATCTCAAACTCATATTTCATTACTCTCACAGTGAATTTTATTTTAAACGCGTTTATTTTATTGTAAAAACAACAATTTTCTTTCTTTTAAAGCTTTTTGAAGTCAATAACATGGTGAAAGAAAAGAAATGAAATTATCGTGTTTTGCTATCTCCTATTACAGTATTCAGTATCGTATTCAATTTCTCATCTTTTAAGTTAAAATTGAAGGAAAAACATTTCTTAATTACTATAATTAAAAACACAGTCTTAAAGTAAATGGAGGGAAGCAAAAAAAGACATCTCCATGACAACAATACGATAAGCATTTCATTTTATTATTTTACATAATAATTTTATCATCACAAAACGAAATAAAAACCAAGATATAAAATTAATTGAAATTGCGAATGATAACCGTAATTTTATTTCTATATGATGTCTTTATCCATTTTTGGTATGTTTCACCTCACATTCATGTCATTTTTGTTCGCATTTTATGTGCCAACAAGCGGTTCATGGCACTGCTTCTTCATTCACCGCTGATTGTGTCAAAGTGTGCCATAAACAACAAACAAATAAAATAAGGGAAAGGTAGAAAATTCCTGACATAAATTTGTCATGTGTTTACCGATTTGCCTGATAAAATTTTTTATTAACTTTTTTCCTTGAATTTAACATAATTAAACAATGTCAAAAAGAAGGAGATGAAACTCGTGACTATTTACGTAACAGAAAAGAATAAAAGGTTTCATATTCTTATTTCCATAGTGATCAACCCTCTGATATTATGAAATTTTAAAGACATGAAGGCACTTAGGAACTTTCCCTTCTATCACAACAGAAAATATAAATTTACATGCAACATGAAGCGGCAAAAATAAGTACAAAAATATATTATCTAATAAACAAGATCTTTTGTAATCTCTCTTTCTTTTCTTTTGTTTAACTCACTGTTTTATATTTATTGTGAGGATTGATGAAGAAATAAGTGAAGGAATTTACCACCCTCATATTTTTCACATGTACATACAGTGAGTGAAATTTCTCTTTCTCAAACATGTTTACAAAGATTGAAATCTCTATCAGATGGAGTAAATATGAAGAAAGTTCACTTTATTCTTTCACTCGCTCATTTCTTGGTTTCTCAGGGTGAAAATAATTTTTCTTTTTTTCCCTTTTGCCTTCGAGTGAAAATTAAATCATTTCATTTCTATCTTTCTTCCCTCAGTTTTTTTCTTCTCTTTCTGTAGCACAGTTAACTTAAATATTCTTAATTTATTATTCAATATTTCTTTACTCCTTTCTTTTTATATTTTTTTCATGGAATGTTTAAATGAAGGAGGAGATAAATTTACTTTTATGTTTTTTCCCTTATGAATGTAAGCTTCATGGGCGAAATTCAATTAGATTTTTGTGTTTTTTGAATATTTTTTTTTTCAAAAGAGTTCATAAAAGATCTTTGTTTTTATTAAGGGCAGTTCATTAATTGAAAAGTAATATAAACAATGATTTCAACAAGGGGATATTCACTGGGGCGAATAAATTCGCTCGTTTCGCCACTTTTGCTCATTTTTTCGCACATTTTAGCTCAAAGCACATTTTTTGTGCAACAAAACAATACAAAGTGACAAGCAACATTTGTGGAAAAGATGAACTTTTGATATTTAGTTTTCTACTCTTTTATTCTATTAGAAACTTTTAGTTCTTAATAAATAGAAACTACTGTATGCCCTAATTGTATAAAATGTTAAAGTATAATTAAAAATTCTAACTTTTGTGTCACAGAACATTTGTTTACATTTCGCGCAAATTACAAATATCATTCGAAACTAAAAAATGTTTTACAAAAATTAGATTTGATTCACAATAGTACTATATATCGTGACTTTTCGGACTTATTTCTCATACAATCAAAATTTAACTCGGTGCATATATTTTGAATTGCGGACCTATTTACATTAAAATGAACCTGATAATTCTGTAATATGAAACAAACACTGATCTAGGCACCAAAAATGCGCTTAAGTACCCCGATGTGCCAAACGGGTACTTGGTCACTGGTTTAAAAATGAAATCAGTTCGAAAATTTTTGAGTCATTTGTTTATAAATCTAGAAAATGATATTTAGAAATAACTAAAATGAAATTTATTTTACCTTTTAATTATTGGAAGCCTTTTCGTGATTGTCTTAAAAATTTCAAATAAATCAAAATTTATTATTCATAAATTAAAAATAATTTGACCTATATTTAACTATAAGGAAAGGAGTGCCATGTTTAATTATAGTAACCTGCTTACTCTTTAAAATTATAAAATTTTCTTCTCATTTTCTCCCCTTTATACATGCATACAAAGGATATTTATTAAAGAGAAATAAATTTTCCTATTTAACAGCAACAAACAACAACACTTCACCAAACTTCCGCCTCTATTTTATTATCAAAACCCATTCATCTCATTTAAGGAAATCTCTTTCTCTTTCTTAATTGAAGTAAATGTAAATGCAAAATACAACTAATTATTATACGAAATTTAAATATTTCCTTCTATAATAAGAGAGCAAAACAGGTAAGTAAATTATGGATGCAAAAGAAGGGAAAAAATATTTTGTTTTTGTTCCATGAAGGATCTTTAAAAGCATTTAAGAAGCTAATGATGTTGTATGTATGCTTTTTATGGCATCTTCATAATTTTACATGTAAAAAGAGCTCCCCTCTTGAGTAAGTAAGAAAAGGTAGAAAGTGAAAAATTTGGTAGCTCATGATATCAGCAGCAGCCAAACTCCTTCCCATTCTTTTCATAGCTCGGCTTTTAATTTCCTCAAACAATTTGTTGAAAATTTTGAAAAATTTTCTCATTTAAATGTGAGGCTTCGAAGTTGACTTCATCAACTGTGGTTGGGTAATATTTCCTTAGCATTCATGCGAATAAGAACGAGAAGAATATGTTGCCTTGGCTCAAACCACAAGAATACACATTCATCTTGACACATGCCGAAAAAATGAAAATGTTTATTACGATGATATAGATAGAATTATTTTACTGCCAAAAATACACATCATTTGCCTCTCACCGACACATTTCCGTGACTAGCATTATCGATTTTTCCATTTCATTCCTTCTGCTTTCTCATGAGTGCTGTTATGTGTGTATACATGCATTTTTTCCGCATTATAAACAAATTTTTATATTCGGTATTTCACTGAATACTGTTGGTTTTATTTTTAACCAAAAAATTTCTGTTTTAAACATAGAATGACAGAAACGTTCTAAAACATTTTTAATGAATCTAATGAATTTTTAAAGTGTGACAATTCACAAAAAAGATTGTTAGGAGTATTATATCATAATTTGATTTACATAGTGTTAAATTGTAGTGAAATATTCATTAACTATGCGAGAAACACATATTTTAATTTTAATAAATTCAAACGTAAACAATATTGTTTACAAATATAATTTAAATATTTAAATTATTAAAAAAATAACTGCCAATTATTTTTATCGACCTTACCAGATATTTTAAAAACGTTTTATGAATGAAATTTTTTTTCCTCATCCATGCTCCCCTTAAAACAAAAAAAAAATTTCAGAATTTTTTATATTTCGATCTGTGCATTTGCATGTGAAGCGTAGAATATGTAGGTAAGGACGATATGGAATTTCTTTTATTTTTATATTTATATACAGTATGCATACATAACATAATAAATTTATACAATAAAGTTCGTTCACCTTATTATTACAACAATAACAAAAACGACTACGACACAAGAAAAACCTCATCGTGTAAGAAATAATGAGAAAGGGAAAAAATTCCTTCATTTTTATATCTCAATTTTTTTCTTTCGTTTTGAAATTGCAAAGAAAGAAAATGAAAACCTTTCCATGTAAGCCAAACACACAGTGCTGAGATTGCATGCTCATGCAAAGCAAACTGAGGCAAGAAAATAAAATAAATAACTTTGTGACTGATTTTTTTTCCATGACGTTGCAATATTATTTTTTGCCTCACTTTGCTTTACTGTTCATTACAATAAGTAATATGATTTAGAAATAAAATGAAACAGTCAAGACTATGCAGACTTAAATTGACTACATTTGCGAATAATAAGTAATGGAATTTATGAACGGAAATGATTTTTTCTTTTTCTATTCTTTTTGATGTCTTTATTTTGTTTTTTGAAAACGTCAATTTATAAATATTTTTAAAATTTCTTTTGTAAGTAGAATTGAAGTCAAGTTGATTGAATGAAAAAAGTTAATTGGATTAAAAATTTCAAAATATTTTAAGTGGTGGTCTTTTGTTTTAATTGGCTAAATGTTTACTTAAAATATCTATCTTTATTAAAGCAAGTGTCCTTTTTAACTTAGTATTTGTAGAGAAATCTACAAAGCTATTTGCATCCAATTATCCATTATGATAACTTATGTCAAAACAATCAGCTTAAAATTCATCTCTGCTTATCAAACAAGCTTTCATTATAATATTTAAAGTAAAAAGAAAAACAAGAATTTTCATCTGTTTATTAAAAATTCATGAAAAATAACAGACAACAAAACAGACAAAAAAAGAGAAAATTTGGCCTACATTTTCAGGTCACACAGAAAAGAATGTTTATTAAATATTCAAAATGAAGCTGCTGCTCATTAAAGATTGCCTACTACAATATCATGAAAGTTAAATAACTTTAATGTATGTTAGTATCTCATACCAACCTAATTTATTTTTATTTCGTAATCGAAGAACTTAAGGAAGAACATGTTTTTACCCCATATAAATTTAAAGCACTTTTTGAGCCGAAAATTGAAACTTTTACATTAAATATTCTCTCCCTTTTAAATCAATATCATTTGCATCTTCAGGCTGTGTTTGTGAGTGAAAGACGACGAAAATATCTAAAATTTCAAACCACACAACAAATAAAACTCTCTTTCTGTTTCTCATTTTCCAAAAATCCACAAATTAGGGGAGGAAGTAGAATTTTTCATTCGCTCCTATTTTTCATATAAATTCATTATTTACAAATATTTTATGAACGACTTGCCGCAATGCAGACAACATGGAAAGAGAAGCACTCCTTTGTAGTTTTATTATTTTTTATTTAGAAAATAACGATGCAAAACACATTTACCCAGTTTAAATGAGTGTTGAAAATAATAAAAAAGTTTCTCCTTTCATTCATTTAATAAAAATTACAAATAACCAACACTTTTTTCACACTTTTTTTATAAATGAAAAAAGAGCCAAAAAAATGTCATGACAATAAAATTGTTTTTATGAATGTGCAGTGTCTCTCATTTTACGTTTTTTTGCTTCCTGCACTCGAAGTATATAAAATTCACCTGTTTCACCATTATTTTTATGGACTTTTGTACTCACTGACACTTATGTTTCTGGCTTTAAAGCCTGCTACACTTGCTGCAGAGAAATTGTAATTAAAAGCTTCTCTTTGTGTGCACACCAACATATGTTGCCAAGCGAGAGAGCGAGTTCTATATGAAGAGATGAGAGGGCAGTCATTTGGAAAAAAATTTTATGCTTTTTGTAATGTAAATAACAAAGAATAAGAGAAAATTTCAATTTTGTAAAAAATATCATTTTTAAATTATTTATTCCAATCAAGAACTAAATATTCTCATATAAGTTTGTTTTATTGTAAATTAAATAGAGCTGCCTAAAACGTTCTAAAAAGATAAATTATCATTTTAAAATTGAAACTTTGATTTGTTTACATTTTCGAATTTCTTTGTGTTTTTTTTAACTAAAATACCCCTTAAACTTCAAATAATAACCGTTCTAAATAACTTTCTATTATTTCCTAAAAAACAATATAATTTTTATCAGAAGGTATTTATTTAAAAAATTATTTACAAATTAATTATTTCGACCTGTACTCTCATTTATATCTTTTTATATGATATTGTATAAAATTTCACAAATGTGGTCTTGCTGTTGCTGTACCATCATCATCATCAGACAGAATTATGAAAGCGATAAATGGTGAGAGTGGTTACAACAATAGAATCGCTCACTTGACTTTAACATCATCGTGTGCACACACGGAACATAAAACTAATGGCAATAGATTGTATGACATTGATATCATCATTCTGTTGTCAACGTCGTCATTCATTCATTCTCTCATTTGCTATCAGTACACACATTTTTACAGTACTCTGAGTATGATGACAATGATGTTTAACAACGTGCCAATTTGATGAATTTTAAGTGCGCGACAACAGCTGCAGATTATGGTTCTTTATGATCTTCATTTTCAACTTTTATGTTCTCTCGTCTCGTTGTCTCGTAAGCATCTCTCAATGGCATGAAAACAGCAATACATTTTCCGTATCTATTTTCCTATTTTAAAATTAAATTGCATGCAGTGCAGAGTAATTTACAACGCTACTAATGTGAAAAAAGTCTTTCTTGCAATCACATGGCGTGAAAAATATTTTTCAAAGAGCAGCAATCAATCAAATTTAATATCATTTATCTAAATTACATCAGTTGCAAGCGACCGAGTGGGAATGAATGATTTTAAGGGTAACATCATTAACGTCAAGCATGTGTGTATTTGGTACTGAGAGATTTCATATTAAATGTCTCGTTAATAATTGAAGGCTTTCTCAAAATTTCTTTCAAAGAAAACTTTTCAATTCTTTAAGTTTTCTTTTTGTTTTCTTTCTGGTATTTGCTATGGCTTTTTCATTTTTCATTTTATTCTCAGAAAGAATGGGTGAAGAAATTGTTTGCATTTGTTTAATGAAATTTTTCGGTAAGTCAAGAAAAGAAAACTTTTCTTCTTTATTTTCAAGACAAATTGATAAATGACTTTAATTTTTAACGGTCATTTGATTCTCTTAAATATTTCATCCTTTAGCAAAACAATAACAACAAAGAAAGATTGAGGAATTTTATTTAAATAAAACTTCTTAACCACTAAAAGGGAGAGAAAAACTTTACCAATACAATTTAAATCTGGTTTTTTATTTCTCCATTTTCCCAAGCTTTATTCGAAATATAAAATTATAAAACTTTTTCTTCTAAATTGCAAAGTATAGTTTAATCGTGAGTCACGTAGTTCCAAGTTGTCACAACTTTTTTTGTGCAGTCTCAACTACTGCTGTTGCATACATAAAATTGGAAGTTGATAGCATTTTACTTTGCGGAACAATATAAAAAAATTCATAAAAGCATAAAAAGTGAGCAGGTGGTATTGGCGCATTTTAAATCCTAGGAAAATCACGAGCAGGCAGTCAGTCATTGCAAACGAAATTTCTTTTTTCTTTTTGCTCCTTTGAATTATTTTGGAAAAACTTTTTTTTATATTACTTTAAATAATTCTTTGCTGGCAGATGAGAAAATGAAATAAAATAAAAAGATTGCATGAATAAGTGAGATTTTATGACAATGACGTTATCATCATCACCATCAGCATGCACATACATTGAATGTAGTTAAGGAATAGAATAGAAATTTGCCAATGTTGGATATGTTCGTGTTCTACGCTCATATCTTTTTTCTCTATACTCGATATCACTTGGCATCCAATTTATTTTGTTAATGAAAACCGAGAGATATGTTTGTTATTAGGTTCATGGTCTGCTGAGCTGAGCTGATGTCTGTATCTATGCGTTTATGTATCGAGTCTATCAAAAAAAAACTATGCTGCTGCACACATGTGTGCAACGATAAACATAAATTTTACCTACATTGCAGAATTTTTCACTCTTGAATATTCGATGAAAATGAAAATGCAAGATAAGTACGATAAAATGCGCAAATTTTCATTCATTTGTGAAAAATAGATAAATAAATTATTTTTGAAATTAATTGTCATTTTATTGCAAGTTCTTTTAAGAAATAATTTTTAATCTTTTTTAATTTGTATGTATAGCCTAAATACATGTCTATCAGCTTATTCAAGCTCTCTCAATTGCTCTTCTTTCTTTTCGATGCTTCCATCAGTTTCCATAGAAAAAATAAAACATTTCGCAATATGTGTCTCTGATATATTGTGCTTGATAACAAATAGTGTGAGAAAGCTCAACATACATGTTCTAATCAAATAACATCATAGTGAAAAAATGTCTGAAAGCGACAGCAGAATGAAACGTGAACCGATTTATTGTAGGCTCTGACATTGGAAGGTGTGTGCTTTCTGTTCTGTGAAAAATGGCTCGAGTATCATTCACACTAATTAAGAAAAGATTTTTTCCCCTTAATTTCAGAGTTTCACATTTATTTTTATTTGTCTGTACTGCTATCGATTACAAGCTCACTGCAGTGTGAACAGTAAAAATATTTTTCCCTTTTATTTTTGATTGTGTGACACAAACAAAACATATAACGAATGGGAATAAATTTAAGCAGGATATATCATTAACCTCTCATGACATTTGACCTATTTGCTGTTATCGTTCAAGTATTAAAGCAAGAAAGTGAAAAAGGGAGAAAAAAGTGACATAATAAATTGGACAAAGCAAAAGGAGGTTGTGAAAATTGGGCAATAATTCTGCACCATTAGATGAAACATGGGTAAACATATCAACTGCTATCAAATAGGACATAAATTCTTATTTTTCTCACTTGATTCGATTAAAATGAACTGATTTTTTTTTTGAAATCTTTTCATTTTGAATCAACAGAAAAAATCAATAAAGTTCTTGAAATAATTTTATTATGTTTGTTCTTTTGCAACTAAATAAATTTGAATTCATTCAGTTTTTGCTTTCAACTTGAAATCTTTGATTTATATTAGAAAGGAAATTGGTATTTGATAACGAATGTTGCTCAAGTATGTTAGGGACTGCAATTTATGGATATTTTCATCTATTTCTATCTACACATATTTCCAAAATTAGACAAACTCTTTTCGATTTGATTTTCTTTCTTTTTATGACTCAATAAAAAAATTCTCCCCAGCAAAAAAAAGTCTCGAGTACTTTTTGCTTTCTAGAGATTGAGATTGTTTGGATTTTGTGTTAGATATGTATGAAGAGACATTAGAAGGCTTGAAAGAATCACAGTTACCATAGCAACGTGTTCCCCACTTGAGAATCGCTTTTCAAAATACTCAAATTGTGTATATATGTGCAGATTCAAGCAGTGTGACGTTTTACACACACAAACAGTTTAGTCATACAAAAGACCACAGATGCTACTGCTCCTTCAATGTTTTTCTTTCCTTTTTCCTTTCATCATGATGCGCTCGGATGAACTTTGAATAGCAAAATTTTTCTTTCCTCATTTCCTTTTCCTCCATCCATCTCAATCACTGTATTTTTCATCTCAGTACCATTCACTTGCTTGCTTTACCCCACAAGCACTAAATGAAGAATAAAAGCTTTCGCCCATTATCATCTTCCACCTATTTCATTCTTTTTCTCTATTGCTTACTTTCAGAGTCATTTTATGGCCATAAAAATTTGTATGTAGATTTACATTGTGTCTTATACCAGTCATTTTTATTTTTTCTTTTCTTTTTTTTTTGTTGTAACTTATCAAGGTATGAAAATTGTGAAATTCTATAGAATAAAGAAATATTTTTTTAATGAAATTTCCTAGTCATGAATATAAGAAGAATATATAGGCCAGAGAGAGTGTGAAAAAGATCCCATCTTATTATGCGTAACTTCACAAAATTGCTCTCTTTTCACACTCGATATCAAATGGCATTAACCCAGAAAAGAAAAGAGAAAAGAGGATGAAAATCACTTCTGCAAATGATGATTTTTTTGAATGAATGAAAAAATATATATATCTTATTACTCACGGAAAATTGAAGTTTGAATTGAATCGTGAGGAAGAAAAAGATGGAGCAATATTGTTATGAAAGTTTCATTATTTTATGTCTGATAAATTTAACTTTAAAAAGCATTTTACAAAAACTTTATCCTTATCTTATTCTAAAGAATAATTTGAATAATTTACTACTCACTTTCTTCATTTCTAGTCAGACATTTCATAAAAAAGACATGATCGAGATAAGGATGAAACTTTCTGGTCATTTTATCAAAGATTTTCTTAAGAAAAGAATAAAGAAAGATTGTCGCTTGCAGGAAAAAACTAAAATCCATCTGCTGCCTTGCAGTTTACTTTTTCTATGCATTTTTTATACCAGGGATGATTAACAGCATCAACTTTAATCCTTTAATCCACTGCAACCTTTTTCTCTTTAAATCCCTGTTTGTTACAACAATAGACAAATTTTCAATGCAAAACTTTCTCTTCTTCCTCGCAGGATAAAAATGTGGAAATTATTCAAACAATTTTTTTTCTTCTTTATAGTTCATGATCTAGTGAAACCGAGGCTTCATTATATCACTGTATTCAATTTAATTCTGAGTAAGAACTTAAAATAAAATTTAGAACGCATTTTTTTAGTTATTAAAAAAATAACTGATTTTTAAATTTCAAAATTTATTTAAAGCTAGCTTCATGTTTTTTGACATAATGAGTTTTTATTAAAATAATTAAATGCTAAAAAAGTTTAGTGTCAGTGCAGCATTTAACCGCGAGGCAAGTTATAATTGAAGTAAAGTTATTGTGTGTATGTAAGTAAAAGTTACGATGGTCTCTTTTGTCAATTCAGATGGAACCAACTCAGACATTCTTTTATACATTTTCACATCTGCTGAATGTATAAGTATGGTGAATGTGAGGAAATGAAGTTGAATATAAGGGAAACATTTATAATTCACGTCATGGTAATTTATTTTTATAGCAGAATGCTTTTAATCTTAAAGAAGGAAAGAGAAAGCTCAAATGTGCTGGAACTTTGAATAAATTTTTATCAAATTGACCCCAAAAATGCTTAGCAACTTACAAACCGAGAAACAAGGAAAATGAATACCTCGTTCAACCATATGAAATGAAAAAAACAATAAAATATGCTTTTATTACATTCCTCGTGTGAGACCACGACAGAAGCAATTTTTCGCATCGCTTGTAAAATGGTAATAAAAAAATAAAGTAACATTTATAAACTGGTCCTTCATTCTGGTGAAAAATTAAACATTTTTTGTTCTTCTCGACACTCGATGTTGATTCAAAAAATTGTTTCCATTTGTCACATCCAATGAACATCAACAAGAAGTAAATTACTGTTGATTGTGTTAAAAAGCATAAAAATTATTTACTTTATGTTGTTTGTAAACATAAAAAAAATTCCTTTTAACTTTTAAAAGTAGCAATAAAAAACTTTTTGTAGCACATATTAAAGGCATTAGGTGTTGAATGAAGGTAGTGTAGGAAGTAAATGCATTAAAGCTTATCATATTATGATGCAAATGCTTTTAAGTACTTTAAACTAGGTAAAATGAAAAATCTTATATTTGTCCCAAGTGATTTCTTAAAATGCGCTTAAGAACTTTCATCATCAGTCAAAATTCTTTCAAGCTCTTTTCATCCATATTTACACCAAAACACTAAAAGCAAAGCAAGAGTAAAAGACTCAAGAGCTTTGTAGCTTTTTATTTCTTTGACATCGTCTCTGTGTGGTGTGTGTGCTTTTATTTTATTTTCAGTACATCAAACATGTATGTGCTTGTACATTTTCACTATGTTGTTGCAAGAGTAAAAAGTATTTTAGAGATATAAACATTCATGCATGCATATAAGAGAGTGTTAGAGATTTTGTCGGCATTAAAATTTAAAAAAGTAGATTCATACTGCATGAACTTTTAGTCATGATAAATTTTTCAATATAAACTGGGAATTTTTTCCAACGTTTTACTCAACTTACTTTCTTGTCTGTTTGTGTCCGTCCGGGCAAAATTTTGTAACTCAATTTAAACCCACTTCCTGACTAGCAAAAGCTTTGAAACTTTGTACATAGCTCAGAACCTGATGATAATGCATTCCTATACACATTTCATCATGATTCAAGCTATACTTAAAAGAATATTTACAAAATAAAATTTGAAATGGTGACTTAGTTCTAATTTTCGCCGTTAGTGGCGTACAGTCGCTTTAACTTGATATGTCGCGCGTGACAAAAATGAAGTGTCGCGCAACAAAAATTTGAAATCGAAAAATACCGTTTTACAGATTGAAATTAACGTCTGATGACAATTTAAAACCGATTTGGTAATGCTGCGCTGAACAAATGTAACAATCAGTTTTAGTGAGTTTTGCGAAAAATTTATTATAAAGTGAAAATTATTTTAAAAGTACTGATAATTATAAATAGTTTGCTACAAAACTATTTTAAGTAGAAATAACCAAATAAAAAGTGAAAGTATAATAATGAAGTAACGAAATAAGGATTTATTAGTGGTTAAAAAGATAATTTAAAAGAATTGTGAAAATTTTAATGAAATAAATTGTGAAATAATTAAAAGTAAATACAGTGATTAAAGATTTGATTTTAAGAAGTGAAAGGTAGGTTGGCAATATATATTATATTTATATTCTCATTCTTGATTACAAAAAATTTATCATGTCTGAAACATCAACTCAACAAAAGCGACAACTGGAGAAGGAACGACAAGTGACAAGTCCGCCAAGCTAAACTACAAAACGAAGATGAGATAAGTCCGTTCATCTGACTAAGCGCAAACAAGAAAATCTGAAAGAAAAAAACTTGCAATCCAACTAAAGGATCGCGAGCGTAAGGCGACAGCTGCTCAAAACCGAAATGAAAACGAACAAACTTCACCTTGCTAAAGATGAAGCACTTAAGTCTTTAGCTCGAATGAATGAAACTTCTTATGCCTACCAACGCGAATATGCAACTGAAGCTTAAGTGGAAGGTCCCCTCGGAAATTTTGTAACGCGAGATTGCAAAAAAAATTAATCTCTCGCGATTAATATCGTTGTAAGTTGTATTTCAACATTTATTTATCACAGTCAGTTAACTTATATTGCTAATATTCAATAGCAATATCAATGTTTAGTGATTCTCATTGAAAATCGTGGAATTAGAAAAAATTCAAGATTCAGTGAAAAAATTTTTTGGAGTGAGAAATATTTGGATCCATCATGGCAGAGCTGTAATTGGTTCTTTTTACAACTGTCTCGCCATTACATCTGCAAATAACATCTGTGGAGAAGAGTATTTGGAATTTCATTAAATTGAGCTGGATTTACTCATGGTTTCAACTTAACCTCATTTTTGATTTGAAAATATTTGGATTCATCATTGCAAAGACGAAGAACATAGTTTTGAAATTTCTTTAATTTACTGAAGTGCAAATATCATCTGTGGTGAAGTATATTTGGATATCATTAATACGATTAAGTTGATAAAAGTTCAAGACTAGTTTAGCAATTTCATCCGAGGGGACTCAATACATCAGAATAATCGTGAATTAATTATTAATAAGAATAGAAAAAATCTTTATTACTTCATGATATTGTTACATATTTTAAAATACAATTTGAGTGCGTGAATAATTATTATTTAATTATGCTTAACAAATACATATAGAATCTTTATTTTACAAGAGAAGGATTAGACCGAATACTTTGGATATAATACCTGGAGATGAAACACTCATCAATATACTCTTTGGTGCTAGTTTTTAAGTATTTATTTATTTTTTTAAAAAAAATGTCAAGCCAATGAGTTTTTTTCAAATTTTCTCATTAAACCTCATGTTGTCACCAAGATTTCCTGCTATTGAAGATATCATCAATAACGTAGCTGATTTAAAGTCAAGAGAACAATTCATAAAATTTCATGATTTATTGTCAATATATTATTTACATTCATGTAATAAAGAATTATTATTATTATTATTAACTTAAGTGATTGATCTCCTGAAGAACACGAAGCTAGGCTTCAAGGTGTCCGAAATAATTGTACAAATCATATGCCAGGTGTAGAAGACTTTAACACCCTCGCCGCTTCGTAGTTAGGTTTGGAACTCCATAGAAATTTGGAAACGAAGAAGGAATGGTATAATAACAAAAATGTATAAAAATCTTTAATAAAATCTCATTTCAATCTATATTTTAATAAAAGAAATATTAAGCACTTATATATCATATATTTCATTCGAAATAAGCCGTCTTTATTTACAAATAAACCATGAAAAATGGTCAAGTCACAAATGCAATACTAACTGATCTATACCAAGTGCGAGCGAAGCTCGTACGAGTCACTGATCTATTAAGTAAACCAGTGCGAGCGAAGCTCGTACTTTCATATGACTCGACCGTAGAGCGAGCATTAGGTTGAGCGGAGCTCACGACGTTTGACGAAGTCGAACGTCCAAACAATCCGAAAAACTGATCTACACCAAGTGCGAGCGAAGCTCCTACGAGTCACTATTCGATTACGCTTACTAATCTATATCGAGATACAAACAAAATGGAATAACATCTAAATGTGATTTTAATTCATCAGGCTTTTCAGATGGATAGAAATCAAATTGTACATACAAAACTAAAAAGAAGAAAATAATGATACAATTAAAAAAACTTTTAAAAACCAACGTTTTTCTTGCCAACTAAAAAGAATAAAATAATTTTTCAGGCCGCTCTCAGAACTTTCTTGTGAATTGACAAGCAAATTGTGACAGATTCTATGACTATTATGATGGACCCAAAACGAAAAACGTTGGGCGCATATTACATTACATTTGAAATTTATATTTCCTTGATATAAATGTACACAAATGGAATTATATAACAAATTGTAGCATATCGCCTTGTGAATTTGTATTTGAGTGTGAAATCACCAATCATTAAACCTGTGAATTATTCTATCGAACTCTCTATGATAATATACTGTATTTGTCGTAGATTGTTCTCAGCGCCTTGGCAAGAATATAATATGATTTCGCAATATCGAATATATAGATCACGACATACACTTGAGGTTAATTTACTAACACATCTTTTGCATATCTTCTAACACAATTTTATGCCTTTATCTCTTAGAAACTTGTTTTATATTTTATTCTAACACGTTTCTTTTGCATGCTTCTTTATCTGTTATTCTATACAATAAATAAATATAGCGTTATATTTTCTAACTTACTTCTCAATTCAAATAGATTTCCTATAAATTAATGTATAAAAATCATAATACAAGTACATATATCAAGAATATTATAATTTCAAATGTAATGTAATATGCGCCCAACGTTTTTCGTTTTGGGTCATCATAATAGTCATAGAATCTGTCACAATTTGCTTGTCAATTCCCAAGAAAGTTCTGAGAGCGGCCTGAAAAATTATTTATTCTTTTTAGTTGGCAAGAAAAACGTTGGTTTTTAAAAGTTTTTTTATTGTATCATTATTTTCTTCTTTTTAGTTTTGTATGTACAATTTGATTTCTATCCATCTGAAAAGCCTGATAGATTAAATCACATTTAGATTTTATTCCATTTTGTTTGTATCTCGATATAGATTAGTAAGCGTAATCGAATAGTGACTCGTAGGAGCTTCGCTCGCACTTGGTGTAGATCAGTTTTTCGGATTGTTTGGACGTTCGACTTCGTCAAACGTCGTGAGCTCGCTCAACCTATATGCTCGCTCTACGGTCGAGTCATATGAAAGTACGAGCTTCGCTCGCACTGGTTTACTTAATAGATCAGTGACTCGTACGAGCTTCGCTCGCACTTGGTATAGATCAGTTAGTATTGCATTTGTGACTTGACCATTTTTCATGGTTTATTGTAAATAAAGACGGCTTATTTCGAATGAAATATATGATATATAAGTGCTTAATATTTCTTTATTAAAATATAGATTGAAATGAGATTTTATTAAAGATTTTTATACATTTTGTTATTATACCATCCTTCTTCGTTTCCAAATTTCTATGGAGTTCAAACCTAACTACGAAGCGGCGAGGGTTGTTAAAGTCTTCTACCACTGGATATGATTTGTACAATTATTTCGGACACCTTGAAGCTAGCTTCGTGTTCTTCAGAGAGATCAATCACTTAAGTTATAATAATAATAATAATAATGTCTTTATTACATGAATGTAAATATATATTTGACAATAAATCATGAAATTTTTATGATATTAGTCTCTTGACTTTAAATCAGCTACGTTATTGATGATATCTTCAATAGCAGGAAATCTTGGTGACAACATGAGGTTTAATGAGAAATTTGAAAAAAACTCATTGGCTTGACATTTTTTTTTAAAAAATAATAAATACTTAAAAACTAGCACCAAAGAGTATATTGATGAGTGTTTCATCTCAGGTATTATATCCAAAGTAATCGGTCTAATCCTTCTCTTGTAAATAAAAGATTCTATATGTATTTGTTAAGATAATATAATAATAATTATTCACGCACTCAAATTGTATTTTAAAATATGTAACCATATTCAGATGTAATAAAGATTTTATCTATTCTTATTAATAATTCACGATTATTCCTGATGTATTGAGTCCCTCGATGAAATTGCTAATTTAGTCTTTGAACTTTTATCAACTTAATCGTATTAATGATACCAATATACTTCACCACAGATGATATTTGCATTCAGTAAATTAAAAGAATTTCAAACTATGTTCTTCGTCTTTGCAATGATGAATCCAAATATTTTCAAATCAAAAATGAGGTTAAGTTGAAACCATGAGTAAATCCAGCTCAATTTAATGAAATTCCAAATACTTTCTCCACAGATGTATTTGCAGATGTAATGGGGACAGTTGTAAAAGAACCAATTACAGCTCTGCCATGATGATCCAAATATTTCTCACTCCAAAAAAATTTTTTCACTGAATCTTGAATTTTTTCTAATTCCACGATTTTCAATGAGAATCACTAAAACTTGATATTGCTATTGATATTAGCATATTAAGTTAACTGACTGTGATAATTAATGTTGAATAACAACTTAAAACGATATTAATCGCGAGAGATTAATATTTTTTGCAATCTCGCGTTACAAAATTTCCGAGGGACCTTCCACTTAAGCTTCAGTTGCATATTCGCGTTGGTAGGCATAAGAAGTTTCATTCATTCGAGCAAAGACTTAAGTGCTCATCTTTAGCAAGGTGAGAAGTTTGTTCGTTTTTCATTTCGGTTTTGAGCAGCTGTCGCCTTACGCTCGCGTCCTTTAGTTGGATTGCAAGTTTTTCTTCTTCAGATTTTCTTGTTTGCGCTTAGTCAGATGAACGGACTTATCTCATCTTCGTTTTGTAGTTTAGCTTGGCGGACTTGTCACTTGTCGTTCCTTCTTCAGTTGTCGCTTTTGTTGAGTTGATGTTTCAGACATGATAAATTTTTTGTAATCAAGATAGAGAAATATAATAATATATATATATTGCCAACCTACCTTTCACTTCTTAAAATCAAAATCTTTAATCACTGTATTTACTTTTAATTATTTCACAATTTATTTCATTAAAATTTTCACATTCTTTTAATTATCTTTTTAACCACTAATAAATCCTTATTTCGTTACTTCATTATTATACTTCACTTTTTATTTGTGTTATTTCTACTTAAAATAGTTTTGTAGCAAACTATTTATAATTATCAGTACTTTTAAAAAATTTCACTTTAAAAAATTTTTCGCAAAACTCACTAAAACTGATTGTTTACATTTGTTCGCGCAGCATTACCGAAATCGGTTTTAAATTGTCATCAGACGTTAATTTCAATCTGTTAAACGGTATTTTTCGATTTCAAATTTTTGTTGCGCGGACACTTCATTTTTGTCACGCGCGACATATCAAGTTAAAGCGACTGTAGCGCCACTAACGGCGAAAAATTAGAACTAAGTCACCATTTCAAATTTTATTTTGTAATAATTCTTTTAAGTTAGCTTGAATCATGATGAAATGTAGGAATGCATTATCATCAGTTTCTGAGCTATGTACAAAGTTTCAAAGCTTTGCTAGTCAGGAAGTGGGTTTAAATTGAGTTACAAAATTTTGCCCGGACGGACAAACAAACAAACAGACAAGAAAGTAAGTTGAGTAAAACGTTGGAAAAATGATTTCAATTTTATTCTGCTTAAACCAACTTTAACAAAAAATTTTCTCACTGCTTTTTGTAATTATCTCATTCTAATGAAATAAATATAAATTTAAAATATAAGGAAAATCATATTTGTAAAAATTTGATATATGAAAGTACGGTGTCCGTTTTTAATTGGTGTCGAATTCAGAGAATATTCTTATAATAGATTTTGTTTATTTGAAAATAACGGTTGAGTAATATTCAAAATATTTGAAGTTCCAATGTTTGCCGTTGGTGGCGCTGCAATCGTTTTCGTAGCCAAATTCGCGTTGTTTACATTTTTCAATATGGAATTTTTAATTCATAATTTCCTAATTAATGCAATCAGTGACAACATTCTAATAAAGATTGCCGCCAGTAACTCGATAGCACAAATCAAACACAACAAACCGGAAGTCGATAGCTATTATAGTTTTCGAGATCTCAGCCCTCACCCGTGAGCCAGCCAGCCGATCAAAGGGAAACTATAAGCTGCATTGTTGTTCCAAAAATGCGCTAAAAAGCCAAGCATTCGAACACTATTATGAAAATTTTCTCATTTTTAATTTCCCAAGTGAAATAACAAATCTGTGTGGTATAAAAAGAAGTGCAGTAGATAGCAACAGTCGATAGATAACTAAAACTAATGAAACTTAATTTATCTTGTGTTTATTTTTGTTACTGCTGCTACTTTCAGTTATTTTATATTCTTTACCAAAACTGAAGCCAATATCAGAAAAGATAATCAATCACGTTTTACAATCCTTTTCACCTTGCTGCTCTAATTCTTCTTTTGCTGCATAACATAACATTTTTGGCATATATTCTCAATGTGTATACACATTTCATATAACAATCTATGATTATTGAAAATAAAAATTGAGACAATTTAAAATAAAATAAAATAAGTTTTTATTAAAACCTCAAAAATTAAAAGATTAAATGAGAAGCACAGGCAAATATTCATTTAGAGAAAGAAATTATAAAAATCATTTTATCATAAAAAGAAAAAAAAATTAAATCAAAGTCTATGAAGCAGCTGCTTGTTTTGATTTAGGTTTGCGTGGTTCTAGACGAATTTGGAAGCCTTCTTCGCGTTTCAAAATTATATCAGCTTGTAAACGAAAGTCTTTTTCATCCAAATCTGAATAAACACGGAATTGACGAAGAATTGTTGAAAGTATGACTTTTAATTTGAGCATCGCATATTTACGTCCAACGCAAGATCTCGGACCAGCTGAGAAAGGCACAAATGCATAATAGTGACGGTTTGCGGTTCGTTCAGGCAAAAAGTTGTCAGGATCGAATTTATCTGGATTTGGGTAGATTGATTCCAACCGATGAAGTTTATAAGTTGCCACAATAACAGTTGATCCTTTTGGAACAGTATAATCGCCTGATGCAAGTTTCAAATCTTGTTTCATGTGTCTTGCAATAACTGGTACCTAAAAAGAAATAAAAAGAATTATATTTTAAACAATTTTTTTCGTTCTTACCGGTGGATACATTCTCAAGGTTTCCATCATACAACGTTCAAGGTATTTCATCTCTAAAGTATCTTGGAATGTGCAAGGACGATCAGAGTCTCCAAAAATTGAATCAATTTCTTCAATAACTTTATCCTAAAACAATATAAAGTTAATTTATTGATTTTAAAAAAGGTTAATTTTGCTCTCTTACTTGAATATCTTGATGAATGCCCATAAGTGATAAGAAGAAGCTTGAGCCCGCAGCCTGAAAAATAATTTCTTTAGTTTCTTTGCTGTATGAGGACAAATGATTAGCAACTTTTTGTTCTAAAAAATTGTTCAAAAATGGCGGAAAATTTGTACTTCTTCATGTTTATCTTGATTTTTCTCTTAAATTTTTGTACAAAAACCTACATGTAATATACCAAAGGAAAGCTTTTGAAAAGGGCAAATCAAATGTTGCAAAAGTTGTGATGAAGTTCTTTCATAGCTTTCTATATTTATTTTTTAAAAAAGAACAAAATTTTCAAAAATGTCTGACTTTTGCACTCATCATAATTAATTAATTAAATTAGTAAAAGTTGCTAATCATTTGTTCTTGTACAGTAAAGTAGTTGTTTCTTTTTGGAAACGGTGGAACAATGGAAAATAATAACTTTAGATTCTTTAAAGTCAGTCCCATGTAACCAAAAATACGTTACAACATGCCGTTGGCATGACGTGGCATACTAAAGGCATGTTGTAACGATGGAATAATGGAATAATGGAATAATGGAACCAAAAAAGAACCAAAGAACGAACCGTCGTGTCATGGCCCTCAAACATGATTGTATCCACTTGTTCTTTAATTTCTTGTTCAGATATAACTGCACCATTTTCAGCACTTTCCAATAATAAATCTAAGAAAGCCAATCGTTTCTTTTCACCAACATCCATACCATCATCAACATCTAAATCATCTTTTAATCCAGCAGATTGTCCAAATGAAAGTCCTTCTACAACTGTTGTTTCTGCTTTCTTTTCTTCCTTTGACTTCTCTTGTTTCTCTTCAGGCTTAATGAATTCTGGTGTTGCCAAAGTTCCACGTGTTCCTTTTGAAAAAGCTTCTTTTTTACTTTTAATCACTTTCTTTGTAAGACTGTGAATTTTATCCAAAAGGTTGACTTGAAGTTTCGAGTATTTTGAGAGTTTAAAAAGAAAATCAGGATAAAGCCAAAGCTTTGTATGACGAAGATGCAGAATATCGCACATTTTCATAACAGCCATTGCATAATCGAAACCAGATTGATCTTGAGTCTTGCGCGAGACACCCATTGCCGTTTCTAACAGAAAAGAAGAAAAAGTTGAAAAGTAAATCACAGTATGTCGCCAACCGATTACAATATTTTTTGTTTTGTTGATTTCTCAGCATAGAAAATAACTAGAGTCAAATGGTTTATTGCATTTTGTAGCTTGTTTTATTGTTGATTTAACAAGCTAAAACTTCTTAACTCAAATGATTTCTATTTTATAAAAAATTTCATTTTTCCAAATATGGAGGCTTTTTTAAAACGAAATTTTTTAAATAATTATTCGTAAATTTTTAACTAAACATCCTACAGATCTCAAACTTTGCCATAATCATCCTATATTCAATGGCAATAAATGCTTAAACTTTCAAAAGTCAGCAAAATTTCTTTATTTATTTATGAAACAAAATGTCCAAGAGTGAAAGAAATGACAATAACTTTTGAAAAAATGAATCAATTCTGATGACTCACTAACTCAAAGACTTGTAATCAAATTATCTTTCAGTAAATATATTGATATTTGACATTTGCTCTTAGGTTTTTGAGAATATTTGTTTCGAAGTTCAAAAATGGCTAATTTTTGAACAAACATTTTAGATTTTTCGCATTTTTCTCATAAAAACTCTATTGGCCATATAGATTTTTTTTACTAAATCTTGTGAATAGAGTAATTACGAGTTTTTAGCAGCAAACCGGAAGTCTCTGCGTTGTCTAGAAGCAAAACTAGAAACGCTCAAAGCTGACAATAACAAAGATTTCTCTTATTTACAAAAGTCAATTTCCAAAAACCACTTAAAATCAACTTTATACTCTCTAATACTTGTTGTATATGATCAATAAAATCATTAAATAGAACAATCAGAACAAATCAATAAGTATTAGAGAGTATAAAGTTGATTTTAAGTGTTTTTTGAAATTGACTTTTGTAAATAAGAGAAATCTTTGTTATTGTCAGCTTTGAGCGTTTCTAGTTTTGCTTCTAGACAACGCAGAGACTTCCGGTTTGCTGCTAAAAACTCGTAATTACTCTATTCACAAGATTTAGTAAAAAAAATCTATATGGCCAATAGAGTTTTTATGAGAAAAATGCGAAAAATCTAAAATGTTTGTTCAAAAATTAGCCATTTTTGAACTTCGAAACAAATATTCTCAAAAACCTAAGAGCAAATGTCAAATATCAATATATTTACTGAAAGATAATTTGATTACAAGTCTTTGAGTTAGTGAGTCATCAGAATTGATTCATTTTCTCAAAAGTTATTGTCATTTCTTTCACTCTTGGACATTTTGTTTCATAAATAAATAAAGAAATTTTGCTGACTTTTGAAAGTTTAAGCATTTATTGCCATTGAATATAGGATGATTATGGCAAAGTTTGAGATCTGTAGGATGTTTAGTTAAAAATTTACGAATAATTATTTAAAAAATTTCGTTTTAAAAAAACCTCCATATTTGGAAAAATGAAATTTTTTATAAAATAGAAATCATTTGAGTTAAGAAGTTTTAGCTTGTTAAATCAACAATAAAACAAGCTACAAAATGCAATAAACCATTTGACTCTAGTTATTTTCTCTTATGCTGAGAAATCAACAAAACAAAAAATATTGTAATCGGTTGGCAACATACTGAACAATGTAATTGGCTACAAGTTCAATGTTTTTATGCAATTTAAAAGAAAGTGAAATTATGAAAAAAAAACTCGTTTGAATATTGCACTAAGAAATTATAGAGAAAGATGAATGTGGTTAAATGTTAAATAGATCATACGTTGTGATTAAGTTAGTTCATAATGACAATTTTTACGTAATAAATAAGACGGAAGATCACGTTGATTCATTTTCTGCATGCATAGACTTTCAATTTCAATAGAATAAACATGACATTGCATATTATGAATTCTATTGAAAAATCTTTTTTAATTAAATATTTGACATGATCATAAACAAATTAAGGTACTAATTATTAGGATCAAAAGTGATAATTATCAAATTAGAACTATAATTATTCAATTTTTAAATGTAATTTTAATTGCATTTGTCAATAATAATTAAACAACTCTAATTTATAATCATAAAAAAATTCTTTTGCTCTAAATTCTAAGTATCATAATAATGACACATTTTTATTTAGTTCAATAAAACAACTAAATTCTCATGCCAATTATCAGTAACAAATAAATAAAACAACATTTTAAATTAAATATTTTGAAAAGTAAAAAGAAAGAAATTTTTCATACTTTGAACCTTACACTCATCAACTGTGTACAAAATGTTTAAGATAAATAGCATGAATAGGAAGTAAGTACAGCAAAAAAATATATAACATTAAAGAAATGCAATTGATGCTTAAAAACAAGTTTCATCTACAGCTGCAGAGAAAAAAATAATATTTGAAATCTCTGTGATTATCGTATGAAAGTTTTAATTTTAAAATAAAACTTGCATGACAGTATACAATGATTTAAAACACACGAAGACATAAAAATTTTGAACTTTGAGATTGAAGAAAAAGTTTTTTTAAAATGATAAGATCGATCACTCACCCAAAAGAATTTCGACTGTACATTCTGACATATAATCATGACAATCAAAAGTTTTACCATTCAATGCTAGCATTTTTTTGCATACAAGTCGCGAGTTATCATTAAAGAGTTCAATGAAACTTTTCAAAACATTTAGATGAAAAGTTGGTGCAATTAATTTACGATGGGCTCGCCATTTTTGACCTAAAAAATAAAAAAATGAATGAAATTTTACATTTTTATAGATTTAATTAAAATATTATTAGAATTTTGTTTGTTTTTTAAATAGTCCAGCGTGTGACTGTGAATTTTAATTAAGAATTTTTTAAAAGTGAATGACTCATTTTGGTGAGATCTGTTTTATTATGAGAACGCTATTGATAAACATATGATTATCATGGAATTCTTTATTGTTTACAAGAATAAAGTTCATAAACTGAGAATTAAATTCTGGGATATACCCGAAATGTACTTAAAAGAAATGAAATTACAGTTTTACAAAACATTACTTAAGAAAGGAAAATTAAAATTGACCTCAACCTTCAAGTTTTTTTGATCATAATTTTAAAAATTAGATAATTATTTATTAATTCACAATATCAGCTATGGAAAATTACAATCTGCGTACTTTAACTTTATTAATTAATTTTAAACTACATTTTACGTATTTGTTAAAAAATGTAATAAAGTAGAAAACTATCTAATTAAGGAAAATGTGATACAATTATAAATTGCAACAAAGTAAAAACTTACCTGAACTAATTAACAATCCTTGACCTAACCATGGTTCAAAAAATCTATACTCTGGTGATTTTTCAAGATAAACTTGACTGCTCAATACAAGTTCAATATCACGAGGATCAACCAAGAAAACAAGAAGTTTTGGACCAGCCCATAGTTTGATTACTTGATTAAATTCTTTTCCTTTTTCTGTGACTGTTTTAAAGACAACTAAAGTGAAAGAAAAGAAAAATTGAAATAAATTTTAAAATTAATAATATGAACATGCGAGACAACCGGAAAATGACAAACAAAAATTTAATGACAATCATAAATGAACGCGCGTGAAACAGAAGTTTTTGATTGACGTCAAATCTTTTTTATCACAGCTGAGCACAAAAGTAGTAAGTTTTATGTGATACAAAAAGAAATTGCAATAAAACTTTATGTTTTCACTTTTTTTCTCATCTGCATAAAAATCTTGTAATCTAAATTCAGACATTACTTTATCAATTTCCCTTCCCATTAAATCTAAAAATATCCACTCAAGTCAATTTAAAAAGTATTTCTCGTCTCGTCGTCGCTCATGCAAAACTATATAAAAAAGTGAACATAAAGTAAAACAATGTTATGACGCTATCACTAATGATCTTTATCATAAATCTCAATTTTTTCATTCATGATTTTTATGTAATTTTATATAAACTCAGAGACAGACATGAAATAAAATTAAGAATAAAAGTTTTTGTGACGAAAATCAAAAATATTTTTAAAAATCGATTGATTTTAAATAAAAAATTAATTTTGAAAATTGTCAAATGTTTTTCCATAAATATTTCTCAGAAATAACAAATATAAAGAGCAATAATTCATTGTTTTAAATCTTATTTGAATAATGTGAACTCAATAAAACAAATAATAATAATAATGTCTTGGTCGAAATAAAAACAATAAGAAAAAAAGACTACAAATTCACTTGTGTAAACCGTGCGCGGGATGTGAAAAATTGAAATAAATGCTGTAATTGATTAAAGTTCGTGAAGAGAAAAGATGACAAAAAAATTTATCGTATGTGTATGTACACGCTTCAGCATGAAAAAAATTTAAACTTCCGGTTTTCTGTATTTTTTAACTTACTATGTGATGTTCCAGTTAGATCTAATGCATTTCCTATAAAAGGCAATCCCTTTGGTCCCGGTAATTTCTCAGCGAGTTTATAGAGATGTCTACGTGATAATTTCCAATAAACGTACCAAAGCAATAATGCCGGAAGTAAAAGAGAAATGAAAATAGTAGTCGAGCTGACTTGAGTTTGCGATTGAACTTGATCGGCTGAAACTGTTCCACCAGCCATTTTAATTATTGTTAATTATTAACTTTTTATTTTTTTGTATTGAAAACACTAATATGCACTGCACACGAACCGACTCGAATGACACTTTAAAGAGGTTTGAACGGCATCAGTCTCAGAGTGATCTTCTTATATAGCTTTTTCCTTTACGCTCTACGTTTACGTGTGTGATCATAAGTTTACATATGACTTTGAGTTAGCCTCACATAGCTCATGAGATGAAAAAAATACACATGACGTTAGCTTTCTTCATTATTTCTGTTTTACTCGTAAAGATGGTGCCATAAGCGCTTGAATTATTGTTTTAAAGTTTTTAATCTTATTTTAATTTTCTCAAAGTTCAAGCATTTTTAATTGTATATTTTGTATTGGAAATTAAAGTATGATAATATTAACAGTTTCAAATTATCTGTTAGATATTTCTAACGGTTTCTTAATTTAAATAAGTAAAAAATGCAAAAAATGATTTTTATTGTATTTTAGAAAAAACCTTGACATAAATCACGAAAAAATTTTTAATATAATTCTAGAAAATAATTTTTAGAAATATTTATTTCCATTCAGGTTTTTCTTTTGCTTAAACCAACTGTAACAAATAATTTTCTCACTGCTGCTTGTAATTATCTCATTCTAGGAAAAAAGAAAGCCAAGCATTCGAACAGCAATGTGAAATTTTTCTCATTTTTACTTTCCCAAGTGAAATAACAAATCTGTGTGGTATAAAAAGAAGTGCAGTAGATAGCAACAGTCGATAGATAACTAAAACTAATGAAACTTAATTTATCTTGTGTTTATTTTTGTTACTGCTGCTACTTTCAGTTATTTTATATTCTTTACCAAAACTGAAGCCAATATCAGAAAAGATAATCAATCACGTTTTACAACCCTTTTCACCTTGCTGCTCTAATTCTTCTTTTGCTGCATAACATAACATTTTTGGCATATACTCTCAATATGTATACACATTTCATATGGCAGTTTATTTCGATATCAGAGGTTTTGAATTGAAAAATTATTTTTATGGTCTTGTTTACACACATACGCGTTCAAATCGTACTTATTTCAAATGATTGAATTTTTATTGATTTATTTTTTTCAATCAAAAATTTAAGCCCTGATTCCAATTCAATTTCAAACCACTGAGTATAAACTCGAAAGAGGTTTCATTTTCGACTTTTAACTGCATGTTACCGTCAAATATGTTTATTCCTTTTTCCTTCTCTTTCTATTGCACTGATAAATAGACAAATTGATGAATTATCGATACGATCTACTCACTTGATGTTGTTGTTGTTGTTTGTGTCAAAGTAATTTATCAAAATGTTACATATACACAAAATTTTGTTACAACTTGTGAAAATGAGAAAATGGAAAGAAATTGTCAGCCTGAAGCAACATTCGTTACATTTACTCCCACATATAAATACATTTATACAGTAGAGCAGAGCAATTTTAAAATGATTGCATACACTTGACTGAATATTCAGCATGACAGAGAAATCGAGAAATGAAAATAGAAAAAAGAACTGGATAATGTAGATTGCGAATGTTGTTTGTGTGTATTAAAAAGTGAGAATAGGGAGAAAGGAAGAAACTTCCTGCAAAGTCATGCATGCATGTTCATGGAAATAAACTTGAATGAATGAATGAATTCAGATAAATAAATATAAAAAGTCGAATGAGGTATTTAAGTAATTGTTGTTTTTAAAAATTGAAAATTTAAGATTGTTTACATTATAGCTTGATTTAGATCAATAATTTTTACCATAAAAACTTTTAGCTTGATTATTAGAGCATCTTATTGTAAAGATTTTAACTTAAATGCTTAAACTGCCTTAAACTATAATGATGGAAACAAATTATTACAAAATCATCCTAAAAAACTATTAATCTCTTTTTCTGCAAAGTTAACCATTAAAAACAAATAAAACTTTCTTAATTTTCCTCAAACATTTGTCCAATAACATCAGATAGTAATAACAATTTCACACACATTGCATAAGAAACTCCCAAAAGTTGTCTATGCAATATATTTTCCATAGGAGAATATAAGATGACTATAAATATAAACGCACAACTTCGAGGGAGGAATAACATACAGAACATGCATGAAGAAGTGTGTTCAATCTACAGTAATAACAATGAGCCTCCGAGTTGCATTAAATATGAACAATTTGAGCACATCAATGTGGGGTGAGTCAGTGGTTGGAATGTTTTTACTGTAATAAAAATACAACCAATTCCAATTTGCAACAGTTGTGACGGAAAAATTTATTATTTTCATTATATTCTCCTCTTTTATTTTTGGGAAATGAAAATTTTTACTCTCTACCGCACACTTGCCTTCAGTTTCATTTTCACAGTCGAATGGGAAAATATGTGAGTGGAGTGATACTGATGCTACTGTAAATGCTGTTTTATGCACAAACAAAATACATTTACAAAACAGGGGATGATAGAAAATAGAAAATTTGGAAAATAAAAATTATTTTTAAACGCATTTTTTACCTGTCAATTAAATTTTAAATTTTTATTTATTTGTAGTCAACTTCATGTTATGAAAAATGTTTTCAATTTCAAGAGAATAAAAGAATTAAATAAAATTAAAAAATTGATGCTGTTACATCACATTCTATAACATAGAGGACAATGCTTGCCAAGGGCTTTATTCTGCAACCATTTTTTCAAATTGCATGAGCAGCAGCCCAAATGGAAAAACATAACTATGAATATTGTAGTAGCGCTCTCAAAAGTCAGCAGAAAAAATTGTTCTGCGCCCGTCATCGTCGGTGTATCATGACACTCCCAAGTGTATCGTTTGAAATTCACCTACATACTTCTTTCCTTCTCTCGCATTTCGCCAGAATTTAATTTAAAAAAATCTCTTTGTGTATATGAAAATAGATGTTGTTGCTACCATGGATTAGGTGGGCTGTTCAGTCACTCACTCATTTTTTGCTATGCATCGTTGCCTTTCTCACAATCATCAATCGTGGAATATACAGAAATGGCAACAATCTTTGACAATAAAGAGAGAAAATATGAATCATCAGAAATTCACATTATGAAGGCTTATGTGCTAGCTGTAAAATATAATGAAGTGTTGCTAGGTGATGCACAATGTAAAAAACTGCAAAAAGGGGAAAATAAGAGTGTAGGTTATATCCCAATAAGATTTATTACTAGCCATTATACATACGGCACAAGTGAGAAAACTAATTAAAATTGAGTTTCTACTCTACACTTACTCGTTCATTTATTTATTGTTTGTCATTAAATAAAATAAAATATGGAATTATAAAAGCAGGGGAGAAAGAACAATATTGTAGGAAGGGAGAATTGCAATTTGATTGCAATAAAAAACTCTCGAGTCATCACTTTTTTTAAAACAAGTGAACAAAGAGGGAAGAAATGAACTATTGTTGCTATTGCTACTTATAAAAAAGATGAAGGAGGATGTATTAAAGGTCGAAAAGGAAGGAAATCAAGGAAATTCCTTGTAATAAAGCAAATATTTTATGAATCATAGACAGAGTGAGCATCTGCAATAAGAATTTCATAATAAACTATACAGCAGCAATAGCTAATAGAAAAATATTATAGAACAGCAGTGCAACGATGATGATGTGAACGGAATTTTGTTATTCTTCGAAGAAAGCAAAGAATTTTGATTGAAAATATGAGCGAAAGAAAAATTAAATTTTTGAGAAAATTTCAAGCATGATATGAAATGATATTAACAATGTTGAGAGCAATATTTTAGCAGCAAAATCAAATAGCATGTTTTAAAGGTCAGGGATGTTCTCGAAAATTGAAGAATTTCAAGATTTCTGATTTCTTCTTATAACAAAAATGACAATATAGATAATTTTGAAGAATGTAGACACTTGAATAAAAATAAGAAAAAAATTGACATCAATTATTTTGAAAGTTCAAGTTCATTTTTTAAATTAAAGATTAAATCGAAAAAATAATCAATTTTCTATCTCTTCTTATCTTATCAAATTATGCATTGCTTGCAAAATTCTTTAAATTTATTCATTCCCTCTTTGATGTTTTTTTATTTATTTAAACTCCTTTGATTTTTATCAAGTGTAATCAAAGATTTATTTTAAATTCCATTCAATCTCAAATCAAAGTGAAAATTCTCATCCCTAAAGTTGTCGCAATGAAAATTCAATTTTTATTAGACTTTTAAACATCTTTATGAGATTTTTTTCGCTGCTATTGAATATTTTTTGTCACAAAGAGACCCTTCAGTCAATCGAGTAATAAAAATTCATATTTGATCTCTTTTCCTCCGCCCTATTTCAATTTTATAAAGTACAAGTGCTAATTTACAAATTTTACATAAATTTTTCATGGCTAATTTGCAATTTCAACACTAACAGTTGCAATCATTTATTAAAGTTAAATTAAATTTCGATTTTTCATTGTTATCTGTCCCTGTTTACTCTTACATATGAATATGTGGAATAATAAATGGATATATTGTGAATAAATATGATAATGATAACTTAAATGGAATTTTCCAATTGACAGTGAGAGAACGAGAGAATGCAATGAGGGAAAATGAAATTTTTCGATTAACTGCTTTTGACAAACACCCAAAATTGAAATGTCCCGAAGCTATTTTTTGTTTAACTTAATAAATTGAACGATCTATGTAGAAAATACAAACAGAGAGATGCGAATTGAAATTTATGCGTATTTCCATGAAAGTCTATCATTTGTAAATATTACTAAAGGGCATAATTTACCTATCTATCTATCTATATAGCAAAGTAATGTCAAAAACTGTTAAACGAGGGAATTTAAACGATTTTCAATTGCTCTTAATTTTCTGTTAACTAAAAATACCGAGAAAAAATTTCATCTGCTGGTCTTTGTTAATCAAGAGCAACAAAAGATTGTAGGAAATAACATGACAATATAGGAAAAAGTTTTGTTATTTTGTACATTCAAAAAAACATATTGAGCATGAACCCTTTTTTAAACTACGTATGCCATACACTTGACGTGCACAATGTTTGTGTTTGTGTTCAATTGTGGACAAGAAGGGGAAGATGAAAAGACAAAAAAGGGCAAATGAGGTATCAGAACAATAAATTCATGTTTTGCAGTAGCCAAAAAAAGACAGATAAAATTGCTTACAATAAAACCTTTTGTTCTTTGTATTCAGGGATTGACTTTTACTTGATTTTTAAATTTCAACAAAAAGAAAAATTGCTTTAAACCCTGAATTTTAAATTTTTAATCAGACTAATTTGCAGCCCTCTTTTGTTAATGTGATAACACAAAACATATTTTATTACTTTCCTGTACTTTTGCCATGTGCCAATGTTAAAATATTGTTTATGTTTGGTTAAAAAGTTTATTCCCAAAGCAGACATTATTAAAGACTGAAATTTTTATTATAAAATTAAAAATGTCATTTTGTTTAAGTCAATAATGCTTAGTATTCTGTTTTAAGTTTCAAATTTTTGCAAAACCCTGAAGCTATAGCTAAAATTTTAAGTTTCAAGAGAAAATTCCCATTTTGTTTTAATCTTAACAAAAGTTTTTATTTTTGATAAAATTAACACATTAAATTCAAAATTTCAATTAAAAATGCGCCTTAATTTCATTCAAAATTTTTTTAAATTCTTTAAATGCCTGTAAACCTTAATGAGGATGAAAAAAAAAATAAAAATTTTAAAGAAAAATTATTCAAATATTTATCAAAACAAAGCAAAAAGAAAATGATTCTCCGTTAGGCAATCTACTCTGTATTTTAATGAAATTTTCAATGAATAAAAGAAGAACGGTTGTCTATTGTCTTTTTTTAAAAAAGCATAATTTCAATCCTTCTTGTTCCCCTCTTTATTTGCATTGTCTATGTTCTCAGATCCTCTTGAGTTTAATCAATATTTTGTAAACATAACAGAAGCCAATTCATCTCTTCATCTCCTTTTTCTGTCGATTATGAAAACGATGATGCTTGTTGTTTTTTCTTTGCTGCAATACCAAGGAAGTGAGTGAGGGTGTCATAATATTGTTGAAGGATATGTCGATGGAAATAAATAAATTTTTTAAATCTAATTTTTATGTCTTGGAAAAAAAGAAAGCGCACAGCAGCAGCAAAAGCAGCGAGAAAATTGCCACCCTTCATACATATATGTTAGCATGCACATACAGACATTAAAACATTTCTGTCAGGAAACTAGGTCGTTCGTCTGATTCAGTATTTTTTGTTATATACATTTTTTATATTTCTACTGATATACGTTTAATATTATTATTTATGAGCGTTCCATTCTCGCCTGTAATTTTCTCCTTCATTTCTTTCCTTTCTTCTTATCATCATTTGACTTAGAAATCGATTTTTCCCTCCTTTTTTCTTTTTGCATCTTTCTTTCTTTTTTATCGATTTTCTTCTCTCTTCCTTTCAATATTTTGTGAGTATGTGCTACGATAAAGTTTCATTTCTTTTCTACTTGAATCTCTTTAATGTTTTGTAGCCGAATGCTATTCGCAATTTAGGAAAAACTTTTTCTTGATCACATAATTTTGTTATTTTTAAACATCGAAGCTTTTTAGGTTTGGACAGTAAAGTGTGTAAATGATGTTAAATCAAATTTGATGTAATGAAAAAGTTTTCCTTTTAGCCATCATCACCATTGGAATGAGAAGCGTCCGTTAAATCATCATTTTCTTTTACTTGTTAACAATTTCTCAACAAAAATTGAAAATTCCCAGTAAAAAAAAGAAAAAGCAATTTTAAAGTCAATTGCTATTATACGACCTCATACTGTGATTGATTCCTCAAACATATCCTCAAACAAAAGAAGGCATTAAAAAATCAGAATAAAATTGACTTCATGTAAGGCTCATGCTGACTCTAATCTACATCATCATATCCCACTGGTTTCCGTCGTTCTTTCTTTCATCAATTTTTTACTTTCTTTTGCTTTTGTAAAGAGAAATTAAGTTGAAACATACATTCGGCTCTAAGGAGCAAAACTTTTTTATATTTTTGTTGGTTGTTTTCCCCAATGTTGTTTTGTTGTAACAACATTAAAACTTTCCTTTTCAACCAAATACAGAGAAAAAGTGGGAGTGAAAAAGAAGAAAGCGATAAAAGAAGAAAGAAAATTTCACGCAGCGTGTAGAATTGTAAGTTCATCGTGTCATTTGAGCATTTCATCAAGCCATCATCGTCGTATCAAGATCATTGGCATTGAGTAAGAAGAGAAAGACATAAAATAAAATATACACAGAGGGAAAGAAGGAAACTTTCACTGAAGTGGGTCAAATGCTTGTGTTATTTGATTCCCATTAAGTTACATCTTGGATATAATGCAACAAAACATCAGTGAGTGAATTTTTCTTGCTTTATCGTAATGTGATGAAAAATTTTCCTCCTATAAATTTTCAAGAATCTCATTTTCATTCATTCATCACATAAAAAGAGGATGCTTATCAAAAATTAATTTCCGGATTGTTTTTCTTTTACTCGTTAGTCACTAATGCTTTTTGTTGTTGATGCATTATAAGGGTGAGAATGAGAAAAAGATGAAGTGAAATTTCTTTTTATTTTGTAAAATTTTTAAACAAAAATTTTTTATTCAACAGATTTTAATTGCTGCGCATTTTTATATTCACGTATTTAAAAAATACGTTAATTTCATTAATTTATTTTGTGATTTTGATTTAAATAGAATAGTCTCAATAAAATTTCATAACAAATATTTAAATAATTTCTCCTAACTCAAATAGACATAAAAAGCTATCATTATTCAAAAGTAAGTAAATTTGAAATTTCAATAAAAAGAAAAGAAGAAAATTTTCCTCCTCATTCAATTTCTATGATAAATATTTTCAAGATTTATTTACTATTCACTCCCATTGTTATCCTTTCCTTCAATCTCTTTTCATTTCAAAATAATATTAAAAATCCATTTTTCAAAAACTCTTTTTGCTCCGATTTTGCTTTTTTCGATTATTCATGTTCCTAGCCTACATTAACGATTAGCAAGAATGATAATGTGAAAAAATGCATGTCCTTCATTCCTATTATTCTCCCACACTCAAATACATTTAGTAAATATAAAGTAACAATATATCCAAATATTAAATCAATAAAATAGTCATTGTGTTATTGTTTTTCGTTTACACTTGAGTACGAGAAAGAGAAAGAACAAGAAAGAGCCACAATTGAAAAAGGGGTTCAAATTATATATCAACACACGTTTTTGTTGATTGCGTTGTCACGTGGCGTGTGATAGAAAGATACAAAATACCTTGGGAACCAACTACTTCTCTCTCTATTGATGACAAAAAATTACTTCGATCTTGAATTTCAATAGAAATGTCAATACTTTGCAATTTCATTCATGCTGGTTATTTTTAGGGTCTGATAAATACAAAATATGGAACAGACATGAAAATGAAACATGCAACAGAATTTCATTTTCTTCTTTATAATCAAAACATTGAGAGAGAGAAGAGAAAAATTAAATTTTGTGAGAGAGAGTTCTACAATGAGATCTACAATAATAACAGAGCATTTTACCATTGCGAGCCGTCGTTTCAATAGCATTTTTATCGTGCATGAAAGCGGACGTGTTTCGAGTTTTGCGCGTGTTTCTCTCATCCTTAAAGTGAATTAAAAATAATTAAAGTTCAATTAAAAAGTTATTTTTAAAAGGGGATCGAATTGTCTTACGAATAAACCCTTAGGATTCGAGCTATTGAAAAAACATTTACAGTCAACTTGTGGATTAAGTTTGAGAGAGACAAATAAAAGCTGAAAAAGTGTCTAAAAAGGATTACAGAAATTGAACCGAGAGGATTATTGAGTGAATTTTTTTTATTCTTGTGAATAAAATAAGAAAGGTTTAAGTGAGTGGAAAAGAAAACTCTTCTAATCACTTCTAATGGTGATTAAAAAAATAATAAAATATTCAGTAGATGAAAAGTGTTTATAATTTATAATAGCAATAAAATAATAAAAAAATGTAAAATAAAAATTATTCCCACATAAGTTGGTAAACACTTGACAGAATATTAAAGTGAAATGGTCATTAGTTGGCATTGAGAGGCATTCGTGACTTGTGTAAGAATTTTTTTAAAAATATTCTGCAAGACAGCAGACCAGACAAAAGTATTTAAATAATCCTAATCAAATCATTAAAAAACACAACAAAAGTGACAAGTGATCAGAGCTAATTTGGCGACCCGATCAAAATACTCCATCAATCAAGTTTGAATGAATTTTAAATTAGCAAAAAAGATATGGAGGAAGAATTGAGGTGTGCGATTTGTAAGCAATTATATGTTAATCCTGTGTTATTGCCATGTTTTCATGCGGTATGTCTAGCATGTGCATTGGACAATCAGACATCAGCGACAACTGTTGCGAACGCTGCAGCAGCCAATGCAGCAAGTGTAAATCCCACGCAAGCACCACCAGCATCGACAAATACAATCAGTCATCCATCACTACATTTATTACAGCAACATTCCCAATCATCATCGTCTTCAGTGAGTACTGGAAGTTCAAGTGCTACTGAAAGTGTTTCAAGTGATCAAGATCAAGCTGACAAGGTTAGCATTTTGAGTGAAGCGGATTCGGGTGTAATTTGTTACAACTCACGTCCCAACTCGTACGCTGGCACACCAAACTTGCAGGGATTACTGTTTCCGCCATCTGGTTCAGTTTATTCCCTCGCATGTCCAATTTGTCGCAAAATTGTCTTCTTTGACGAACTTGGTGCAAGAAATTTACCGTCATATCGTGCTATGGAATCTATCGTGGATCGTTTTTGTGAACGTGAAGCACTTCGCTGTCAAATGTGCGACACAAGTACACCGCGTGTTGCATCAGTAGCATGCGAGCAATGTGAGATAAGATATTGTGATCAGTGTCGTGATTTGTGTCATCCTTTAAGAGGTCCACTTGCAAAGCATAATCTTGTAAAACCCCGTGGCGCATCGCAAGTACGCGAAAGTATTTGTATCGACCATTCAGATTCGTTGACAATGTACTGCATGAGCTGTAAATTACCAACGTGCAGTCAATGCTTGAATGAGCAACGCCACAGTTCACACGATGTGCAAGCCATCTCGCAAATATGCAAGGCACAGAAGGTAAGTTTTTTTTCTGCTGCAAAGTGATTTTCCATGTTTCTCTCTTTATGAATTCCCTCATATATGTATGCCATTCTTCTTTGTATTATTGTCGCTATTCTTTTTATGCAAGCCGCCAACAAATATAAATATAAAAAATATTCTTATTTTATTTGCAAAGGTAAAAAGAGTCCATACCGATGCAAAATGAGAACGATTTAATTATATTTATTTATTTCATTCTGAATATTATTAACGTTAAGCGAAGAATATAAAAGAAGAGATGTTAAAATTGTATGTTGAAATCTTGTTGCAATTTTTAAAACAAAATTCACCTTAAAATGTCATTTTATTTCTTTTGATTTTAAATGGAAATATTTGCATAACTTAGTTTAATTTTTTTTAATTAAGATTCAATTAATTTTCTTTTTTTGAAACAAAAAAATTTAAGTCGCAATATTAAAGTTAAAATTTCTTATGCAAAAAAGCCTTGTCATTCATAAAGAATGACAAAGAAACTTCAACAAAATTCTTCAACTATCTAAATAGCAAATAAAATTCCAAAACTTGGCAAACAAAATAGAAAACTTTAAAAACTCTTTTTGCACAAGTGAACATTCCGACATAGAGTACCAAGTGAGATAGACAGCAAACTAATGGCTTCATAAACACTCATAATTTAATCCTACATATCAATATCAAGAGATTATTAATTCAACAATGCAGTAAGCTAATATTCACAACTGCAAAAATTCCATATCCTCAATATAAAAGATTTATGTAAGTCAAGCCAGTTAGCAGCTTTAAAACTTCTAATTAAATATGTAAATATTATAGCTCAGCAGCCGCAGACATATTCAGTACCTGTCAATGTGTCTTCAATCATTCCTTCTCTCTCGCTTTCGTCTACTTCACATTTTTAACATGTAGAGAAGTTGAAATTAAATAAGCAACGGCAGCATTCAAATATTTACTCTTGTCTCTTGCATTTTTTCTCCTTTTTGAGAAGCTACCTGCTAACTTGTTATTTTAATCCTAATATCGATATATTTGCTTAAACAGAGACGAACAATGATGATGATGTTGTGACATACTGATATGCAAAATTTCGCAGTAAGAAAAAAATTCACATTCATTGAGGCCTTCAGTTAGTTGATTTTTTGACAACTGTCGTAGTTCAGTTTGTGAGAAGAGAAGAGATCTCCATAAATCGCAATTAAATTTAAATAGCGTTGCAAATAAGCTCAATGTCTATATTGGACATTATTAGCATTTTTTTTAAAATGATGAGCAAAAATTTTTCATTTGTTTGTCATCAAATAAACCTATACTTTGATTATGTGTTGCTTTTGTCTGTTTAGTTTTAACTTATTGATTCTAATTCATGATATTATGAAATTTAGAAAAAATTCATAGAAATTTAATTTAAAAAAAATGTAAACAAAAATTTAAGTTTAAAATTTCCGTTAACTTTTAAAATTTTGATTTTTTAATTAATTTAAAATTTCTGTTATTTATAAAAATGCGTTAAAATCCTTGCACTCGCAGATATTCTTCATTTTATGCAATTTTTTTTTTGTGAAATGAATAACGAGTTGAAGCGACTACTTGTATTATACTCTACGCTCATTCTCTTTCTGTTCTTCATTCACAATGCACATTGAGAGATATAGTATAGGCATCAACAGCAGCAGCAAGCGGCAAACTCACTGGCTGTCTTGCTGAACACATTTTTCTTATTTTACAATTCAATGAACAAAGTCTGCAATCAAACGCCTTTCAATCATGCTGAAGGTCTTAAACAAGAAATTTAATTAAATTAAATAAAAATTTGCATTGAGTAATTTTACTCATATACTGGAATTGACTGAAATGCAACATAAAAGGAGAGAAAAAACATTTGAATTGAATATGGTTCTTAATGCAATAATGTGCGATTTGAGGGATTATTACTGTCCAATGTCGTTAAATGGAAAAAGGAAACAATTTTGAAAATTAAAATTGTTGAAAATCTTTCAAGAAGCAAAAAGTCAATTTTCTATGCGCACTCAGTTGGTAAGACATGGGATTTAGTCGAATTGTGAATGCAATTCTTTAAATCCGAGACAGGCAATTTAATATTACTGTTTTAGTGACTCAGTGAAGGAGAGTGAAAGAGATTCATATCATGAAGGGATCAATAATGTTATTCCTTTTTATAAAACCGATATTGTGTGACTGCATATGTACGACAAAGATAGATTTATGACGAAAAAAAGTGCAATAAGAGTGAGGCGACACCCTACTCACTCACTCGCACCGACTGTAACTGATCAATTTTTTTTCGTATTGTGTGTCTGAAAATCCATTTATTCTTGTCAGAGAGAAGAAATCTCATTAAAGACATGTGCCTCAGAGGGTTGACATTAATTTAAATTTTTTTATTATTATTTTCTCTCTAACTGAGAACATAGACTGAAATGATAATATGATGCAAGGGGTTGTTGAATTCTCTCTGGTTCCTTTCAGCTCATATTTTTTGTCTTGTTGCATTTTCGATAAAAATATTTTTAATTAAATTATTGGCTTTCATTTTATCGATCAAAAAAATGAAAACTTATTGTTGTAGGGAGCAACAGTGATTTTTCATTTGAAATTCAAATAAGAAAGAATTATAAACTAAGTTTTTTTGCATTTATTTCCTTATTTTATTTAGAGTTGTTGTTGAATATGCCAAATGTCATGATTTAATTATTTGCATATGCATTTAAACAGCTTAAAAAAGAAGATAAGTTGAAAATATAGCTGTAATATAGATGTAAACAAAATTACTTTTGTTTAAATTTTTAATCTAAAGCATAATTTTTCCAGTTTGATTTATTCTAATAAAAAATCTATATTACTTTTGACTTATTATAATTTAAACAAAATATTCTAAACCAGTACAGTAAGATATAACAATTTTGTATTCATTAAAAATTCGACAAAGTACATTTCAAAATTCTTAATAAATTTTCTGCTAAAAAAAGGATAATAAAAATTCTTCAATAAATAAAACAACAAAAATCATTGAGTTCATTGCAAAATGAGTGAAATATAGCAATTTTTTTAATGGCTTTTAAATATTTGCTATTTGCAACAAACGTCAAAGTCTATTGAGGAAGACAAACAGTATGAGAAATATACACGATGGGAATTTTATTCTTGATTTCCAATGCATTGCTTATTTATTAAATCTCAACAAGAGAGCAAGCAAGTAAAATAATAAAAAGAATTTGAAGAAAGAATTGTCTATACGCAAAGCAGAAGAAAAGAGAAAAGAAAACGTCAATAAGAAGACGAGGAGGAGAAACATAACTTTCAATTCGATTATATTTACTGAATAAATCAATATTTCAGCGCGGACACTTTATGTCATGTTTAATTTGGATTTTTTCTTCTCTTCTCTCTCGTGCTCGCTATGCGATGGCATTTCAGAAAGAAATGTGCAAATAGAGATTAATAAAAGGCGAAATAAATTCCCAAAGATTGATTGACAAAAGTAAAAGACAAAGCTCCGCGCCTTCCTCAATGAAAAAAAAATTCCCTGCGACATTTGACAAAAAATATGCTTATAAATTTTTAAATGATTAGTTTTTTTTTCAAACAATGGAAATTTGACACAAGTCGATTGCTTGCATGAATATGTATGGCAAATTTATTGAGTTTCTAGAGATTTATTAATGATTAAACGGAAACTGAGTAAACAAGCCATCGAAGCATAGATCTGAAATACATATATACATTTCTCATAGACATTGTGTCTATTGTGAATTGCCAACAAGATAATGAGAATTAATTTATTGCCCAAATTGACAATTCGAAGGTGAAATTGCGATTTTTTTTTCTCTCTCAAATGACTTTACAACAAGCTTTATGGCTATCGGAATCTCATTTTACGATTGATGACTTGTTATTGTTTGCAAAAAAAGACTCTTTTTCTTTCTTAATGAAGTGATGTGAATTTATACGCGCAGTGCAAATTTATTGCCAATAACGGCATAAAGATTAATAAAAAAATTTCTCGCTCTTTCGCTGCTTGACTCTTTACAATGTGACTGGTCTATTCAAAACAATCATATATATTCTCTTTTTTATTGTCCTCACATACATATGAGACGATTTCTTGCAATGTTTTGATTAATTAGACAACTAATTGGAAATTTAAATTCATCAACACCGTTATAAAATCATGAATATTTTAAAAGCTACCACCAAACAAGCAAGCAAGGTCAATAAAACATTTCGATCTTTCCCCATAAATTTTTCATTTTAATTCCGATTCGCATATTCATTCAACATTGAAATGATTAATTGGCAAATGGCAATGTGGAGAGAGATGGAGAAAAAATTTCGTAACGGTGCGTTGTTTGTGGCAGAAGCGAAACCCATAATCATCTCCAATTAATTATTTAAATCTCTCTTTCTTTTCGTATTGTATATATACGTTCAAAGCTATCTCAAAAGATATGTGTGTATAAATTCATTTTGGCTTCACGACAATGCTTCGTATGAACACGATGAAACACTTGTGCCCAATAATGCCTATCTATCTATTTATTATGGCTCGCTTGCTATTCATTCTAGGCAATGCTAATTAAACAATTTCTTCTTGTCTTTTGCAATAATTAATTTATTAATTAATAGACAACCAGGAGAAAAAAAGACAATAGTGCTCGCTCGTGAGCAAAACAAGTAAACAACAATTAATAAAAATTTATTTTTCGATAATATTTAAACGAAAAGACTTTTGTCATGCCATTTACATTTAGATATTCAATACGAAGCACAAACAAATGTTTATTTAACGCTTGTTTTGTGTTTCAACTTTTTTCCTTATTCCAAAAACGGAATATTAAATAAACGAATTGAGTAAGTGAGTGAGCGAGTAACTTAAGTGATAGAGAGAGAGAGCAGAAAAGAAAAGTCATAAAATTATTTTTACTGCAAAGTTTTTTATTAACATACAAAAAAAAGAAATAGGAAATGGTCAAGTGGGGATGGTATCTACTCAATGTTAACTTTTTCATGTGTATTTTTATTTATGTGTTCAAAGGCACGAATATTAACAATTAAAGTGAAAGTATGACTCATAATGTCATTATAACGCATTTTCTAAAAAATAACGGTTTTTCTAATTTAAAAAATTCAAAATAATTTTAATCGTTAAAAATAAAAAATTGACAAATTGAAATTTTTTCAAATTTTTGAAAAACTAACAAATAAAAAAATAAATTAGGTACGAGATGAATTAATGTGTGTCAAAGAAAGATATATTTCCATTAGGGAGTTGTTTGTTATTTCAACTTTATTGCTCAACCATTCGTGCTAGAAAGAGCAGCATAAATTCTTATACACTAAAAGTATTGTATTTTTCTTACTGTGTGAGAAATGTGAAATAAAAATGTTAAAAATGGGGTTTTTTGATGATTGCCTTCAACTGATTTCTCAATGAAAGTTTTTAGAGTTGAAATTTTATCGATTTTCTGCCCCTTTTTTGTTGATAAGTTTGCGGGACTTTTCAGGAAAAACTTTTAATGGTTTTTCTCGTGACAATGGAATAAAGAAAAGCCATAAAATCTGGAATTTGCTTTAAAATACAATAATCAGCAAACTTTTTCTCCTTATGAATGGAAAATAAACATTTCATTTCATTTTACTGCCAAAAAATTTCGCTTTCTTGAAAGATTATTGATTTTTGTCTAAAGAAATTTTGGCTCAATTCGATAAACACAAATAACAAGAAGCTAAAGAGCTATTAAAGTGTAGTTACAGTAACACTTCGTCTGTGTAACTCCTCCATCATCATTATTATCATTCCAATGTATTTATTCTATTTTTATTGTATTATTCCGTATTACTAAAGAAAACAAAGAAAAAAAAGTTAAATGGAAAAATAATAAAACAAGAAATCATTTTGCAAAAACTTTGCTATTTTTCCCCTTCAACCATCATCACAATGTTAAAGAAAATAGAATAAATAAAATGTCATAGCGATGGAAAATATTAAGACAAATGTTATGGAATGCTGCTGCTCATTGCAATGAATGAATATCATTCAATCTCTTTTCAGTTGCTGCCAAAACTTTTCTTTTTCCACTAAATTTGACATTTCGCAAGATCTATTCAACTATTTACTGTTTTGCCGCCCTAAAATTGCATTTATCTTTTTTTCATATATCTCACGGCTTATACTCTGAAATGTAATGAGAAAAATTGTCATAATAGATGATAGATAGCATAATTTTCTCCAATTATAAAATTGAATGCAATGTTGATTTCAAATTCCATCTCTTATATTCGTTGTCTGGTTCTATTGGCGCCAGACGCTGATATCTTTTTTCTGATGAAAAACTGCTGCTGCAATCCGTTTACTCTATCATACATGTATGTGTAATTATTATTATAAGTAATTTATTTATACATCCATTATAAAATTTTTTTAATCATAAAATATTCGACAAATGATGTTATTGAGATTCAATCAATTTTATTCAATGAGCATGCGACTTACAAGAATGAAAAATTTCCATAATAAAAAATCACTTCTTTAACATAAATGAGCAAATGCATTGCATTCAATAATGCTACGGCGGCAATGTGTAATGAATAAATGAATGATTCGCTCACTATCATTATTCACTTATTTTCTCTTTCTCTATCTTTTATATTCTTGCACTAACTCTAATAGACAATTTATTCTACATGATTGAAAATTAATTTCAGAAAGTAATTTGAAGAATTTAAAAAATGCGTATATTTACATGTTTATTGAATTGCTTGAAAAAAATTTATCATCGCATGACCTGAAGCTACTCAAAACATTTAATATGAAAAAGTAGTAAATAAATAAAAACTTCAACCGATCTATCTGCAAGATTAAGGTCCATTTTTCATGAAATAATGACTGCCACATATTGCAGCATTTTGTGAGAGAGCCATTAAAAACTTCCACAAAACAGTTGTCGTCCTGGTGAGTTTGCACATTTAGCTGGCAATTTCATTCAATTTAAAAAGCGACAAAATCTCAACATGAGTCTTAAACTGGCTTATAAATAGCGTAAATTTATCTATTCATCTAATAAATTCTGCCATTACAAAGTATGAGGCTGCAATTTGCTTGAAAGTCATGAATGCAGATCACCGTAAATTGATTAGCTTTAGTCGCAAGGAATTATCGTCAAAAATTCATCTCAAGTAAATGAAAGCAAAATTAATGACACTAAGTAATCGGATGATGACATTTTGACGATGAGATACTTTCACTATTTCTTTTTTGCTTTCTGTTCTTTTACTTCCGTCACTCGATCAGATGTTTTTTCGATTATACTTTTTTTTAACAAATGACTATAACAATAACACATTTAATACAGTAGTAGGAAATAAAAAACTATCGAAAATAATGGAAAATTTGTCTAGAATATCAAATACACTATAATTTTTTTTTATTCAATTAAATGTGAACATGAAGAATTTAAAGTGCAGTCACACTTTTCCAGTTTGTCACTCAATGAAAAGAATTGAAAAGAAAGAAAATTGAAATCTCCAATTAAATTGATTTATTTAATAATAACACAAAACACGACACAATGAAATTAATGATTAAGTAGTCGTATATGAAGATCGACGATGACGGAGCAGATGTTAGTATAAAATAAAGTTACAAATGTATATATAAGGGACGAATGACAATAAAAATCTTTACAATGGATGAGATTTAGAGAAAAAAATTTAATATTAGAACCTGAGGTCAAAAGCCATTGTTAAATTTGTTAAATAATGTTTTCTGTGGAAAGAAAGATTTCTTTTTTGGATTCATGTATAGGGAATCGGAATTTATTTTTACAAGTTTTATAACAAAATTTGTTACTTTTCTGTCCTAAAATATAAAAATCCAACGAGTTTCACAGATCTTTTACCGTTTTTAATTTTTAAAAAAATTTATTACATTGATGACAACTTGAATAAACAAAATTAAAATTAATTTCCCAGAATCATCTGTTTAGTCTATCACCTTGACCGCCAGGATGAAAATGAAAGTGAGATGGGATGTCAATAATTATGAGGGTAGTAGAAAATTTATATATAAAATTCTGTTGGGATTGTTTGTACTTTACACTCTTAAATATAAGAAACGATGATTATACAGAACATACAGGATTTACGAGGAAATGAACATTTATTTCTATATGACGATGGCATTATTCGCCTTCCTTTCAAAAATATAATATAATATTTTTTTGGGGATTAACTTGAATATGGTGTTACGGCTGCTGCTGTTGCTATTCTTAGTCTGGCTCATAAATAAAGTTTAGTGTTTGTGCAAAATAAGAAAACATGGGCATATTATATTTACATGCAATGCATGATTCAGCAAACGGCTGAGTGATTGAGAGTAGAAAATATCAAAATCATGAGTATATGTGTGTAGGGGGTTAATTGTCTGTGAAAGATTTTCAATGCTCTTTAAATTAGTCCTTTTTTTCTATAGAAAATTTCACTCATTCGTTTAGTGGAGGTAGAAAAAAAGGACATGTGTTTAGCAACGAACGAACGACAAAAACAGACATAGATACAGACGACCTTTTCTTTCTTTTTTTAGAGAGTGATCCTTTTAATTTATTTTTGTATGTGCTGTTACTGCTGCTGCTGTTACGGGCATATGCAGTAATATAAAAATAAGTACCATATGGTAAATGCAACTAATCATTTTCAATTTCTCAAGTGCTTCTTCTTAGTAATAATAATAGAGCTAATAATAATGAGGGATTCCCTTTACTTTGCTCTTTCATCTCTTTTAGTTATCAACAATTTAAAGTAATAATGCTAAGCACTTTCAAGTGCCTCTCACTCGACAGCACTTTAATATTTCTTATCGTTGAATCATCTGATTTATTACATACAAAAACTTTTTTGTCCATTTGCGTGTGATTTCCATCAAAGCGGTAAAATTAGCCTATCAAATCAATAAATTTCATATGTGCGCCACAACCTCGATTTCTCGCCTTCATTTTGATAGTAATCAATGCTCGATGATTTTGATTTTGTTTTTGTTTTAAGCCTCATGCCATAGCATCGAAAAAAGAGAGAATATAATTGACTGAACGACCATTGATTGAGTTTTTATGGTGTGTTCACAAATCGCCTTAAATGACAATTTAATAAGCTATTAAGACGCAATTATGTTATAACCATAGATAGATAGTTGCCTGCATGCACTTACATTACTTATATTACGCTTTATTACGCTGTGTGGAGTTGTAAACTAAAACTATAATAAAACTATCGATCGATAATAATCATAAATTTTTCATGCCTTGGCAAAGTTTAAATAAATTATTGAAATTCTTTAAATAAAAATTCTCATCGTTAATCTTTAAAATAAACTCAATAAATTGCTGTAAAATTTCTGCATTCATTTATTCCCAACCCAGCAGAGAGCATGCAAAATATAAAAATGAAATTTCAATTTTCAAGATCACTGAATTTTTGAAAAATGACTACAATGACCATGTCATGAATAACAAAAGGAGCGAACTAAAAAAATTCCTTCTTCTTATATTACAATAAATCAAAATAGAGCGGCTGAATAATATAAAGTCCCCTTCATTCTCATTAAAGTGTCGATCTACAATGAGATTACATTATTTCTTCTCACTTGTTAAGTGTACTTAACAATTTTTTCTGGCAAATAATTTTTACACTTTGTTTTTTACTATGTTTAAGTTTTTAAAGTTTGTTAGATTATAAATTACTGGCTTTAATACATTAATTGAAATTGATTATTATTATTAGTTTATTTTCCTATTTGTAATCTTAGCTTAGAATAATTTTAACATTGAAAATTTTAATGTCAATCATTGCGATAAATGCGCTAAAAAATAACCATCAATACATAATAAATTCTTCTTAAAGTTTAATAAAACTCTTATGAAGAATTATGCGAGAGAAATGTGTGTTCAAGCAACAGGAGATTTTTCCATTTTTTATGGCATCGTTTAGATTTTTGTACATAATGAAAATTGATGTGAAATATGTTGGCTGAGCATAGAAGCTTGGTGGAAAATGATTAATGATTTGGATATATAAATTGCAGTTTCGCAAAAGTTGTACTGCTGCTGCTGCAACAGATTCGAGTTACTTTCTAACAGTATATAGAGTAAGATTGAGAATGAGATGAGTTTTTAGTTAAAAGTTGAATTATGTTATTTCAGTTTGCCACTAACATTTACCTAGTATGATATAGCAACAGCTTATACTCTCTATACAATGAAATTGAAATTTATTATTCAGCCAGAGGTGGACACTCTTACTTATACTTTCTTATATTATCCCTTAAAGCGTCTCAACCTCAAAAATCTTGTTTATATTCACAAAGAAGACTAATGAAAGAAATAAGAAAAATCGATAAAGTGCTGTTGTTCTCACTCCTCCTTATATTCTCACTCTTTATATTCTGCTCTTATGATGCAAAAAAGAAAATGAAGAAAACATAAGAAACTTCAACAACAAATGCTGCTGCTTCAATTTTATGAAGAATAATTTTTTAAAAAATAAAATTCTGTACACTCTAGGAGGGTGATAAATTACTTTCCGTCTCTAATTGGATAGTGAGAAATTAAGGCAGAATGAGGAGAAAAATGAAAAAAATTGCATGGTATGCCTTTATCAATCTATAGCTAGCGTACTAAAATGAGTAATACATTTTCACACTCGTTATAATTTATCTTATTTGTGTGCATTACTTATAACTGCAGCAGCCGTCATATAATAAAGAATGGAAAAATCAATAGGATAGAGAGAGAAAATAATTTTAGTGCCCATAATAATAGTAATGTGTGAATCATAAATGCGATAAGATAAGACTAAACATGAGCACAAAGTAAAATTTCTTGTTATTATTCTCCATTTCTCTTCTATTTATCTTTTGGATCTATCTATATTATATTTTCGAGATTATTTCCAAATAACAATCACATTATATGTGTGCTGTATGCTTTTTCAGTATGAATAATAACACATTTAATGTTGAACAAATAATGATAAAGAAAAGAGATTTTTGTTGTTTAGTTTCACATCATTATTGAGCGTAGAAAATGATATTGATTTTGAGGCGGAATTGTTTGCGGCCTTGCCTTGAAAACACAAAAAATGTTCGAACTCGCGAAATCGTATCGGACAATAAATTTATCATGGATGATATTAATAATAAATATATACATGTGCAGAGTGCTAACGACGATGATGATGAGAATGGTTATGGTGATATGGGCGTGTGATAACATTTTTTTCTCTCATTCAACAACAACGGTGAGCTCAACGATATTTTTTTTCAATCACATCAAACGAAATATATTTTAATGTTTATTATTATACACTGATAAGGTTCATATTAATATGAAATCAATAGCCGGATAGCTTGATTATCAATTCGAGACATTTTACGGTAATGATTGCTTTCAATATTTTTTTATGTTTTTAAAATGCGAAAAAACGAGAAATCTGGATTAAAAAGCAATATAATAAATGACAATCTGGTGGCTCTTTCATGTTCATTTATAAGCTGACGTAAGTTTAAAGTCTCAATCAACCGTAAAAATTGCAACTTTATGAACGTAATTCAATGAATTACAAGAATATCTTGATTTTTTTTAAAGAGGTTAAGAGCCATAACTTTCTACAGTATCAAATTCTAATCGACCTATTGGTCAGACATCATTTAATTGCAAAATACAAACCTTTAAAATCACAGACATGTCAAAGAGAAATAAAAAAATTATAAAATTATTTGATGATGCTAAAATACAACAAGCGAATCGAATTATGAATATTTTTGTGCTGATTGAATGAAATGATCATAAAATGAGAGAAAGAGAGAAAAATTTAAAATTTTTGTTTTGCTCACATGTGCAAACTCTAGTGATTGCGTTAAATTTGGCACCGTTTGGTGACATTGCAAAAAACGAGTAATTTTATTTGCTCGAAGAATTTTAATGAGTTTTAAGTATGATGCAATGAAATTAGTTGCAAAATTTAATAATAAAAAAAACTTTCACAAAAGATAAATTTTAATTTCCTAAGAATTAATATTTAATAAAACAACAAACTTTCATCATTTAAAAGTGCTAAAAAGTAAATTTTCAATTAATTAACACTTTTTTTCTACTCAATTCATTCATTGTTTAACGCATTGTGGTAAATAAAGTTTTTTATGACTATATTCAATTGACTCGTTTAATTAATATGCACATAAAATCATACTGATGGAATTTCATTTTAAAGACGATCTTGAGGAATGTTTTTCAGCTGCGTTGTAAAAATGATTGCAATTTGAATAAATATTAAATAAATTTTCTCTCTCTTTCTTTCTGTTTCTGTTATGCAAATAAGAGTTGGTCACATAAATTACACTTAAATTAGTTTTATGGTTGTATATTCAAAGCTTGCTTCAGCTTCAGCTTGCTTGCCTATATAGTTATAGATATTTATATCTCGGAACTAATAACAATATGTTATTTTTCTACCAATCGATTTGTTTTATATTTTGTGAGTGAGTTTATATATATGGGCAAGTATCATTTCATGTGACGAATTTGTCACAGTTGCAAATATTCATCCAACGCGATGAAATTGAGTCAAGAGAGTCTACAAATTGCACAATTTAATGAGTATGACTATGTCTTTTGTGGTTAATTTAGCAAAATCGTAAAATTAAAAAATAAACATGTCGAATTGAATGTCGTGAAATTTATGAGGATGAGAAGGCGTTATGGCGTCCAATTTGTTCAATTTGCCATTTTTGCACAAGTAAAAGTAATAATTTTAAGAGGCACTTTTGATGGACATTTAATTATGCAGACCAAGTTTTTCTTTTTCGATATCATATGACACACAATCGCATACATTTTTTTTGTTTATAAACGGAGCATGACAATTTTTGTAAACTTGACATTTACTTAAAAATAACATAAAGTCAAGAAAAAAAATTCAATTTGAAATAAACAATCATTTCGAGTATTGCATGCAATAAACAGTGAAACAATATTTGCTTGAAATTGATATATGACTAACTTTTCCATTATTTCTTTTCTCGAGAGAGAGAATGAGTGAGAATGCAGCTGATAAACGAAAAACTTATAACCATAAACTTGTCTTTCTATATTGTAAGAAAACCGACAGCTTGTGTGTGCACAAAAAAAAGTTCCTTATTTTTTGCTTTTTTGACTCTTTATGTTCAATAATATTGAATGTTATATTTTTTTCAATTAACATAAACGTTGCTATAAAATGAAAATTCATTTTGTCCGTTTTAAAAATTTCTTTTGTAACAGAAAAATTAGATTTCAAAATTTCAATTTATTAAAATTCGTTAATTTTTTTTTCAAAAAAAGCTTTTCAGTTCTTGTTTTCAATTTATGTCAAAAAATAAATATTTGTTTTTATTTTACCAATATTGCTTCTGTTGTGATTTGAAAGCATATATAAAAGTCAGAGTGCAAAGGGAAACACACCACAAAATAAAATAAAAACCATCGAATGTGTAAGACACGGCGACGTGTAATCGATTCTGAAATTTCATAAAAGAAACTTTTTCCCTTTGTCGCTGCTGCTGCTGCAAAGTTTTGAAACATTTCTATTGTTGGAGTTAATTTATCACTTGGAGACAAAGTCAATTATTTTTCTTTAGAATTCTAGGTTAATGCACTTGGATGAGATACTTTAAGCCCACTCTTATGATTTCACTAACCCAATGACGCTTCCTAAACATTCTATAAAAAGAACATCTTTTTTTGTCTCGAAGGCAAAGCTTCTTTTATTGATTTTTATTTAGCATGTTTTTATTTAAAACATTTTTGCATTTTGTCATTTTCATATATAGAATGCGTTCCTAAAACTTTTAGTTTAACTCTTATTTTGTTCTTTCATATCATCACTCATCGTATTCACATCACATTTCATTTTCACGCCTCACAAGAGTGAAAGAATTCACATCCGAAAATAGAAGTTGCAGAGAGAAAAAGAAAGAGTGATTATAGCATGCATGTTGGTCGGCCAGTCTTTCTTTATTCTTTATTTTATCGTGATTTATCAACTTCTAACTTAGAGAGTGAGACAGAAAAAAAAGATATGTAGTCGATATTCCAACTGTGAAGGAATGTTGGTGGCAATTAAAGACAGCTTAGCATGTGATTTATGCTGATGTTGATATCAGTTCAACCATTTATGTAAGAAGAACAGTAGCGAGCGAAAAATGTTTATTTAATCGCAAACTTTTTTTCTGCTTCTTTTTTTTCCCTCATTTATTTAATGCAATGAAGAATGAAAACATTGCGCGCGATGCAGAAACATTTGTTTTCTTGATGTTCGCGAAATGAGAAATGGTATCTGACGTTGTAAACAAGTCGCTCGCTCGCTTACTTGAATATAGAAAACATATCGACATGTGTTTTTGCTTTCACACACATTTTTTTAACAACAAGAGTTGTAGTATGTAGATAATAACCCAATAATGTGTGAATAATTCATGGTCGTTTTATCAACGCCAATTAATCATTTTAATGCATACTTACTTGCTCTCATATGTGAAGCAGCAACAGCAGCAGAACATCGAAGATTGAGCGACTTAAGGCTATGTAGAATGAACTAATGATACAACATTATGTCTGCAAATTAATTACAACTTCTTGCTTAAACGATATTAAATCTTTTTCTCTATTCATTTTCTTTCTGTTGCTGCTGTTGGCTTTATAAATTATTTTAATAAAATCAATAAGGAGAAAATGAATTGCAACATGTGTGAGACAAGACAGATTACACCTTGTTTCATCAACATACTTATTTGTAAACTTAACAAATAAAGAAGTTGATAAATCTCTTCTTTCTTCTCTTTATTCATGGTCAATGATAATTTATTCATTAATTCACTAAGAACTAAGTGTGGATTCTTAAGTAGTTTATTTACATTTTACCAATATATTTAGAGCTTTTATCAGAAATAATGTCTTATCATTGAATTTCATAACAAGCGGTTGTTAACTTGACTAAGTCAGCTTGATTTAAGCTTGAATCCAACTTGAATTTTCTAAAACTTGATTACGACTTGACTTTTATCAAAAGGCATTGATTTTAAAGCTTAAACATTCTTGCGAGTTTTTAATCTGATTTTGTCACTTTTCTTTTAAGTTTATAAATCTAATAATAACAAATTCATTAAAAGTAAGCTCTTTATTTTCTAGAAAAATACATTTTTATTAACATCAGAAATCAACTTGATTAAAATTAAATCAATAATAATTCATTTCTAAGAACTTTAATCTTCTGATTTCTATAGAAAAAGAAAAGTTTGTATTCAACAGAATGAGTAATAAAAATAAAAGAAAATAGTCAAATAAAAATGATTCCCAAAAGACATTTTCAATTAAATTCAATTTTCTATCTCTAATTCAGGTGCTTTAATCTTCCCCTCATTTTCCAATTTACCAAAAGAAACATCAATTTCCATCGACTTGTGCCAATTTAATTTATAAAATCCATCTAAATCCCTTTTACTTTTTTCATCTCTTTGCTTCTTGCCGACCAATTTATGCCTCATCACTTTTTCTTTCTATTTCACAAATAAAAACACGAAAAAAAGAATTTTTATTCATTGCGAATGGATAAAGATATGAAAGGCGAACAAAGGAGAATGAAGAAGATTTTTTCTGCTTTTTAAGCATCTTTTTGAATGTCCTCTACCGCTTGCTTGCTTACATTGATTGCTTCTTTGCTTTATTTATTCTCGAAAGATATTTATCAAGAGCTGAAAAAATACACTCTTTCGTTTCATGCTGTTATCTTGACCATAACAAGTGAGAGAGTGTAGGAATGAACATAAATATGTATAAAAGGGACTAATTTTTGCTTCGCTAGTCCATAAATTTCTTTACTGCACTGCAATGTTGATAAAATAAAAGAAAGAAAGAAAAATTTGTGGGGAGCACACACCGAGAAATTGAAGAAAAAAAGCAGGAATGAAGTCACTATCCGTATGGAATAATAAATACACAATCTACTGCTGCAACGTGATAAAGTCCAACGATTGCGCAATGTCTATGATTCAGTTGTCTCCCTTATATCGCGCAAGGTATTCTATGATAATTATATCCTACACACTCCACAGGGGACAATTTTGATCCTTGTCTTGCTTGACTAACAATAAGAAGAGTGAAAGTTGAACTTTTACCACATGCACGAGGGATCGTGATTTGACAAAAAAATTATTTTTCTTAAATTTTAAGAAAGTTTGTTTTCTTACAAACAAATTGACCTCCTGGGTAGCAAATATCTAAATTCCTTTGTTGATTTCCTTTTTTTATTATCACGATGGGGTTTATTAAGAACAGTAAATTCATTTTGGCTTCTACCTTATTCTAGTAAAATTTTATTATAATAATTATGACGAAACTTTTTTTATTGTTGTTGTTATTATAAATCACATAAAAATTGCCCTATATAAAAAACTTTCTTGCTTAAAAATTAAAATTCATTGCTCCCTTCATTGCGACCCATTGTTTACTCTTAAGCGAAGCATCCTCCAAAATTTAATTAGGTGGAGTGAAAAACAAAACCAGTGTAATATTTTTTCTCTGAAATTGGGGACAATTTACTGCTGTTGTTGTTGTTGTACAATATCGGTCAAAAATATGAATGTTTACTTGAGTTTCAAAAACTGGCGACTTCAGAAAAAGACGACAGACAAAAAATATTTAATGAACAAAAACATGCACAAAGAAAAGCTTTTTTTTTATTTCCTGTTGTTACTGGCTAATTGCTAATTGACGTCCCTCCAGAATATTTTACAATTAAACATTTTTCTCTGTCGCAACTTACTGTATTATTTTTTGAGGCGAGGACGACAATTCATGGTTGACTAATTCATGGATTTCATGTCTAAACAGAGTTCATTAATTTTTTTTATTTCATACTTCTAAGTAAGACTTAATTACAATTGTGTGTGCTTTTTGCAGCAAACTTTGAGCGCGTTGCGAGTAATTTTCTTAATTTTTTTCCTCGTCTTTTACTGGTTGCTGGTCGATGACACGCTCAAACAGTGAAAAAAATGAAAATTATATTTTTTTTAAAAAAGGCGAGCAACATGAAATGTCCACATAAATTTAAATGAATGAATATAATTCTAAATTTCCATTACGACGATGAAGGAGCGACGATGTTGCGGTTTTTTATTTTATTTTTTCAACCAAACAAGTTGTGAACACTTGGATAGGATTTTTGTTGTAAAATCCGTTAAATCTTAATTCTACTTAAAGTAATTAATCATATGTAAGCTATGAGATGTTTTTAACAATAGTTATTATCTTATAAGAATCTCCCAAAACAAATTTGATACTTTCACCTTTTCCACCTTCTACTATAGAAAGAATACATAATTAATTGACTTTCATTTCTTTCTAATTAACTAGTCAGTAACAACAAGATATAACAATAAATACTTCCATACAATGGATTTTTTTTCAATTATTCATAAAAAGATTCTTTTTTTTATTTATGAATTGAATTTTAGCAGGTTCAATATCTTTCCTTCTATATCATAAGTCTTTTCATCGTCTTGTCTCAGTTGTTGATAATAATGAGAAATGTGAGTGGGTAAGAAAAATATCCAAAATACGAAAGAGATGAAGAAGAAGCATAAAGCCATTAATAACGTCTCGTTCACACTTCGAACTGTATGTCAATTAAGCGCAAAAGAGAAATAACAACGCGGTTGGTTTTTAATAATATGTATACACAAACATTCTCTCTTTTTTAAAAGACTTTAGAAGAAGATGAGATGAGATGTTAAGTGAAATGGAATATGCATATACACACATGCGAATCCCAAAAAATAATATACATAAGTAAGAGAGAGAAATATGAGGCACATCGACAATTTCACGCCCTTGCGTGGCTGGTAATATAATGAAATTGAAATGAAGCGCCATTAGCAAACATACACACGGCACTTGCCTACTCCTTATCCATCCTCTCTTGCGACTAATGAGTTTGCTGATATCAACACATTTTTCAACTGCTTAATGGAAATTATATTGTATATATACGTACATGCAGGCACAGACGCTTGTGCCATTTCATGCATAAAAAATGACACTTCCAAGTATTTATTAAAAAAAAAGAATTTTCTAATGATCAAACGGAAGAATGCGACAAAGCGAAAATATTAAATGAGCAAAAATACCAAATGGCTTTAAATAGATTTTCATTTTTCCATCATTGACTTTATTTTTAATACCTTAAAAGTGAATATACAAATGAGGCGCGTGTGTATATATGCGAATGGATGATATAACCCTCAAATTTGCCATTATTTTTACCACACAATTTCCCCTTCTTATATAATAACATTTAATGCCAGTATGCTAGCTACTATCATCTATTATAAATGAATTTTTTAAGGGGATGCATTAATAACTTTTCATAAAATTTTTCTAAACTTTTTTTAATGCACATAGAGTAGAGCAAAATGTTCATTTTCATATGCCTAATGAATTAAATTTATTGCAATTGCTATAAAGCGAAAAGTAGATGAAAAAAGCGAGACGCAAATAAATGTGAAATTTTCGTATGATAATACAAGATAATCTTTTTGTGAAAATGAGCAAATATTTCCTCTTGGGATGCATTATATGAATATGCTACGAAGAAAAGAAAGAGAGAACTAAATGAGTATTTTTTCCCTTTAGCATATTGTTGACAATAGCGACTTTAACTTTTATAGTTAGCTTAGTGCTACTACTACTACTGCTGCTCTGTTTGTGTATTATTGCATTATCAAGAGACAGATTTTCACTAGGTGCGATGTAAAAAGTCGAACATTGGAAACTTAATATCATTTGAAAAGGCGTATGACGACAATTCTGACTTTATTTTATTTTCTTCTTCTCAACGACAGTGAAAGAAAAAAGAAATCACTAAAATAAATTGAGTTGGAGTGAATTGTGAATTGCCATCGGGGACTTTGAGACATTTCATTTGAGAAAAAAAGAGAACCTGAAACTTTGGTTCGACCTTTTCAAAAGAAAAACTTCTTTATTTTACTTGATTCTATCATGGGATAAAGGGATGACTGTATGTGCTGATGGATTGATGGTTGATGATTTTTAAAGTGACTTTTTTATACTATTAATTTATGTGAATTTAATGACATTCATTCACTCACTTTGTCGTACTCTTTATAAATAACTCTTTTATGACGATGAAGTTTAGAAAAAAAAATATAAAGTTATAAACGCTCTTTCTTTATTTTTTATATCACAAAATACAAAGAAAACATTCATTCCTGTTTGAAAAATATTAAAAGGAAAAAGGAATTGCTTTGATTTACGGAAATCGTGACATAATTTGAAATTTATTTGTATAACCGTTAAATCTAAATTTTTCACAGTAATCAGATGAGTCAGATTGTTCGCATACATCTCAACAAATCTAAGATGATTAAGCGTTTAATTAACCATGAGAAATTTAATATAAAACATTCGTCCATTCGAATGTGCTTAAAAAGTCATTGACCTACTTATAGAAAAAAATCTTCTTCTAAAATTTCGCACTAAAAAAATTCTCAGAATTGAATTTCAATTCATCACATTCATTATCATCATCATAAAAAGTCGACTTTTATATTCTTCACCATAGCTTATCTCAATCTCTGGAATATCAATCCCATTCTTCAATTTTCTAAATGGATTTGAAAAGTATAGACGAAAAATCGCTTTTCATTTTTTTTTTTTGTTTCATTTGAAAATTTTCATCGCACAAGTGTCTTAAATTTCATCTTCATCATCATCAAGAGCAATGCAGACACATAAAGGGGAAAATTTTCTTTCATAGCGTTTTACGTAATGCAATATTCTCTATCTTACTTACTTTATATTACCACAAAGTGTCAACTAACTAACTTCACATTCTCTTTCTTATGAAATTTTCTTTCAGCACTTCAATAGTTAGAAATGACAAGTTGTTGTTCCTTTACTCACTTTATTTACTTACTCACTAAGACTTACTTACATAATGTCGTTAAAATGCTACTTTGTTGCATATGCTAGCAGAGAAAGTATTAAATGTTTCTAATCATCATGAATGTTCACTCTTTTCCTGAATTCTCTCTCTAACACTAACAAATATTACCCAATAATTTTAAATTTCATTTAATGAAAATTTATTACACTATGTGATTTCATTTTGTATCCAGTGAAGAATTTTAAAATCGAAAAATTCTAAATTTATTTATTTACTTATTTTATCCAAAATCTTCTTAATTTGCTTGCTCAACTATCATATCATAAACTGATTAATTACTTCCATAATATTCTAATTTGATCACACATTGCTCACTGGCTTGAGAAATTTAAGATTTTCATGCTCACATAGGCTTTAAAAAAAGAGAAGAAACAAAAAAAAATTTCAACACAGAAAAGATTCTCATAAGAGAGAAGAAAAGATGCACAAAGATATGCTGAGCTGGGATGATATGTGAAATTATGATGAAACGAAAAGAAAAAGAAAAAAAAGAGACGAAATTTTACTCGCTCATATGCGCGATAAAAACAACGCATGACTAATTTAATTTAAATCTCCCCAAGTTGTCGTCGATTGTTAAAGTCATTACTTGTCGTTATTATTATGGGTTGTTGTTGTTATTATGTGTGTGGTGCCTCAAGTATATATAATGTGAAAGAGTTAAATAGCTTAAATTGACAAATTCTTCATATTATAAAGTTTAAGGCGACAATGATGTTTCTTCATAATGTGTCAGTTGAGGAAAGAAAATATTGTGAATGTCTAAATTGAGTACAATTTATTGAATCAAAGCATGGAAGATGAATAATTTATATTTATTCATGGTTTTTAAGCGATTCAGGCAATTACAACTCTTTATTATTAATGCCGCACTCATTCACTCTTTTTTGTCTATTTTTGGGGAAATAGAGAAATTCAGACCTAGATTTTGATATTTTTCTTTTGATATTGCTCAACCATCTACACACCATAAAGCAAATTTATATATATATCGATTCTAATGCTCATTTCGTGATTTTTGTTCACGTTTTAATGTTTTCGAGTAGGAAACAACGAAATGGAATGAAAACAAAATCTTAAGACATAGGAAGACAGAAAAAAAAGAGTTGAAGAGATTAAAAGGCAACATAATAAAATAAATTTTGTTTTAAGATTGATATCAATGGCGCTCAGGTCACATAGCAAAACATTTAAATAAAACTGTGTCTTTTTCGCTGTTGTCGTCGTATGGATTGTGGAATGGAATTTTTCTTTTTGTTTTTGCTTTCATATGAATTATTCTTATCTTTATCATGGTTTAAAAAAATTTAACTTTTGTAGAATTTATGTTAAAATTTATTTACAAATTTTCCATTTCTGTTAAAAAAAAATCATTGACATAAAAGACTAACTCACAACATAATCGAATCGTTTAGAGATTTCATCAGTTGTCGGCAAATTTCTTCAACTCTCATTCTCTTTAATTCGATGGTGTATGTATATAGTTTAAGTTGTAAAATGTTAGATATGTGCATAAGTAACGAAATAATAAAAAGAGGCTGATCAGATTTAAAGCACAAGCATAACAGATGAGAATGAATCAGAAAAAAAAGAGAGAAGATTGGGGCAAAAACTAGCGGGATATTTAATCTTAAACAATATGTTACCATTTACGAATGTTGTGAGGTCAGAGAGCAATCCACAAAGTATAATATAGCATGCCTTCCTTTTATATTATATTCATCCGTATAATGAGTGGTGATGCTGTTGAAACAGAAGTTTGTGTCAGTCATTCATTCATTTAGATGATTCTCTCTTGAGCATCATCATCACACATTGCTTTTTTGCAAACAATCCATTCATCCTCTCCTTGACAATCATCGTGTACGTCGCAATAATAAAATTCAATATATATGATTTTAATTTAGGCATTGAGCGTGATATTAAAAAGGAATGAAAGTGGCAGACAGGCAAGGCAGAAAGATTGATTCACTCTACAATTGCTTGCTTGCTTGCTTCATGTTTTAAAAAAGTCATTTTAAATTTTCATTTAAACTTGAAATTTTTTTCTCGCTTTAAAATATCAACAAAAAATTCCCAAACGAGCAATTTCTGGCTATTGATCTTAAAAAGGTATTAAATTACACATTGATTTAAGCATATGTACATGCATGATTCTCACTCTCACTCGAAATAAACCGAATGAAGGAGGCTTCAATCAAAAACACATTTTTTCTTCATTCTTTCTCTTTTGCTCGCCTTTTCTCATCTCATCATGATGATGATGATCGCCTATTTGATTTTAATAAATTTCATAAAAAAAATTTCAGTATTTTTTCGAGATGGTTAGCTACACATAAACACACAATTTCGTTCACTCACTCATATCATGCATTATTTTTAATAAATCATCATAATTTCAGAGCCACTTCAAGCATATCAATTTCCATGAGAAGCAGACAGAAATGAGAGAGATGATCTCGAGTGATGTGGCAATATAACAATCTCTACTTTGTGTTAAACATCATCATCAAACATCATCGAGTTGTAATTAATACGTTTGTCTTCTTCTCACTTTAATAATCACTATGCACACCATGGTTATTTTTCTTGTTTTGTTTTTTTGGAATAAAATAAACAATAGTCATAGAGAGTGAGTGGTAGCTGTTATAAATAAGAGATTGTAATCAATTGATACATGTGTGTGCTTGCTCAATATGGTCAGTTCACTGCTCAATTGTTGTTAGAGTGCGGTAAGCTCAATACACAATAAATAATAGTCATAGGCTTACGTTTAACACCACAAATGGTTATCTATTACATGTGTTTTAATCATAAAACGTAGAGGAAAAAAACTTCAGACTAGAGAGAGTTCAAATATCACATTTTGGAATTGTGTAGTGTCCATATATGTTAATAATGCCTCAATTCTTCTTCTCTCAGATTGCACACAAATGATATATTTTTTGCTTACTGTTTGTTAAATTGAGAAAAACAATGTAATTGTGCACGCAATAAAATATTGCCTTTTATGAAACTCATGCACATTTTGGCTTACAATGATCATTTGTGTTTTGAATAGTAAATTATTTACTCTTACATTAGCTCATATTATATTACCTAATTTTTTCTGTTTAATTCTTTATTAGATCGATTTTAATACTCTTCTACAAATCATTGATTTTTTTGTATATTTCATTTTGTAAATTTACCCTTTGATTTCAATTTTGGTCCGAATGGATATTCCTTTTCAACAATAACTCGTTTACGACATTGTCGTTTCTTTTGCTTTTCCGCTTCTTTAGTGGGATCTATCACTTTAAAGACCATACCTGCATGTCTATCATCTACTGGTTTCAGTATTTGCTTGCGTTTTGTATTTTTTGGTTGTTCTTCATCCTCAATCAGTTCTTGACTAGGATTTTCTTCTTCAAATAAATCTATTTCGTTTCTGTTTTCTTCAGATATTTCTGAAACTGGAACTTGTGATTCATCTTTAATAATTGAAATAGGAACAGCAGCAGCTGAATATTGATTATGCTTTGTATTGATGTCCTTTAAAAATGCATCAAAATTGACAAGATTATGCGAGCATTCAGAACATATTTTTCCTTCAGGAAGATCGAAATCAAAGAATGATGAAAACAAAGTTATATACATTTCAGTCATTTCTATTCCCTTATCTGGTTTACGAAAAACTTTTAAGCAACAGCAACAACGTTTTGCATCTACAAAATACAAAATTCATTTTTACATTTTTTAAACTTGATTTAATTTTTTATTACCTTGATACTTACTTTTATTTGCTAACTTTTTCTCTTTTATTTGCGGCATTTTATGATAATCAAATAATAGTTGTTTAAATTAGCAGAAAATTAAATTAATTTTTATGAAATTCAATAGTAAAGCAAAAACTCGATTTTGAACTTTGAAAAATGGTTCAAAAAAATTGAACCAAATAATTTTTTTGGAATTTTATTTAAAATTAAATTTAACGTCTAATTTAGGTCTATTCTTTTTCATCAATGAATTAAATTGAAAATGAAAATGATTTCTAAGAAAAAGAAATAAATGCATGCATATAAGATAAATGACATATATTTAAATCTATATCATTTCAAAAGAAATGAGAGTTCAAAAGAACATCATCAAATGTACACACGAGAGAGAGAGAGAGTAAAAGAAATTGAAGGAAATCATACAATATTGTATGCCAAAGAAAAGAAGTAAGATCAAAAAAAAAAAAAAAGAAATATTGTGAGCGTATAATAAGAATAATGAATGCATTGGAACACAATGACACATTAAATCATATTTTTCATTCTTATTCATAATACCTTCCTTCTCTTCTCGCTCTCTCGGACGCAGACTCAATTTATATTCATGAGCTCTCTTCTTTACAACGCACTGCCATGCGATATGTGTTAAGACAATTATGATGTTTACCACAGAACGAGAGTGAGTGTAAGAGAAAGAAAAAATGGAATAAATTTCAAGCTTTAACGCTGCATAGAGAACAAAACAGCTTGCAGCTTGTGTGTTTGTGTTGGCGTCTTTAAATAAGCCGATAAAATGCGTTGACACGTGAAAATCGATGCACGGCATGAAAGAATGAAAGAAGAAGCGAAAAGAAAGAAATAAGGTATAAATGACGACGAAACAGAAGTCAATTTCTGTGATTCAAACATGACATGTTCTTTGTTATTGCTGTCTGCTGCTGTGTGCTTTTTTATGTCACTATTGTCTCGTTGTATGTCTCGCGACTAAGCAATCTGCACAATAACATTTGGAAAGTCATCAATATTCAGCGACAGAGATAATAATAATTAAAGTCTCAACATGATTCATTTATATTTTTTGCGCTTTAATGAGTTCTCTCGTTCATTCACTCATTCGGACACTCCTTTTCCGAAAGTTATGAATTACTATGCCAAGATCTTAAACTTCATTTTATTCATCTTTGAAATGCTTGAATGGATATGTTTAGCCTTATATGTCATAGCATAGTAATAATCATCAATATTTCTTTACCACCACTTCTCCACCTTCATTTCCTTCAGTCATCCAGCAAATAAACAAATCGCAACGCTTGGGTTGTAGAGTGAAGAATTACAAATTTTTCTTCTTCATTTTTTTTTTCTTTTTCACATTTCTCACTCACTTTTGGCTTCTTAATTAGGTCATTCATAAACATTTAGATATTTCGCAAACAATAGCATTCATCCATAAAAGAAAAAATAGTAAGGAAGATCATTATTACATTTATTATTTGAAATCATCTTTCTATGTGTATATGCTTTACTATTGCTAATGCCAAACCAAATGGAAATAAAAAAATCTATTTATGTTGTACATCAAAAAAGAAATTGTTGGCGATCACAAAATAAATCATTTTTTACTTTGTAGTTTTGTTAGCTGCATTTTTTTCATGCTCCGATTGATACACTTTGACTGGTCATGGGAAAATAATTGATTTGTTAAATTAAAGCATTTAAACGGATGTTTAATAATTAAAATTTTTGCTATAATTTTTTTCTTCAAAAATCAAATGACCGTTAAATTATAAATATTTAGAAAATGCGTTTATAAAATCAACTAAAAATTTCTCTCTTAAAATTTTCTTTCTCAATATGTATCACATCTTAACAATACATGTTATTTTCATTGCACTGTGCAATGTAATGTTTATGCTTGAGCATGTTTCTTACCCTATTGTTATTATTATTGAATCTCTTTCACTTGAAATGATTTATTCAACAACAGTTTGCGGTTCACTTTAAAGTCATCATCTTTTGCTTTCTTACTTGCTTGCTATCTTCTTTGCTCGATTTTTTCACACACATCGAGTGTTTATAGATGTGTTTTTGTAGTTATCCGGTGAAACATTAAAAATAAAAAAATTTACATCACGACATGAAAACAAGTACGCGCTTTTAGCCTTTGCCACATTTGTAATTATGCGCGCCACTCAATATGTACTGATGAAAAATCATGAAGAAGATTGTAAGCGAGTGAATAGCTGAATTCTAATGCCATTTAAGGTAATCTTCATCATCTCTTTTCGTGGCTTATGAAATGTAAAAAAAAGTAAAGTAGAGAGAGTGTAGAGAAAAATCTCATTACTTTCAATTGCTTCGTTCGTTCTTTTCTCGAACAATCTTAATAATGATGTTTGCCAATCTAAAGGAAAGAGCGAATCTAAAGTACAAAAGGAAATCTCAAGCAGCATTCTCCTTCTTCGGTTCTTCAATTCAATTCGTAATCTTCAATAGTTATTAGATAAATGTTCTTTGAAAGGATATTGCATTCAGTTCAAAAAGAATTTGAAAGTACTCTTGACAAAAGTGTATATAGTATAAGAAGCGGTGGCATACACAAAAGTTTACTTTTATTTATTGTGAGATGATATTAAAGAATTTCTTTTATTTATTTATTTTCTTTATAGACTGAACTATCACACAATCTTCAACAGTTATCAGAAAAGGCTCGATCAACAACTGAATTTATTCATCGACTAAAAGGAATGAGCGACAAAGTGACGGTATGTATTTTCATTTTTCTTTTTTAATCAATATTAAAAGAATATAAAAAGATGTCAATTTTCTCATAAATCAGCTTTAGCATGCAGTTAATTGAATTACATCAAAACTTTTTCTTTAACTCGTTCTTTTCATTATTATTATAGCTGCTATTATTAATGTAAACATCATCACACTAAAAATGATTAAATTTCATTATAGAAAGTGAACATTTCACTGTGGTAACTTAAACAAGCATTGCTATACAGTAAAAAATTGTCTTCAATAGATGAAAAAGTTTGACTCCTTTTTATATTATAAAAACAACTTGTAGTTTGAATGTTGAGCCAATTTTTCCTCTCTTATAACAAGTTTGATTAATTTTCCTTCAACAAACTTCTTACTTGAAAGTATGAAAATGAATGAAAAGTTTTTCGACAAGCGTTTATCGGTCGTATATTTATGCGAAAGAGTGAACGAAGCGAAGTGAATTGCAATTTAATAAGCATTTTCTTCCATACACACAACTTTTTATAAAATAGGAAAGTCAAACTTTTTTCTACGCTCTGCTAGTAATAATTGGAAAATTTTCTTCCTTTAAAACTAACGCCAACAATTGAAAATTATAATAGTGAATGCAAAGTTTTATGCAAAACTTTTTACGACTTTTCAACTGAGAATTCATTTGAAAATTAATTTAAATTTGAATTTTGCAGGAATCTTGTATGGAGTTTGAGCGACTTGTAAGTGCCCAATGTGAATCTTTAATTCAAATGATTCATGAGAGAAGGGAATTTCTGTTAGATACAATAAGAATTGATAAAGAAGCAAAACTACGAACGCTAAAGGTAAAACAACTGTCAACTAATTAATGCATAAATTGTTGCAACAAGAAATAAAAACTTTTTCATCTTTTCTTTCATTTAGGAACAGCAACTTAATTGTACAGGCAAGCTGCAACAGACAAATGGACTCATACAATTTTGCATTGAAGCGCTAAAAGAGACAGACAGTGCCGCCTTCCTTCAAGTAAGAACTTTTTTGCTGCTATATGCTCTTGTGTTTGCATTAATTAGAGACAACAAGTTAAAAGTGACAAGTTAATTTATAATTTTAATAGTCAATTTGTCGAGATATCTTTTTTCTTCAATTTTGCTGCAAGTCAAATGTTTTATTTGACATTATAACAAAGTTCATTTATTTCTATAAGAAGTCGAATTAAAAGGATACATTTTTTTAACAGAAAATATTTCCCCAAGTCTAACAAAAGAAACAAGTCCATTTCATTCCACACTAATAGTTTTCTCCACCAGTGTTCGAAGATTCTTTAACAATAAACATTAATATAGCTTTTTCTATATTGTATTATACTACGACGGATATCTGGGTCGAAAGCAAAAAAAAGCGTCATACGAAAGTGAGGGAGGATTACAATTTTACGATTGATTTACAAATTTGTTCGTTATCAGTGGCATTACATCCATTAACAAAATAATTTTTTTGCCTCTTGCTCTCCTTTCATACTCTTTTTTTAAGCCGTAAAAATCCATTAAAATCCTATATATAAACGACATAATACAACATACTTTATTCTCATTCTTCTTTCCTTCGCTCACACACATAGCATAAAAGTTTTATTTTATTTTTTCGGAAAAATAAAGAAAATAAAATAAGAGCAAGAGTAGAGTGGTTATCAAGGATCTCAGAATTATATGGCAGAAAAAGAAGTCGGTAGTAGTAGGAATGTATAAATGTCACGACACATGGACTTTTTACACATTCATTTTTGTTCGTGAAATTATTTTTTTTTTGTGTTCTGCTTTTTTGCGGTCCCACGAGACGATTATAGGAATGAAATGAACGTATTACTTTTGGAGCAGGCAAGCAAGCATATTTCATTAACATAAATGTGTGTCTGCTTGCTTGCGACTTAAGCCGACGTTCTTTTTTGCTCATGTGTATAAAGCAAGTCACTAATTCATTCAATGTGATTGTGTTATCGCTGATTGCAGGTAGGGTCAATGCTTATAAATCGTGTGGCCAACACGGACATGACGTGGCATCAAGAAGTAACGAATGCAGCGCCGAGAGTGTCGCCTATTGTTGACTTAACACTGGATGATTCTAATGTTATTCGAGCCATCGATAATCTCAACTTTATTCAAATGAAACGTAAGTTTTCTGACTGACTTCGCACGAACTACTAAGTACAAAACTGCTCAGTTTTTAGTAGATATGTATTGTAGTATGCAAACTATTCGAAAAATTCCTGCAGCAAAAGACTTAGTCATATTTTTCTTTTCGTTTCTCTTTTGTTTTCTCTTCTTTTTTTGTAGTTTCATTAAATTTGTTTTCGAATCGTTCCTTGAGTTATCTTTTTCAATCAAAATTATGCGCATTTAATTAAGCAATTATTTGTATAATTTTTTGTTTCATTTAAAAAATCGATCTTATCATGCATCACGCATATTTGTATGATTTATTGTATGAGGGTCAAGGAGTTATTTTTCCTTACCTCTCAATGTTTTATATATTTTTACCATTTGCGTTCTAATTTAAAATATGTCATTTTTTGGCAATGAAAATTTTTTTCTGTAATTATTTTTTTGATGACTATCTCTCTCGCAAAAAAATATGAAAAATATTACTGAAAAATGAAATGAAATGAAAAAATCCTTCGTGTATTTCATGCAGCTGCTAAAGAAGGGGAAGAGAGAATACCAGCAGGTGAGATACATTCATATAAATATAAATTCATATAAAAATGAATCATAACGCATAGACATGTCAAATATATCAATATTTGTACAGTACTGTATGAATTAGGTGATTCAAAATCAATAAAATTTTATATATAGCTCTATATATCGATTTGTTGTAGTTATTTGCTGTTTGCCTATACAGAACGTAATTTTATTATTATTATTCTTTGTGTATCACATTGAAAATATTTACTTGAAAGAATTATTAAAATAACGAAAAGATGAGAGAATTTTTTGAAAAAGGTTGATATGAATTAAAGATAGAATATATTTGTAGATTATTTTAAATTCACTTTTTCTACACAAAAATCAATAAATAGACACTAAATTTCTGATTTATTTATTTGTTTATTTGCGTTTATTGAAGCTATTTCACTCTATGTAGTATTTTCTAGTATAATCAATTTTTCCAAATCATTAAAGAAAGAACAAAAATGACTGAAATTTCCTCTGATGTGCATTATAAACAACAACACAGAAAGAAAGAAAAACTCCATACACCAATTTATTTGGCTAAACATGAAATATACAAAAAACAATGTGTTGTGGTTTAAAAGCGATTTAATTTAATTTCTGAAACTACAACAATAAAAAAGAACCAAAAATTGAATGTTTATTTGAATGATTTTTATCTCTCCAAACACCAAAAAAAAATTTGATTACATTTTTATGCGTCGAGAATTTTCATTTCATTTTTCTTTCTTCTTTCTTTCATTTCACTTTTTTTTATAGTTCCACTGGCACCGCAAATAATTCCAGAAGATTGTTCAGCTGAGAATAATTCTGTGACCGTTGCTTGGCTGCAGCCTAATCACTCTTTTGTTCAAGGCTATGTATTAGAATTGGATGACGGAAGTGGGGGAGAATTTAGGGTAAGTAAAAAGAAGAGAGAAAAATTTCTGCATTGAATGATTTATGGCAAAGGTTCGCTCTGCTCTCTTTCTCTCACTAATTCTTCTTTTGTGCTTAGCTACTATACAACTAAAGCAGATGATATTGACGACGAAAAAGAGAAAGATTTAAAAAGGAAAATTGAACGTGAACAATGGTTAATACACATAATTTATTTTCGTATCACGTGTGAGCGCTTATATTTAATAATAAAGAGCGAGTTGAGTTGAGTTCATTTAATAGTAGGAAGACGGTCAGAACATTAATATATTTATTAATAGAAGAGAAAATATATTAGGGAATGTTATCGATTTTTCCTCTAATGCATATAGAAAGAACATGGAAAAATGAGGGAAATTTATTCATTGCGAATGATAAAATTTAATTTAATATTCAAGAAAATGACGAAAGGAAATTTAAAGTAAGTTTGTTACTCGTGGTAACATTATTTGAAAAATGACCAAATCATAAATCCGAAGGGAAAAATTGTCAAAATTATTTAAAGTAATATCCGTAAATAGTCATTAATTTTTCATTAAAGTATAATGAAATCTATATTACCGTATTAATGCCTTATTACTGCTGCTGTACACTTAATTTTGTCCCCATAATAATTTCATCTCTCATTTTTGTCAATTATGGATAACATTTCCCACTCGATAATGCAATGATGGAAAAATTCATATGAGATCATAGGTATGTATAGTCAAAAAAAATTATTTGAAGTTGAACGTACGAAAGAGGGTGAAACATAATGAACGGAACATATTAAATTGTGTATATCATTAAGACCCCAATGGCCAAAATAATTAAATATAAATAACTGAAAGGAAAATTTTCGTCGTCATCTCATAACAACTTCAATAAATACATATATACATAGGTAGGTAGAGAGAGAAATCTCGTTCTTTCCCTCTCTATTAAACAGCACAAAAAATGCCATGTTCAATTTTGTATGAGATGTAAAATGTTTTGACCAAAAGCAAAAGAGAGAGAGAAAACATCAAAAACATGTTAGAGCTAAAAAATTCCCTTTCGGTTTTATTAGGCTTAAAGCTAAAATGAAAGAAGGAAAAATTGAATGAATTGAATACGACAAAAGGGAAAAAAATGTCAAAAAGGGGAGAAAACTCTTGCAAATCTGATGAAAAATTAATATCAAAGGTATAAAAAAGCAATCAACCCTGAAAAATAAAATTTCCCAATGAGCTCAACCGAATACAAAACACGTGAAAATACAAATATTATGAAAGCGCATTGACTTTATAAAAAAGCAGGAAAATTTTTCCTTTTTCGATCACGTACGCGACAATGAACATTAAATTTCTGTCTCCTACACGTTATGACTCTTTATCATCACCTATCAGTAGTAGAAGAAGAGAGAAAGTGACACACCCAGAGCAAACTTTAATGGAATTCATCATTTAATTAACAAAAAGTAATTTTCACTCATTCTCTCATTGCAGGAAGTTTATTGTGGTAAAGAGACGATATGCACAGTCGATGGCTTGCATTTCAATTCAATGTACAATGCACGTGTAAAAGCATTCAACACAAGTGGTGAGGGTGAATATTCTGAGCTAATTGGATTACAAACAGCCGAAGGTGAGCAACCGTTTCAATCCTAATTAAATTCTTAAAGTTTGCAATAGACAGACAGAGATGAAACTTCAATATTTATAATAAGAAAATACATGAAAAGTTATTTCCTTAAGGGTAAAATATTCTTCATGTTTTTTGATTTCATTATACTTAGTTACTCATGGAAATATTTAATGCACCGTAAAAATGTAAGCTAAATTTGATTTGTGTTAAAAATTTCTATAGAAAAAGAAGCAAAATTTGATAGAAAAAAATTCTAAGAATTTTTTACTTATAGCGCATTTCGATTGAAATGTTTTTATAAAAAAGTCAAAATGACATTGAATTATGTAAAGAAAATTGCGTTGTAAAGAAATCGACATCGCATGTAAATACCTCAAGCAAATTATTCAAAAAAGAGAAGAAAGAGGAAGGAATGAGGAGTGGAAGCATGAAAAGGAGATGTTTTTAACAACATTTTTTAATATCAATAAAAAATGCTTTCATACATTACTTAAACACAGTTGGAACATCAAGGGATGGTATGTTTAATGGGGGAGAAAGTTTTTATCTACCGTCGTTGCTATTTTTTCAAATAACCTAAGGCCATTTAATGCTTGAGTGGTTAATTTCTAAAATACACATTCAAGAAAAGATTTCTGATTTTTATTCTATGATGTGCATGGATTTATGATGATTTTTTTAAATTCCTAAGAGACCACTAAAAAAATTAATTTAAAAATTTTTCTCATTCCTATACACACAATTCTCATTGCTTACATCTCATTAAAAACTCGTTTCATTTTTTTATCATAGAAATTTTTCAATCCCTTGTGCTAAAAGTTTCATTCGTGCGTCATGTGAGAAAGAAAAAGAATTTTTTAACGATACTTTGCATTTTAATATGAAAAAAACATTTCGCATATTCATAAAAATTGTAAAGAAATTTGTTTCTCATTTATGTGCCTTTATATGTATACATTGCATTAAAATACACTCCTTTCGCATCAAAAATCATAAACTTTATTCCATTGTATCGTAAATTTTGTGACTTTTGTGAAAGGAAATAAAAAAAAGAAAATTTTTCATTTTTGAAATGTTTATATGTATGCATTCGTATGGTGAAATCATAAGTGAGCTTTCATCATTCACTCACTATAGAAAAATATTTGTTTTGCTTCTGCAAAGTGCATGAATATCATAGATATTAAGCATTTATCATGGCAATTTTCTCTTCCACACATCTTCATGATATTTCTTTCCATTTGCACATTGACGGAAAATTTTTTCTTCTTCATCTCATATTAAGCTTTGTTTGCTTTTTTCATTCTTTCACTCTCTCGGGTGTGATATGAAAATGATGATGAGAGCAATCTTTCTTGCATTGATGGAATCAATCAGAAACATTGCATGAATGAATTTTTGATGATGTTTCATACAAACGAGAAAAATGAAAATAAATTTTTCTTTCAATTTCCCATCAATTCGAATTCGCCTTATTTATAATGCAATTTCTATTTTTTCCAATGTTTCTTGCTCGTTCTTTTGAAAATGTTTGTGCTGTTTTCTTTTTTCATTTATAAATTGTTGCAAGCTGTAGAAATTCAAATTGTCTTTAGAGGATACAAAATTGACCTTAATGGCGATTGAATTGATACAGACAATTTAGGTCAATTAGTTTTCTATTTTTGATCATTTTCATTAAATTTTTTCTTTATTAAAATTAAATAGAAAACAAATTGCTTTAAAATTTCAATCAATTTTATCACAAGCCCTTTAAGCTATTTTTCTTTATCACATAGATAAAAAATCTAATTTATCATCAATTAAAAGTTTCAAGAGCTTGACTCTCTATAACACGAGTCTAACATCATCTCTTGAATGATAAAAAAAATTCTCTCTCATTCCACAATTTGTTTTTTTTTCGCTCTGAATAAAAAAGCATATTTGAACATCACAAAGAAAGCAAAGATTTTTCAATTAAAATTAAATTAAAATAGCAATATGAAAAAAACTAAAGAAAATTGCATTTCATTAAGGTATAAAAGAGAGAAAAACTCTTGAAATTTCCACACTGTCTGTCTATTCAATTTTATCAGCATCATCATGACGACGATGAACGCGATTCTGCAACAAGATATTCATTCACATATATGTATATGCATGTCTGAGTGTAATTCATTAAAATTGTAAATGAATCTCCATCTCTATTTGCAGTTGCATGGTTCACATTCGACATACAGTTAAGTGGAATGGTTTCTGGTCTAAATTTCTCCAACGACAACAGAACAGTATCAGCAGATGGTTGGGAACATTGTGTTGCATTAGGCTCCGTAGGCTTCTCACGCGGTGTACATTATTGGGAGTTTACAATCGATCGTTATACAGCAGATACAGATCCGGCCTTTGGCATTGCTCGAATTGATGTTGCTAGAGATAAAATGCTTGGTAAGTGAGATTAATCATGAACAACAATTTTTTCTCGTGACCATTCAAACTGATATGAATTTTCATTAATCTTCGTTTAAAAACTTAGAAAAGAAATTTAAAGTTTTTTTCAACAATTTTCTTCTATTTATAACAGGCAAAGATGACAAAGGTTTTGCAATGTATATTGATAGACAACGTTCATGGTTTCAACATAATTCTATTCATGAAAGACGCGTTGAAGGTGGCATATCAACAGGAAGCACAGTAGGTGTTTTACTGGACCTTGAACGCCACACATTGCACTTCATCGTGAATGAAATGCCGCAAGGTTCTGTCGCATTTCGAGATTTATATGGTGTATTTTATCCTGCTGTTAGTGTGAATCGAGGCGTTACACTTACACTACATACGGGATTGTTTGCGCCACACATGGATTATCATTAAATGAATGAACTAAAAGCACTCACTCGTAAAAAAGAAGAGAAATGCACTCAAAACTTCCTGAAATGCAAACCACACCATTTTGAGAGCAATTGTCATCGTCTACATTCTCAAGAGATAGAAAAAAAAGAACTTAAGTTTCTTCATATTGCTAAATACTCGAAAGTGTACTAAAGAGAAGACATATGAACACACACCGCCAATTCACAAGTATTTATCATTCTTTAGAACTGCTGCTCTATAGATTGAAGAAGTAGAAAATGAAAACCACACAATAACAATAAATGATGATATTTTGCAGTTTAAGATTATTGCAAATGAGCAAGAAGAATAGAGAAATTATTGTAGGATGAATATTATTATTATGGTGATTATTATTATTAATATTATTGTACATATATATAAGAGATAGAAATACGAGTGAATAATGGAAGATCATTTATTGAGTTTCCTTTTATGAATTAATCAAGTCACAACAACAGATTGCATTTGTAGGAAATTTTCAATTAAAATGCAAAACATGAGGAAACAAAAAAATTCAAATTTCTCATAATGAATCGAATAAAATTCAATTTATTTCCAAAGTCATTGAAGAAAAAATCAAATTTTGAAAGTTTTTTAGATAGAGATTTATATATGAAAATTTAAATTTTATTGTATTTGATGAAACATTTTTCATAAAATTTTGTAAATAAAACTTTTAATCGAGTCTCGACATTTATTATTATATATAAAGTAATAGTAGTTAATAATTGAACATCAATCAAATGTTATAACAACATATCCCAACAACACAAGCCAACTTTCCTCACTCATTAATTAATATTTATTGAATATTGAATTTCTTTTTCAAATTCATCTTCCCTTCTCTATATTTAAATTAAATAAAAAATTGAAAATTTGTGCTTCTTTTAAACCTTATACACTTCACTTTTGATTGTTGATTGCATAGAGAAAATTAATTTCCACACAGGAAAATCACTTCAAAAATCTCTCATTTGTTATTATGAATGAGAAAAGCATAAGAGAGAGAAAGGAAAAAATTAATATATTGAAAAATGAAAAATTGTTTTTGTGGCTTTATTCCGGTCTAAAAGGTTCTTTCATGTGGAAGGATAAAATCAATATTAAATGAGGAAAATTTCCGAATTCGCTCATATGAGAGCAAAAATCACAGCAATTTGCAATCATTAAGGACTATCGAAAATTTTTATTTATTGAATGAGCAAGCGGACATGAATGAAAAAAATTAATTAATGTCAGAACTTTCTCTACCAATAAACAGTCTCATTAATAACCGCATTATAGCGAGTTTCAACCCGTTAATGAAGTTCCCAATGGTTGCTAGTTATTAAAATGCGGTTCTGTTCCATCATCGAGAGCAAATATTTTTCATTTTTCAATATTTAATTGCATTGATCCCCATCATTAAGCAAAAGCTGCTCTTTGAATTTTTTACTACTTTCCGATTCACTAATTGATTGAAATCATTATCATCATCATATATACATAATAATATGGTATAAAGAATAGATGATAAGTAACAGCAACAGTAAAACAGGGTCACTTACTTATACAGATGATATTTAATACAACAATAGTCATAATTGTAGAGCTGCTCTTCCATTCACAATTCTCAATTACACACACACACACGCGCCCAGGTATTTTCAAACATATACATACATTCATTTTTACCAATAATTTATTACAATAAATGAGAGAGAAATTACTCTGTTTCCACTGCAAATTAATTATCAAACCAATTCAGGATGTGAAAATTACAGACGATGAGAAAAACCACTGAAATAACATAAATTATTTATTATTACTAATGCCATATTTTTTGAACAAATAAAGGAAAACTGCTGTTATTGGAAAAAGTTTTTCCAAACTAAAATTATAGGAAATTTTCCCTTGTTTAATGAACAGTAGAAAAAAGAAGAATGTGAGGTGAAATAGTTTTATTACACTATTTAAGGGAGTGGAATTTATGACACAAATATAAATATTGAATAACAGTCAGAAGGAGGAAAATTGATTAAAATTCATTTCTTAATAGACTTAACAATTTACCTTTTTGTCTACTGTTCATTCAGGCAGTTTATAATTTAATTTTTAACTAATTGAAGAGAATTTCATTGACTGCAACTGACTTAATTTAAAATTCAGACACACAATGAATAGTGCAATGAAATTCACCTCATCATTCTTTACGCCTCTCTCTTTTTAAACCTATAGAAATAACGCAATAAATATTCATATAAATAAAACATAAAAACCATAATTGTAGCAAAACTCAACCAGTCCGAAAAATATAGCACTCAAGCTTCGAGGAAAGACAAAAACAACAGCACAAAAATAAAAAATTTATTCAGTGCGAATTTGTACATTATGTAGAGTATTTTATTATAATAAATTTGCATTTATTACATTTTGCAACAACTGAAAAGAAATTAATAATTAAAAATGCGCAAATTTTATTAATTTTTAATGTAATAATTTATGTAATTTAATTGAGAATGAAGAGGAAGAAAAACTTATATACACACAACACAATTTAAAAATTATACACAATGATGAGTCATTGAAGAAATAAATCAAAAAAAAAAGATGAAAATTATTATTGCAAAAACTAACAAAATTTAAACTTGTGTATTTCTTTTATTTTATTTTACAGGTCATAAATTATTACAAAATTATTGTTTCATTTTAACAGCTGCTTTCTTGTTTAAGTACATCTACTTGACTTAAATTTTCATAACGAATTGAAATTAAATTATTTAACTACACAGCCAAGTTTCAGTCCGCCGTCCATACATATATTTGCCAAAATCCGCCGTTTTTAGCGCATTTTCCATTAGATTTAGAAAAAAGGCGCTATTGTCCCCACTTTGTCTGTCCGTCTGTCCGTCTGTCTGTCTCCGTAACTAGTCTTTCAAAAAACGGTTTTTTACCAAACTTTTTGAACCAATCTCTTGGTTCTGACTATGAGACCGGTGTAACGGAAGCTTTCCGCGAGATTCGTTCTCCATGCCGAGCTATGGCATGCATATGGTGGACGTCCACCACATGGACCAAAAAAACTTTTTTTCACCAAAAAATCTTATAATATCATAAAACATAGAAAAAACAAGTCAAAAATGATTTTTGGACATTTTATCCTAAGTCTATGCATGTGCCGCACAGGTGCATCACAAGTACCAAAAATCAAAATTTTCCAAATATAAGCATATTTATACTCGTTGGAAAGGTCTCCGTTGACCCAAGGGCATGCATGTGGTGGATGTCCATCACATGGACCAAAAAATTTTTTTCATCCAAAAATCTTAAAATGTCATGAAACGTCGAGAAAACATGTGAGAAGTAGTTTTTGGATATTTAGACCCAAGTGTATGTTTTAAATTGTACAGACTTCAAAAAGGCCGGAATAAATTTTTTTGAAACTTTCAATGAAGTTTTAAACAAAACTAATCTGTTGCGGGAAAATGCGCTTTTAAAACGTCACTGACGGTTAATATTACTGATTTTTTAATATTTTCTTCTACGGCGGACTTTGAAAAAATTTTTTAGTCCGCCGCCAACAAAAGTGGTGGACTGATTTGGTCCGCCGTTTCTTAGATGGCGGACTAAATTGATCCGCCGAAAAATTTTATGGCGGACTGAAAAAATTTTGGCGGACTTTTTTAGTCCGCCATGGAAAAAATGGCGAACTAAATTGGTCCGCTGCTAAAAAAAACGGCGGATTGAAACTTGACTGTGTATAGGGTTTGACACTTGGCTTGCATACTTGACAGGTATACGCATAGTGACTTGACTATATGCATGCAAGTTGACTTAGATAAAATCTCTCTGTTTAATTCATATTTTATACAATTTCTTCAAAATTAAGCAGTTTTGTATAGAAACTATTTATTGTCATTTCTTTCTCTTATTTATAATTTTACTTATAAATTAATTTCGAGTTTTTGTTATATACTTTTTCTCGAACTAACTCATAGAACATTACCATATCTTATGACTTTATAAAAAACTATCATCATTTATGTAACTGATTTAAAGCCGGTTAAGGCTAATATCACAATCAATTCAGAATGCATCTTATTTATGTAAACATCTCATCTATACCAGTGAAAATAAATCTTTATCTTTATCTTTATCTTTATCTGTATAGAAACTAATGATTCTCAAGTTTGCAAAGTTTTGACCGAATTTGATAAATTTTGAATGAATGAGAGACATTTTAAGTCAACTTGCATACATATAGTCAAGTTACTTTGCGCATACCACTCAAGTATGCATGCAAGTGCCGAACTCTACTTGACTAAATTTTACTTGCATAGCTTTACTTGACATTTAATATACTTGATTCCAACTTGACTTTTATCAAATGTAAAAAATTTGAATTTAAAAATCCATAAGCTTTTTTGAGATTTCAATGTTATCTTAAAATATTTGTTTACAGCTTAAAAACCTAACAATATCAAACTTATAAAAAGACAAATTAGTAATTTCCTTTAAAAATGTATTTTAAATAAACTTGATATAAAAACATTCAAGTGTTCCTTACTTGTTTTTCTATCTTTTTCTAGAGGTAAATTTCATTTTCTCTATACAACAGCAAATTCTTATCTTCAAAAACAAGTGAAAGAGGCTTGAGATTGTGAAAAGCTCATAAATTTTCTTCAGCCTTCACGGGATGATTTGTGTATATATGGGAGCGAAGGGAATTTTCTTGTTTTTATTTATTTGTGATGATGATCCCCAATGATATTGAAAATATATTGAACACATTTTTATACTCTCTCATTCAAAAAAGAAGAAAAAGAAATTTTTTTGCCGATAAGACAATAAGAAATCTTATTTGGATAGGATTTTGTTTTCTTCTTTTATTTGCTTTTAGTAATTTATTTCTGGTGGCTTTTTGGGGAAAACAAATGAATTCTTTTGTAAATTTCGCATTAAACTTTGTCACACTAGTTTCAAAGTCATCCTGCATGAACCTTCTTTTATCCCGACATTCGAAATTCAATCCCTATGAAAGATAAAAATCTACTGCTTCACTTCTACATAGTGAATGTTTATTTTATGTTTTTTCAGCTGATAAATGATTCAATACACAACAATAGAGAATGAAAATTTTCAATTTTAGAGTAGAAGCACGAGCGTAACGAAAAAAGAAAGTGTTATCTTTAACACAACACGTGATGGCATGAAGAAAAAAAGAAAAACGAAAGAGATAGAATGAATTATATCAGGAATTCCGACATTCCGCAACTGCTTTTTTTCGGGTAGGAAAATTAATGGTTCTAAAAATGACAAAAAGCTCCGCAACTGACATAGGACAGACAGTATTTCAGTTTATCGGATGGAAAATAGAAGGAAATTTTTTGCAGTTTTCAGTCACCCTCGAGTGTAGGAAAGCAGACTTTAACATTTTCTGCATTCTCTTCCAGTTTATGTTGTTGTGCTTGTGAGTGAAAAAAGGGAAAGTTTATCCTCAATGGGATGACACTCGACTGTTCAATGATGTGTGTCACTTTTTGACACTTTATTTGACTATCCTTTCAAAATATCAACATTGAGACATCTTAAAGCTCTATATTTGTATAGAGTCATGATTTTTTGAACTTTAAGAAATTTAAAAATAAATTCTACTAGTGTCAGCATTCTTCCTTGTTTATATGCATAATAAATGAGAGTGTTGGAATGAAAATTGTAGAATAATTTTTTCTCGCCTTCTTTTTCTTTTCTTGCTGTCGACATTCGGCCTCCCATTCCGTTTCATTCATTCATTCTTCTTCATCATCATTGTATTGTGTATATGTGTAGATGTTGCTACTGCATGGAGCAGCTAAGGGAAAAACGGGAAATTTATTTTCTTTAATATTGAAATTTTTCTCTTTTCTCCTTTTATGCAGCAGTAGCAGAAGACAAGAAGAATTTTTCATTCTAAAAGATGAAGAAAGAAGGAAAATCCCATTGGAAAAAAGGCAAAGAAGACTTTAAAGAGTAGCAGTAGCAGCCAGCATTTTAAATGAATTTTTCGTTCTGTATGTTTTTTAGAAATGCAGATAACGTAAATCGAATAGAGCGGAATAGTAACGTTGAGTTGGATGGAGTTTAAATTGAAAATATAACATTGGAAGGAAGGCAGGTTATCCCTCAACACCTAAGTACACACGCCTTCATGACTTTTCACTTTTATATTCACTTTTTCATTCTATTTCCTCATTGACTAGGTAAAATAAAATAGGATAGAGTTTCCTACCTGCTCTGCCAGTTATTTTTCAATTTACTTCCACAGTTTTCTCATTCCATGTCATAATTCTCCCCAGAATAAACACATAGAGTGAGTAGAGGGGATAATAATAAAAAATTGCATGAAATGGAGTGAAAAATACTGAAAATTCCTTTCAACGCTACTTGCTGTTCCAAAGCAGATAACACTTCTCTTACCACACGCTCACCCGAAAAAAATAACATTTATTTGCATTAATACACATTCGAGTGAGACACAACAACAGCAGAAGCAGCAAAAAACACAAAAAAGTAAGCATAAAGGAAAGGAGCAATGTTCAATGGGGGAGAGAACACAAAAACACTCTAGTAGCTTAAAAATATTACGATTATGATTCCATCAGAGATTTTCTCTTCTCCAAACACTTTTTCAGTAATTTTTTGTGCATTGAGCATTAAATACATTTATTTTCTGCTTTTTTCAGCTCTTTTGGAAGTGATTTTACAATTTCTATTGTTGCTATTTTCTCTCTTTCTTTATCTAGCTCGTGACATGAAGTAAAAAAGGAAAAGAGCATTTTTGAATTAAATTCTATAGAAATAGAGACAAGTTTTGAATTTTAAATTTAAGAAAAAAGTGAATTTCTTTGATGGATGAAAATTTTTCTTTGTGATAAGACTTAGGTTAAAAAGATACCAAATTTACAATAAAAAGGTACATCAAAGAGTAAATGGCATCTCCTAGGAGAAATCATACTCTATTATGTCTTCATCATATAATAAATTTATTTTTCTTCTCCCCTTTTATCATCCATTAAATAACATAAATACATGCAAAGTATGTATTCATAAAGTAATAGAGTCATTCTGAAAATTATTATTTATAGTACTTTTAAGATTTTCCAAAAAATGACATTAAAATCAAGGTAATTTTTTTTGAAAATTAGACTGTTTAAAATTGTATTCTATCAATAAATTCTTAATTTCTACTTTCCTTACTTATCTGAGCATTTTAATGAATTTTATTTCTATTTTTAAAGATTTTAATATAAATTTTTAAATTAAAATTTGTAAACAATAAATTTAAAATAAAAACAAGCAAATAGACATTTGAAATTTTTTTGAAAATTTTTTATAAAAATTTCCTAAATTCGCAAATTTAAGACAATTTAGAAGCAACTAAAGCAGTAGAGTCATTAGTGAAATTATTTTAATGAAAACCATAAACTTCTTTCTAGCTGAATTTCATAAATTGTGACTAATCTGAGTGCCTTCTTTTTCATCTTTTTAAAAAATTAAACAAATTTAAGTCTTTAAAATTATCTTCTTCAAGTCAACTTTTATTGTACATGAGATAAAGAAAGATTTTTTTAAAATGTTAATGATCGAGAAGATCTACTCAACCACTTTTCATCTTTCATTCTGCTAATTCGACTTTATTGTCTCCTCCCAACTAAAAAATCTTTTCTTTTCTCTTTTGAAGCATTAAAATCTCCATCAGACTTGCTCTTTTAAAGATTTTTCATTCTTTTTCTCTTTGCTGCAGTAGCAAAAAAGAATAAAATTTACATTTTTCTTTTGAGAAATTGACATAATAAATTTTGCTCCAGTTCTGAATTGTGCACACTTTCTCGCTCTCTAGTCATGTATAAGTAGAAGAAATGAAAAAACGGTTTGGGTATCATAAACAGCTAATGACATGAAATTTGTTAAAATATAAGAAAAAAAAGAAGTTTTATTTTTACGGGACTTATGATAGAATGAGATTCAACTAGGGGAGTCGTAATAAATAAATCATAAAAATACTTCTCTCCACACCGCATCATTTCTTCTTTTTTTATTTTTAGTTTTTCCATTGGAGAGAAGAGATAAATAAATACGATACAAGAGAAATGCGAAATGTGTAGAGAGAAAAAGTCATAATGTTTGATGTTTCTTTTATATACTGTTGTGATGAAATGCGATATGAATGATGTATTTAACTAATGTGTGTGTGTTACAAATTCACATGCCGACTAGACACGTTTTTTCAATTTTTCACATTTCTTTCTCTCACAAATGAGGACTTACTTATTATTATGATCGTGAAAAACTTGGGGAGAAAAATCATGTTAACTTTCGTTTTTTGCCTTCTCGACCTCTCACATATAAAACATTCATAATATTAATATGGTTAAAACTTTTCGGGAATTTAATTAAATTTTTATATTAGAAAGCGAGAGAAAAATGTGTGCATAAAACAGAAGATTAAGATGACGATGCAGCATATGGAAGATCTATTAAGTAAATTGAACAATAGAAATCTCAAAATACATTACAAAAGAATGCAAAAAAGTAGCAGAAAATAGGGTTGAAGTTTAACAACTTTAAAAGGGAAAGGGAAATCCCTCATTTGTGTCATGTTATGTGTATTAAAAAAATTTCTTCTATTTCTGCAACAGATTTAAATAATTTGATGTAAATATTTCAAAACATTTTCAAAATAATTTAATTTTAAAGGGATGATTTTCTTCGTCTTTAAAATGATTTTCATTGTCACAAGAATTGAATGAAATATAGAGAGAGAATGAGAAAAAAAAATTAAATGACGTAATAGGATTAGCCTTTGCCTATGTATGTACATTCGCTTCTATGAAATGTGTCAATCAAATTTACACAGATACAAGCAAAATGAGTGATATATTTTTACAAGTAATCAAAGATAGGGTGATATTAGAATTATTTGAAAATGTTGGTACTTAAATCGATATTTAGATTGAGACATTTTATTTATTTAGCTGTGATTTCATTCAAAATATTTGCAAAAACAATTTCAAAACAAAATAAACTTCATTGAAATGAAGTTAGTTACAATTGAAATTTGAAATAAATTTAGCTGTTTTTTAACAAAATTATTTTGACTCAAATTAATTTATTGATTATCCTTAGGCAAATGATAAGTTAATAATCCACTTCAAAAGAGCAATTTAATTTTCTCTCTGTGGTTACAACACAAATAAACAATTCCCACTAATCACTACAAGCACACAGCACATCAAAATCAAATTATATTTGCTTTTTGGCAAAATATTATAATCTCTCAATGAAAACCACGAAAACCATTCAATAAGCGACAATTCAATCATTGAAAAGCATTCGAAATTTCTCTCGTGGTAAGCGATTAACAGTGACAGAATCACATGCGTCCAAAATATGAATAATTAGAAATCCTATTAACTTTGATATTGCCACAAAAGTGTCATAAATCAATTAAATAATTTATAATTCCCTCTTTCTAATCACAGCATGCACACACATATAAGCATCACACATGGTTTTAAAAAAGTTAAAACTAGAGAAAGAAAGAATTTTAAATTGATATTAATTGGCTTTGATCTGTTTCGAATATGAATCAACATGAAATAGAAATAGAAAAATAAAAAGAAAGAACCGGAATATATAATCGTTTTGACGCTATGACTCGTTTTGGAATATTAATAATATTATAATAAAATATATATGATGATGCTAATGATGATTATTATTATGATATGGAAAAAAGAAAAAACAAGAATAAAATTGTGAGTGACTGACAAATGAGAGTGTGCAAACGACGAAAGTGAGGACAAGAAGAATGAAAATAACAATACAAAAAAACCACAGCAAGTTAAATTAAATAATTTATTACAATTTTCAGACCATCATCATTTTAGTCATTCACTCATTCACACTTGTACTGAGTGCTGCAACGATTTTTTTGAGAAGATAAATTTTATTTTATAAAATGCGTCTAAAGTCTCTTTTTTACTGTAATAATGCATCAAAAGTGATGAAAGACCCTTGAAAAAAAATATTCCCTCAATTTAACACTCCCTAGTAATATTACATTATTACTGCTCACTCTTCATGTGTATTTTTCACACTTTTTTTGAAAACAACAATAGGAAGACGAAAGATAAACAGCAATTTCTCTCTTTTTATGTATGCGTTCTCTCTTATTTCTTTTATGCTTTCTGTTCTTTTATTCATTCTGTCAGACAGTGGCGGAAAGAAATTTCACATGAGTAAAAACCATATTCTGGGCAGTCTCAGTCAGTTTTTTTTTCATTATTTTTTCTCACTCAAAAGCAAACAAACTCATAAAGATATGAATACGAATCGATTGTGAAATTAACAGAAGCTCAATAGATGTTAAACATGAGAAATTGTGGCTGGAAATATGCACATATGTGAACATATAAACATCTGAAAAATTCTCTCAACTAACCGAGATCTAAATTTGTAAATTTTGTGTGTATGTTTTTGAATTATTGAATTTTTATGGATTAGTTTTGTGTGATTTGTGTTGGATTATCGAAGCATTTTTATGTAAATATAAATACGGGAAACAACTGCATAAGACATATTGAATAAATTTCTATTCTAAATCAAAGTAAAATCTCACATATGTCATGTATGGTGATGAAAATTAAATTAAGGAAAATTGCCAAAAACGAGCTGAAAAGATTGAAAGATTGATTAATTAAATTAATTCTTTCCCTATGCATCTTTCTTCTCTCTTCTTTCCATTCTATTGATTCTTCATTCATTTCAAGAAGAGAAAAAGAAGCACAGCATGTGCTGTGTCTACATGCATGATAAAATTGAAACATGAGGTTAATATGCAATTTCCCAATCGTCTTTTTTTAGAGCGACAACATAAAAAGGTTTCCGGTAAATCTTGTCAATCATTCAACTGGAAAAAGAGAATCTTTTAAAAAATTTAACTTTCAACGTCTTTTCATATTGCTGTTGTTATTTCTTCATTGAATGTGAAATATTTAAATTCCTCTTGATTGTTCCTTTTGCTTGCCTTTTTCTTCTCTTTGTTGTGAATGAGAGAGTACCTTTTGGTAGTTTGCTACTTGCTTGCTCGCATGAATTTAAGGTATTCATGTAAATATTTCATTCATATACTCTTTTTTGGCAAAAACATCCGTCTTTGATTGAGATTCGCCACAGGTAGATAGAGATAAGGATTGAGGAAGGAATAAATGACGATATATTCTCATCTTTTTGAGCTTGGTATTATATGTAAAATACAATTTAACATTCATATCATTGTACCTACTTACTTACTTTATATTCGTGTATGTGCGTGCTTTCATTCAATTCATCCAACCCTCAAAACCAATCCTCCTTCTCTACTGCGTGCTTACCTTTTTCAAAGAAATTTCCAAGGTAATTGAAGAGAGCAAGATAGAAAAGCAATTTATTGCGAAATATGAAAAGGTTGCAATAGCGTGAGTGAGTGAGTGGAAAAAGAAAGAATTTTTCTTCTTATAGAGTATGAAATTGATCATAAAAATAAAATCTTTCAATCTCTAAAACATTGTTTATTTCAAAGGCAAGCCTAAAGAGATGAGAATATTTCGCAAGATTTACTTCTGACCTTTTACTGACGAGGGAGTAAAAATACATAAACAATAGAGAAATTTGAGATATTCAGCAGTGGCAAATTTTCAGCTCAAATTCCTTTTCTTGCGCGTAAACAAAAACATGAAATAAACATTAAAGTTTCAACCACAGGACCTCCTATGATGATGTCGTTCATGACACAGTAGATTTATGCCTGCAAATATAAATTAATTATTCACTGAAATAGCAAAAGTTGATGATGATGACGATGATTTTTCGCTTTTCTATTCTTTTCTTCTTTTTAATTATTCTCGCAATTCACCTGGAATAAAAATGAAATTAAAAAATTTTTCCCTTATTTATTTTTTGTTAAAATGGTGACCATTAATTTTTACGCTCTTGCGAAAAGCGACATCACTTCCGCTTGCCATCATTACCATGATTAATTTCTTTATCACATTAATTAAAATTTATAACTACAGGAGCAATTTACTGCTCTTATTCGCGCTCTTTCTCTCTCGATGCTTTTATTACTGTAATTGAGGTTCATGCTGTTGGAAAAAAAATTACTTCGCGTGCTTTTAATTTTAGCTACTCATGCATATGGCGACATATAAACGATGATGGGCAGGACACTTGACAGCTTATAAAATAGTAGCTTTTCTGGTACTGCTGTAAAAATGTCTGTTGTAATTTTGAAGCTTACTGCTCTTTGTGTTTTGTAATAAACTCATAAATTACAACATAAGTCTGCTTTTCATTATTTAAATAAATTTTCCATAAATGCAAGTAAAGACACTCCAAAAACAGTTCTATTGATCATGTCTTTATTTTGTTAGATTAAAATCTTCATTGGCGTCTACTTTTATAAAAAGTATTCAGTAGTTTCATAATCCATCATCATCATCATTTTATACCTTTTGATGTCTGATGAGTAATATAATCTATGAAATTACTTCGCTTAGCTTTTTAAAAAGTAGTCAAAGCAAAAAATATAATTATGGGATTAATAAAAATTCAATAAAAGGCAAGATTGATTCGTCTCTAATATATTTAATTCAAAATATCATCTCATTATTCATTCAATGATACCGAAATGAGTAAAAGAAAAAAACAAAAATAAAATCGGATTAAAAAGAGATTTCTTGCTGTTGGAAAAATAACACGAGCTAAAGAAGAAGATAAAGATGAAAAAGGAAGGGAGAAGGTGGAGCATCATCCCAACTACTCAGTTACTTACAGACTTACTTATTCACTCATTCATGAAAGAAAGAAGTTTGGATAATTGAAAGAATCGTTTTTATTCAAAGCGCATTTTTATTTCTTTAAAAAAATATATCTGTTCTAATCTGATTATGTTAAGCTTAAAAAACAGTTATAAAAGACAATATGCAGCAGCACAAACAATAAAATCTTCAATGCTTTTTGAAGTGCTTTAAGAGCTTTTTATTATAATTCCTTTTGACGTTCTTCCATCTTCATCTTCATCTTCATCGACTTATTTTTTTTATACGAAAAGAGTCTCATATCATATCATATAAAGCGTGTATAAGTGACTGACTTTCAACGATTGTTATCTTGTAACAAAGAAGCTTTTTTTCTTTACTTTCGCTTATCTGTCAATACTTTTAATGTTATGAATTTCACATATGTATGTGGCAAACATAGCAACAAGAAGTCATACAAAGAAAGCAGCAGCAAGTCAAAAGAGAGATAGCAGTCAAAGTTCAAACATAAGCGGTTTATAAAAGTTTGCTTACAGCAGCATAATTTTGCATGAAATTGATTTTCCATAAATTTTTATTTGTACACGCTTTCGCATAACTCTTCAACTCTTAGAAAAGTCATTTATGATTATTTTTTTGAATGCCTCGGTTGCTCTTTTTTTCATGCCTTCAATTGAATTTGTTATGTGAATGTTTATGAGATGGAGAAGGAAAGAAAAAAATTGGGCTTACATTGCATTTCTTTAACTCTGTCTTCAGGGAAGCCATTTCATTCATTCATCCATCCCGAAATGAAAGCATAAAGGCCATAAAAATCTTGCTCCATTTACAGTCAAAAAAAACATCGTTTAATATCATGCATGCTAGAGCTCTTTTTTTCCTGGGCGGCAGAATATGAGTACAAGTAAATTTGTGTGTTCTTCTTCTTTTTTTCGGGAGGCTTATATTATTGTCGGAATTGTGGGGCATAAATTTGCTTTTTCTGTCACAAACTCATAAATAATGTATATCATCTTTGCACACATGCACACACATTTATCTCTCTCAATATCGTTGTCCTTATTATTATGAATGAATGAAAGCGACATGTTATAAGCATCAGCAGAAGTATTCTCCTTCCGGACATGAATAAACATACACAAACCGTATAATGTGTGTGTAATGTACTCAATAATGTGATACATCAATAAGTAATGAGACATATTTCTTCTTTATCATCAAATATAATTTCTCTTGTGTATTCATTAGTAAAGAAACTTAATTTTGCATAACTAAATAAAAGAGAAGAAGCACGCGTGATTATAAACAATAAACAATCAATATTTTGTTAATGATAATCATCATTATGCAACAATAATCTTAACAAATTAACTTTCTTAAGATTTCATCACATTCATATATGAAATATTCATAGTCATGTAATAAGGCGATAAAAAATTATTTTTCATCTTCTTCGTTTTCTTTTTTTGCGATGTTTGTTGAACAAATTCAAAAGAGATGATGGTTTGTAATGAATCTTGTATGAATGAATAAAAAGGCATAAATCTACTTACAAACATTGGCAGCAAGCTCGAGTTGGAGATGGAGGAGATTTGCAAAGCCTTTTTTGTGTATATGCCATGCCATATCTGATTTTTCCTCCTTGTTTTTTTTTCTCTTGTTGATTTTTTTCTTCCTCACACTTTTCTCTGTTTGCTTTCACTACTGCCGTTATTATCTCATTCTTAATGCCTTAATGTTTCCTCCTATGTCGTCGGCGCCTAGTCTTTATTATTATTATTATCATAAGATGCGCTCATTGTACTCGCTTTATATGTATTTATATATGTATGTATGTACATGTATTGTGTATGTTTTCTTAACAGATAATCTCATTTTTACAATTGTGAAATAAAAATTGCCTTATTGCTTTATGTTGATGTTATTATTGCTGCTTCTTTTTTTGCTATACATACATACATATTCGAAATACATTATAATATTCAAGTCAACAGACAATGATGCTAACAAGTTTACTTATATGCATTATCATCAACTCACACTCTCGCGATCTGAATCTTAAGAAATAATAAGTGAAAAATTGTTATTGAGATATTTTTTAATGTCAGCCTCAAGCACAAGTTGCAATCTCTTTCATCTATTTTTCTCTTTTCTTAGTCTAGTACGCGAGTGGCAACACAAAATCTGAATAATGAGCCTTCGACTAGACAGTTTTTAAAAAGAAGCTTTCTTCTATCTCTCTATAGAGAGAAAAATGAAATATGATTTTTGGGCCAAGTGTGAGTGTGACAGACAATTGCAAGATTGAATTGAATAGAAATTGAAATTTACAATGTATTTATTAAGATTAAAATTTTAATTTAAGGTAAAACTAAATTTATTATAGTGAGTTAAATTTTACTAAATAGGACAATCATCACTAAATATAAGTCAGTTTAAGATTAAATTTATTCAAATTTTCAATCCATCCAATCTATGTCATTTTACATTACCTACTATCATATCTTTTTCATTTTTTGTCATGACTCACATGATGCATAGCAAATTTGTACATATATGTGACATAAAAAATATTTTTTTTTTGAAGACAGACAGAAGTTAATAATAAAGAAATTTTTCTTTTTACCCAATATTTTTTAGAGACATTTTACACAAAAAATATTCAAAAGACAGCGACAGCCAAGAAAATATACATTCATCAATTTTTTTCCTTAAGTCATTCTATTTTGTTATTCTATGCATATATAGATAGAGAAAGAGAGAGTTCTTGAGCGTAGATGATGATGAGTGTAAAATAGAAAAGAAAATGAAAGAAAAATAATATTCTTGAGTAAACACAATGCCATATGGCTTGATTTATTAAATAAATATATGCATACAAACTCGATGACTTTTTTATCAAAATATTCTCGAATTAACTTTTTTTTTGAAATGCTCAATTAGTATGGTAGTGTATGATGCGGGGGAATGACAAGTAAGAGATAAAAAGATAAAAGCATTTTGATAGTGTAATATATATGCAGTAGCGACATTATAAATCTTTCAATTGGATAAATTAATTTCTACCACGACTGATGAAGAATGAGCGGGAACAGAGAGGATTAAAAAGGCAGCCTGTGTAAATACGACATTAATGCCATTGATGTGAAGACGTCTTTCGACTAAATTCAATAATTTAACAATTTATTGGCCCATAAATTACTCACATTTATTTATATTATGCTCATATCAGTTCATCACATTTAAACGTATAACTACCGAAAATAAAAATAAAAATTAGTGTGTATGATTTATGACAGAGTCAGGAGTGCGCGTACAAACGTATTAATGAATGGATATGAGAGAGAATAAGCAATAACATATATTTTGAGGATGTCGGTGATTAGAGAGGCATGTTTAAGTTACAAATTTTACTTCCGCACCTTTAGGCACATTCATATACTGTAAAAGTGTTAATTATAGCTCTAGTCACTAATGAGAGTTCAATGTTTCTACAATAAATAAATCAAATTTCAAGTGCGTAAATAAAAATCATCATTATAAAATTGATAACAGCATGTCACCTCATTTGAATAAAATACAACAGTTGCCTATATGAATGATAAGCAGTCATGTATAACACAGAAGTCATAGTCGTTCTTCTCACACTCATTAAATTTTTACACATTCAATTCGTGTTGTCGGTGAATAGCGAGAAAGACTGACGACGACAAAAGTGTGAAAATGCGACAACAAGAGAGAAATGTAGAAAAAATTGTATTTTATTTTCCTTCTGTTTGTGTACATTTGTAATCACAATTTTTCTAATGAAAGTTTCAACACTTTGTCTGAATTATAAGCAAAGTTCGAATTTGCAGACGTTTTTGTGATAAAGATTTAACTTAATGGAGAACAGAGTGCAAAATTTAGCAAAACAATCTAAACATAAATGCATGTCTTAAAGACAAGAGATTAAATGATACTTAACTTTATTCATGAATAAAATTGTAAATGACAGTTATTGTTGATATGCAATTTTCTGTCTTTATAAAAGCAAAGTTAAATGACAATCTTTATAAATTCTTTTACACATTACTGATAAAATTGATTAAAATTTGAAATAAAAATTTATTTAATCAATTTGACACACTTATAAATAAAACTGCGCATAAAGCACATCATGATTGACAATACTGACAATATTTATCCACAACCGACTACCGTTTGAATGGAATTTTTGTAAAAAATACACAGCAAGCAAACCAACAAGCACAGTTTTTTTTTCTTTTTCATTCTTTACACTGCTCTCGTCGCGTAATGCATCATGCATTTTCAAATGTTCATTAAGAATTCCATGAATGTGACGTTTTAATTCTTCCATTTCGAATCGTTAAAACAACATTTACACAACAAAACGACGACAAGAGAGAGAAATATAAAGTAAAATAAATGCCTGGAGAAAGGAATAAAAACATGCTTCTGATTTTTTCTTCTTTTTCTGCTTAGTCTACTTTAAATAGAAAACGTTTGCCACAATACCTTTTTGAGTTGCTTCTTTTCTTCTTTTTTTTTCAACATCATTATATGTTTTGTCGCGTACAAATGAGTGTAAAGAATCCAATGTTCGTGAATTGAAATTTGAAACAATCAAACAAAAAAAATTTCTATTTATTCTGTGTAACAAATTACTGATTTATGAAGTTGAAATGTTTAAAGAGTTGCCACTGGTGATGCTTAAATTACAACAACAATAATTATTATTGCTACATACATAGAGAGACACTTTACGGAACAACATAAATCTTTCACTCTATCTTTTTTTCGAGTAAAATTGACATAAAACCCTCGAGATGGCAAACGAATTTTGTAACCCAAAAAAACATGAATGCGATCCCTCACGCAGCTTCCGAACTAAATAAATCCAACATTCCATTCTATGGTGCGGCTAAAATAAATTCATTTCTGTCGTTTTTCCTTTTTCGCTTTTCATCATTTTCACATAGCAACATTTATCTTAACAAGATCGAGTGAAAATTTCTTTTGGTATCTTGTTGCTTACGCAATATTTTATTAAACACGAACTTCTTTTTTCAATTTAATTACTCTTCAATATAAATTCGTTTCAATTACACGACAGTTGTTTTTGTTGTTGACAAAAATACGAAACTGCAGGAAAAGCATCACACATATGACTGTCTGCATAGACGTTCACTGAGACATGATGAAAATCCTTAAGTATGCTTCAGTTATTCAGGACACAGAAAAACTTCTGACAGCAAACGAAGGTTTTCTTGCATGTATGTATGTTTGCAAAAGTAAAAAGAGAATTACGTTATTTTGTCGTCTATGTACGAATGAACGCGTGCAGAATTCAAAAGTAGGTAATGCAAAACAGGGAAAAAAATCTCCATTTTTAAATTTTTTATGAATCATGCTAACGAAGCTTTTTTACGCATTTCCATTTAGTAGTAAAAAAATGGCAGTAAATTTCTTGACGAGCTTTATTAAATGCTATTTTTTCCACGCCATTGAACTTTGTGTCTGCTGTTGCTCCTTAAAAACTGATATCATTTTCTAACGATAAATAAATAAACTGTCATTAACAAGGAAAGTAAAAGCAATGACTGACTTTTATGAATGAAAAAAATCAATACTTCAACAACTAGAGTACATTATATTGAATAAAAGTCATCATCAAGTAAAGCTTGATAAATAGTTGAAATCAAGTCACTAGACGATGATATTAGTTTCATATATGATGATACTATGTGCACATAAATGTTTTATTAGACTTCCACTTTTTTTCTCATTCCGTTTGTCTTTCCCTAAAGTATTTTACCATTATAACAACAACAACGATGAAGACCATAAAAATGTCAATATTAACGTAAACATTAATTAGAAGTTGAGCGTGCTAAGCACGATACTAATTACTTTTTCGCTCCATGTAATAGGGAGAAAAATGTTTATACAACATAACTAGAAAGAGAGAGACTGAGTAGGTAAAATTAATGAAGGAAGTTTAACGCATTATTTCTATAATTCAGACAAAGAAAAAGAAAGGAAATTCTTACAAATAATTGAACTTAAAACCATGTCTGGTCGGAAGTAATCCAAAATTTTCATAATTATTCACATGACTTTTTGTAAGAAAATCGAAACTAATAAATTCTCATTCCATAAACCGGATTTATGATAGAGTATTAATTTCCATTATGTAAGCATCACAATCTTGCTAAAATGATTTGACAGAGCTTCATCACCCTTAATTTAATCCTTATTCTACCGAAGTTGAATAAATTTCCGTGCCAGATCCTTTTTTGCTTAAATGGCCTAGGAGGCAAAAAAGATCCATTTTAGCTTTTTCTTCTTCTATTCTGCTCTGTTATTACGATAAATTGCCTCCACCATTTAAATGTCAAGAAAGTGAATGAAAAAGAAAAACTTTTTCTTTTCTCTTGCTCTCGTGTGTGCAAATGGCTTGTGTGTGTGTTTATATTAAATTTTAGCTTGAAGTTTCATGTCAACCAACAAATTTGAGAGAAAATATTATTTTTTGGAAATAACATAATTAAATTAATTACTATATGCAGAGAGTAACAAGGCATCATTTTATGATTTTAAAAAGAAAAATAATGTAAATGGCTTTTGGCTTTAGAAAGGTTTCTATCTATAGATTTATTTAAATAACATAGAGAAAGAGAGAGAGAGAGAAATCAAAGTTGTTGCTGTCAGTCCCTCATAATACAACTTAATTAAATCATCATAACATCAAGCATCTTTAGCGTTTCAACACGAATCTCTTATGTATGATGTTGTTCACGAAATATCATGAAAAATGGAACAAATCTTGAATAGCTTTAAGGCAGCCGCATACGGAAATATAAAAACACTTTTGAATACAAATAAATGTTGATCCTTAACCTTACTGAACTACTTCTGGCAATGGTCAATCTCAACTTGCTTACTAAGAATCACTTGTTTGCTTCTCATAATTTATCATCTCCATCTTTCATGCATAAATTCACTACTCTCTCTGTTCTACTATCTATCCATCCATCATATGACAAATTACCAACTAAGGAGATTTACTTTCGTCTCTCAATTCTCTCAGTTTTTGTTAGTGCGAATGCCATGTCAAGGCAAGTCAAGGTGATCTAATGCCAAATAAATCCATCAAATTATTCATGAAAGCTTTGTTGAAGCTTAAAATGTGATCAACCTAATGTGTCTGTTCCAAGTCATTGGGCAATTTCCCATTTTTATCCCATTATGCCGCTCACTTTCTTTCCTGCTCTTTCAAAGAATTTATATTGTCCTATGACTTGATCCCGATTGATGTACAGCTCGCTTCTTTTTTCTTTTCTCATCCATCTCCATTGTAAAAAATCTTCCGAAAAAGAAACATTTTTTCTCAAGTGCTTGCTTGCTTGCTGGCTGACTGGCTATTTCATTCTATTTGTCTAGACTAAAAGTGTATAAACACACTTGAGAAGAGCGAAAAATATACATAAGGATTAGACACTTGAATTTTGATTTTTGTAAAGAGAAAAATTTATTCTAATCAGTGTCTATACCTTATAAAAACAAAGAAGAAACTATTTTCGTTCTACTTTATATATAAAATAAATACTTGCATGAGTAAAATTATTTTCATGCGTGATCAATTATTCGGCATTATAATAATGTGTTCGTTTTGTTTCATTTGCTCACAAGCTATTTTCGGCATGATTAACTGTGATTAATTTCTTATGGACCAGGCATAATCAAATTTCGTTCGGAATGGAATTGATTTTTAAATTGTTTGTTACTGTTTATGGGAGGTAGAAGAAAAGTTTTGTTTGCGGCATGTAATTGAGACGTCTTTTCAGAGTTTATTTCACTGTCATTCTTGTTTTGAGGGAATGAAAATATAGATAAATCCTCCATCAGCTTAAAAATGTCAAAGTAACATAAACTTTTTTTACCTAAGATGCCTCAAGTCAACCAATCAATCACAAGACGTTTATAAAAGATCAAATTAGCAAATCTTCCCTTGAACGTCAATTAACTCTAATCAATTTTATCGCTTTTAAAATACACAAGCAGTCAACAGTACCAGAAGACATAATTTATATTGAATGTCAAGATTTATCATGAAATTAATCAACTATAAAGGAAAGAGAGAAAGTCACATACGGAATGTCATTCACATCATTATGAGCTCATAAATCATCATCACAGATACTCAGCGGACTAAGAGAAGTAAGTAATTAGTTGAAACAACAACTTAACACATCACGATAAGTTATAAGTTACTGATGTTGTGACAATCACACTTTAACTTCTTAAATGCTTGCTACCAGTGTGACAAAATTAAATTTTTATGATATAAAATATCAACAGATGAAAATTAAATAAAATTTCTTTCTTCTTCTCGCATAATGGCAATTTTCCCTTTTTTCTTAAGTGAGACTACACAAGCATAAATATTTTTAAACATTTTTCGAGTAAAAAAATATTGACACAAGCCATTGACAGTAGGAAGGAAAATCGAGTATATTTTGTGTGTATATAAATCTATCCATAAGAAGCATAAAACATGAAAATGATGATGATGAAAATTGGATAAATGCTCTTCACAATAAACACACTCTAGTATAAAAAGAAAGATAAAGATTTCAAAAAGTTTTTCTTTCTTTTGTACGAAAGTGGTTTTCATTTATCAAATGACATAAATCATTTTGTCTGATTTTGGCTCTTATAAAAATGCGTTTTAGAAAATTCACAATTCAGTAAATGATAGTTTTTATGCTATTTTAACACAATGGAAACATGAATACAAAAAGGCAACAAAGGAAAGACGATCTATGTTGTGAGATTGACACTTTTTTTCACAACATACATACATACAAGAAAATATTTTAATCTCTTTTCTATTCTATTTTCATGACTTTCTATTCTACTCAATTCAAAAAAAATTTAATGAAAAACTATCTCTCTTTTTCTTCTGTAGACATATCAATTTGCTTAGTAAAACAATTCCATGTATTCATGTATGTATGTTTGTGGTAAAAAAGGAAGTGATTTTACATCATCCACATTTGGGAATTTGTAGAAAGCAGATTATTTTTAACAAATAGAATTTTATTCTGTTATTCAATCAACAGACAAAAAATACTGAAAAATAATACTTTATTTAATGCCTCTGCAGCATTTTTACATACATATCAGACAGATAGAGGAAAAATAGCTTGATTTGCATTTTTTCAATTTTCATCAACAGAAAAAATTTTATAAACTGCAAATGCTACAAGCTATAATTCAATAAATGCTAATGAAGTAATTGAAAATATGACGAATGAAACCATTGAGGCGTGAAACTGAGTTTTTCTCAGTGTGTTTGTTTTTTGTGCACTAATAGAAAAAACTCATGATTGATGCTTCCGAGGCAATGCGAGGCGTAAATAATCACCGGGAAAATGTTCGCACAATAAATCACCGAAAAAAGGCTCATAAATTTATCTATCTGCTTGTTATTGCCTCTCATTTTCGAGTTTATGATCGAGGAAAATATTGTTTTTACGATGGGAACTGCTCGAAAGTGCGATTATTGATATGCTCAGAACTTTCGACATCTGCATGATGGTAAATTGAGGCGATTTGATGCTGATTGAGATGTTAAAAGTGCTACTATTCATTGATGGCTTACTAAAATTGACTTGAGACATGTAAAAATGTAATTTCATGATAGCGCATATTTTTGGGTAATAAAATTTTTAATTTCATAAGATGAATCTAAATTTAGTTTTAAAACATTAAAAATAAAAATGAATTTTCAAAATTTAAGGTAAAACTGCGTTAAAAATTAAAATGTAAAGAAAGAACTCACATATAGGAAGTAAATTGTTAGCCTGCAATATCATATAAAACAGAAACGTGCCTGTCTCAACAAACTACTATTAAGAACGAACAGAAGCAGCAGCAGAAAACTATCTTGCCCTTTTGTTATATTGATATTTCATCCATTTACACAGACACTCCATAAAAAGTGATATTTATTGTGCTACTCAACTTCTCTCTTATTGTATAGTGCGAAAAATCAATTACATCCGCATTGTATCTCTCACACACTTATTGCTGCTACGCGAGCCATAAAAAAAGCTAAAATTTATTATCTTCGAAACATAATAAATTCACTCACTTGCCGTATGAAAAAGCATAATGAAGTGCTTTTTTCTCATCAAGTCATAATTGAATAAAAGATAAATTGGAAAAAATTGAGTTTTTCATCATCACTGCTATCATCATTGTTGTCGTTGGTTGTATATATAAAGCCATTGCAGTTTTATCAGCGTTTAACATTTTTTAAAGTTTCGTTGAGTCAGTAAGAGCACAGACAGACAAAAAAGAAGTGTGCAATAATAATGGCAATAAAAGAATTCAATCTTCTCATTCTATTAACACTCGTAACTATCCATGCGACACGTGGAGCAATCACTAAATGTGAGAAAAGCACCACTATCACAAGTGGATCTAAAGCTGTGAATGAGAAAAAAGTTTGCTCTGGCGATTTAATATTTGAAGAGAGTTTTGATGGTATTCTCGACTTGGATATATGGCATCATGATAGCACATTTACAGGCGATACGGTATGTTGGTTGCTTGGAATGAAGTGACAAATATTTGTGGTGAAATTTTCTTTCCTTTCTTCTATCTCTATCTTTATATTTCTTTCTTTAGCTTCATGAGTTTCAATGGTATACAAACAATCGTTCAAATTCATTCGTTGAAGATGGAAATTTAAATCTTCGACCGACACTCACTGCAGATGATTTTGGTGAATATTTTCTCTATTCTGGTACACTTGATTTACATGGAGCACCAAATGAATGGTAAGAATCTTAGTTTTAGACACTTTGAAATTTGTTGATAAAGAATTTACCAAGATTATAAAATCTTCCAAAGTGTCACAACCTTAAAATAAACAGAAAACTTTCCCTTAGTGTGCAATATCTTTTGAAAATCCAATTTCAATATCAAATCGAAAACTGTAATCGAATCCTTCTTCTTTTTGCTCTCTTTTACGAATGAAGGTGTACAAATGCTGCAAACTCTGGATGTATTCGAAGTGGAAGTCATGAGAACATCCTAAATCCGATCAAGAGCGCAAGATTACGAACTTTGAACTCGTTTGCTTTCAAATATGGCAAAGTGGAAATTCAAGCAAAATTACCAAGTGGTGATTGGCTTTTGCCATCTATCAAATTTCTTCCACTTCGAAATGCTTATGGACGATTTCCTGCAAGTGGTGAAATTGATTTGCTCGAGGCTCGTGGCAATCGTGATTTAATCAAAAATAGCGTTAACATTGGTAACGAACAGATAACGTCAACATTACATTTTGGCCCACATTCAGAAGCAGATGCGTGGCAATCAACATCATTCACACGTAATAGCAATGATAAGAGCAAAACTTTTGCCAATAGCTTTCATCGTTATCAAATGGAATGGACGAGTGATAAAATTACTTTTAGTGTTGATGACATTGTAATTTAAACTTTTCTCTCTCTCCCTTTTTTAATTGAATCGTTTACAAATTTAATTTCTATTTTTAGGAAACTGGAACAATAAAAGCAAAAAATGGTTTTTGGGAAAAGTATGAATTTGAGACAAAATATCCAGGCACGCATAATCCATGGTTTAGTGGAACAAAAATTGCTCCCTTTGATCAAGAATTTTATTTATCTATTGGACTCGCAGTCGGTGGTTCGCACTTTTTTAATGATGATATTGGTGATAAACCATGGAGCAATAGTTCATTGACAGCTGCACGAGACTTTTGGCAAGCACGCAACGAGTGGTTGCCTACATGGAAAATCAATGAAAATCGTACAAAAGAAGCTTCATTTTTGATCGATTATATTCGTATATGGGCATTGTAATGGAAAATAGTAATTAAGTTAAGAAGCAACACAAATATGAAAAATATTACGCAATTGATTTTGACTTTCAGACCGCCTCTCACGATCAGAATATTTAATGAAATTATTACTAATTCGTTCTTCATTCATGCAAATTCAATCGTTGTGAATTAAGCACAACAAAATCATGACCTTCTCAATATACAACCTGTTAATTCTCTCTACTTTTTCTTCTATATAGCAAGCTGTTTATGGCAATAATTGATTATTATGAAAGAGTAAAGTCTCGCTGATTTTAATCTTATTGTTTATTAGGTGAAAAATGCTTATTAATTATGAGTTATCTGATCAAATTTTTCACTATAAATTTTAAAGTAATAATTTTATTCAAAAACCCAGTTCTTAAGAAATGCATTCAACTATGAACGACAGTAAAATCAATAAAATGATTCTAAAATTTGAATTTAATTGTATAGAAAGAATAAGTTTAAGTGAGAACAATAAAATACACACTTACAGTACAGTAGTCTCCATAGCCAATTCAACTCTACAGTCTAGTGAATAAAAATAAATTCCAAATAAATTATGCCTTTTGTTTCACAATAAATTAAAAGTCGTAATTAAGTTTCCTACATCGAGCACGAAGTACAACAATAGAACATACTCGAAGCCAGCCATCCAACCATCTAGAAGGAAGCATTGGAAAAAAAGTCAATTACATTAGATGAAATGCGAATTAAAGTGATTAAAGCATCTTCAATTAAGTACGATAGACTCTTCTACTTCTACTGCTTGCTTGCTCGTCTTGTTTGTTCTTTTCTCTTTCTCATTGTTACCACATTTTCAACATTTACTTTTGCAAAATAGAAGAAACATAAGGAAAAACAAAAGTCTTTAGAAAGTAAATCGAGAAAAAAGAAAAGGAAAAATACAAGACTGTTCACAAGCCAATTAATTTCATCCATATATATAAAATGAAAATGAAACAAACTCGAATGTCGTTGATGATGACGGTGGTGGTGGTTGAAGCAGCAGCGTTGGCTGTGTTTAATGTTCTTCATACATTTTTCGCTTCTTGCTACTTTTAGAATAGCAATAATGTCGAAATGAATTGAGTGAGGAGCAAAAAGTGTATGAAATTGAAAAAATAAAAGAATTTTTTGCTAAAGAAGAGAAAAATAAATTTCAAGTGCCAACAAACAAACACAAATATTTTTGTTCAGTCGTGCTTCGTAGTCAGCAATCATTATTTCCATTTTCTCCACTTCTGTTTCTTCCGTCTTTTGCTTCCTCATCGTCGTCGTCCCACAAGTGGTAAATTTTCAAAATTTATTTATGTATGCATGTAAAGAGCTGATGGTACTTTGCATTGTGCTATGATGTCCTTCTCTATAATAATTTTCTCTACTTTCTGTTCTTTTTTTTCGTTGCTTGTTGTCGTCTCTCTCATACACACAAATTTCAATGCTTTGTGCTATTATGTTTGCCTTGTTTGCATAGAGAGATAATCACTTGAATTTATGTAGAGAATAATGACTTAAAAAGTAATTAACATGGAAATGAGCTCTTCACGGATAGAAGTTTTCCTATCACTTCTCTCTCTCTCTCTTACAGCTCTATGTTTTATTTTTATTATTGTTTTTTCAACACAATTTTTATAAATCATGTTTTTGTTTTTATCATTTTGTTCGACTCGGTACTTCAAAAATATTGATTGTTGGGATAATGAACAAATGTAAAGGTTCTTTTTATTGTTAATCATTTAACAGTCTCAAGAGTTTATAAACTTGAATTTAAATTTGCTGAAGCTTTAAATTTAATTAAATCCATTTTAAAGAAGAGTTTTATTTCCTCAAAAAAATTATTAAAACTAAAAATTTCAAGTAAAAACTTGAAAAATGCGCTAAAAATATGCCAAAATCATTTAATCTTTTTCTCTCTTTTTCTATATTTAAAACTGTAGGGAGTCATAGAACTCTCATTTCGCATACATATAAATTTTATATTAACAAGTCAACAAAACTTCATGAACTTTTGATGACGACAGGCACAATTTTTTTTCGTTCAGCTTTCATCACGAATTGTCAACTTCGGTTGCCGCACGATGAAGCAGAGAAAGAAGACATGAAAAAAATGTTAATGAATGTCAATTTGAAAATGAAGTTTATTTTAGACAAAGGCTCTATTTAATTAAGTGACAATGAGAAATAGGAGCTGAAGAATAAAGCTGTAAAAGTAATTACAAAGCGACAGAGTAGAAAATTGTTTTGTTAAATTTTGAAAGAAAATTTTTTTCGCGCACTCGTGTCTATTTATTGCGTATTTGAAGAAGTTTTAATTCTCTTTTCTCGTGGCTTATGAGATTAGTAAAATGAATGGTATTTGATTAGAAGGTGAAAATAATTTCATGAAGTTTCTTACTTGTAAGAAGTAAAAATATGATTCAATAAAATTTAAATAAATTTTTGCCTTTATTATTTCCTTGGAAATTTCCATTTTTTCGTCATTAAGTTGATTAAAAAGAATTGTCTCTCAGCTTGAAAACTTGAGCTTTAATTAAATAGCAATGTCACGGTGACAGTAAAACCAACTGTTTAAATTGAAGAGGAATAAAAAGTTTTGTGGGTCACTTGACTTCATAATGAATAGAATCAACATTTTCAGGGCTCTCTCAAAAGTTGCCATTGAGATAATGAGGTATATATGGCTAATTTATTCCAATTCATCTTCTACTCTCGTTTGGGTTTTAACCAAATTCTCTCTCACAGAAGCATGATGCATAAAATTATGACGTAGCAAATCGAGAGAGTCGAGAGAATTCCAAAACAACAACGAGAATGCCTTATTCATTGGGGAAAAACCCCGGTAAGAAAATAGAGTGTTGAGTAGTTACCATTATTGTCTTAGTTTAACTCTTTCGCTTGAGTGAGCGCATTTGAATAAGCAGTGGAGCATTTTAGAAAAAATGACACAGTGTTTATATGCGAGATATTTCTCACTTTTTCTTCTCTTCTCTTTACTTTTATGGATGATTCACTGTGACATTTTTTACCAATAAAACATACAATCCCAATATGTGTGTGCTATCAGTAACGTCATTTTTTTTACAGAGAACTTGTTTTAATGTTTATTATTGTTTTTTACGCTCTTTCTTACTTCTCTGAGATACATATTGTTTTTTCTTCTCTCATTTCGTAGTATAAATGCGAAAGATTGATCATATTTGAGTTTAGTGTAGCGTCTAAAGTCAACCAAACTGCAGTGAATTAATTAATTATTTTATTAAGTGAAACAAAACAAAAAAATGAAAGTCATCATTTTAATTGTATCATTAACTACGCTCGTGGCATTGACAAGTGCTCAGCGTGGTCATTATGCTGGAAGCAGACCCATAAATGATGGAATAAAAGGTGAATTCCCAGACGTACAACAGCCTACGAATCTCGGAAATCGTTTTACTGATAATTCAATTGGAAGTGGACAAACTCAACCTGTAAATTCTAATCCAGTGAACCCAAATTTGATTCCACAATATCATCCATACAATAACATGAACCTTTTCAATTACTTCAATCAATTGCCACAACATCAACAGCCTTTTTGGTTTCTTAACAATGAAGCTATTCAAGGACATTTAAACAGACAGCAGCCACAACCAATAGGCATGCAGTCACAGCCAATAGGTGTGCAACCTTTACAGAATCGTGGTTCATTTTTGAATAGAAATGATGGCTTTATGAGTGGAAGATAAAAACTAAAATTGTGATAAATGTTTAAGTTTAATTAAGTGAAAAATTTAAAATGCATATTTTGTTCTATTGTTAGATTTTAAAAATTTTTTAAAATAATAAATTGTCACTAAAGTTAACAAGCATAAGACTAGAAAAATTCTTCCGTTCGTTGATGTCAGCAATTAAATTCACTTTTTATAAATACAAGAAAAGTCAGTGCAACTTGAAGTTGGAAAATTCCAATTTAATTTCTGAAGTTTCATCTTTTTTTTATACTAGATTCTCTTCACTTATGCACACACAGTGCAAGTGCTTGAATGTTGGATTTTAAAATTAAAAAAGAAGCTATTTTATTCATCTCAACCGAGCCGGAAAATGTTCTTCACGAAAGATGCACATCTGTATGAGGAAATTTTTCTCGTCTTTTCTTTATCCTCTACTTCCTCTATAACATCTATAGTCTCAATGTTCACCATATTGCAGACATATAAAAAGCTCAGACAGACGAGTAAACTGCTGCTTCAGCTTGCGGCAGGCTCAAAAACACTAATGATGATGATAAATGAAATTCTTTCTCTCTTTGTGCCACGCTTTCGTTCCTCTTTTCATTACATTCTATTTGTATAAATTGCTCATTAGTGAAAATCTAATTTCATGTACACAATTGTCCTTGTAATGATTTTACATCGAAGAAAATGATTGGATTCTGTTGTGTATAAATAAAAGCTTTCAATTCTCTAAAGACTCTTGAGTCTATTTTTGTATTTGCTTAACTGAGGAATTTTCTAAGTCAATTTTAGTTTTAATGAAAATTTTCCTGTATTTAATGTTTGATGGAACTTTTTTAAATTACTTTAATTTGCGTAACAATAGTAAATAAAATATTTGCTTAAGGTCATTCATAGCAAACAAAATGCATGATTAACTGCTTTATGGATTTCCCTATACTTTTCTCTCTTTTTAAAAAGATCTTTAAAAACACATTAACACAACCTTTTACATGTATGAACTTAAAAGAAGAAAAGTTTCTATGTTATCATCATGAAACCATGTGTTGACAACCATTTTCTCATTTTAAAATTAACATTTGCCATATAAGTATAGAAATAAATGAAAATGTTATGAATAGCAAATGAAAATGCAATAAAACATAATTTAGCTCTCTATGTCGTTTCTATAATACATATAAATCGGCTTTTCTTTCATTTCCATCTTTGCACTCTCATTTGGCACTTCATCATTAAAAAAGATATGCATGCTCATGTGCTGCAATGGTAGTAATTAATTATACATCTCAAAATGTTGATAAGTAAAGTCTGAGCTCCTAGAAAAAGCAAGATTTATTTGTATGATAGTTAGAGATGAAAAGAAACTTTAATTAGTCGACCAATGCCTTTCAAAAGTCATTGATTCCATGAAATTAAAGCAAAACATTAAAGCGTCATTGTGTTTGTGATTTTCAATTTATTTTAATCTCATACGATAGCGAAGAATGAAAGAGGGATTTTGTGCGATATGCCAAATGAAAATCCATGCAATGATATTTATGACGATGAGGCCGTAGCTGTGGTTTCAGTAGTAAAATGGAAAGAGTCATTTGACTAGTAAATTCGTGTTTATGCATATGGTTAAACAATAAGTAAGTTCTTCAATATGTGATAGAACATCATCATTGAATATTTTGCAACAATTTAAACATACACACATTCAGTGTAGGTGCATGCTCTTTCACATCTACATATTCAAATTCTTTGAATAGAAGAACATATAGCATACACGAAAGTGTTTTTAGAGAGTAGAAATAAGAGCAGTGTGGGATTTTAATTGGAAATGAAAAGAGAAAGAACATTCTTTGAATTATTTTGCACATCAAAACATCCTTTATAGAATTAAAATTAGTTTCATAAAGTTTAATGCAAAAGAATTTTATGCTTTAAATCCTCGTGTTTTCCACTATGAATGAATGGAGATTTAATTTTTTTTGCTGTTTATGTGAAGTAGATTTTATTGACTTGATTTTTGCTATTCTATCGAGAACAGTATTCATACATGTATATTTTATATATATCAATCTGGTATTCATCTATATTTTAGATTTTATTTTAATTAGAATTTTCATGTTAAACTTTTGATTTGTTTGATTCAACAAAATTTAAATCTCTATTTTAAAAATTAATCTGAAATTTCATGTTTAACACAGTTGGTAAAGAACCTTTCTAAAAAAGCTTCTACTGAATACAATTAGTTGCAAATATTGTTTTCAAATAGTAAATAAACTTCTAACTCATTAAAAATCTCTTTTATCCTTTTTCCATATATGCTCATTTCATTATTAAACATAAATACAAGCATTCTAAAAGAGTAAATGTAATTTACGTAAAATATTAAGCCGTCATACAATTGATATCAAAGCTATACAATTTCTATAGATTACATTGCAACCTGCTAATGATCTGTTATTTTCATCAATTAAAAATAAAGTTCTGTGTTGTGTTCTGTTAATGTGCTACAAGTGCGAGGTAAGTAAGCGAACGGTCAGTGCCAATAACGATAGTGGTTAAAAAATCAATAATAACAAGAGTAAGAGCGGCGGCATTACTGAAAACCGTGTTATATGAAATATGTATAAAGTATAAATGCCGACCGATAAACGATCCGACATGCCTTTTCATATAATGAGTAAACATCAAAAATTTAACTCTACGGGGTAATAATTGCGTGCGCTTGAACTCGCCGCTCTGGAGCGAAAATATTATGACCAGTCGAATAAAATATTTATACTCATTTCCTTCTTCCCACTCAATGTTCATTCTCTATTGCTACTATGTATATGATACTCATCCCTCTCTAATGACATGCACATATACACTCTGTTGAACAATAATTCATTCATACACATGTTGTAGTGACAATTTTTCTCTCTTCTCTCACTCACTATTTGTTCACTATTTTTTTTTGCTAGCTAGGATAATCAGTCATTTGTGTCCACTTCAATATGATATTTATTCATACAACATTAAAATATATACAACAACTTTGATTGTTGTCCTACCACATTGTAATCAACTATAAAATAAAATACAATATTATTGAAACTCACACACATACATATATAATGAAAGAGTGTAAAGCTTAGATTTATGTCTAGTCATAATCGTGATTTTAATTAATAATCATTTTCATACCCAATTTTATGGCGTTAAATGAGCGCCCATTGCCGCATTTTATTCTCTTTCGCCGAGTGTGCTAGAAGCGAAACATATAATATGGTTAATAACAACTTTTTTTCGGCAAATTTAATTTTGTTACCATCATTAGTGAAGTAAACCACAATAGCAATATTTTACGGAAATTTACTTCAGCTTTGCCTAACTGCTGCTACTGAGGTAAGTAAAGAAAATAATTGAATTAATCAGCTCATGATGCTTTCTCATAATTTTAATTTAATTTATTTCATTGCGTAAGGAAGAGAGTGATAATTAACTAAAATGATGTGAGTGAGTTTACATTATCACTTTTAATATATTGTCACATTGAATTTTAATTAAATTATTCAATTGAAGCGGAGATTTTTTGTTCTATGTATTTTTTACCTACTTAATCATTATAATTTAACCAGGTAAAATGCAAAGCCATGATGAATGAGTAATTAAAGAGAAATATCACAACGAAAAATTCCGCTTCATTTTTGGGACATATTATTTTGCAATTTTAGTCTAAATTATTCTTCAAGCAAAATCTATTTGTTCATAGTATTAATGTACAACACTATAAATGAGATCAAAAATGTCTTAACTTTTTTATTTATTGTAATTAAATTTTTTTAAGAAAACAACGCTATTTTTTGTTAAATTTTTAAATTTTAAAAAATCGTTTTTTGTTTTCAAATTTTTAATTTTTCTTTTCTCACCAATAGAAGATTCAAATTATTGATTAACTTTCGTTTCATTACCAAATATTGTGTAAAAAATTAATATTAAGTTTCTATTTGTTGGAAAATCACAAAAAAATTTCATTCATAAATAACGGAAAAAAAAATTTAAAATTCTTTAGAGAGGTAAAAAAATTTGAAAAATTCTTGTCGCATTATCCCTGGATCACCCTTTATGTAGGTAAAATGTGATCACATTAACATACACCTTCATGTGTATGTACATACATGAACTTTGTAATTAAGTAAAATTTTTGAACTTTTCTTTTTGACTTTATTTACTGCTGTTTCTCTATTATATGTACTTTTATGAAAAGAGTTGCAGAAAATTTAATTTCAACATGAGCTAAAACTGTCACAAACAGTGAAAAAAAGTTTACACTCAAAAGTGTTGAATATTAAATTTTTGATCTCAGTACCAAGGTAAAGACATAATAAAAGCGCAAAAAAAAGTTCCAAAACGTAAGAAGGATTTTTCAAAATTTTTGAAAATATTTTTTGTTTACGTTTGAAATTTGTAAATTTTTGACTACCTTAGTTTTTGTTTTAGTTAAATGTCTCTACCTTGCGCAGTAATAAATTTTCGTACATTTGTTTAATTAAAAGTTTTCTTCTCTCTACAGAGTTCTCTCTCTTTCTCTGTAAGCTTAATTTGAATTTTTATATTTTGCAAAACCTTGAGACTGACATTATCTCATTTTCAAAATATCAAACAAAATCGACGCTCAATTAATTTTCTCTTTTTATGATGAATGCTGCAAATATTTGATTTAAAAGTCATGTATATCATGTGATGGTTATTGATGAACACATATATGGAAATTAAATTCAAAAAATGAATTTTGACTTTTTTATGTGTGTGTTTAGTGGAATTTTTCGTTACCAAGGATTTGATTGAAATTTTTGCCAATTAAAAAAATTTGTACATGTTTGCCATAGAGGGAAAAAGAATTGTGGTAGTTGAAAATCCATGTTAATGCATGTTATTCAATTTCATTGACGATAAATTTCTGTTGGATTATAGCCATTGACATTTACATGTTTTATTCATTAATTACATCTGTAAAAATTCTACTCTAATTAGCATGAAAATTTATTTTTAAATTTTCTCATCATCATTTAAAATTTTCCTAATGAACTAATAATTTATTTTTAGAAAAAGAAAATTTTCATCGTGAAACAAATCAATATTTATTTCCGTAATCGCAAAAATTGATCTAACGGTCAAATTAACGTTTGAAATATTAATGAGTTAAAATGCTCTATATATTCCTTCTCAGCAGCAATCACAGCAGTTGAGTTGTTAATTAATCATTTCTCTCGATTCTCTCTCACTTCGACTTGTAACATTTTTCTTTTATGACAGTCAATTGAATAAGTTTTTAGAGTTAACACGTGATACAGACAGTGTTGTACTATATTAATTATAATTAATTGATTTTTTACTTATTTTGAGTGAGTCATAATGTATAATATTAAAGTATTATTTTTTGCCGATGAAAATATAGAGAAAATTTACACTCTTTAAAAAAGCATTTCAATCTTTTTTAATCTGATTCGTCTATAGAGAGCAATCTGTTTGTCTCTCAGTCAATATTGATGCAAAAAACATTCCGAATATTTTTTGTAAAAAAATGCTGATAAAAAAAGCAAAATTTTTGCATGATTTTTAATTATTCATTCACACACAGTGCTCTCTCACATATGCAAAAAATAAATGAATTCTGTTATGTATGGTTTTATTTCTTCCGAAAATAAAAAAGACTACGAGCGCAAGCGGTAGCAAACAGCACACATATGCAAATTCGTTCAAAATAATACAAATAAATATTTTTTCTTGTTTATTCACAGTGATAATGAGTTACTCTAGCACTTATTGACTGACTCTGAGCAACACGACAAGCCTTACACTTACATGCGAGAGAAAGAGAGTCAGTTTAATTTTAGTATCGTTAACATGAAGTCATTTTCAATATTACTATTATGTGGTGTTTTGTTTATTGTCATGCTGATCTACAACATTCAGTATTTAAAGAATAGCGATTATTCAATTATAGATATTGGAAAATTTGAAGAAATAGAAATTGAAGAAGAAAAAGAAGATCTAAGATTTGTTAAAAATATTGAAAGCAGCTCAACACTCTTACTTAATGGTGAAAATGTATTTTTTGTTGAAACACAAAATTCAACACAACATATCTTGAATGATCGTCAAGCGTGCAGTATTGAGTCTGCTGGTATTGAATTTTTGTTTAAATATCAATCTTTTTCTATACACTGAAAGAAATGAGGATAAACAATAAGTATTACTTATTCTATTGTTGATATAATTTTAGTTACAATTATATTTGTAAACAGAGTTGGAAAGCTGCTTTTTAGCTGCAGCTGCGGCAGCCAGGCTGCCTTCCAAATCTGTTTGTAAGTTAAAATCGAATTAACCATTGAATAGTTTGATCTAATCTCATCAAGTTTCAAGATGGCTTTTTCCATCTTCCATCTTTTAATTGATTCTTCTATTATGAAAGAATTGCAAAAAAAAAATTATTTAGTCATTAATTATTGATAAGAAATTATAATTTCTTTCAGTGTATAGATTAGAAACTTCATAAATCACTTTCATCTTTATATTTTTTCTCTCTTTTCAATAGCTTTAATGAATCCTAATGCATTAATTATTGTGACATTTGTAACACCAAAACATTTTGTCGATTTGAATGAAACACGAGCGATTGAAATATTGCGACAATATTCGAACATAATTTTCAGATTTGTAAATTTGAAAAGTTTCTCAAAGAACACTCCACTAGAGAATTGGATCAAAAGTGGCAAATTGAGCAATTCAAAATTTGTTGTGTCACATACATCGGATGTGCTACGCTATTTGCTGTTGTATAAATATTCGGGATTATATCTTGACACAGATGTCATAGTCACATATCCGTATGGTCGAATAAATATTGAGAATTATGCATGTGCAGAGAGTCATAAATTCCTCAATGGTGCCATTTTAAAACTTACCGGTGAAAGTGGACGACAAATAGCTGAAAGCTTTATGCAGTATGTGAATATCAAATGATGATTGATATTTTAAGCATTTATTATCGTTACAGAGATCTTATTGCGAATTTTGATGGCAATGTATGGGGCAAAAATGGTTTGCAATAAATTATAGACCATTTTTAAAATCTTTAATTTATTCTTTATAACTACAGGCCCAGAATTATTGACGCGAGTGATTAAGAAAATGTGCAACATCTCATACTTTAATTCAACTCAAAAATGCAAAAACTTTACCATTCTTGAGACAGAAAAATGTTACGGCATTGGTTGGGAAGAATGGGTAAAGTTTTTTGAGCCACACAAACTTGATAGCGTGCGAAGACACACAAAAAACTCGTATTATGTGCACTTATGGAATAAATTCAGTAAAACTCGTAAATTAGAGAAAAACTCAACAGCAGGCTTAAATGAAATTTTAAGAAAATTTTGTCCCAGAGTTTACAAGTCTCTCGACAATTTCTTCTAAATAGACATCAGTTTAAACGTAATTTATCGAATCAGGATAAACTGATATAGCTGCAAGGAGGTAAAGATAAACTTTTTAGTAACTGACTGACATAAATTGCAATCTCGTATAATTTCATGAGTCTTAACAAGCGGCATAAAAACGAAAAACTTTTTACTCCGCTTCCTTCTCATCGTTGTTTATTTTGTTTTCTATCTATAGAATTTCTTTCATTTGTACTGTAAATAAAATATAAGAAACTTTATTTCTCTCAGACTGACTGTGATTTAAACAATCTAAATGTAATTTTATTATCTATCTACTGTTGTGAATTTTGTGATAAATTTAATAAATTTTATTAAAATATTTTTTTTTTTGACATAAAAATTTTATTTAGTTCCCACAGTTTCAGAAAAGAGTTTGCAATAAATATTCAAATCTCTAATTGGATCATATCGATATTATGAGAAATTAAAATTTTCATAATCCTATTTTATTAGAAATCCATTCTACCTTTAAACAAACACTCCAAAAATGGTAAAATAAAAATTCCTTCTCTTATCATTTTTTACTCTGTAATGGAAAAATAGCATAAGGTTAAAGGAACCATAAAAGCAAAAGCATAAAATATTTTTTTTTTGCATACAAAAAAGAGAATGAACGAACGAAAAGATTCAGAAAGAGAGGAAAAAAGTTTTACGGCATGTAAAAATTGCCACACTTTACATAAGCTCTCATAGATCACATAAAAAAGCGTAACAGAGTATAAAAAAGAGAAAGAGAAGCGTTGACCAAATTTAAATATCAAAAGTCAAATTTTCTATGAATAAATTTGACTTTTAAACTGTTGCTCTTTATGAATTCTCTTCTTTAATTTCTCTCTTTAAAAGTTTTATTTAAATGGATATTTATCCTTAAGCTGTAGAGCAAATAAATATAAAAATCAATAGCCTTTTGGCATAAACTATTTTTCTCACAATATAAATTTGCATTTTAAATTATATAGTACTTTTGTGCTTTTTATTGCTCTGTAATTTACAAACTAGCCAACTGGCACTCTGTATTTTGTTTGATCAAAAATGGGGTGCAAAAAGTGTACTAAAATAAAATTGAATTAACAATCAATTTTACATTCAGTTCAGATTTTGCAATGTGCTACAATTCTTAAAACAGTAAGCGAAATATAAAAAGCAAATAACACATAAAAAGGCGAAATGGCTATGTTGTTTTATCGATGTGAAATAAAAGATTGTAAAATGCGAAAGGAAATTAAAGTTTCCGTTGCTTCTTTTCTAGGCCTGGCCTCTTGCAAATTTTCATATTTACTCTTTTTATATCGTTGATTTTGAAAATCAACAGGTATCAGACTGGTAAAGTACTGTGTCATAAAATATTAAAGTGCATTAAAATAGTTAGGTAGTATTTCACCCTAACTAAAATGACTTTTAATTACTCTCTTTCTATCCCTCACTTAATCATCATCATTATCGCATTTTCTGCACAATGCTATGAGTCGTAAATCGTAAAGACTGCACTTTTCATTCGGAAAAATTAATTAAAAATGCGCATAAATGAATAAGTTTAGTGTCCATTGAAGCATCATCTTCAGTCTTTCATTCTCTATCTTCCATTTCGAATGAATCAATATTGTTTTATGACATTTTCCATTAGCAATGTAATTGTGAAGGAAACCACAATCAATTCCTTTATCATCAATCCACATGGCCATTTTGTAGTCACTAGCAAATGGATTTACAAAATGCAGTAATTGCATTGGAATTTGCTTGACTGCATATATATGCATTTCTGTCTCTATGTGTATGTACATGAATTTAATTAAATGTGGGAATGTCGAATCATGATTAAATTTTAAATATGTACAAATCTGAAGGGAAATCTCGAGGACATGATTTAAAACTTTTATTTAAAGTAAAACAATTTAAGCACAAGAGAAATATTAGTACCATTAGCATTCGCCTACACTCATAACTTTTGACATATTTTTGCAAGAATGATAAACAACCACCACAAGCCACAAGTAATGGAATGCGAGAAGTAATGATAACATGAAACGCCGAGGTATTACCAAAGGGATTATGAATGGAACTTTATCTCCTTCACTCATATTTACCCGCTTTCTTCTCATATTTCCTCCTTCCTTTCTTACTTCCTAACACATATTTCCTCGTCTTTAAGAAATGTGACACAATGTGCAAGTGACAATGCCAATAAAGCTCTTACTCATTTTGTTAAAACAACTCACGCATTTCTAATCCCAAAGCTCTTTTTTACTTCACATAATACAAAGCTTTTTATTTCTTTGTTATTTTCATATTCATCATCTTTCGACATGAAACAGATGTTTGAAGAACTTTTACAAATCTTTTTTTTATTTGATTTTTATATGAATTCTTGTGAAGTCAAATTTTTTTTTTTGTGACATTTGTGCATGAATTTCTTTTAAATTGATTGAATTTTTGTTTACATTTTCTTTTTATATAGGATTGCAAAAAAAGTTTAAGTGATCGATTTAAGAAAGAAAAAGTTATTGAAGATTAAATTAAAGAAAATATTTAATTTCACATCATCATTTATTCTTTATTTCACTAAATAAGTTGATTAGAACAAAATAAATGAGTTTACTATGAAAAGTCTCAGTGATTTGAGAAATTTTACAACATTTCGCTTTGGTTTTGTTTGAAATGTTAAAATCCTTTTCATATTTCAATAATAATAGATCAACAGTTAACATTTTAATTAATTTAAAAGATATTTATTTTCAAAACTGTTTGTTTTTTCAAGTATTTTGATTTCTTGACAATGTTAACGACTTTTTGAGAATCAAAATACTTAAGTACTTCACAACTAGATGCGCTAGTTTCTACGCGTTATTTTTTTTGCATTTTCATTATTTTTTGCTGCTACAAATGCATCAAACCAATTGCACAATATTCACTAAATAATTTTTTGTTTAACTGAATTATCTATATCTAATTATATGATTTAATGTAATGAGAAAAGTCAAAACTATTGCCAATACATAGTACACACATGCTTATAAAAATGATTTTTGTCATTTTCTTATCAATCGTTATCAATCATTACACATACAGAATGAAAGTGGATACTTAACAAGCAGTTATACTAATAAATTAGGGAATAAGAGACACATTTTTAAAAAAAATTAGAAAATAATTTTTTAAAGTTAAAGGTCAAAAGTACATAGCCCAAATGCACTAGTTACCTTAAAATTGTATTCTAAATTTAAGCATTTTTAAAAAAAGATTTTACCAATCAAGAATTTTCAAAGTATTCTCTGAATAAATCAACACAATTTTAACCAATTTAGTCAGTAGTATTGTATTAGTCAAAACTCAAGTGATGAATCAAATAAAATTTAAGAAACCTGTTGTATTATTATTTGCAATAATTGCTTTCCTTATAATTTATAGTGTTCTCATAAGTTTCATGTCAATTGAATGTGATCAAGCTATAATTATTTCAGACGGTTTTAGAGAAATTCCATCTAATTTAATGTCTAGCCGAAATATTTATTTTTTGGAGACACACAATACAAGTGATCATTTTTTAACAACTAGGGCTGCTTGTTCTATTGAATCAGCTGGTGAAAAATTTAATTTTTAATTTAAATTTTTAAAATCATTAAATTTTTGTAGCTCTGATGAACCCAAATACAAACATTTTTGTTCTCTTTCTCTCACCTTCAAAATACACTCGACTCAAAAATTGGTCTCAATTTCAAGGAATTTTGAATTATAAAAATATTCATTTAAAATATTTTAATACAGAAGATTTTACCAAAGACACAGTTATTGACGATTGGATTAATAAAGGTTTATTGAGCAGTTCATGGTATCAAGTTGTACACACATCTGACATTTTAAGATATGCTTTGCTTTATAAATATTCAGGAATTTATTTAGATCTCGATGTTATTGTAAGAAAATCATTAGATGAAATTGAATTTGAAAACTTTGCATGCTTTCAAGATGATAGAGAAATTGTCAATAACGCAATTTTGAAGATTACCAATGATGATGGTGGAGTTTTAGGGAAAATGCTTCTCAAGTAAATTATTTTATGAAATTCTTAAGAAGTAAAATAATTTTAATAATTTTTAGTGAAGTAATTTCTCATTTTGATGGTTTCGATTGGTCAATGAATGGTCCAAAACTACTAACTAGAGTACTAAAAAATTACTGTGATGTAACAGATTTTCTTTCAACAAGTAAATGTGGAAATTTTACTATTCTTACTCAAGAACTTTGTTATCCAATTCCTTGGCAAAAATGGGATGATTATTTTACAGAGCAAGATTCACAAAAAGTTATGGAATCAGTTGAAAATTCTTATTTCGTTCACTTTTGGAATAGAAAATCAGAAGGAAAAATGTTAGAAAAAAGAAGTCACGCTGCTTTCAATCAACTTGCATCAAAATATTGTCCACATGTGTATGCAACCAATGTTTTGATTTAATTTGCATTTGAAATTAATTAATATTTATAAATTTACGTGTGTTTAACACGAATACATCAACCTCAATCATATTGTACCTCCATCAAAATAAACAATTAATATTGTCAAATATCTCAATTCAAGTGTACATTAATAATAATTGATGATTAATATGTGTCATGCATGGTAGATTTATTTATCAAAATATTTAAAATGTCTAAAGACAAATATTGTTGTGTATAAATTTTGCTAATCATTAAATAAATCCATTAAGCTTTTTTATTCCATGCAAATAAGCTTTTTAATATTCAAATTTAGAGTGAACGCTTGAATGCTTATTTAAGCAAAAAAAATCAAAAAGAGAGTAAAAGAGAAAGAGAGAGACAAACACAGAGAGAGGTAATGCATTTCAATAGTAAATTTATTTATATTCTCCATCTCTTCTACTCTATAGCTCATTCGTGATCAGTTCTTCGCGCGTTAAACAAGTTATTTTAACAGTGGGTTTTTTCTCTTTTTCCTATAAAAACAGTGATTTTTTCTGTATGCTGAGTGTCTCATAGTGTTGGTTATTGTTATTGTTGTGCAATTTGATCATAAGCGACAACAATATGTCGCAATTTTTTAAACTTTTTGTGACTTTTATCACATGCTTTCACCTCGTAACCTGTGATGGGTGAGTTTAATGTCCTAAAAGTTCTTCCTGTATGCAAGAAAAGTCACAGAGACTCGAGAACAGAAGAGTGAATAATAATGTGATTTAATGGTGGTGATCTCCGTAAATGGACATCCAGTAAATAACAAGACAACACAGAAACACAGATAAACTTTTTTCGCGTCGTTTTCTCTGTGTGTTGGCGGTCTGTGAGCGATTCCAATGAAACTTGTCACCTTCTATATTTTTATACCTGACACTTCGATTCTATTCATTGTGTGATTATTGGTAATATTTCTGAGTCAGTTTGAACTGAAAGCTTTCTCACCCGTGAATAAAAAATAATTTTTCAATTTACTGGTGATGATTAAATGGAGCAAAAACTTTTTAACATTTGTTACAATTTGTTTGATTATTAAAGTATGAATAATATTTAGCTAATATAAAATTATACTTATGTCAAGTTAACTTTCCAAAAATGGATTAATTGAAATAGTTTTAACAGATAATTTGTAAAGGAAATTATAAAATTTTGTCTTTGACTGAAGCAAAAAATTATTCACCTTGATAAAGATCAAACAAACAAAATTTCTTCTTGCTCCTTCTTCGTGATCTTTCTGTTCTTTTTTTTTTGGAAGAGAGAGATAAAGAAGGAAGCAAAGATAGGTAAATAAATTGTCTTCAATTATTTGACCACAATGATGATCTCATATTGCGAAAAAACCAGAATTTTTTTGCAAATTAAAATAAGTCAAAAATGAGAGAAGACAAAATTGCTTTGATGATGAAATTGCATGGTAATTTGTTCACCGTACACATTTTATTGTGTGTTATTCAAATGTCAGCAACACACAACTTCTCAAAAAAAATTTTTGATTCGTGGGACTTTCAATGTTGCAATTATTTGATAGGAAACAAAAATAAGATGAATTGTAACACTTGTTGTTTTCTAATCTTTGTGATCAAACAAAAATTTTTATAACTGATTCTATTTCTTGTTATGCAAATTTTTTTTGATTGACTAGAATATCAACATTTTCTTTGCTACATTTCTGACGCCAATAAGATTATAGGGCATTGAACATATTAAAACTTTACCGTCTACAAACAGTGACAAAAAAGTCTTGAATCAAGATAGAATCTGCATATGAATAACAGTAAATTCCTTTAGAATTTTTAAGAAATCCTAACTGCTGTCTAGCAATAAAGTGAATATTCATTTCAACTCCCACAATGTGACATCCCTAATAACATTTCAGTTCCTACGTTCACCTACAATGAGAAATTATAATCTTTCTTTGCCTTTCTTCTTTTGGAGAGCGAAAAAAAAGTTGTTGCAAAATGACATCATTTTTCCATTTAAATTTCACTCTTTTTTATATGAGTTGAATGAAATGTTTTAGCAATTTTGAAATTTATCAAACTATTTTACATTTTGTAAAAAAATAATAGAGAAAATTTGAAAACAGGAAGATGATGTTGTAAATGATTTATAAAAACATTATCAGATTTTCAGTCACGTTGAAAAAAGTTCACATTATAATTTGTGACTCTAAAATACTTTAAGATTTCCCTTAATTTTAAAACGCAAATGCTTTCTTTCATTTACAGGTATTTTACGATGGTTGGGTCAAAAGTGATTCGTCCTGATACACAATATCACTTATCAATTACAGCACAAGGATATCGAGAACCGACTCTCTATCGTGTGAGCATCAATGGTACAGACGATAATGGTCAAAATTATATTCAATCAAAAGATATTACAGTATCAACTGATGGCACACAAACACTCGCTTTCGATGTAAGATGAATTGATTATATAATAATAATTATTAATTTTTACCTCTCTTCATATACATTCGCTTTTTCCATTCATGTGAGAAAGAAAGAAAAAGAAGTTTGAACTTGAAAACATTATGCATGAATGGAAATGCTAATTTCATGCGTAATCACCCGGCTTTTTGTTTATGTTTACACAATTGCTATTCACTCTCTCTATCTTTTTCTTCTCTTCTCTTTTATGCACAACAACAGCTGAAAGATCTCAAAGCGGGCGATTACAAATTAGATGTGCAAAGTCTCTCTGGAAAAGAGTTTCAACGCTCTGTTGGACTTGATTTAAATACTAAAAAGTTTTCAGTGTTTGTGCAGACTGATAAGAGCATTTATAAACCAGGAGATAAGGTTCAATTTCGTGTGCTTGTTCTTGATTCCAGTACTAGGCCATATCCTGCATCATATGTTCAAATTTATATTACTGATGGCGGCAAAAACCGAATTAAACAATACGACAATGTCAAACTATTTAAAGGTGTCTATCAAGATGAGCTGCAACTTTCAGACCTGCCAGTGATGGGTCAATGGAATATTCATGTAAAAGTTGATAATGGTGAAGAAGTTTCAAAATCATTTGATGTTGCTGAATATGTTTTGCCAAAATATGAAGTTATTGTTGACTCAAATCCACATGTCACGTTCAAAGATGGCAAAATTCATGCAACAGTTCGTGCAAAATATACTTATGGAAAACCTGTGAAAGGACAAGCAACAGTTTCAGCCTATCCAGTTTTATGGCTTGGATCAGTTCAACCATTCGTTCAAGATACAATTGTGAGAAAAGTGATTGAAGTTGATGGCAAAGGTTCAACAGAATTTGATATTCGAGAAGAGTTGAAAATTGAAGGTGACTATGAACGTTATGTCAATATTGAAGCAATATTTGAAGAAGAATTAACCGGTCGACGACAAAATGGTTCAACACAAATTACAATTCACAAGTTTAAATATAATTTAGAGCTTATTAAAGAGACTGATCAATTTAAGCCTGGCTTGCCTTTCAACATGTACATTAGAGCAAAATATCATGATGGAAGTCCCGTACAAGATAAAACTAATCCAGTCACACTTATGAAGTCATATACAAGCAATGACGCAGAAACAATAGGAACTGAATATTTCTTAGACGAACACGGTATGGCAAGAATTCAAGTCGACATTCCACATAATGCTTCGTATCTTTCGATCAAGGTATAAAATAGGCTAAAATAATATGTGGGTTGATTTAATAATAATAATATAATGATTATTTGTAGGCAAGATATTTAGAATCTGATTTTTACTTGGGGTACATTCCCAAAGCTAAATCTGAGAGCAATCAATACATTCAAGTTAAAGTTGTCACAGAAAAGTAAAAACTTTTTAAATTTTCAAATTCATGATTTTTTAGATTTATGATAATTTTAGACCAAAACTCAATCAAGAAATTTCTATTGATGTCATTTCAACAGAAGAAATGAATTTTATTACGTACCAAATAATTGCACGCGGTGATATCATCGTGTCAAAGACATTACCAGTTTTTGGTGTAAAGAAATATAATTTCCGCTTTCTTGCAACTTTCGCTATGATACCAAAAGCTAATTTGATTGTGCACTATATTCGAGCCGATGGTGAAATTATTTCTGATCATGTCAATATTGAACTTGGTGAAGAACTTCAAAACTTTGTAAGTCTTTAAATTCCCTAACTATTTCTTTAAAAATGTTCTATTAAATCTTCATAGATTGACATCAATTTATCACAAGATGAAGCACAACCAGGAGATGAAATGAAGATCACTGTTAGTACTAAACCAAATTCATATGTTGGTCTTTTGGGTGTTGATCAAAGTGTTTTACTTCTAAAAAAAGGAAATGATCTAGAAAAGGCTGCAGTGTTTGAGCAACTTGGTCAATTTAATGACGCTTCAAGACCCAACAGTAAATTCTATGGCGATTATCGAATTTATTATGAAGATTTTGCACTATCTGGTGCTGTAATGATCACAAACGGAAAGGAAGAAATTCGTAAGAAATTTTTATTCATTCTCTTTTCATTCTCATTATTATTTTCATTGAGCACACAATTATTTCTCTGAAATCAGAACCTGAATATTTGTATGATGAAGCAATAGAAGAAGCAATTTTGGAGGAAATTGATTCTATCGATCGAATTGATAATTTTGAAAATTCTATTGATGAAGAGTCAGAAACAAGTCTAAGAATTCGTAAAAAATTTCCTGAAACTTTCATTTGGGATAATATTGATGAGTACGCTACGAGGTTTCACTTTCTAGAATTATTTGCACGAGCTTTGTCTTTCGAAAGCACAAAATTTTCTTTTTCTTTGGTCTTTATGGTCCCTATCTCTATTTTATCTTTGTCTATGTAGATCGACAAATGATGCTTAATAATAGAATGGAAATGGCAGCAGTTGGTGGCAATGTAAATTCTGGAATGCCGCCTCAAGTAATGGCTGCTCCAATGACTAATACTGATTCCATGAAAAAACCAATTCTTGAAGCAATTAATCCAGAAAATGTTGAAACTAAAACTCGTAAAGATTTCCCAGAAACATGGATTTATGAAACCTTTGAAGATAGTGGGTTAGTTCAGATTTTCATAAATTGATTTTTTTGTCGATTTCTTTTGTGTCTGCACTTCACATTTGATTTTTCTGAAATGTTTTTCATGTGTACAAATATGCAATATTTATTATTCAAAATATTTTTATATAGTTCCTAAAAGATTTGCATTTAGGGGAAGAGGACCAGCTTTGCCGGGTGCTCGACCACAAGCTCTTAATATAAAAATGAAAGTCGTAAAAAATTCAATAAAGACTGTTGAAATCCAACAACCGACAATAAGAAAATATTTTCCTGAATCTTGGATTTTCGATGACTTTCAAGTTGAGAACGAGTACGTAAAAAAAGACTTGAATAAGCACATTTTATAGAAATTTAAATCATTCATGTGGGAAATTCATTTATTTTTTATCCTTTTGAGTTCAGTAATGATTGGTAAAAATATCATTAATTAACGCTAAAGATGATGATTACTTTTATGATTATGGGGTTGAGGATAGATTTGCCATTGAACCTTCCTTTGGGCCATCTATTGGAATTTCTATAAAACCCAATTTTTTTATTAAACCTGATCCTCAAAGACACGAAGAAAGCACACAAAAAATTAGAAAATTCTTTCCTGAAACTTGGATTTTTAATTTATCAAAAAGGTAGAGAAATAAATTTTAAAATTCATGGAAAATTTTTCTAAAACTTACTGTCTCTATCAGAATATGTCTGGGTTTTTAATTAATCTAATATTTTAAAATCTCCGTGTTTAAAGGGTTATTAAAATAAAGAAATGCCTTCAAACTGTAAAAGTGTGCAAATTTTAACAAAAGAGAAAATTTTATCGAAATTGAAAAAAGATCGTGATTTCCACTAAAATTTTATTTTTCAATAATTAGTTTACAACTTAGGATATGCAAATCCAGCTCAAAATGAAATTTCAAGAGGTCGTAAAATTGAATATTCAACAATTAGAACGGATATTGGACCAGCAAATAGATTTTTAGCACAAACAAAGCCACCCCTTGCTGGTCCTTATGCGTTTTCGCGAATTCCTAAACCGAGATGGGATCATCCTAGAATTTATTTAAAGCATGGTATTGAAAATACATGGTTATTCATGAACTCATTCTCTACTGGGTACGTAAATGTTGGTAGATCTTTTTTGTCACTAACAATAACTCTTGATAACTTTCTATCTGCAAATTCTTGGTGATGGTAGCTAAAAAAAGAACTCATAGGGAAATGGAGAAGTTCAATAAGCATGCTTACATTTTCAAAGATTATTACATGATAATCTAATGTACAATTTTTCATACACAGTTTGGAAGGACGAACAACAATTTCAAAGAAAGTACCTGATACCATCACATCGTGGATCATTACTGGTTTTGCAGTTGATCCAGTAAACGGTCTTGGTCTTACACGCCAATCATCAAAATTCAATGTTTTTCAACCATTCTTCGTGTCACTTGATTTACCGTATTCAATCAAACGTGGTGAAGTTGTTGCCATTCCAATAGTCGTTTTCAATTACATGGAAAATGATCAAAAAGCTGAAGTGACACTCTCAAACGATGAAAAAGAATTTGAATTTGCAGAAATAGATGATGAAGAGAATAATATCGATAGAGTGAAACGAGAAGTTGAGACACAAAGAAAAAAGAATGTCATCGTAAAGTCTAATAGCGGAACATCATTATCCTTCATGATTCGAGCATTAAAAGCTGGTAAAATTACTATCAAAGTTACAGCAAATTCACAAGTTGCAGGTGATACAATTGAAAGGAAATTGATTGTTGTACCAGAAGGAATAACTCAATACATGAATAAAGCTATATTTATTGATTTAAGAAATGGCAATCAAGTCAAGACTAATTTGACAATTGATATACCTAAAAATGCAATCCCTGATTCAACATTCATTGAAGCATCCGTAATTGGTGATGTTTTAGGGCCATCACTTGAAAATATAGACAAACTTATGTGAGTAATAATATGACTTTTATCTACAGGAAATTAAATATTATGTATATATTCTATAGAAAATTGCCATATGGGTGTGGAGAACAAAATATGCTCAACTTTGTGCCAAATATTGTTGTTCTCGATTATTTGACAAACCTCAATAAACTCAATCCTGATATAGAGGCAAAGACTAAAAAGTACATGGAATCTGGTTATCAGCGAGAACTTTCTTATAAACATGATGATGGTTCCTATAGTGCTTTTGGTAAAAATGATAAGAAAGGTTCCACATGGCTAACAGCATTTGTTGCAAAATCATTCAATCAAGCTTCAAAATATATTCTTATTGACAAAAACACTATTAAACAAGCTCTCGATTTCTTAGCTAGTGTACAAACTACAGATGGAAGTTTCCCAGAAGTAGGAAACGTTTTCCATAAAGATATGCAAGGAGGATCATCAAAGGGAATTGCACTCACAGCTTACACTCTTATCACATTCTTAGAAAACAAAGAATTTGTTGATCAATACAGAAATATTGTGAACAAAGCATTAGACTACATTGTGAGAAATTTCAACAAACTTGATGACAATTACTCATTATCAATTGCTTCATATGCATTGCAGCTTGCAAGGCATGGCTCAAAAGATTCTTTCCTTGCCAAACTTGACAGTAAAGCAGAGTCAAAAGACAAAATGAAACATTGGGCAAAACAAATCCCTGAATCAGATGAAAAAAGTCCATGGAATGACAAACCTAATGCTGTGAACATTGAAATGACAGCTTATGCATTGCAAGCATTTGTCATTGCTGGTCTTGAGAGTGATGCAATTCCAATTATGAAGTGGCTTATCACACAACGAAATGAAAATGGTGGTTTTCAATCAACTCAAGACACAGTTGTTGGTCTTCAAGCACTTTCACAATTGGCTTCGAGAATTTATTCACCAAACAACAATGTACAAATAAATTTAGAATATAGCGAAGGAACAGCTGCTCACATGGGCGTAAACCCAGGTAACACAATGATTTTGCAGAAATATGATCTACCAACAAGTGTCAGAGAGGTCAACATAACAGCAAATGGTCGAGGTGTTGCAATCCTTCAAATATCATATCGCTATAATATGAATGTCACTGGAGCGTGGCCACGATTTGTTCTCGATCCACAAGTAAATCGGATTTCAACAAAAGACTTCCTTCAATTGACTGTTTGCACTAGTTTTGTTCCTGACAACTTTACCGAAAAATCAAATATGGCTGTTATGGAAGTTTCATTCCCAAGCGGATATACATTTGACACTGATACGATTCCTTTCTTGAGAGACACACAAAAAGTTAAAGTAAGAAGTCTTAAAAAAACATTTTATAATTTAATATTAATCTTATTTCAATTATTTAATAGAAAGTGGAGACTAAAGAAGGTGACACTGTAGTTGTTGTGTACTTTGATGATTTAGAACAAAAAGAACTTTGTCCAGTCTTTCAAGCATATTTGACACATAAAGTTGCCAATCAAAAACCTGCACCAGTTGTAATTTATGATTATTATGACAGTTGTAAGTTACTAAATTCATTTGAAAAAATAAACTTGACAAAAAATATTTTTACAGCACGACGCGCAACACAATTTTACAGAGCAAGACGATCAACCTTATGTGATATTTGTGAGGGTGACGATTGCACTGAAGCATGCAAAGTTCAAGCACAAAAACGAATATCTGAGCGATCAGAAAAAGATACATCGAGTGATTCCCAAATAAATTCAAAAGATCATTCAAGTCAATTGTCTAGTCCAATAACGATCTTCATTATCATCGCCATAACTAAATTCTTTATGAGAGTTTGAAATTTTTTTTGTAAAAATTCTATTTCTTCTAATGTATGTTTGTGTTTATAAAGACTAATTTTCCTATATTTTTAATTAAAATAATTGATTAAAAGTATTAAAGTTTGAAAAAAAAAAAATAAAACAATTTTTTACAATAATTTTATATGCATATGTTTCTATGTAGATATTCAACAGGTGTTTTTTCAGTTACCATGACAGCATTGTCCATAACATAATTTAGTTAATTTTTAGTCATTAAAAATTATTGAAAGTTCTTTGAAATACTGTAAAAATGAATTGCAAACCAACATTTTCTTTCTCAATTGATATGAAATTATCAGATAAAGGTGTAGTTGTTGGAAAATATGATGCCGTGAATTCAAGTTTGACTGCAATCACTCAATCAAATAAGGTAGTAAATTTATTCTTTAAGCAGAATTACAAGTTCAAGAAATTCTTTTTAGATAATTATTCATAGTCCCTATACACGTTACAATATGTTTAATTCACAAAAGGCATGGTCAGAAATAAAAAAGGACATAGGAATGCTTTCAGTCAATTACACAATAACAGCAATAGCAACAGGAAAGTTATCGAGTGAATCGGACAAAGAATATCTCGCAATAGGCACAGAAAATAACATTTTAATTTATCAAGTGGACGATAATCTCGAAGTATTCTTTAAGGATGTCTCAGAGAGTATAAGATGTATGATAATTGGCACCATTGACAACTCACATCCGCCATTACTTTTTTGTGGTAGCAATACTACCGTCAAGGGCTATAATGTAAAGGGTGATGAAATTTTATGGATTGTAACATCTGGTGTGGTTAATTCTATAACACTTTTTGACTTTAATCGTGACAACGACAAGGAGATTATTCTCGGATGTAATGACAAGATAAGAATCTACAAGCAAGACCGTTTTATAAGAGAGCTCAACGAGAATGCACCGGTGAAACAAATCGCTCCTCTGGGATTACAACTGCTTGCTTTTATTCTCAAGAATGGCACTGTTGGTGTCTATGAAGAACACCTGCGTTTGTGGCGCATAAAAAGTAAATCCACTGCGACTTGCCTTGCTTGTTACGATTTGCTGGGCTCAGGTACAGATCAGATAATTTTGGGTTGGGAGAGTGGTAAAATTGACATTAGAGACTCACGTTCTGGCGATGTTCTTATGAAGTTGATTTCACCTAGCAAAGTTGTGGGTTTAATGGTGACAAATTATCGTGGTACTGAAAAGGATGATTTGATATGTGTGACAGAACAGGGTGAAGTTCAAGGATACACTTCTTCAAATATTAATCTCGCACCACTAACAGCAGCAGAAGGCTCTCAAATACAAGAATTACTTGCAGTAAAGCAAAAATTAATGCTTGAATTGACACAGTATGAGAATAATCTTCGAGTCAATGAAACTTTAGCGAATGTTGGTAGTTCAGAAGATTCTATAGCAGCCATGAACGCAATTAAGTCAATTTCAAATGATTTCGCTGTCATTCCAGCCAACACACGATTGCAAATAGCCATTTCAACTGATGGCACAAAGCAGTCAAGTGTTGAAATTGGTATCAGCACTAACAATTCTACAATCATAAAAGCTGTCATTATTTTTGCTGATGGCGTCTTTCCCAATGGAAATGAAACTCTTATTGTGCATCCACCTATGAATCGTATAAATTCTGGCATGAGCATGGCAAATAGTCGATTGAATGGTGTTTCGAGCATTGTTGTACCACTTCAAATCCCAAAAGACGATCCGGTAGATTTGCATATAAAAGCATTTGTGGGAACTGCGGAAGGCAATCAATATCATGTATTTGAATTGAATCGACAATTGCCGAGATTTTCAATGTTTTCGCTACCTGAACGTATAAGTGGTTCGCCAAAATCCCTCGCAGATATAACGCAGTTGAGTAAGGACCATATTACTAACGCACCAGATAGTTATGTGAAATTTAAAGTTTCGGAACGCGTAAATCGCTTTTGCATGTTCATAAATCAAAATTTTTTGCTACCGGCTGACATTGAGCCAAGTTCTACGGAAAGTGATTCATTTGATTTTCTAAAAGTGTCGCTGATACATTTACGCGACAGAACACCACTTGTAATAACTTTCTACAATGATTCGAATATTTTAATTCAGACAGAAAATATTGAGCTAGCAGGAAATTTGGTGCAAGCACTGGCACAGTTCATGAATATTGCAAATTTAGAATCGGCAGCATCATTTCCAAGTGTTGTGACTAAATTTCGAGAACTTTTTGATAAATTGCAAGGATTGCAAGAATCATCGAATGTTTTAAGAACTGATATGGCATTAAAAATTAATTTAGCAAAAATTTTAGTCTTTCGTGCCGAAGATTCAAAAATAACGAACATGTGAGTAATTTCATATGCGTTAAAATTGATTAAATTTATATTTAATTTTCAGGGATAAATTGTCCAATTATTACAATGAATTGATACTGACAAATGATGAGTTAATGACATCGTTTAAAATTCGCAGCGAAAATTATAATGAAGTGCAACGATTACTCACTGAAATAAATCAGACACTTTATCATGCTCAACGGTTGCGAGGTAAATAAACATCTCATTTAAAAGTGTAATTGAAGCAATTGAAAATTAACTACAAATAATTTTTTGTTAATAGTTGGTTCAGCAGCCGCAAAAATGATGTCAAGTTACAAAGAAGCATTAGAGCAGAAAAATATCGAGAAATTGATTCAAATAATGGAAATTAGTGGATAAATATGTATTTGATTAAAAAAAATTGAATCTACATGGTTTTTGGTTTATGTTGTTATCTAAGTAGTATTTTTTTTTTCTTTCATGATATGCTCTGTCGATATCTTATCACATTTTCAATTTCTTATCAAACAACGTGAACAAGTTTAGTCTCAAAAAAAATGAATCACAATAAACTCAAAAAAATTTTAATTTTAATTCTTATAAAATTTCTCATAGTTTTTATAATTCATCGATTTTATTTATATCAGCAATGGTTTCAAGACGAGTGCAATAAAAATACTGCAATTATAATTGAAAATAATTTTAATCAAGTTCCTATTGAAATGCTAAAAAACGAAACAATTTATTTTCTTGAAACACACAATTCAAGTGATCATGAACTCACAGCTAGACAGGCATGTGCTATAGAATCAGCAGGTAAGCAAAGCGTCTCAAAATTCATTGAACTCTTTCATTTTCTTATCAAAATTGAACTAATGCATTTTCAATAACTATTTTTGTATAGCTTATATGAATCCAAACACTAACGTTTTTGTTCTTTTTTTATCGTCATCAAATCACATTCGTCTCAAAAATTGGTCACAATTTCAAAGAATTTTAGATTATAAAAATATTCATTTAAAGTATTTTCATATGGATGATATAATAAAAGGTACTGTAGTTGAGGATTTTTTGACTCATGATATGATACTAAATTCAAAATGGAAAGAACTTCATATAAGTGACATATTAAGATATGCTTTGCTTCGTACATATTCGGGAGTATATTTAGATTTAGACATAATTGTGAAAAGGCCGTTAGATGAAATTAAACTAAAGAACTTTGTCTGTCTGGAAGATAAAAACAGTATTAACAATGCAATAATAAAGTTTAGTGATGTTGATATTGCTTACAAAATAGGCAATTGGTTACTTGAGTAAGCAATAAAGCTCTGATTTTTATTTTATAAACTTAATTTTTTTTTTGTAGGGGTGTGATAAAAAATTTCGATGGAAAACAATGGACAATTGGACCGAGACTCTTAACAAAAGTCATAAAAAGATATTGCAATATTACTGATTTTATAAACACAACAGAATGCAATGGAATAAATATCTTACCAATTGAAAAATGTTATGCAATAGAAGGATATCAATGGAAATATTTTATTCAAGAATTTCGTTCAGATCAAGTTATGAGTGCTGTAGAGAATTCACATTTTGTTCATCTTTGGAATTATCAAAGCGACAAAAGACTTGTTAAAACTGGAAAATCTGTAGCATTAAATTTTTTAGCAGCGGAGTATTGTCCACTAGTATTTGAATCAAATTTATACATTTAGCATATTTTATTTTCAAACAATACATCTTAAAACAAATGACATGTACAAATTTAATAGATTCTAATATTTTATAAGCACAGCTTGAATGATATAAACTATATTTCCTGATACAATTGAGACTACTTCAAAATTATCATCAATTTGAATCACATCTAAATCAGAAGCCTCTGAAACAATCGTTGTATCTCCTATTGTCTCAACAAAATTACTACTGCCAGCATACATAAACACATTCAATGCTTTTGTAGGATTTTTCGTAAGAATGTAAAGCATCAAATCATCAGAAGGTGCTCGTGAAAATTCAACAGCAATTGGAATATTTAATGAGATTCTTTGCAAAAGTTGAAAATTTATTTCATTTACTAAACTCACATAAATGTTGATGTATCCATGATGAACTGTTCCTTCAGTACGATCAGATTGCACTGCCAGATAAATTTTATCATTATATCTAATGCTTGAAAAACTTGTTGGATTTATAATTGTCGGAAGACTATAGAATTTTGAATTGTAATACACTTTAACTAAATCATCGTCTGTCAACATGATCAACACATCATCATATGATGAAATTTTTCTAATTGGTTGAGTTTGAATGACAATTCCAGGAGAATTATTGCAAATTACTTTAATGTTATCAGAAGATTGATATATCACTGATCCATAACATGCATCGCTTCCATTGCTCCAAGTAAATATCTTCATAGAATAATCTTCTGTTGATTGAATAAATGGCACGAACTTTTTAATTTCTGGTTGATAATGCATTAAATATTGATAAAATTTGTTACTTTGAGTATCATACAATTCAACATAAAGACAGTCTGAACCAGAATAGATAATTTTATGGAATTGTGTGATATTATATATTTCTCCATTAAAATGTAATGATAAAATATTATCACTTTTAAGAAAAAGATGCTTTTCACGGTTCCAATAATAAAAGGAAATTGTTTCTATTTGATTTTTCTCATGTACAGCAAGTGCATAATTAAAACTATTGGCAATCACAATAGAAAGTAGAACAGTTGATTGAATATTAACACCATTTATTGACTGATGATGTTCAAAGTGACTTAATTCAACAACTCTATCATTGAGACTTTCTATTAAATTATCACTCACTTCTGATATTTGCTCCATATTGCTCTTAAATTTGATTAATTCATTGTTTAATGAAGTTCCTTTCAAAAATTCAACCATATTAGTTCCATATATGCTCTTGTTTGTATGAACAATATCCATTTCAAGTTCTTTTTCAAATACTAATTGAGTTGAGTTAATGTATGATGTGCCTGTTGTAAATACATTTTCATAAACGTCATTCCAATTTTTGCCATTGATGCTATCTCGAAGTTTCAAATTCTCAATTAGCAATGATCTAGGTCGATCTAATATGTTATTAGTCACCATGTTATCTATAGTTACATCACCTTTTATTACTTGATACTCTGACGATTTAGTGAGAATTGTATCTGATTTTATTGTTATGCCATTTATTTGGCCACGAACTTGCAAATTATCATGTAATTGAACCTTTCCCATAAATGTTACTTTGTTTGCAACAAATTGTGGCTCTTGACTATTTAGTTTTACATGATTCTCACACCAATCAAACAGTTCGATTCCATTTATATGAGAAGTTATTATGTCTCTTGCTATTAAATATCCAAAACGTTTGTGACCAGTTACTTCCTCACTTCTAATGTTATCTGCATGCAGCACATCATTGTTCATATTCAATCCATTAAGAAGACCATTGTAGTCACCATGTAAGTAAAGACGATCAATTGTCCAGTTTCCTTTTATATGCTGTGTTATATCATGCTTCAGAACGTTATTTGCGAAATCACTGAAATTCAACTGCAATTGTTCATCGTAACTGAAAAAATAAATTTAAAAAATTGAATGGGTATACGACTATTAAAAATTTTTTAATGTGAAAATAAACAAAACAGAAAATAAATAATTTAAGTTTAAAAAAGTTGAAATAAACAGATATAATTTGTTTAAATACTATTTAAAATAAAAATTCTATAGTTATTAAATGAAGAAATCACAAGGTAACTTACATGTTAATGTATTTTGGAACAATAACTTTCTCAGTATAAAAATTTTTTGTTGCACGAACATCTCCAATTATATTCAAATGAGCATATATATTTCGAGGACTTGATTTACTAAAATAATTCATTCCAGAGTCATACAAGTCTCTGTTGTTAATTAACTGTAAATTATATTAAATTAATAAAATGAAAAATAAGAGAACAATTATCTTACATCAGAATAAAGAGTCCCTTCAATGATATTTTTGCCTTCAAAATGAATTCTATTGCCTGTTAATGTTACATTTTGATAATTTAGCCAAACTTTGCTGTAGAAATCTTCTAAATTAATTCCATTTAACATTTCAATGTTGGCTTTCTCAAAAGTTGCGATTCCATTTATTTGAATATTTGATGTTCCATTATCTTCATTAAACATGTTGAGAAATTCTTTCACATTTATGTCATTGAATGTATCGAAAAATAGTTCTCGAATATGTGCATTAGATGATATTTTAATTTTAGATAACTTTTGATAACTTTTTGTGTTATTTCTGATAAAAATGTTATTATCAAATTGAACGCCATTAATTAAATCAGAAGTGATTTGTTCGTGAACGCCTAAAGTACCATCAATTTCTAATGAATCTAATTTGATTTCATCAACATTAATCCAAATCGATTCTCTATAAAGTTTGTCTAATTCAATATCATTAATAAGACCATTTTGTAACTTAATGTCATCAACTGCCAAAAATGCAAAAGTTTGTGGTGCAGTGAAAATTTGATCGCCTTCAATTTGCAACCAGTTTTTTAAAATATCTTCTGATGAAATTTTATTAATGTTACCATAGATCTTTAAATTTTCAATTATCATCGGCTTCTCAAATACATGACTTCCAGTCACATTGAAATCAAGAACAATTCTATCATTAAAATTCTTTATTATTGATTTCCATTCATTATCATCGGAAAATTCTAACTGATTTACTTGAAGATTTGCAAAATATTTTTTGGCAATGAATGAATTGTTAAAGGAATTCACTTTTACCGTATCATCGATTATGAAATTTAAATCTGTTCCAAATATTTTTTTACCATTTAATTGATTAATTGCATGTGCATTTAACTGTTGAGCTCTTATTGAATTAACTGTCATATTTTTAACAATTTGATTCTTTGAATTCATACTTAAAAGCTCTTCAATATTTTTGTTATCAATTGTCACACTCGGTGAAATGAGCTTTTGAGTACTTAAATCTGCAAACTCAATATTTCCTTCAACAAATTGTGTATAAGCAGCATCACGTTTAAGCATAGTTTCATTTAATCTTTCAATATTGACATCATTAATTGTATGTGCTTCAACAATTCCGCTAACTTTTATTCCATTTTCGAATGTCTTTAAACCAGTTATAACTTGTTCATTTGGATAGTTTAATTTCACAAACAAATTTGGCTTTTTATCATTTATTGACTTTGCATTGATATTGTTAGCTTCAACAACATTTTTGAAATTCATTCGAAGATTTGTGCTGTTTGTTGTGAATAAATTAAGTCCAGATTCAACGAGTTTCTTTAAACTCAAATAGGGATTATTTGTGAGAATATTTTCTGATACATTTAAAGATTTTCGAATAGTAACAGGTCCTTGAATTGAATAATCACCTTCCAACACAAGGTCTTTGTCGATTGTAACAATTGGATTCATTTTCTCAAGTGTTTTGCTCTCTATCTTACCACGTAAAACTATTGGTTGTTTAAGATTAATTGAACTAAAACTCTTTTCACCAGTCACAATTTGCTCTTGAAGCCCTTTTGTTCTCATCACTTGTAATTCACCATTTAGTACATTCACATTGTCAAGACGATCACGAATAAAAAGTTTATTCACATCTAATGGTTGTACAAATTGAATATCTTGAGTAATTTCAATAGATTTTGTTTTATCTCGGATATTTATCAAATGTGATATTGGAACATTTGAAATTGTCTCACTAAGCGTGTTTTTCTTGAACATGACTCCTTCTGCAGTGAGATACTCAGCATTTATATTACCTGTCACAATCTGATTGCCTGTATTTTTTAGTGAATTTATTGAGATATCGGTGAAATTTGCATCGTTTATTAAGCCTCCTACATTTAATACATCAACATCTAACTGATGAATCATGTTTGGTATTTTCTTATCAATCTTTCTTTTAAATAGCATAAAGAAATCATTAAATGGAAGAATATTGACATTTTGCGTCAACATATTCTCGACATTTAAATTTTCAATTGTAAATGGATGAAGCACTTGATTAGGTACATTCAATATCACATTATTCTCACTCATTTCAATTTCATCAATTTTTCCATCTACAAAAAGTTCCTTTTTAATTAGAATTTCATTAGCAACGATACTCTTGAGTTTCTTATTCCTTCTATTTGATTTATATACAAGATCATTTATTGATTTTCCGTTAATTGTTTGAATGTTAATTGATTTTTCAACAGTCAATGTATCAATAATTGGACCTAGATCAGTATCATCAATTGTTTCTTCTGTTTGACGACGATAACGAGAAGATGATTTAGTAAATTCAATTTTACTCTTTAATCTATGAACATTTTTCTCTAGTCTCTTATATCGTTCCGCCATATTTTTAATTCGATCAATTGAAGTGCTATTAAATATAGACAAATCCTTTTTCATAAATTGATTTGCATTGATGGTCTTAATTGTTGAATTTTTGATTAAAACATTTCCGTTCAATTTTGCAAAGGAATTTGATGAATCTGTTAGATTGATCGCAGCATTTAATAGTTCATTTGCTTCATCTATATTAAATTCTTGAATTTGAACAAATGAATCCGAGCACCAATTGATTATACCAGCTTTTAAATTTGATGTATCAGTGTGTATATAATAAGTTGGTGAAAAAATATTCCATTGATTGCCATAAGAATTTATATTCGAAATAACTGAAATTGAATGTAGTTTAGTAATTTTTTTGACGAGACAACAATTAATTTGACCTACCAAGAATATTAGTATTATCAATAATATTATCATAAGATCTTATATTGCTCACACCAGAACTGAATGAATTTCCTGTATAATCGAGAGTTGATTCTTGAAATTTCCATCCATCGTAATAATAAATTTGTACTTCTCTATCCTCACTTGTTATTAGCAAATTAAATTCGTTTTCTTTACTCTGTAATTTAAATATATCTTGATATTAGTTGATTATTAAATAATTGCTAGACAACTTTATACTCACAATAATAGAAGCAACAGCTTGTACATGTTTTACATTAATTGTTTGCAATGGAATGAAAAATCCATCGATATACTTGTAAATAATTGAAAGCACATCATAATTTATCTCTCCAAATTCGTTAATTTCGAATGAATTTCCAATAAACAAAAAATGGTGACGTTTATGTTCACGCTCGAGAAAGAAATATTTTCCTACTGTAATTGCGTTCGTGTAAATTTTCTGATGCTCTATAAATTGCTGCTGTGATAAATCATAACGCATTATCGATGAAAAGGCATTTGTTGTTCCATTATTTTCTTGATAATTTCCAACCAAAATCATAAGATCATGATTAACAGTAAAAAACTCGATGACTCGTGCATTTTGACAAGGAAGAGTATCAACAGGATTAAAATTGTTGGAAGCCAATTTAAAAATTGTACATTTCTGAAGTGGAGATGAATGGTTTGTTTTATATGTGTAGACCAAGTATAAATCTTTATCACGAGACCACAAACGAACAGCAAGTTGTTTAGATTCTGCAAATGTCTGCAATCTATCAATTTTTGTCTCACCAGAGAGTGCATTAGATTTTATTCTGTATACAAATGAAGCTGTTTTAAGTAATTCATCAGGTGTCATTTGAATATTTATCGTATTCAGAATTGCCACATATCCAATATTATCAACCGAACTACAATCAATTTTTGTCATGAATTTCGATTTGTATTCATGAATTTTATAAAAAGTGCTATTACTTCGCTTAAATATTGTCAAGACATTCAGAGCTTCTTCTTTCTCGTTTATTGTTTTTCCATAACTCAACGTAACAGCAAAGCTCGTTCCATGAATTCGAAACATGCAAATATCCTGAGGAAAATTAATTGGCACAATGCCACGATGTTCAAATCCTTTTAATAATGTGACATCAGTCGCTGTAAAATTATTTAATAACATTATTAATTACAGATGACAACACATATGGAAATGATGCAACTTGTGATGACACGGGACTGTTTACGAAAGCAATTAGAAGAATATGAACTTTTACAATCAATGTATTCGAATCCGGGTGAATTTAAAGTTGATAATCCATTCATCATTAGTGATATACAAGATTATTTAACGGGCAAACGTGGAAGAGTTCATGAAAAACTTGATTATCGCATTAAACTTCAACTTACAGAGAAAATTAAAATGGAGTTAAGTGTACTACTTAGTCAGTAATCTACTTCGATAAAGACGTTTTATCAATAAAGCCATGTCTTATTCAATAAGACGTTCTTATCAGCATTGCTGAAATCAGAATTGATCATTTAAACGTTTAAACATTAAAGTATAAGAGTTATTTTCTAAATCTCTGATCAATACTCATAAAGTTTCATTGATTTAACGAGATTAAGTCTTGCATGATACGGAATTATTGTAAAGAAATCATAGAACGCATCAAATTTTTATGGAATATTGAAATTGATGAAGTAGATGCAAAAACATTATCAAATGGAAATTTATTGGAAATAACTTAGATATGCATGCAATAAGTGATATTGAAGACATTTTATTGACATTACTGTCATAGATGAAGAGAGTATGATTTTAGAAAATTTGAAATTTGAGTCATCTGTTGTGCGTCAAAAGTTGGAATTGGTTTGCCTTCAAAATTATTATATTATGAAAAAAATATAAACTAAGTAATAATGAACATTTTTAATCATTAAAAAGTAAAGGTTATTAATGTGAAGGTTTTTAATGCAGATAAAAGAATTATGTACTATCATGCTTTTCCTTATACATTAAATAAGATTAGAAAATAAAGCAAAAAAAGATTAAAATTTATAACGTTTTTTTTAAAAGTGGTTCTTCTATTCGAATGGTTCTTTTATTCAAGCGCATGTTTTTGAAAACAGGAAAATCAAAAAGTACTTGAACAAGGTCTTATTCGAGAAGTCATGAACAGCCTATGCTAATTATACGTACTGATTCACTTAGTAAACAGCAAGAGAAAGCTGTTAAAATTGCAATAGAAAATTTTATTGAGACTGAAGTCGATAAGACTGAACCATACATGTTTCAAATAATTTCATTTTTGCAAAATAACATTGAGGAGTTAGTAAAAACTCCTATTAAAAATGAGAAGAAGGAGGAAGAAGAGAAGAATGAAAGTGAAGAGTTTAAACGTGTTTGGTTATGGTCACATCATATCTATAGCAAAATAAAGCGTCAAGATATCATGAAGCTTTCAAAAGATTATGATTTAAATGGATTTATGTGGCCTGGAAAACCTGGTGTCATTTGTTTTGAAGGAACTCAAGCTAATGTCGATGAAGTTGTAAAGATTGTTAAAGGATGGCAATGGCAAAAACTTAAAATAGTTAAAATAGAAACTAGTCTAAATTCGCATGAATTTTTCAATTTTGATAAATTTAATGAGATTTTGACAGCTGAAGTTGATGGAGAAAATTCTTGTCCAATGAATTCTACCGAATTTTTCAAATATTTAGAAAGTCATAATGCAGCACATATGAAGAAAGAATTGTTTGGGTTTGAATAATTATTTATAAATGTACAAATAGTGAATAAAATGTTGTTGCTATTTTTATAAGAATTTATGTACTTACGCTTTTCATTGAGTAGTAGTTCATTTGTATCACGGCATTTCCTCGAAATTGGCTCATCTATCATATTCATAAATGAATCAATTTTTTGATTGATTGAATTTTCAATATCATCTGTCAATTCCAACTTGAGATTTTCGCGGTTTTCTTCTAATAAATTTGTAAAGAAATGATCGCGAAGATGATCAATATCCACAGGAAACGAAAAAACATAATTAATCCTTAAAAATATTAAAGCTATCACATTAAACTTGAAAAACTGCATTTTCACTAATTTCTTCACAAACATGGAGATTGTGAAAGTTTCTTTTATAAATTTATACAATTGTTTCTCCTTAATTATTTTAAAATATATCACTTTTAGACACAATATGTGAGCAAAATAACACTTATTTAATTAAATATAGTCTTTATTTCAATGTGAAAAACAATTTAATAAAATATCTGGAGAAAACTATAGCGATGAATAAAAATTTGAAACACGCATGCGAATTTGAATTTTACAGATACGTTAAATAATTTTGAAGAAAAATGTTTTTATTCTTTATGCATTTAAGTCAATGTCATATGTAAGAAACCTTAATCAATACTGATAATAATATTCAAAATAGATTGATTTTTAAATGAATCAGAAAATTTTAACATCTTATTTTCCATATTACCTTACTCTTTAAATTAAAATGAGGTTATGATATGAATTTAAAAGTCTTATGAGTATATGAGTATAGCATGTGTATAATCATGAAAAGTTTTTTTCTAAATTGCAATCAAAAATGTACATTGATGTAAAAATGAAATGTATGAAGGTTTGTAACAAGTTTATCATACAACTTCTTTCTCTCTCTCTTTTAGTCAATCCTCTCAAATCTCTTAAAGAAATATTTTATTATCTCCATCTATTGATATTGACATAGAAAACCACGGACGATAGAACAGTTTCATGCATTACTGATCAAATTTTGCAGAGTCATATATACTGAAAAGTCTATAATAAATGATCCTTGTGACAGGAGAAAAAAAGAAGCATCTAACTCGATAAAACGAAGATTAACTCAGGTCGGTATCAATATAGTCTCACCTGGACATAAGCCAAAATATTGAATATTTTTCGATATGATGTGGTTGGGTCTACACAACAATGAAAAATATTATTTTGTAAGAGAAGCATGAGATTAGACTCATTGTTTTAATGCCCGAAATTTACGCTCTCGTGAACTTGAAAGCAAAGTAAAAAATAAGCTATAAGCTGTCTAGCACTGTCGCTGCACTGATCAGTTCACTCTTTGACATCGACAAGTCAAAACATATTCAAGAAAAATATAGCAATAAAACTTGAAAAATAATATTTTTAGTCGTCAGTTTAGTATCTAATAAAAGTGCACAAGTAAACATGAACAAATTGGTGTTTTTGTGTTATTTTGCAACTATGATTGCATTTGCTATTGCACAATGGGGAAATCAGCCACCATTCAATCCCGCATTTCCAGGACAGCAAAATATCAACGATTTGTGTAATCAACCTGGTGCAAATTGCAACATTCAGAGTCGTTTTGCAGAAGAGTCTTCTTTCACTGATCATAGAGGACATACTAATAAATTTACAAGAGTTTGTGATGATCGAGGTTGTTATGAGCGACGATTAACAAGTGGATCAACTTCATTGTCAGTAAACTTCTTAATTCTATCAACTGCTGCCGTTGTCATCATCAAAAACTTCATTCATTGATGCGAAGGTGCGATAGAAAAGAATAGACAATGCCAATAAAGCACACACATATTTAATTTATTATTGTTATCAAAACATGACCTTCAAACATGTAACATACAAAACACTTGCTAAGACATTGAGCAAATATTCCTCCTCCTTCTTCTAATAATTGCTGCTACTTACTTTGCTCTTTACACATACAAAAAAAATCATTAACAATACTCACTCTCATAAAGAACGTCCGGACATCCATTTACAATGATACACAAAAAAATACTATTCCTACCTCTAACATTAACACGCATTAATTAATAATTCTTAGTAACAAAAAAGTAGTTTTCTTGTATATAAATTGTATATTTTTTATTAATAAAGTTCTGCTGTGAAAATTAACTTAAAAGGTACTTATTCTTGTGAAGTAAACATGATCAAGTGGAAACGAAACGAACAAAAAGAATTTATCAATCTATTTGACTTTTTACAATGATTACGAAGTGACCTTTTTTGACTGAGTAGTAGAACGCACATTTGTTGCTATTGGTATATTTGTTTGTTTTTATTCTGATTAATTAAGAGAGACAATTTTTGGGTTGTTTTACAAAGTAAAATGAGATATTTGAATTTTTCCTTTCATTTTCATTGACATGTGTGTGTTTGTGATTGTAATAAAAAGTCGACCCTTTTTGGATTTGCGAAATGTTTTTCAGTCAAAGAGCATACAACAAAAGAACAATTGCGCACATGAGACAAACAAATGAAATTTTTAAATCATCATTATGACAGCAATATACATGACTCATTTAAATATGAGAATGTTTGGAAAAATAAAATAGAATTAAAGTGATTAAAGCGCATAAAAAATCATCAATTCGTTCTCGATAACTTAAGTTTTTTTAAATTAAAACTTTTGAAATGACAAGATGAGATAAAAATTAACAACTTGTAACAAATTAAGAAAAACTACTTTGTAAATGTAAACAACAACAATCACATCATTCTGTACATGTGTGAATACATAATTAAACATTTTTGAAATTGCATCACATAATGTTAGTACAAATGATAACAGTTATATCCATTGTTATTCAGCCTCCTATACAGAAGAAGAAGAAGATGTTAACTCAATAATTTTTTTTGTGGCATTGTAAAATATTTTACATACTTTGGATAATTTAATGTATTTACTTACTGCGATAAAGAATAGGAAATGACCTACCCAAATAATATGTAAATAATGCTATCGGTTATTTATAAAAAAGAAAGAGAGTGAGTATGATTCACCTACAAGAGATGATCTATTTACTTAGCGTGACTGCTTGCTTTCACACAACCATGCTGGTATTCATGTATATGTGTGCTGGTATAAGATAATTATTGTAGCTCTCTCACTTTTTATTCGTCAAATATAAGCTCTTTCGTTCATTCACTGCTAAAGAATCGAGCGAGTAAGTCCAATTGTGAATAAATTAGTTGAAAAAAAAGTAGTCAAGTGTTAAAAAGTGCATCATCAACATGAGAGGCTTTTTGTTATTTATTGTGGTCATATGTTTAGCGTCTACAATTGCAATTGCACAATGGCCAAATAACAATAATGGACAACAGTTCCTAAATATTCCAAACTTTAACGATATCTGCAGTCAGCCGGGTTCAAACTGTGTTTCACAAAACACTGTTTGTGATTCAAAGGGAAATTGTAAAACGACAACGAATGGAGCAGCAATTGTTACAAACTCTTTTGTCGCATTCATTTTCTGTTGTAGTGCCGCGATGACGCTTATATGGAGAAGATTTCATATTTAAATAAAATATTTACACTAAATTTACGCCATATATAAGTATACAAATCTTTGGAAATAAAACTCAAATTTAAAATGTATAAAATATTGTGTCGATGTATATGAATCTTATCAAGTGTATTCTTCTTTATTCAAAAAATTTCCCATTGTTGGTCTCATGTCAATGCATTCATATTTCATACGTCAATGTGAATCACTGCATTGAAGGATATTTTATTTTATTTTGTAAAACTGCAAATATCAGTTGTTTTTTTGATAGTAAATAAAGTGAGAAAAACATTTCTGTGTTTTCATTTATTGTAGTTTGCAGTTTGAGTTGCAATAAAAAAGGTATCTAGGCAACCTGTAAAACATTTTAAAAATAAATGTTGACATTTCATGCTATTGTAATACTGTTAATGTTGATAGAAGAAAATGAAAATATTTGATACATCTTTTAAACAAATTTGTTCTGAAAAAAATTTTATTTAACAAACATAATTCAATTAATGATTTCGTAAAATTTCTTTTATTCATTTCTCTTCTTCATAATGAAACCCAATTAAAATAACAATTTTTCAATACAATAATAAAATTTATCGATTAATTTTTTTTTCTATTTAATTTTTACTCTCATTTATAATTGAAATAAAATCACGGCATTTTTTTATTTGCTTTTAAAATATGTCAATTTCATTATACAACACAAAGAAAGTGATTTTTTTTTAAACGTTAACTATTCAATGACTTCGTTTTAGCATTTCTGTCTCATTTTAAAGAAGAAGAACAGCAAATTATTTGGTTCATTTCTTATTAAAAGATATAGAAATAAAATGTTACTCACTTTAATTTGATTTTACACTCAGCTTTTTATGAATTTTGTATGATGAAAAAAGAAGAATGAAAAATTCCTCCCATTGTGTACATTTTCCTTCTCTTTCTCCTTCCGGCATGAATTTTTCGATAAGGAAATTAAAAGAGACTTTTTCTACAAAAACCGTTTCAGTGTAAATGTTTTTCAAAATGTAATTTTTTTGAAAATTCTCTACTCTTCCTTTTTTGATATTTATTTATAAATATATTTTAAATTATTCACCATTAAGTCAAGTCAACTGAAGAAATTTAACATAAAGTGTTGATTCTATTGTAAACGATGAGTATTACTTTAAATTAATAGTCTTCTCTTTTTTATGACAATTATCTTCTCATCCTTTAAAATAAATTGTAACAAGTGTACAATTTCACATAAATAAACTCAATGTTTGACTTGAAGCTTTCTTTGCGTGTGCATTGAAAAGTAAGTAATGAAATAGAGTTTCAGGGAAAAAATTGTTTTTAGCAAATACTTTTTTAAAGTGATGAAAATTTTAGACCCTGATGTAATTTTCCTTTATAGAGCAATTAAAATTGAGATACAATGTAAAAGTGCTTTTAATTAAATTACACTAAAATTTGAGAGGAAGAGAGAACATAGTTATGTAATGTAAAATGAAATCCCAAACGCTTAACATATTTCATAATCTCATTTCTAACTAAGTCATAGTTGAAAGCTTTCATTCGTTTTGACACAAAATTAAACTCAAATTGGTTAACATAAAAAGGATTTAGAGAAATGACAAATTGGCTTAATAGACTCACTCATTCTCTCATTCATTCATACATAAACTAATTCATTACTCATTCTCATTCTTTTCCCGACAACTTTGAAAATGAATGAATTTTTACTGAACACATATTTTTTCTCGTTAGACTCTAGATGTGAGTGTGTATATATTATAATCTTAATATTATCATTATGAAAGTACATACAGATAAAAGAGAATAATGAGAGTCAACAGCAAATTTGTGCTTATTATGCTCCGCTGTGGTGAATATGAAAACGAAAAGGAGAACAATTTGAATAAATTTCCATTGCCTACGACGACGACGATGACGATGAAAAGATGCGATGAATACTATGAGATGAATGCGACAAGTCCTTCGAGAACGTAGACACATATGCAGATCAGTATATTTTGACAATTTATTAATTTTGGTCAAACGGATGTTGTGATTTGCTCAACTACCTGAACACGCTGTCTTGGCTGTGATTGTGAACGAAGATGATGATGTGAATTGACTGCTCCCATTGTACGATTATAATTCCATCTAATGTCACCATTTGGTTGTGCTAGTCCTTCTGGAACACTTCTACTTCGCGAGTTTAGGCCATTCGCATATGGAACTATTGGTGTACGTGAATGTGAACGTTGACTACTGTATATATCACATCTGTCAATTAAAAACAGACGCTACATATCGTGAAAACGATAGAATGATGTTCAAGTACTTACCTTGAAAAACTTCTCTCGGGATAATTGATTGAGTTCAATTGATTTTGACAGCTATTGCCATGATAAAGTTCATTCATCATCGCTGGTGTTTGGAAGGCAAACGATAAGCTCTTTTGCAGACGACCGTGTGGCAGTGCACCATTACGGCAATTGTGATGAAAACTGGCCGCTGTTGCTGGTGTTGTTGATGATGCCACAACACCATTACTAAATTGATTATATTGAGGAGGATAATGATGATGATGATGCGGAGTAGCATTAGAACATTCGGCAGTTGATGGATAATATGCAGCTGGCCATGGATTATTATTGCATCGAAATGAAGAATTTGGTCCTCCACCACTACAATCTGTTGATGTTCCATTATATCTTGACAATATTGATCTATTGAATAACGAAAATTATTATACTATCTCTTGAGTTTTATCATAAGTAAATATTTTTTACCCATTCACAGAATATTTTGTATTTTGGACAGTATTTTTAGGATAGCCAATGAAAAACATTAAAACACCTGAGATTGCAACAAGAGCTGAGCAAATATAATAACCCGCTTTTCCATGAGTCAATGAGGCATCATTAAGAAAGCCAGTCAATGGAATTGAAATTAAAATTGGAATCGATTCTGCTCCTTTAATATAACCTAAATATTTTTAATTAATTCATTCATTCTTAGAAATAAAAGAAAGTATTTTCTTACCCCATGCACGAGTAAAAAATTTTCCACGTATGCGCTCCAATGCAAGCATTTTTAATGAATCTATAATGAGAGAAATTTGCATTTAAATTTGTTTTTCAATTTTCGTTTACTTACATCGATAGCCACCAAGACCAAAACCGTAGATCCAAGTGACAATGCATAATGTATGAAAATTGTTTGATAACATGGAAAAAATGACAATTGAAATCGATACTAATACGACACAGCCTTGGCATACATATTGACGAGATATCCGAATTTTACGACGATTAGCCACTTGGCACGTTTTGTTGATCGATGAGCCGCTGACAACAATACCCACCGCAAGTGAAAGACCTAAAAATGTTTGTAAAAGCACCAAATCTTGCATATCGTGACCATCTTGATAACCGTAAAATGACTGCAAATAAGGTAAGTTAAAATAAGTGAAATAAAATTATTATAAGAAATTTACCAGGAAAAAGAGTGGCGTATAAATGCCGAAAGCACCAATACATGCCAGAATGCACAGCATGCGAACTGTTGAAGATCTCAGAGGAGAAAAGTCCATGAAGGGTTGTTTTGGTGTCTGCTGATGAGTTTTCTTTTCTTTGACCTGAAAAAGGAGACAACAGAGACAACACGCATGAGAAAAAAGAAGTTGATCCACATCAACCAACAGCTTGGGATGCGTATACGTTCGCAATATTTTTTTCTTCTATTCAATTTACATTATTTATTCTAAATTTCTCATCTTTCTTTTTCCATCTATTCATTGAGTAAGACCAAAGGGACCGAATGAAAAAAAGAATGAGCCTTATTGTTATGAAATGAAAATTGATGTTTAAGCGAAAGAGATAATACAAGAAAAGAAAAGAGCTTTGATGAGCTTCGGGGTTTATACAAAGGAATTTTCTTTCATCCTCATCACAATCTTTAAAGTGAAATTTAAAACTTGACATCAATAAAGTATGTCTTTACTTTTATAGCTACTTATCATCTTTCTCTTCCTATTTTTTGCTCATTTCTTACAATTTATAGTGCAAAGCAAAAAATTCAATTTAATTCTAACAAGAGCGACTGTACGTTTACAGGAAGAAGATGCAAGGTATTAAATTTACTGTTGCTACTAGCCTGTATTTTACACAGAGCATTCAATGCAATTCCATTTATTATGAAATTAGAGAGCATGTTGTTCAACAAGAAAGTAGAGAAAATTTTAATTTTTAACGGTTTTTATATTTATGAATTTTGTATTTTTAAAATCCGTTAAACTTTAAATTTTTTGAATAATCAAAATTTTTTGAAAAAACAAAAAGCAGTTTACAATATTCTTATATTTCTTACCTTCTTTCTAGAGTTTTTAAGGTGCAATATTGCTCTACGTTGTGGATGATAAAGCGATGCTGGACGGTATAGCAGTGCCATGAAGAAACTCGATGACATAAGAATTGTCACAAATTGTAATCCTAAACGCCAGCCAATTTTTCTATATTGCCATCAGAAAATTGAATTTGTGAACTTCGACACATACAATGCTGGAACTTACCCAACTCCTTCTTTTATTATCACAGAAAAGAGAGCAATGCCAACGCCTTCTCCCGCCATCACAATCATCTCAACAAACTGCCGACGTCTTTTAAAATAATGACCAATCATTACAGATGCAGAATCACGCACTAAACTCGCTCCAAAACCAACGATAAGGCCTAATGAGAAAAATCAAACACAAATTACTAAAAAAAGAAAAAGTTTCTTTTTTATAAACATTTTGATAACTTACAATAAGCCAATGCAGTTTGATGAACGAGTGTTGAAAAAGAAGTAAATAAAATGCCTAATGCTATCACAAGTCCTCCAATGACCGCTACTAATCGAACATTTTTTCGACGACACAAGGCAATAGTAATTGAAGTGGAAAATAATGACATCGACCACGAACCTGAACCAAGCCAGCCTGAAAAACAAACATATTTTAAAATTTAAATAATTTTTCACATTCAAAAACTATAATTTTAATTGAACGGTATCCAGCATTACAGAGAGAAAATTGAAAATAAATTTAGATTTATCTCAATGGAATAAAAACATTAAAAAACGCTTTTAACTTTCTTTATTGTTTAATTTTACTCAGAACTAAATTTATTATATCAATGTTCTATTCTATAAGAGAAAAGAAAAAGGAAATTTTATTAAAAATTCATAAGAATTTTCGTTATTTTAAGGGAAAAGATAAGCGAGACAAAATATGCTTTTCTTATTCAGTTATGGCCAATTGAGCCAATTTTTATACTAAAATCATGTTTCCTTCCTAAATTTTTCCTTATTTTATTTTATTCTGTTTTCCTTTTTCTTTCTTGTGGATTTCTCAATGGGATACCAACGAGTATCTTTTTTTCTTATGCAAATTTGAGCCCGTAATCTTTTTTCAATTAATCATCTTTTCTCCTTTCCTTGTGTCTTTCATTCTTTTTGCTATTCTCATCAAAATGTGTTTATTTTTCTGGCACACTACACTGCAGAGTGTTTATTGTCATGATGAGAAAATTAAGGACAAACAGGGTTGTAAGGAATTCATCTTTTTTTTGATGAACTTAATTTAATGAAGAGATGAGAAAAATTTGAATCCCTGTGTGAAATTTCATATCATCTAATAGAAGAAAAATGATAGCAGACGCCACAAACATTTTATATTTTGTACTAAGCTCTAACAAACAACATTTCACTCCACATGAGCTTTCCTTTTAGGAAATAGCAGGACTTAAGGGATAAAAATCTTCTTTTTCTATTTGTTTGAAGCTAATTTTCCTAATTAAATGAAAGAATTTGCTTGCTCATTGACTTTCTTTATTTTTTCATTAATCTCGAAAATTATTATTGACAGAAGCTCAAAAAATTGAACTTATCGATAAAAAGAAATTGATACTGGTCAATAGAGAATGATGAAGGGATGACATCAATTGAGTGATTGTTGTCTCAAAATATTATATTCTTACTTGCTTTGTCTCATATGTTTGCTTTTTTAATTAAGATTGATGAAGTGATCTTACATATGTCATCTTTTACGCATCGTCATCATTTTTATCCCTGAGATTTGAGAACGAATGACACATGAAATACTTAAGTATAAAAAAGCTTCTTCGTTACGCAGAAAGATTTTTTTAAATGTGGATTTTAAATGAGAAATGATGAGAATAAATCTTTTTTCCCTCACTTCCATGTTTATTTTTAGCATGATAAAATGAAATAATTATGGCGAAACAAAATTAAAATTAATAACGAAACCTTCCATTGAGATGAGATATGAGAAGTGATAATTAACGAAACAGAAAAATTCAACAATGAGGAAGAAAGGAAAAAAATTCCCATCATCGCTTCCTGAAAAAATGTTTAAATATTTGTTTTGTTGCCTTTTAATAGATTTTTCAATAGGTTCGCATTTTTCAGTCACTCGTATTTTGTAATATTGAGTAAAGAATGCTCGCAGGCTGTAATGAGACTTTGACAGAATTTTTCTGTATTTACTTGTGAATGAAACATCTAGAGTATAATTATGTTAATTTTAAAGATTTCTCTTCATCTTTCATTGAGTTAAAGTCAACTCGTTAACAAAAACTTTTTCCTTGAATTTGATTTTACTTTTAATTAAATTATATTAAAGAAATTCCTTTAGGCTGACAATTTTCTCATAGAAGGACGAGTTTGTTGTTTTCTACTTGTCAATTTTAGTTTTATTGATGATCTCGTGAAAATCGTTGCTAATGAAGTTAATGTTAAGTTTAATGAGCTGATTTTGGAATAATATGAAGATTTAATTATGAAAATTTAAATAATTCTGAACTGAATGCTTAGAGACGAGATTTTGTTATTAAAATACTTTCTTTTAGAAATTATCTCAAACCATTGAATATTTTTGAGCTTAAAAAACATTCCATTAAATATCAAAGTAATTTTATTTTATGAGAATTCAGCAAAAAAGAGTTCTTTAAGATGAGATTGCACTCATTTTATGTTTTTATCAAAAAAATGCACAAAAATTGATTTAGGACATACATTCTTCTCATCTTTAAAGTTTTCACTTTTACCTGTAATTCATTTTACTTTCATTGAAATAAAAATCAATAGATTTAAGAATGATTGATTTTATTTTATGAAATATTTTTGTTACCTCATTTTTACGACAAAATTTTTCTCAGAATAAAAATTTGATTATTTTAGCAAAAATAGAAAATTCATTTAAGATTAATGTTAAGACAACATCATATAATTAAATCAGTAAGAGAAAATTTATAATATGTAAAATAATTTTGAAATGCTAAGAAAACACTACACAAAATTTCCATAACATAAACGTTCCAAGATTTCGAGTGATTAACATACCTTAAGAAATATTCTATATCTACATACATGTAGGATTTCCGTTTCAGACTTTCACAGAATTCTCAAAATTGTAATAGAGGGAAAAACCCAGGATTTTCTTCTTACACTTACAGTTTCTATCTGTCGCCCATATGTGAAAATTTCAGAAATTTCTTACTTCTCACACCATTATTATTATTTTTATACTTTTTTTGGGAAGATTCCCATGCTGTCTCATATCTTCGCCTTAAAAAGGGAATTTTATGTGTATCTTTTCCTGTGCACAATTTTTTTATTGTTGGCGTTTCGTTCCAAAGAACATCATCTGTTCCCACAGAACAATAAGCAGTCAACAGTATGTGTGCAGCAAGGTAAATTGTTTTCTTTTTCCATTTCTGTTGTTTATTCACAAGGTACTCAAATTGCAAGCATTTGTTACTTTTTCTGCACACATAAAAACACAGGCAAAAAAAGCGAGAGCGCAAAAAAAAAATTTCAGGTAAAACTTTGCAATTAATGTGCAACATTTCTAAGACAGAGAAGCAGCAGCTCCTTTTGTGGAGTAAGACTCAACCATAAATCACTGAATGTATGTTTATGGAGTTTTTATTGTAATGCAAATTAGCACAAAAATATCTCAACGCCAGCCATCTACTCTCTCTCTTTTGCTTCCTCATTAAAATTTATAAATGCTGATGAGCTAAATGATTCCCTCGGCCTCAAATATGAGTCATCATCCTTAAGAGTTAAGACATTTACTGTCTCTTCCATTTAATCTTTTTTATTTTAGCCAAAATTCTTATTTCTTGAAACAATCTGCATAATTTGCTTTTTGGCATAATTTTTTATCTTCTTTCATGATGAAATTGTTTATCTTAAATGAACATCATTGACAATAATCAATATTTTACCCAAAAATGCGCTTGAATAAAATCAAAAATTATTTTTTTGAGAAGATTCAAATACTGTCTCATATTTTCGCCCTTTACGCAAAAAAATTTGCTCTAATCGAGTATGATGGCACATATAGTTTTGTAGAAGAGAAATCCTTTTCATGAGATTTGCTTTGATATTTGTTTTTTTCTTATAGTCTTTCCTTCATGCGATAAATTTGATTCATTTGAAATATTCTAAAGAAATTTCTCGATATTGCAATTCTATGCTATACACATTTTAGGATTTTCACAAATTGGTGACAGTATATTTGTAACGCACCAACGAATCTTCCTTTCAAATTTACCGAGGTTAACAGATTCGATCATCTTGGTCTTTTTCCATTCCGGCATTTTTGGAGAGAAGTTCGTTTAAGTGCGAGATCGAAGTAAAATGTAAGAAATAACTATTATTGTAACTTTTTTTTTTAATGAAATAAATTTCAGTTGATTGTTGTTGATTGGATATACGACGCAATTTGCATAAAGAATCGTCTTTTCGTATAATTCAACTTTATCAAATACTTCCAGAACCAAACTTTTGTCTCATCCATTTGCTTAAAGCGAACAAGGATCCTTGATAAAACTATCTGCTTGTTGCAATTTCTTCTTATCAGTTACTTAATTTCTTTTTAGCGCATTTTTGGAACAACAATGCAGCTTATACATTCACTTTGGCTGTTCGGCTGTCCTTCTGAGATCTCGAAAACTACAATAGCTACAGACTTCCGGTTTTTTATATTAGACTTGTGCTAAAGAATTACTTATACAAATTGGTTTTTAAAGCTCTCACTAGTTACACAATTTGGGAAATTACGAATTAATTTTATATACAGAAAATTTTTATCAAAATTTTTTGTAACGTACTTTTCGTTGTTTTTTTGTGGAATTTCTTTCGTCAAATTTTTAAATTTGACTCGACCGTTATTTTCAAATTAATAAAAGATTTTATAAAGACAAATCCAAGGGAAAAATCACTCGGGGGACGCGCAACATTTTTTCTCTCGGGCAACTCGGGGCAACGAAAACCACATGTCACATGAGACAAAAAAATGTTGCGCGACATTTGAATTATATAAAATTTTCTTTTAATTTATTTCGCTTAATATTATTTTTATAAAAAATTGAATTCCAAGTATTTTGATATAAATATCAATAAATTTGATTGAGTATTTAAGATAAAGAAGTTATTTTTTCTAAATTTTACAAATGTTTTTTTTACATTTTTATGTCGTTGTTTACAAATTTTATGTGACATATGTTGTGTGTCGGGGCAACTCGGGGCAACAAAGAGCAACAAAAAAAAATTTTTGTCGCCCGAGTGATTTTCCCCTTGGACAAATCGGAAAATATAAAAAGATTAAGAATCACTCGTAATAATTACATAACTCAAGAAACTCTTGAATCGCAATAGTGCTATATACAGAGTCTTTATGAACTAAATTTTTTATAAAATCAAAAATTAACTCGATTCATATATTAAAATTATGGATCTATTTTTATTGATACATCTAATGATTCGGTAATTTGTTAACAAACACTCATCTGGACGTCAAAAATACGCCGATCTGCCAAACGGGTTCTGGGTCACTGGTTTAATAGCAAACATAATAATCAAAATATAAATTCTATTCTATTGAATGATTTACATTAATTCATGATTATCCAGGTGATTACGAATTTAATAGCAAAGGTTTTTTCAATAATTGTATTGAGCAAATTTATTTCTATTTTATGTTTATTTCATTCGCGAGATGACGTGATAAAAGTATAAAATTTCTTATAAATCGTGACACAAAAAGTTGTTTAAGATGGTCGCTATCACATTACATAAAGGTCTCCGACGCTAATCATTGATATTTTATTTAAATTCTACTCGTGTCACAAGTTTCTTCAAGTGCGATATGCGGGAGTGATGAATGAAAACTGATTGTTTTTGTTATTTTAATAAATATTTTTGTTCTTTATTTTATCACGGTCTTCGTCTTATGCTTTTAAAAATTAAAATTTCTACGAGAGAGTGAAAAAAAATCACTTACAAAAAACCCGTTTTCATTTCAATTTTGGCAATTTTTTTACTCTTTCTCGACAACAACAGATATGTTCTATTCTTTTCATCATAACTTCACTATGAATTCTTCTCTCACTTCCACTCTCGCATATCTCAATTTATGCTGGACGCGTGCGATGGTTTTGGCCTTTATTAATGACATGACATCAACAAAAATATTTTGATTATTTTCAGGTTTCGCTTTAATTTATCTTTGCCATATTTGGACAGCTTTATGATAGCCTTTTTTATTTTTTTGCTATCAACAGTGCCACAACATTCAAATACCGCCTATACTCATTCTCGCGAGCTTATTGTTGTAACATAAAAAATTTATTTTTATTCTTTACTAAAATCTCGAGCGTGAATCAACTCGTGTGCCTTTGCTGCTCTACGATAAAAAAGAAGCATAGTTTAATTTATTTAGTGATTGATGACATATTGGAAGCACTGCACTACGCTTTGTGACAATATTTGAACAATGAGTGAGCAAAAAACACGACAAAAGCAAAGAGTCATGATAAGATATAAACGACATCATGAGATTGAGAATAAGTCGATTGGTGAGTACTTAATTTTGTAAGAAAATTCCCATCGGGATCGTTTCATTTTACTTGTTCGTGACATTTAAATATTTAATTAAATTTGAAATTATTATGAGAACAATTGGCAGACAAAAAAATTTTAAGTGCAAAAAACGGGAATTTTTAAGATGGCTGACTTTATTTCTCTATGGGCATTAGATCATTTACCTCTGTATATCTTGAACTATGTTGAATTGTTCTTATTTTTAACAAAAGAAAGAAAAATTTCGCATAGCGAGAAAGTCCATTTCTATGTATAAGATGATATAAGAGAATTTTTGTAGGAAGAAGAACTAGCGATAAAAGTTGTAAGTAGTATACAAGGAAAAAAATCATTCTTTCTCTTTCGTACGCTATATCGCTTGATGGAAGTCTTTAATGCCATCATCCAACATAAGTATACAACATAACAGTCATTATCATCTTTTGCTTTAAAGAGAAAAAAATAAAAAATTCCCTCACACTTTCATGTATCAAATTTCGAATGTAGCTAAAGAAAAGGCATACAAAAGATTAAAAAAGAAAGAATGCCTGTCGTGTGTAAGAATTCTAAATAGGGAATCAAAATGCTTTGGCAATAATAATACTTTAAATAAAAAAGGTTCAAAGCACTATTGATTTATATAAACTATTGCACTCAGGGGGCAAATGAGTTGAGCTATAAGGTTAAATTTGCTTCTCAAAATATTAGAAACTGATCAAATATCATGAAATTTTCCCCTTATTTCGTGATGATATTCTTAAAAACAAGAGAAAAAGAAAAAGGAACACAAAAATTTATAATAGAGAACTAAGCGACCGTACAAATTGTACAATAGAAAAAACTAACGCGATGAAAGCGTAGAAGAGAAGAAAAGGTCGTTCTTGTTACATATAAATCTTCGTCATCTGACTTTAAAGAATTCATTCTTTTTCTTTCTAGCCTGTTGTTCAATTTCCACAGAAAAAAATCCCAATAAAATTCCAATTTCTATTTCGCTCTATATTTCGCATTCTAAATTAAGCAAAAAAAGAAGAAGTAGTGTTTTTTGACCGAGACATGATTTTGGCCAAGTTTACAAGACCAAGAAAGCACTCAACTAACAACAGACGTTTATCGTTATTGAAATTTATCTTCTTTCAAAGTGAACCTTCTTGAAGATTTTTTTTATATTTGTTGGGGCTTCACTGCGAAATTTATGGCAAATAGTCGAGTTTGCTCGCTGTTTCCTTTTCTTCAATTTGTTGGGGTATTTGTGAGAGTGTATCAGTGAATGAAGATGAGAATCATTTTATATTGGCTTATGGTTGTCCACACTCACTCAAATGAGACCATTTAACCCTTGTTACTATATTTATTATTAAAATATCAAAAAGAATGTTGCCATATCCAAAAATGGCTAGAGCAGCTTTTGATGATCTGATTGCTGCTGTTGCTGCTTATTTCGTGGAAGCGTGGGATGATAACGACATTAGCATAAAAGTATAAAGAATTTTACGATAAAGCCGCAGATTTCTTATTTGATATTATCTATTTTTCGCAATATTCTTACCCTATACGGTAGTATTCTCTAGAGCAGTAGAAAAAATTATGTAAATTGAAAAGCGAAGAAGATTTTGCAAGAAATAATAAATGAAATTTAAGATATTGGTAAAATCAGCACCACAATGTTACAGTATACCTGAGAGAACACAATTTCTTATCTTAATATATTGATTTTTGTGCTGTTCCATTCTTTCTCTTTTAATTGTTCTCTAACATAGTAGACAGATGTTGTGTGTATACTAGTGCACCTTTTTACCTTTATGCACAGCACTACCGTCTTCCCTCGAATATAAGGACCGGTCCTTCTATTCAAATAAAAGGACCGTTGCTCAGTTTTTGTTTTGTTTTAGTATGGAAAAAAGTACGGTAAACTTTTTGAATTCACGAAATTTGAATAGAAGGACCGGTCCTTATATTCGAGGGAAGACGGTAGCCAAAAAAAACCAATGAAGAAAAGGAAAGGAAAAATGTCTTGAACAACAAGAGTTGAGTTCATTGTAGCCAACTTGCTAGTCATTTTCAACATGTTATTTTTTTTCTTATTCTGAATGTCTTACCTTACTCCTCAGGACATTCAGCAATTTCATGTTATATACATTCTGATAGAGAAAAGAAATCGTTCCTTTATCACCTGTGAATAGTTTTTTGTGCTATTTCTTCTTCTATGTTTAGTCAGAAAAAGCATCAGGCAGATATAAAAACATCATGAAAGTGTACTCTTCAAACTCATGAGACCCATTTTTATCGTTTTTCAGCCTCATATGATTACCTTACTTCGTATCATGTGATGATTTTTAGGAGAATAAATTTTAATTTATTTTCTTTCTCATTCTCAATGGAATAATAACTTTTTTTGAGGATGGCTGTAGAATTTAATGAAAATTTACGCAAACACTTCCTTTTTTTACCTTTCATAAATTATATTTTGCTTAAATTCTTTATAAATAACAATTATTTGTTGGTAAATCAAAAGATAATTCTAATCTCAAGCAAATTTAAGTTTAAAGTGAAAAAATTGTAAATTTATTGGACAATGAATTTAAATGTTTCCATTGTGATGAAGAAACTATATCCTTCGACTTAGTTGGGATTTCTTCTCTCTCTCTGTGATTTAAGATTATTACAGAGAAATGAAAAAAAGTTTTCTTGCTATGTTTACAGTAATTACAACTCTATGTTGTGGCAAGAAAATACATTAACATACAGTTCTGAAAATGCACTCTGAGAATAACACAAAAAAATTAAACTTTCATCCATTCTCACAAAATTAAACTTCCTTTATTTCTTCTTATTTCCCATGACAAGAATCATCAGTGAAACACCTTTACTCTACTCATTTCATTAATTTTTATCATCGACAATACACATATACATGAAATTCACCTGCTACATGAAGAAGATAGAAAAAGAAAAGTTTTTAAACAATAATGATCAGCTGCTTTGCTTTTAATGTTGCTTGCTTGCTGGTACCCCTATCGTTTATATTCTCTTCTTTTTCTCTCGAAATGTGTTTTTATTTTGTTAACTTGAATATTTTGAAATTGTCATTTTTAAAAGCAGATTGAATTTTCTATTTTTATTTTTGAATCAAGCTCGTGAGAATAAAATCCTAAGTAGATATCAAATGAACTGAGTGTTTTCACATTCGTTAGCCTTTAACATTTTCAATTATCTTGATAAAAACATCCAAAGGCGATTTAACTTAGTAATTAAAAACACTTCTTTGCGAGTAAATAAGAAATATTTATCTGATAAGGTAAATTAAAATTAAAAGAAGAAAGGATGACATAAAGTTTACTAATCTACTTT